>OX393570.1:11068336-11215836 GCA_947652115.1 Blastomussa wellsi | reverse complement strand
TCCTTTGAAATTTTCGCTCGTCACAACTAGAATGCTTGGAAGATGCATTGAAGATACAACTTGTTCCTCAGTCGTTTCACCATATGGACAGGACCTTCATTTTTGTTGTTGTTTTCAGAATCACGATTCTGCTCAGTTGTGAAGGACTTGATGTTCCGTGTGAAAAATGTCCGCAATTTTCTCTGAGTGCTGTCCAATTTTAACACTTTTTTCGGAGGCCTGTTAACTTTAAACAAACGAGATGCCAATATACAGTGCGACCTCTGTTAAGCGGCCACTCTCGGGACTTTGAAAAGTGGCTGCTTAATAGAGGTTGGCCGCCTAATAGAGGTAAAATATAAATTGGACATTTGCATTTGAGCTGACAGAGAGCGCATTTAGTTTGCTGGTTTTGCATGCGAGCAAACATGAATCGAAACTTGTTAGACTTTACTGCGTTCGTCACAAATACAAAACGTGAATGAAAGCAATCTCAAAATTGAAAATAAAGACACCAGGAAAAAGTGCTTGCGTAAAGCGCTTCACAGGATATTTTGACTTCACAACAGACAGTGCGTTGAATTTGCACGTTGTTATGTTTTTCAGGCTTGTGTGCGAGCGGCCGAACGAACTCAAAATTGGTTTTAACCGCTAAAATTTATTACTTCCATTACAAATACAAAACTTGAGTTAAAGCATTATCAAAAATCTAAAATAAAGATACCAGCAAAGGTGAACACTTTCTTCCTTTCGTTAATGACAGCGCAATGATCACATAAATTTGAATGTTGTGTGTGTGAAAGAAATTATCACAAGACAGCTTCTACAGTAAATCGAAACTCCCATCGCCAGAAGCGATTAAACGAGGTTGTAAAAACCCAAGGTTTTATGGACAACTTTCGACAGCAGCGTTTTTGTCGTGCTTTCGTGACCTTTGCTCATGCTCTCCTCTGAACCCAAGAATCTCGTCTGCATTTATATTTAAAAGGCACTTTTACCCAGCGAATATCTGGATAGATAGCTGAACGACAAATAACCATTGGTTAGAAAGAGCCGACAAAAATAGTCCGATAACGAAGCCGATATTTGCACAACCTACTTTGGTGTAATCGACTGCACACGCTAAGTCATCTTCTCACGCAAAAACAACTGCGCATCCTAAATCTTCCATTTGCGCATAACCACAATTCCTTGCACCTTTGATCTTACCGCCGACCAGAATTCCTTGCGTTTCGTAAAAAAAGTGATTGCAAGCCCCTATAATGTAATCTTATGCCGATTAGAGAGCTACCTCGCTCGCTCGCTTCATGCTCACGCAGCGACTGTCTACCACCACCAGAAAGATCGTCGGCGAGAGTAAACAACCTTGACGGGCACCAGTTTGTACGGTGAGGGGTTCTGTCGGCTTCCCGTCATGGATGACTTGACAGGTGGCATCTTCATACAGTTGTTGGATGATGGTGACGAACTTCGGTGGAAAGCCGAAGTGATACATCAGTCTCCAGATGATGTCTCTGTCTACACTGTCGAAAGCCTTTGCAAAGTCGACGAAGACTGTGTATAGGGGCTCTGCGACTCCAGAGACTGCTCGATTATGATCCGCAGTGTGGCAATGTGGTCTATGCGTGATCTCTCTTGGCGAAAGCCTGCCTGCTCATCCCTCAGTGTTTTGTCGAGGGTGGTCTTCAGTCTCTCCAGGATGATTCTGGACAATACATTCTCCGGGATGGACAGCAGCATGATTCCCCTCCAGTGGTTACTGGATGACAGGTCCCCTTTCTTTGGCAGCTTCATGAGGTGGCCTTTCTTCCAGTCCTCTGGAACTCTCTCCTGTTCCCAGATCTTATGTAGAAGTGGGTGTAGCATCTCTGTCGAGGTCTGGATGTCTGCCTTCAATGCTTCTGGTGGTATTCCGTTGGGACCTGCTGCTTTGCCCGACTTGAGGCACGTCTTGGTGGGAGGGCTGATGTTGATGTCTAGGAGCTCAGTTGATGGTGGGATGTCTGGTGAGGCTGGTGGTGCAGGTCTGTTGAGTGTTTCCTTAAAGTGCTCAGCCCATCTTGTTCCATCCTGTTCACCCATGATGATGTTTCCGTTCTTGTCCTTGACAGGGTGACTTGGGTTGCTGGTCTTTCCAGAGAGTGTTTGGGTGATCTCATACAGCCTCTTCATATTTCTTTGGCCTGCTGCAGTTTCTGCGTCCTCAGTCAGCTCCTCGGTGAACTTTATATTGTCTTTTCTCGCTCTCTTCTTCACTTGCCGGTTCATTTCCCAGTAGCGTGCCTGTAGTTCTTGCTTCTCTTCCTGGTCTTGTGTCTGGTTGATCTGGTCTTTTAGCTCTTTTCTGTCTGAGATCAGTGTCCATGTCTCCATTGTTAGCCATTCTTTGTGTTTCCTTGTCTTCTTACCCAGGACTGTTTTGCATGTTGTTGTCCAGACCTCTCCCAGACTTTGCCATTGCTCTTCTACTGTTTCCTCTGGTAGTAGGGAAAGGATGCTAAACTTGTTTCTCAGCTTGACCTTGAATTCTTCCGCTTTTGCTTTCTCTTCCAGGCTATGTACGTTGAACTTGTGAGGTGGTCTTCCTGCCTGATCGTTGTAGGCTTTCAACTTGGCCTTGAGAACTGCCACAACCAGGTGGTGATCTGATGCTGCGTCCGCTCCGCGCTTCACCCTAACGTCATGCAGGCTTCGTCTCCACTTTCTGTCGATAGTGATGTGGTAATCTGGTTCTCGGTCTTGCCATCAGGGGAAATCCATGTGGTCTTGTAGAATGTCTTGTGGGAAAATAGAGTGCCTCCAATCACAAGGTCATTGAAGGTACAAAACTCTGTGAAGAGTTTACCATTCTCATTTTGCTCTCCAGTACCATGTCTGCCCATGATGAGTTCTCTGTCTGTGTTGTCTGATCCCACTTTGGCATTCAGGTCTCCCATGAGGATCTTCAGGTCCCTCTTTGGTGCTTTGTCCATGATTGCTTGTATTTGTTCATAGAATGCTTCTTTCACCTCTGCAGCTGCTGCGTTTGTAGGAGTGTAGCACTGGATGATGGTGACCTTCCTTCCCTTTGAGTTGAATCTTGCAGCGAGAATCCTTGGTGATACTGGTTCCCAGGATAGATAGATAGATAGATAGATAGATAGACTGTTTATTCAGAAATACATCGCAGTCACCAGACTGAATTGCGTATTTTACAAAGAAATATATAAATAAGTAAATGTTAAAAATAATTACAATCATATATACATGATATAAAATATAAGTATCTAATAGGATTAAGATTATAAAGTCACTAGCTATGTACTACGCGTTGTATGTTGCTCTGGCATCTCTTGACATTGCATACACAAAGGACAGACTAAACCGGTCTGTGCGCGAGCGTGGTAGATTATATGTTCTCTGTTGTCGCAGGCGGTAGCTTTGTTCATTTCTTGGAGGCAGTAAGTTGTGTAGTTTATGCCCCGAGTTGTTGGCGATTGAATCAAAGAGTCGTTTACATAGATCATTGCGTCTCTCTTTTAGCGTTGGCAGGCCTAGGCTGTCCAAGCAGTCCTGATATGACATATCTGGGAGAATTATGGAAAGAACTCTTTTCTGTATTCTCTCCATATCCTCACTGAGATAAGCGGGGAGCACATGATGGAAGAGGGGAGCACAATATTCTAGGACAGATCTGATTGTTGTACAATAGAAATTAACAATGTCATTACAAGGTACACGAGCCCTTTTCAAGAGAACAATGAAATATATCCGCTTGTTTGCCTTCTTAATACAATCTACAACGTGATTGTTCCATTTGAGGTCACTAGATATGGTAACACCTAGGATTTTGGCGCAATCAATGACGGGAAGGGCTTTGCTATCTACCACAAGTGGAGAAAAGTTATGAGGATTATCCTTAAAGTCAATAATTAACTCTTTGCACTTGTCAGCGTTTAGTTGCATCAGCTGGGATTGGGACCAGGTGTCCACCGCAGTAACAACGCGTTGTACGTCACCCAGGGAACCACGGGGTATGGTTTGGGAGATGGTAGTATCATCTACGTACTTCCACGTTGGGGCGTCAACTTTGAGATCATTTATCATAAGCAGAAAGAGCCATGGTCCGAGTTTGGTACCCTGTGGGACCCCGGCCAGGACTGGGCTCCACTCAGAGAAACAGTCTGCCGACAGTTTTACCCGTTTTTGCCGGTTTATCAGGAAATCGGTCACCCAGGCTGTAATGCTGCGCGGCATGTCAAGACCATTGATCTTGACAACGAGGATCGTATGATCAATAAGATCAAAAGCCTTTCGATAGTCAAATAGCACGACCCTAACGGCTGCCCATGTCCCGTCTGTGGCCTTTGACCAGTGGTGGAACATCGAGATGAGGGCGAATAAGGTGGAGGATTCGGGGATGCCGCCATACTGATCATGGTCGATCTTCTTGAGTACTGCGGGACCAACATGATAGCAGTGCTCGCATTGCCTCAGGTGTCATTAGCAGCAGTATTCCATGAATGTGAGGTTGGCCGTCTTCCTGCCCGGAGTAGATGATGGTGTCTCTGTTCGTCAGTCTTGTCCTAACTGTTCCAGTCCATCTGGGCTCTACTAGTGGGGACTCTTCCTCGACCATGTTCATGAAAAATTAATGGTAAAAATTGGGAAATGCAATATTCATGGCCCTGAGAAAAGAATCATGGGTTTTTCATAAGTATTTCATGGGATTTTCATGAAACTGCAGTTGGTAGTGCAAGTCAGACGTGAGATGCTGCAAACTTTAAGAACAATATGGAGCTTAGTTGTCTCATTTTGGGTTATGTGCAGCCTTTGCCAGATGTGTATATAGCCATATTCACCAGCACTGTCACATGGAAACGAGCACGGTGACCTCCACTTTTTATTATGTTTTTCTAATTTTCTTGACTTGTTGCAAACATGTGCCAAGTGGAAATCTATGGCAGGTTCTTTAACAAGGGAATTACCTTAACAATGAGCATTGAAGTTTCAGAGGAGAGAAGGTGGCAAGGGACAATCAGAAAACATTCTGTGTGCTATATGGAGTATTGCAAAATGTGAATGAGTAATATGTTATTAAACTGCACTTAGAAACCATTGTTCATTTGTTATCAAAAAGTACAACTATATAGCACTTCTGTTTTATTTTAATCTTTTTATTTTTGTTGTAGGTCATCCAGTTGTTCATCCTCTCATTCAATCTGTCAAGCTGGGAGAGTCAGCAACCATCACCTGCAATGCCACTGCTGTTCCAGGCCAGAATATCACATGGAAAATGAAGAGTGGGCAAGATATGTTAAGAATTGTCAATAATGGTAAATATGAAATCACTTCCTCTGGTGCTGGATCATCTCAGCTTACCATAAAAGGCATCTCCATCAGTGACCATGGCTACTATACATGTGACACTTCAGCCATTGTCAATCAACCATCTTCAGCCAGAGGATTCCTGGGTGTAATTTGTAAGTTTTGTGCTCTTATTCAGCTTCCTTAGACAATTAGTGCATTGCTGTGAAAAACAAATTTCAGTGGATTTGTCTTTCACCTGTATTAAATGTTGCAGTTTAAATTGTCATCATGCAGTCAAGAGTGATAAAACTGTCAGATTCTTGTCTTGATCGTGTCTGTCAGATGCCTCTACATGTCAATTGGCTACCTTAGTTTAGACCTTAACTTGCATGACACTTGCTTTTGCATGACCTTGACAAATCTTGCCAAGTACCATGTTACGGTGGGATTTAAGTTACCATATACCTTCAGATCAACTATTTATCCCAAAATCAGATTTTTAGATCCAAGTCATAGTCTAAGTGTGATCTTTCATTAAAAAAAGTTTTGAAAAAGATGAAATATCAGCGGAGAAATGAGCATCTCTTGTTTTTGACTTAATAATTTTGGTTAAAATTAAAGTTTCGGATGTGCGCAGCTTGTTATTTCTTGGAGATGAGTTGTTTTAAATCAGTAGAGCTGAGGGATCAGACATGATCAGAGACTTTGCTTCACGACATAGTAGATGTCATGCGGCATTTAAGAATTTCAAGTGAGGCTGCCCATACATAAGAACGCAGGATACAGTAATTCTGGAGAGACAGCTTTCATTTCAGACGTACAAGCTCTGGTAAATATTTCACGAACTGTTCACCAGGATTTTCTGCGCAAATTTCATAACAGCCAGGGAACAATGTACCAGCTGTACTACGTTTTAAAAACCCTTTCGGAATGTATATTTTTTCCATTTGATCCATTTATTGTCTTTTGAGAAAATACCTTTACTTTGGTGAAATATGACGCTTTGTGTTGAATTGTGCAGTAGCTTGTTCTTTCTGAGTTATTCGTGGCGAAAACCTCTAAATTCAATGCACCAAAAGTGTGTTTTTAACAAGCATGCATGACCCAAGTGCCATATAATAAACTAATTACTAATCTAGCTTGTTCGAGCCGTGCTAGGGAATATTTGCCCCCGGTTGTTTTTGTACGGACCTCGCTGTGCTTGCTCTGTATTGCTACGACCTCGGACCAATATTCCCCAGTATGGCCCTCACACTTGGTTAGTAAGAGGTTAGTGTTAAAGAAGAGAGTTTGAAAGCACAGACATTTTCTGAAGATTTGTGGTATGGATTCCTTCAAATATTGTTGCAGATTTTGTGGGGGCAAGTGTAACTGCAAAGTAATCAAATTAGAATTTTTGGTGTCACACCTGAGTGAGTGACGTATATCAATCCAATCAGGTTTGGGGTTGTATCAAGAAACCAATCAAATTGTGTGATGAAAATGGAATGACATTCACAATAAAGTGATTTATTGTGATTTATTAAACTGATTGCTGCAGTTTTTACAGATGAATTATTCATGGTTAACAGGAAAGTTTGTCGAGAATGAATTCGGTGGTCAAATGTATTTTACATTTACTTACAATGCACACGCCGTCAGAAAAAAGGCCCAACACTAAATTAGTCGTTGAGCATTTGTTTTGGACGGGCTAGTTTTGCTGACCAAAAGAAAAATACCCAATACGTCCATATCAGAAACTGTAAAAAAACTTTTGCACGCATTGCGTGCCTATGTTTTTAAGCG
This sequence comes from Blastomussa wellsi, assembly GCA_947652115.1. Lineage (NCBI taxonomy): Eukaryota > Metazoa > Cnidaria > Anthozoa > Scleractinia > Plerogyridae > Blastomussa > Blastomussa wellsi. The sequence goes on along the minus strand of OX393570.1, from coordinate 11,208,783 downwards.
CTGTTTTAGTTAAACATGTTACTAACTAAAACGTGTTGGTGATTTTTTTGTTTTTGTTACTTTTTCTGCTGGAGCGATTTTTGTACGATCACTCCCATGTGTTTTTTGGCTTATTTGCAAAATGTGTTGCAACTTTTCATTGTAACCGAATACGACAAATCCAGACACATCTTTTTAGCGCTTGGGATCTGGAAACCAAAGAAAAAATCAAATTATCTCAATACGAAATTCGCTTTGACTTGTAGCCTTCAAACGATGATACAGACGCTTGTGTTTCAAGGTTCCTAAAAATTCGAGAATTCATTCTACTAGCTCAACAAACTTTAATTTGATATAGCGTTTTAGCTATCTACAATTTATTTTGAAAGCGCTACCTGTGCTCGACACTAACTTTTTTGGATACTAGGCAGTGGGCTAAGCACAATAAATCACTAGCCCACAAGGGCAATCGACTGGCCCAAAACAAGACCAGAAAAAAATCTCTCAGCACTATTGTTTGAGTCCATACAAGTTCCACAGCGTATATTATGTTTTGTTCCAACTTGGTTGAAAATTTCTTTACTGCTGATCGTATTTCTTTCATTCTTCATACTGTATGTCGTCCTCTGGCGAACACTGTAAATCTGCCTTAGGATCATCAACGGTAGGAGGGACAGGGTTTCCCTGAAAATTTGAAGTAGAAGGAGAAGGACAGGGAGTAGCCGTCAGAGGAAACAATTTTTTAGTCACCAGGTTGGATTATAAGAGACACAATTCGTAGGCATACATGACATATTTTAAGGTTTGCAAAGCATTATAGGGCAGTTTTAAACTTCCAAGTTTTACGATTCGATAGAAACTTTTAAAGCAAAGCAAAAGAACAAAGTGACTTCTCTTATTTTGAATTCTTAAGAAGCAAAAACATTTTAATACAATTTTCTGTAGGGACACAATGTCTGAGAAAAGGGCCATTATGCATCATCAATACAAAGAAATGTAGTCACCATTTTGGCAAACAGACCAACTTTAAGTCGCCAAGGATGAAATTTTTGTCGAATGCCAATAGCGACCGTATCGGTCTATCGGTGGCAATTTCAAACCCTGATTTGTTTTTTATCACCGCACTGGAAGTGACAATTTCACACCGTGAATTCTACCATCTTACAAAACGTTTTTTTTGTTTGGATCTGAGTAGCCGGCAAGCCCAGGACGACTAGATGGTTAAAGAAGCTTGAAATCTTCTTCATTTTAGCAGTATAAATTTCTCATGGTGAACCATTGCTGGCTCTCCCCCAGATAAGCGAGATCCCTTCCAAGATGTTATCTGTTTTGCGGAGCAAGCATATGAAAACACTATGATGTGGATTCGATTTCAAATCCTTTGGTTTAGATTACCGTAAACACCCGCAGATAAGCCGCACCCTAAATTTTGGAAAAACAAGTTTTTTGAAAGAAATCAAACAAAATCCAAGGTTGAGTCTTGAGACATCTTCATCGAACGTAAATGCATCATAATATTGAAACGGAAAATACTTCAGTCTTACCCACAATTTTAGCGCTTTAATATAATGGAACTTTGAAATATGATTGATCTTTTTCTGGCATTTGTTGACAGGAATTTCTTCTTTCAACACTTTTTTTTCTGTAGATTTTTGCGTGACAACAACGTGAAACATTGTGAAACGTTCGTAGCTTAGTAACCAGGCATTAGCTTGGACGTGTTTATTGCTTACAAGTGAAACAAGATGGAGGCGTTCGAGTTCATGGCTATCATATGTACAAGGAGATTTGTAAGCCATTTGTCGGAGATAAACTTGTAGCACAAAGAGAGTTTTGTAAGCAGTTAGACAAATTTGGTATCAAAGTGCTGAACAACGAAGAAACAGTGGGCCATCTACTGCGAACACTCGAGAATAGCGTGGTATTTTCATGCTCGTAGAGGGTCGTCGTCGATGCTGCAAACAGCTTTGCAGGGAATGGAAATTCTGTGCTGTGTAACGTTTTCCTGTTCGAGAAAAAGTGACTATAAACCGCTTGGAGGATTTGTTTACGAAGATGTTTTAATGCTTTTAGCGGCAGCAAGAAATGTAAGCGCCATAATATTAAAAGCAGTACGCTTACATCAAACACGGCTCTTTTAGGAGTCAAGCAATGACCAGCACTCTCTTGCATTTTATGTGTAATCTTTATTTACATACTTTTCCATAAAAGTGTCAATTCATTGAAATTCACGGCGCCTTTTTCAAATGTTCCTGCAGATAAGCCGCACCCCCGATTTTGAGCAACAGTTTTTGGAAAAAAGGTGCAGCTTATCTGCGGGTGTTTACGGTAATCAAGTTATTAGAAACCAGCTTACTATATACCGGTAGTGTTCTACAAAACTTCCCAAGTTAGTTGTACTAATTTTTTTCACGAAACTTGCTAGTCTAGGGGCTAGTAGGAGCGCATTTTCACTAGCCCACCATGAAGTTTTACTAGTCCTGGGCTAGTGGACTAGTGTTAGTGTCGAGCACTGGATACACGTGAGACACCCCAAAGATATACGGTAACCTTAAAGGAAAGCATGAATGTCACATTTGGTGTTTCAGTGTCTTACATGTACCAGAAATATTTTTGGAATAAAGGTGCACCTTATCTGTGATTGTTAAATGATAATAGTAATAATAACAATAATAATAATAATAATAATAATAATAATAAAATAATAATAATAAAATAATTATAATAATTATAAACGATATTATAATTATAATAAGAACCCTTCCAGCATCCTTCACGCCTGAATTTTTTAATGTCAAATAACTTTAATTGTCAGTTTCAAGCCTGGAATCACAGTTCACCATGTGAACATATCAAGTTCCCCAATAGTAGCTCTTTTTTTGCAAACGTGGTGTGATTGCGTCATTAGTCACGTGACTATGGCAAAAAATGTTTTTTGCTCACCATAAGAACAGATAAGGCTAAAATGGAAATTAGTTGACAAATTTTGAATTACAGTTTCACTGCGCATTTAGAAATGGCCATGAGACGTCTGGCATTTAAAAGTTATGTGAAAGTGAAAAAAGAGGGGGTATGGGCACAAGTGTATATATTCCCTTCATTGAAACGTAGAGTAGCAAGCAACAGCGTGTTGGGAGATACATGTATTTATATACACTGTACTTAAGCTTGACGTTGTGACATCATAGGTGACGTGATCAGGATGCAAAAATATTTTCAAATGGCTTAATAACTACATTTCACCCCATTAATCTGAGTTATTTTACATCTAGATTGTAGATTTTTAGATGGGCCACTATTACTCTTCTGTACAAAAATGTGCCAGTGTGAATTGCACTTCAAAAGTTTAATTGCTTCATGTTTAATGAATTTCCATTGAAGGAATTTACATCCAACGTAGATGAAGTGCTAGATGTTGAAGCGATTCGATGCTCAACCAGGGGTTCCGCTGTCAAGTTGTTTTCTAGCATGGATGGTGGTCGTTTTTCTTTGTGCATCTTGTAAACGTGCACCGGACAACAATCGACAGAGATGGCATCATTGTTAGCATACATTCGCAGCTTGATCAGCCGTTTATTCCCTGGATCCTCTCCCGTTCGAGTCTTTGTTTTGCGTTCATAATACTCGAGATATTCTTTACCATCACTGTCAGTTTTTAAAACAATGTCTCCCCAGCGGAGCTCTTTTTGTTCCTTACATCCGCGAAGGCCAAAGTGAATCATGTTGTTTAGCCACACAGTATTTAACAGAGCTTGCGGTGAACTTAATCCAAGCAACTTTTTGTCAAATAGAATCTCAATTTCGTCGTCCGCAAGAGCCATTGTGGCTTTTGGTCTGTTTCCGAGTCCATGTTGCTTCAGTTGCTTTTGTTTCGCTTTCAATGCGTCTCTTGTTTTTTTGAAATTACTGACTTTGAAGATAGTTTTGCCGTAACTGGAGCGACTCAAATGGCATTCAACACTAGCTAAAATTCTGTCGAGGGATGACGGTTCATAATCTTTTTCAGTCTTGGTCCTTGCAGCTAAAACAAACTGGCTCAAGTAGCCATCTAATTCAGTTGAAGGAATCTCCTCTATTTCTCTGATTTCGTGGAGCTCTTCTACCAGAAAGGGTTTGACTAATTTTAAGTCATAGAAGGTTTTTTTTTAGTGTTTGCATTTTCTTCCCTGTCGATGAATGTTTCAACATCACTTTCTTTGACTTCGGCAAATCTTCCTGGATGTTCTTCAAGCTTGTAAAAAATATCGATGTGAAAATTTGGCAGCTCATCAAGATTAATCATATTAATCAATCATTAATCAGATTAATCATATTAGTAACCATGGCAACACCAATATCCTCACACGTGAAAGATAAAAATAGTATCTTCACTGCACGCGATGAAGATATGATTTTTTAGTAAAAGGAAAAATCCTGGTATTTCATCAGTATCTATATAATAAACCAGGATAACATGTGGTGGTCTCAGCCTCTTGGCTTTTTCACAGTACCATTATATAGCCCAATTTAAAATTAAAATTCATCATAAAACAATAGACATCACTACAAGGCTCTAGGGAATAAACCCCACAACCTCTATAGTTTTATGAATGGAAACATATGAGTGGAAAAAGTGTGCGAAATACAATTTCAACAGGGACGCTCAAGTAGTGAACAAGTGAAATTTCTGATATTCTTTCTACAGCAAGAGAAATTTGGGCAAGGCAACTTGGAAGAATTGTTTGGCACCAATGGTACTAATGGTTGACTATCGAGGTCGTTTTGACTATTGAGATAATATTGCGGTAGTTAAAATTATATTGCAATAGTATTGCGATAGTAGTTACACTATTGCAATACTATTGTGATAGTGACATTTTGTTCAGAGCAATGGCAAATTGAATGTTGCAATGCCTCCTAGATGGGGGTCAACAAAATCTTGCGCTGCCATTTTGAATGTGGACAAGAGCCTGGATATGATTTTAGAAAAACAAACATGGCAGACCAAGTCGGGGAAGTTTGTTTTGGCATAAAATTGTCCTTTGAACAGAATAATGAACAGCACAGGCAGACAAGAACAAAAGAGGAATTTCTTTATTTAAGGAAGACGCTACAGGCGATCTTTTAAAAACTATCGTAACTATTATCGATGGTTAAACTTGCTATTGATGTATTGCTATCGGAACACTTACAATTGTGATGCATTGATAGTTCAATGTATCATTACACCCCTATTAATAACATGGACACGCAAGTTAGAAAAAATGTTTTGAAGCCAAGAAATACAGTTGAGAGATTTTTTGTCTCTGAAGTTGACTTCCATCAATGCAAAGTAGTGTGCGTGCAGCCATCTATTATTCCCAAAGCGGAAAAATGACGTCTGCAAAACGGGGTCGCTAATCGTGTTCCAGAATCCTGCTGTGCGGATTTAAATTTCACATAAATTATGTTGATGAACCCCGCTGACCAACTGATGGAGTTACGGGTGGTTCAGTCGGAACTTCATGAAAGTGGCGACTTGGCGAAGAAAACGTTTCATCCAAGAAATTTCGCTTCTGAGGGGAGGCTGGTTTTCCTTCACTGTCCCCTAGGAGCGTCGAAGTTCTCATAGCTCATAGCTCAGAGGATAGAGCACCCGCCCGGTGTTCGGGAGGTCATGGGTTTGATTCCTGTCGAGGACTCAGAATTTTTCTTTGTCCCACACTCGTGTCATGATGATTAATTAATCTTTCACATTAAATTTACCGAGCTCAAAATTTGCCATCACCCTCATTTCCACAAATCATGATGATAGCAACATTGCTGATCCTATGCGGTATGCGGGACGCGTGTCACATGAGAACTCAGTGAAAATGACCTAGCTCTCCAGGAGTTCTCGTAGCTCAGAGGATAGAGCGCCCGCCCGGTGTTCGGGAGGTCATGGGTTCTATTCCTGTCGGGGACTCAGAATTTTTCTTTGTCCCACGCTCGTGTCATGTTGATTAATTAATCTTTCACATTAAATTTACCTAGCTGAAAATTTCCCATCACTCTCATTTCCACAAATCATGATGATAGCGACATTGCTGATCCTATGCAGTATGCGGGATGCGTGTCACATAAGAACTCAGTGAAAATGACCTAGCTCTCCAGGAGTTCTCATAGCTCAGAGGATAGAGCGCCCGTGTGGTGTTCGGGAGGTCATGGGTTCGATTCCTGTTGAGGACTCAGAATTTTTCTTTGTCCCACACTCGTGTCATGATGATTAATTAATCTTTCACATTAAATTTACCAAGCTGAAAATTTGCCATCACTCTCATTTCCACAAATCATGATGATAACGACATTGCTGATCCTATGCAGTATGCGGGACGTGTGTCACATAAGAAGTCAGTGAAAATGACCTAGCTCACCAGGAGTTCTCGTAGCTCAGAGGATAGAGCGCCCGCCCGGTGTTCGGGAGGTCATGGGTTCTATTCCTGTCGGGGACTCAGAATTTTGCTTTGTCCCACGCTTGTGTCGTGTTGATTAATTAATCTTTCACATTAAATTTACCGAGCTGAAAATTTGCCATCACTCTCATTTCCACAAATCATGATGATAGCGACATTGCTGATCCTATGCGGTATGTGGGACGCGTGTCACATAAGAACTCAGTGAAAATGACCTAGCTCTCCAGGAGTTCTCGTAGCTCGGAGGATAGAGTGCCCGCCTGGTGTTCGGGAGGTCATTGGTTCGATTCCTGTCGGGGAATTTGTCTTTGTCCCATGCTCAATTAATGTTGATTAATTAATCTTTCACATGTTAGATTATGTTTTGATTACATGTCAATGGAAACCATCGAGGATAAATTATGTTGAGCATTTCGAGGTGAGAGGCAATCATTGTTGATGTCTAACAATGCTTACTATCAAGTAAACAATCAGAGCACAGTCCCAAGATTCTGGAGAAACAGAACACGATTAGCGACGCCGTTTCGCAGACTTGATTTTTCCGCTTTAGGAATAATAGAGGCTATGCAAAAGCTTACTTTTTCAAATCAAGTAATGCCCTGTGCATTTAAACTTCTTTCCCTAACAGGCATTTAAAGTGGTTCCCAATACTTTAGACCCTGTAATCATTTGCCTTCTCTTACAGCTATCCCAATGGTTTGACTATTTTTGTTTTACTGTAATCCAGGGGGAAATCTTTTATGAGTAATAAAAAAGTGTGATCCAACTGATGTAACAATTTGTCACCATGGTATTGTGAAGGGGTAAAAATAACCTAATTTGGACCATCTAATTATAAGGCTGCTAACCTAAAAACTACACTGTGAAAGTTTTTGGTTTTTATTTTAGATTTAGTTTCAAGGGAAACGTACCAACCCCCAACCCCCAAATAAAAAAAAACAAATACATAGGATTCAGAACCACTGTAAATTTCTCTGAATCCAATGAAAAAGTCTGCATTCGAGCCCAATTGGCTCATTAGGCCGGCGCTTATCTCCGGTTTCTGTAGCATGAAGCGACTAGGAGTATTTCTACTCCCCCTGGATGGGATGCTAGTCCATTGCAAGGTTATTGCCAGCATTAAATTCACCAGGACCCATTTGTACACCTGGGTGGAGAGAGGCACTGTGAGAGTAAAGTGTCTTGCCCAAGAACACAGCTCAATGTCTGCAGCCAGGACTTGAACCCGGATTGCTTGACCCGGAGGGGAGTGCACTAACCATGAGGCCACCACACCTGGAATCCAATGTAGTGATTCAAAAAAATGCAAATTATTTTCGTATGCTGACTAAACTAAATATATAATTCACCACATGGCTAGAAGTTAGTGCTTCTTTGGCCATGACAACAAATTTTGATTTCATAGTCACCAAAATTTGTTCTTTGATTACTGTCAAACACACAAAAGTGTGAGCACCTGAAATAGTTTGGAAATGTTGATTATACAGTCACCACTCACAATCAACTTCAGAACACACAAACAAAGCTTAAAACCACAAATGACCCCGGTAACTGGTGCAGCTGTGATTGAATGCCAGAGGAGCCAACTTAAATTGAAATTTTATGGAAGAGATAATAATTATAATATTGTTTTACCGGTTTCACTACAAAATCACATTTACATACAGTATTATATAGATATGCTAAAAAGACACAACAGGATATAATATTAATGGTGTTATTCATAACTTTCTAATTAATTTATTAAATTAATCTTTTCTGAGAAGGGTTCCATCACAGTGTGTGGCTTTCGGGGAGGTGCTCATTAAAATTTAAAAATTAAAAACTAATGAAGAAAATAAATATAAAATACAATTCCCAAAACTGGCAACTCCTTTGACTTAAATTCAAGTGGAATTGGAAGAGCATTCAAACTTGAGTGTTATTAGGTGAAACGCAAAGACATAATAACGCTGTAACAGCTGCTTGTTTCTGGGTTGTTTGGGATTTTTACCACCAGTGTGTTACAAATTAATTCTTATTAGTTGGTAGAATGTTAGACTTTCAGCATGTTGCTGATTGATATGGTACATGTGTATTATTAGAAACTATGATATAATTATTTGTTGTATATAGAATACGTATGTTTTAGTGCAATTGATCTTTTGTACAATAATTGTTTTACTGGACATATTTTGTCTTTCTCTTTTTCAATGTAAAGCTCTCACTGAAAGCAATGCCTCGTGCCCCAGTACAGACCAGTATGCACGCAGAGATGTGCCTGCCACAATCTGCTGTCCTGTTCATGGATTTCCACCACCAAGGGTTACATGGGTATTGCCTGATGGAACTGTGCAGATAACAGGAAACACTATTTTATCCATTACACCCCAAACAAAAGATTTTGGAAACTACACATGCAGTGCTGAAGGACTGAAAGAAACTGACCCTGATCCGGTTGTCATTATTATCAACCTTCGAGAGGATGTTCTAGGTACATGTAAACACATTCATCAATTGATTTATCTGAAGCAATATAAAGTTAGTATTAACGGAATGGTTAACTGTAATTCTAATAATAATACTGTATTATTGGAACTCAGATAATTAGCATAATTATTGAAAAATAGTAGCGTCGTTTTGAAGCTTGCTGTTTGTAAACTGGAATTGAGAAGCCTGAAAAAAATCAGGGCTTCAACAGGATTCGTACCCGTGACCACCGCGATACCGGTGCGATGCTCTACCAACTGAGCTACGAAGCCACATTGGGAGCGAGGTCAATTTATTGCATTCATGTTTTCCTGTGAGGAGTGAAATGATGTAAAGCATATGAAATGATTCACATATGAACTGCGGATATAGATGAAAGTGAGGAATGATCATCGCAATTAATTTCCAATTGAAGCAAATGGAATTGAGAAGCCTGCAAAAAAATAAGGGCTCTAACGGGATTAGAACCCATGACATCTGCGATACCGGTGCGATGCTCTACCAACTGAGCTTTGAAGCCGCACATTGGGAGCGAGGTCAATTTATTGAGTTCATATTTGTGACCTTGCACAGGAAGACGTAAGTTAACGCTTTTCCATTAAACGGGTAAAAACAGACGGATAGTTAACGGACGGTTAATGGCCTGCAAAGCATTTTAACGTTTTATCCTAACGTTCTAACGGATAATCATCTCTGCTTAACGGATCGCAAAAGCAGTTTAACGGTTGTATGATCTGTGTTAGCGGATGGCTTAAGCCGTTAAACGGTTGAGGAAAAAATCTAACGGATGCCGTGAACAGCGTGAACTAGGCGTTAATCGGTCAGCTTGCTGAAAGCGTTTAACGGCGGAGCAAGTTAATGACTAAACCGGATGGTGCAGCCGATGGCAAAAAAATAACAAAATTACAGTTAGAGACACGTACTAAAACTCGAAACAAAACAACCGAAACTAAATGAGTGAAGAGACGGAAACGATTCCACTGAAGCCCCATTACCATCATTGCGAGGCAGGCTAATCTGAGCGTTATTCCAGCTAACAGGAATGCAAGCAGACTGTAGGGTCCTTTAGGTCTTCAGATTTGCACTCTGGTCTCCGTTTGAAACTGAAAAATCTGAAATATAAACACAACTGGTTGTTGTCTGTTTGAACTTCCCTCGTTCATGTTATTTTAATAATAACAATCTTACAGTTACTGGAAAATTCACTATAACTTAGGTCATTCAAGAAAAGTATGAGATAGAACAACGCATTGAAATGAAAAGAATTTGAGATAATTGTTTACGCACAGTCCGCAGTATGTCTGGGATCCTCGAACGTGTTGTTCGCCTTCTTCGGCTGGGGAAACTTTTTCCGGAATCAAAAATTATATATGTTTGCTACCACTATTAAAAGCAAAGTGATGGTTTCAATGACCACTTTTCGTAAAGATATTTTTAAGATTTTATAGCGAGCAAGACAACAAATATTTCGTGACTCGGATGCTTTTAAAAATCTGGTAAACAACTTTATACAAATTTAAGTGATATTCGATACGCCTCTTAAACAACGTTGCCAAACGTCAGAGTGACCAAACGTCAAAATGCCAAAACCACACTCTGGAGTTAAACACGGTATTAAAGGATAGGGTGACAGCAACACAAAAACAGTGCCAAATTAAACGAAAGATCTATTTAAACCATGTCTTCTCTTTGCACGAACTTGGCCTTTTATCACTGATAGCGCAAGGAAGCACAACGTCACCAGTTCACGCCCAACCACTGAAGTTAAGCCCTGTTGGACAGGGTTAGTATTTGGATGGGTGACAAGCCTGTTACTGGCTTTTCCTCTGATCACTTTTTCCTTTTTTTAGTCGTCGTAATTTTCAGTGAATATATCAGTGACATTTTAGGTCCTTCCTTTGGCCTTCTAACGGCTAGCTTCTTATGTGTAATCTTCCCAAAACCGCAATCAAGTCAACGATCCTTCGAACTTGACTTGTAAAATCCGGGGTTTACGTTGGTGTACAGCACAATCATCGTAATTCATCCATTTGAGAAGTAGGTTTTGATCGCTGTAGTTCAAATCCAAGACTGTGAATAGTCTGGTTTTGTTTTTGAAATCCTCTGTTAAACTGAAAAGTTAAAATTATGCAGGAAGTTTATCGCAGCTCGCAGCGCGTCGCTTGATCGCCTCTCGATTTTGGCGCTTCCCAAATTTTTCCATTCGCATCGCACCCAAGGAAGAGAAATCAGATTATCTTTATCATTTGAACTGTGTGTTTTTATTGTAGCGTAAGGGCTTTTTGTGTTTTTGTTTTCTTTTCGAATCTGAACATGTTGTCATTCATTAACGTCATCTTGTGGAGACAGCGGACACAAGAGACCGTTGGCGAAAAGGACAGGTTCTTGACAGCTACGCTACCCGTTAAACGGATGCTGTTTTTTTCTCACGCTTTGGTCAGGCGATCTAACGGTTACTACATTTTTGTTAACGGTTACGCTAACGGTTCTAACGGTTTGAATTTAACGTTTAACGGATAGGCTAACGCCTCTAACAGATGCTTAACGCCAATGCCCATTTAACGGAAAAACGTTCATGTACGTTTTCCCATGCAAGGTCACATTTTCCCATGAGGAGTGAAATGATGTAAAGCATATGAGATAATTCACATATGAACTGCGGATATAGATGAAAGTGAGGAATGATCATCACAATGAATTTCCAATTGAAGCAAATGGAATTGAGAAGCCTGCAAAAAAAAAATAAGGGCTTCAACGGGATTAGAACCCATGACATCTGCAATACCGGTGCGATGCTCTAGCAACTGAGCTTTGAAGCCACACATTGGGAGCGAGGTCAATCTATTACATTCATGTTTTCCTGTGAGGAGTGAAATGATGTAAAGCATATGAAATAATTCACATATGAACTGCGGATATAGATGAAAGTTAGGAATGATCATTGCAATGAATTTCCAATTGAAGCAAATGGAATTGAGAAGCCTGCAAAAAAAATAAGGGCTTCAACGGGATTAGAACCCATGACATCTGCGATACCGGTGTGTTGCTCTACCAACTGAGCTTTGAAGCCGCACATTGGGAGCGAGTTCAATTTATTGAGTTCACATTTTCCCATGAGGAGTGAAATCATGTAAAGCATATGAAATAATTCATATATGAACTGCAGATGTAGACGAAAGTGTTGAAATGATCATCACAGTGAATTTCCAATTTAAGCAATTGGAATATTGAGAAGCCAGAAAAAAATCAGGGTTTTTCAGCATAGTTATAACAACTTTGAAAAACAGGTATCCTTGATGCAAGGGCCTGCCAGCCTCGCTGGTCAAAGCTGTTATCTCTCTGCTGACTTTATACAATACAAGTACAACACAATAACCTTCACATGTATTTCAACTCGAATTTAAAATAGCAAGATTGCTAATATCTTCGAGAAATAAAATGAATAAATGAGTAAATAGAATAAGATGAATATGGAATGATAAAATAAGTATATATAAAAAATCACAATATGTACAATATGTAATGAAACGATATACAACTAACTACAGAAGGGATAGCAGTCCGTGTCAAATTCTAAATTGCAAATAGTTTATTTGAAAGCTGCAACTGTTGGCAGTGACCTGTTGGTATTGGTCACTGCCAACAGTGACCAATTCCACCGGGTGATGCCATGGGGGTTCTGTATATGGTCCTAGATTTGGTACAAATGAGTGTTTTAAGTTATTTTTCCCAGTCCTCCGGTTGGGAAACGTGGTGCTGGGAAAATATGAATTCTTTGATCTTCGACTTAAGGTGCCAGTATACCCAGGGCTCGGCATTTGCGACTAAGTTTTCTCCCCTTGCGACTAAAACTTCTTCAGCAGTCGCGAATTTGCGACCATTTTCTCACCTAAATTAATAAAGAAATAAAAGTTTTAAAATTTTCTGTCCTACTTTTGTGAAGATTTGAAAAACGTAAAGGCAAGTGTCAACTCAAAAAATGCTGACATCAAGGGACAAGCGCAACACGTCTCTGTAGAGATGAAAAACATCCATTTTGTTGTCTGTCATTTCTTAGCAGATCTATTTTCCATTCTAAGTCGTTTAAGTCTTCAAATGCAGCGAAACGACATCATCCTCCCAACAGCAGTGTCACAGCTTAAGGAAACAATGACGCGCGTGGAGTGCCTCAAAAATGGTCCTGAGCCAGATGGTTACCTTACCAAGTTCAAGAAGATGATCGAAAGCACTCAAACATTCCAAGGGATTGCTCTAAGTGGTTCTCTTCACGGACAAACCAAGCGTGGAAGAAGCACATCAGACAGTTTCCAGTCTGAGATGGAAACAGCCGTCAATCTCACAACGCAAGGTCTTCGCGAGAGATTTGGCATCTTGCTCAGTGCCGGGAACCAAGCAAGCGATGCTCCTTATTATGGTCCAAAAGAAGTAGTCAGCGACATGCTTGTTTTTAATGTTGCAGCTGGCCAGTACGTCCTAGCGACCTTATAGATTATGGAAGAGAAGAGATTGGGCGTTTGATTAAGTGGTTTTGGCCGATTTTAGAGAGAGCAGGTTGTGAGATCACCGCCATCCAAGATCAATGGGTCTCCATGAAGATTCAAATCAATGGCCAGTTTCGCAAGATGGATTATGGCAGCCTATGGGAGACATTCCTTACTAAGCAGCCTTACAAAACTGACTACAAAGATGTCTTACACCTGGTGGAAATGGTTCTTGTGCTTCCAATATCTGCCGCACAGTGTGAGCGAGCTGTGTCGGCACAGAACCAAATCAAGGGCAGCACTAGGGCATCTCTCAGCGTATCAGTATTGGAGGACCTGATTCGTCTGTCTTCTGAGGGCCCTCCTGTTTCTGAGTTCGAGCCAACCCCTGCAGTCAACCGGTGGTTTTCAAGGGAAACGTCCAAAGGAGAACGACCAAGAAGGGCTCATTTTTTAAACGATGATTAACTAACTACTCGTCACTACTTGTCTTTCAAAGTAGAATCCCAGCTGAAATTGTAATTACCTCAAGAACCATTTGTACAAGGAACATTATTAATAGTATAGAATACTGAACTTTAATTTTTTTTCAAGTTACGGATTGTAGGAGCTCCTGAGATCTCTGTTTTTGGAGTATACAATTTATAGTGGTTGGGTTAAAAAGGTTGTTGCAGAATCTTTATGATCAGGAGCCTGTTCACCAATTTCGGTTTTTCTAGAACTGCTGCTGAACTTGATATCTCCATCTCATGCCTTTATATATGCTAGAAAATCACTGCGGTTGCATATCAAAAATTGCGTGCCATACTTGACCCAAGCCTCCCGCGGTCAGCCTGAAAACAAACATGGCGACTTTTCGGTGGCATGTGTGTTCATGCCTAAGACTTCAACAGGATTCCGATATCCTACTGTTTTGTCTTTATTGAGACTTCTTTAAAGTTTTAACTCACGGTCAAACATACACTTCACCGTTTTAAGTACAACTGGAACTGAAAGGTAAATGTATTGAAAATGTTAATGTCTACACATCCGATTCTCAAAGCTTCACGCTTTTTCTGTGAGCAGAGCATGTTTATAATTAAGTCCTTGGTGCATTTAGCAAGGGGAAACATTACAGGGAATTCACATCAGTCATATATAGACGATTAACGATTGTTTCGTTTATTGAATTTTATCTTGACCACCTCACATTGACACGTTTTTGTGGTAAAGCTTTAGAAGTAACCCCCCAAAAAGTATACATTTTCTGAAAGCTTAATAAACTTGGTAATTCCTACCATCAAAGCTCAGTCCACTATTGGTCAATGACTGCATCTTCTTCTTCTTTTGGCATACTGTAACCGGATTTGCAGTTTCAGTGATGCAGATTGAATCCAGTTCCCAAAACCGTCTCAGACTTGCATTGAACTCATTATTCTCCACTATCGTTAGCATAGATGATGTGTGCTTTGAATGGCTGTCCACAGGTCCAGGAAGTATCCTGCCAAGGCTATTTCCACAGCTACCAATGATTTAGGGATTTCTCCTCCCTTGCAAGTCCCAGTTATCAATAAGTAGGTGCAACTTGATTTTCTTTACCCAATCTTTCCAACCGGGTTGAGGTTTTAATCGCTCGGCCTCATTCCTACTCTTTCCTTTTTTGTCTTGCCTTCCCTTTTTTGTTTTTACCTAGAAGGCTGTCAGCCTTACTTAGAAGCGTTCCAAGATCTGAATCGGGTGGTTTCTTTTTAACTCCTGATGTGGAGGGTTCTTCCTTGGTCATTGGTTTCTTCGTACCTTGGGAAGTGTTCTTGATCAATTGCTTGAACATGGTTTTCAACGGTCCACTCACCACTCTTCCTCTTCCTCTTCAGCATTACCATTACTACTGCCCGACAAAGGAACAACTTGTCTGATACATTGGTCAAACAAACTCTCTCTTGAAGGAACGGTTTAATTCTCTTGACCGCTAAAACAGCGGGGATCATTTTGTCTTTGAGTAACACGTGGTTTTTGGCAGCCAAATGACCCGCTTTGTTCAACAAGGGTTGTCCAATACACCTGCACTGTATCGATCCGTTAAAATCATATTCAGTCTGTTCGATCCGTATGGATCGTTAACTGTCTTACGCTCCGTAGAGTAGAGTGTACGGATCGTATATTGCATCTCATTAAGGGGACTTAGAAAAAATTACCCTTCTGAGGATCTTGAGTGTGTGGGGCAGATGGCTTGACGATCCGTTCGATCCGTACGGATGGTTAACTGTCTTACGCTCCGTAGAGTAGAGTGTACGGATCGTTTATTGCATCTCATTAAGGGGACTTAGAAAAAATCACCCTTCTGTGGATCTTGAGTGTGTCGGGCAGACGGCTTGACGATCCGTTCGATCCGTACGGATGGTTAAATGTCTTACACTCCGTAGAGTAGAGTTTACGGATCGTATATTGCATCTCATTAAGGGGACTTAGAAAAAATCACCCTTCTGTGGATCTTGAGTGTGTCGGACAGATGGCTTGACGATCCGTTCGATCCGTACGGATCGTTAAATGTCTTGCGCTCCATAGAGTAACTCGTGCCCTGGGTCTTCTTTCCCAGAGATTCTTCCTCCTTTGTGTGTGAGGCAGACGGTGATGATCCGTTTGTTCATTAATTTGCTACGCTCCATAGTAGAGTTTGCTGATTGTATATTGGGAGACATGAATGTGTTGGTCAGACTGCTTATCGTCCTTTTCGTTGCGTTTCAGCTTCTTCAACACAGCTAGAAAGCATGTCTGGTATTTTCCACATTTAGAACGAGGAATATACATTTATAAAGTGTTCATCGCTGGTATTTTCAATATTTAGAATGAAGAATATACAGTTATACAGTATTCCCTTCCAAGCAAGAATTACGAGCCGCGCGACTACACTCTGTTTGTTTAATGAGATGCAAGAATTGCGAATCGGGATGACGATCCGTTTGAAATTTACGGATCGTTGAGATGTATTATAGAATATACGAACCATCAACCCTACTACGGAGCGTAGAACATTTAAACGATCTGTACGACTCGAACGAACTGAATATGACTTCAACAGATCGATACAGTGCGGGTGTATTGGACATGACTGTGTTCAACAAAGCATGTCAGTGTCCCTAATTAGCACAGTAGTGCTAAATACATTGACACTTAAATAAAAAGTTATTATTATTATTATTATTATTGTTATTATTATTGTCTGAGATTTCTCCTTTGTAATACTGAACCAATTGGTCAAACTCGTGGGCAACATCATCACCTCTTCTGTCATGCTCAAAATGATGTTCGAGTAACGATTCGTAATACGCTTGTTGGATCTGGTCGTGGGCTTTATGCCAATGATCCACACTTTGCTGTAACGTTGTCTCCCTCTCATTGGCTTCCTGTAATAACTTGACCAAGCGTGCATTTCTCTCTTTATACAAGTTCAGCCTCTGCTCTTGCAGTGACATGCCTCGAACACGTGTAAACCTTGCCAGCACCCTTTTCTTTTTGGAGATGTTCTCGTCGTCTTTTCACTGAGTTTTTGAGTTTCCCCACTTCACATAGCGTGGTCTTACAGTGACACAGTTTGGCCATGGTCATGGGATGAACAGGAGTTCTGTTTCTTAATAGGTTGAGAACAATTTCGCTGATGGCATTGATCTGATCGGCATTGGAATGGTCAAACATCTCGTGTCACCTGTTCCGATTGGCAGGACGTTGTCTGCATAATCAAATCATACTTCCCACAGAGCAGAGCGTCTGTTGTAACTGCTTGTGACACCCTTGGCACCCATTCTTTTATACCTCTTGTCTTTTTCGAGTTTGTACCCGATTGTGGCAGCGTTCTTGAGCATACTGAGCAGGGCACCACCTCGTTGGTAACGATCCACATCGTCTTTGACACCTTTTCCCTGCTTGACCCGCTAATTTCAAAGCCAGTGTAGCAAAGGTAGGAGAGGGTCCCAAGAGGGTCCCGAGAGGGTCCCGACAAAATTCAAAATTCAGCGATCTTGTCCACCAAACAAGTTTTGCACCAAGCTAAAGCCCCACCTCTCTGTCGTGTCGATTTCTTCTTCCTTTTCTTTCCCTTAGCCATCACTGGATGCAATACTTTGAAGGGCTCTTTTTTTGCATACCCTTTGTTGATGACCTACTTGTTTAAACTTTTACCACCACCTCTCCTTTTATACTCTTGAAATTGTTGTTTATATCCTTTGACCATACGCTTGACTTGTTCATGATCCACAGGGTTTGTGAGAGCTTGTATCAGATCTTTGCTTACTTTAAAACCTCTCTTGAAATCCACAAGCCAAGGTACTTTACCACCACCACCTTTCTGTTGCCTTCACTTTGTTCTCTTGTTCTGGGTCGTTTTCGTCTGAGCCCTACATTTCTTTCTCATCGAGCGTGCCTCCGCTTTTATCAACAGGGTCATAGCAGAATTGTTGTTCGTAGTCTCGCACGCAAAATTTTTTTGAAATTGTTCCACCCCTTAACTGCAGTTCCAGCTGCAATTAAACAGGCAACCAGGATACTGTTTTCCAAGACAGATCCCACCATGATGCCTGCTGCCACAATGGGTAAAGCCAATGCGTTCAAACAACCACGGCACCACTTAAAGTGGTAAATCATTTGAAGATGACACCACCACTGGCGGTAGTACAAAGCAAACAACCCATCCAATCGGTACAGCAAATCTGGCTTTACCATCTGGGCACTTTTCTTGGAACCATTCAATAGGGATACGATTGTGCCGGAATGTTGGAAAGAACTCAATGTGATGTCTCGATCAATTTATGACACCACATACATCCCTCGTCTTTTAAAAGGTGGCTGAGAACCCAGCGATCGTTGGAACTACCAGGGTGTAAATCCAAGACCAAATACAACACTGTTAAGTTTTGGTGATGTGAATGTTTGGTGAACAGATCCAGCACGCATTTATTGTTGCTGCCTTCTGCCATTAAATCGTCCAACACCAGTAAACCACCTTTCGGAAACAACTTTTTCAATTGGTCTGCGTCGTGAATCCCTTCATGAAACTTTATACCATGTTCCTTCTTGGACTGGAACCCTTCTTGCCAAGCTCCATAACAACATATTTTTGATGGTGGAGTATGAAACAACTTGAGATTGTTAAGTAAGAGTTTGGTGGTAAACACTGTCTCCCTTAACCCGACTGTCCAACAATCATCACACTAGAGGGTGTGTGAACTGGAAATAATTCTATGCATATCTCCCAAAAAGTGAATGCAAACAAAATGGAACAAGCCAATTTATTGAGTAGCAGCAACATTTCATTGTTTCAATTACACTGATGATAATTTGTACACACATTGCCAATTCAACTCATTTACAATCAGTTTCTTTAACATTTGCCCTACTGTTTGATCGTCTCTACATAATCATGTTTTTTGAATCGGCTCAAGTACTTGTTCATGCTTTGGCCTCTCGCTCTCTCTTTTAAATAGGACAAGCCGTAATTGCCACAACTTTTACTGTAAATCGATTGGAGAGACTGTCCTTTATTGAGATTTGTGAAGTGCCAATCACAATTAATACTCAGGTGAAAAAAACTCCTCTCCTATCAACCAAAACAGAGGTTCGTCCCTGTCGTTTTTCAGATTATGCGTTATCATTTCTAAACCAGGTACCATGTTGGTAAAAGAAACTATTGACGTATATTCGGTCCCAAGTCATAATTTCCAGGGTTGCTCTCCTTTAGCCATCCCATCTTTAATGCCAACATTTTAATGATCTTCAATGCTGGTGAGTAAATTGCGTGTACGTGTGGGGCCTTGTTATCCGTCAGCAAGTCCTCTCCATCACAACGAAACTTCACGTACATTTTCTTTCCCTTGGGTTCTGTGTAGGTGCTACCAAGATGAGGTCCACTGTAATTCAAAATATGACGTTGCTCAAAAATGGGGATCACACTCTTCATTAATCCAACACCATCAGTGTACTCAAACACCATCTTAAGATCTTTAGGATCGTAGTGCGCTCTACCAAACTTGAGCGTGCCGGAGGGATATTTCATGATCCAATCATCAGGTAACGAGATGCTTCTCAGTCCCACTTTCCAACCCGATCCTTGCAATCAAATAGGATTTGGTAATCGAATCTTGAAATGATTAGCTTGGTTCTGCGGAAACTCCTCGCGGTTGCTATTACTAGGCAAAGTGATGTAAAACTCCTCATTCATCTTCAAAGCTTTTGATCAAGTCAGCAACCCATTGTTCGTCAATACCAAACACCAAGACAGGAAGCGTGGGATAATGTCTCCTTCGAAGTTTGTGAAGGGTGTACCCCAATTGTTTTTGTAGGATCTCTGACTTTTTTCACTGCGGTTTTCTGACCTTTGGCAAATCGTTCAATTCCTCCGAGACTCCTAGGGTGAGCAGGATCACGATAGGTTACAATCAAAGTTTTGTTCTTTGTCTTGACCATTGTTTACAGCAATCGATTGAGTTTCATGACACAATCGTGGACGAGATCATTATGATGTTCTTGTATGACGTTGAACCACTCAAATGCTTGGGGTTGATGCTTCAACCAAAGGATAAAGACCATGAATCGAAACGGGTTTCTACTCACATTGGTGGCTTCAAATTCTTGAAGAGGTCCTCACTAGGGGTGAGAGGAATCACGATTCCTTGCCCGTGTTTGAACAACACACACTCACTCAATTCACACACCCAACCCCAATACGCTTCACTGCTCATGCTGAGTCATGAACCAAATGAACTTTTTTATTGTAAGACCACATTGATAATAGCTTGTTAAAGATTACAAATTTGTCTCTTCTTGTCGTTTCGTATCAAACTCTTGTTGTTTCAGTACTTTTATGAGGTATACAATTTGTAGTGTTTGTATGTGAACCCTTATACTTCATGTGGGTAAATAATCTTGTTGGTACCAATAGCAGTAGTAGACCTGGCATTGGTTTTTACTTGATCCCACAACAGTTCTTGGTTTGGAATAGGCATGGCGAAGGGTGTCTCCTGGTACTCTACTGTATTTCCAATCCGTGCCATGTTTTTGCTATGAGGAATCTCGTCTCCACATTGGAAGAATTTGCAGCAGTTCCTTTGACATCTAAAGTAGATTCTTCCCAGGTTTTGTTCTGATCTTGATTGGCACAACACCAACGGTTCTGAACAAAAACATTTCAACTTGTCTTTTTTCCATTTGTACCAGACAGTGATTTGATCCTGGACATTCTTCATGGAGCATTTCACATTCTCCCAACCTGTTCAGGAAGTACCTTTCACCAGCTTACAATCGGGGATAGGACATTCCAAGCATTTCCTCCAACACCTCAAAACCCAGATCGCTCAATAAAGCGTTTGTATTGCTATCTGGAAGCGGTATGGAGTCTTCTTTCCTCTTTTTGGGAGACTCTGTTGGAGGACATTTGTTTCCTCTTCTTACTTTGTGCAGGATATGTAGTTCCAACTTTGTTTTCTCTGTAACGCAGCAATCGACAATTGAACCGTACAAGAATGTGAGCTGTATTTCTTCTCACCATGAACCAATCATTATCAAGGAGAAGGGTAGCATTACTGGCCCGTCAATCTAGTTTTTACTGGAACATAATACCGGTTTGTCAAGGGATGAAGGTATTCCTTCAACACGTGACAATTTCACAATTGTTTCTGGTTGAAAAGAAAGGAAAACTGGTTTGAGAAAACCGGTTTAACAGCATTTGGTACAGGGGTCAATCACCATATTTGGCATCAAGAGTGCTAATTGTTCAGAAGTGATGTCAACGTTCATTAGATCAACATGTCACAAGATTATTTCGATGCAGATGAAGCAGACGATAGAGTGTTAGCAGCTCATGGCAAGGAATTCGAACAAGGTTTTGATTTTATTCTTAGACCACATCTCGACCATTGTGTTCGTCACCTGGGTGTACATCATCGCAATTATGTGGCACATTTAGTGCAATGAGGTGGTGGAGGAGTGTTGCCGCGCAACAACCAACAAATCTTACCTCAACAAATCGACGAGGCTCTTCAGTGGGCTATTCGCACACAAGTGTTGAATGATCCTGAAGGTCATCTTGAGGATCATCTAATTAACATGAATACAAACCAACTACACCATTCGTACCATTCTGCCAGCTTGCAAGTGTGTGATTGGCAAGGAAACAGTTAAGCCGCCAGAGAAATCATGGAACAGATTGGTAGGATGTTGAACTCAAACAAACAGTTCCGAATGGATGACAGTTTCTCTTTACATGTGTCACACATTCATGATCCTGGTAAGGGAAGGAAGTAACAAACGTCTGCACAAGGGACGTGCTGCTCTCGAGAAATTACGGGATGTAAAAAGAGTGTCGTGAAAATAAAGAACCTCGACGAACTGTGTTGTCCATGAGTGTTTGTCACCCTCAAAGCATTTTGTGATCTGGGTAGTCAGCATCCAGGGTACCAGTACTTGCAAAAAGGAAGACCCATGCAGAAGAAGAAAGCCCGAAACTTGTTTCGAGCTGCAGGGGTACCCGAAGGAACTTGTGGTCTACCCAAGATCAAGAAGTTCCAGGACCATCTTGCTGAGTATCAGATTGTCATGTTGTCTGTAGATTATGGTTACCAAGTCATCTTCAGAGAAGCAACTCGTTCTGATCAAAGTCGGCAATCATTTTCATTTTCCTGGTTTCTTTGGATGCAGCTACTTTTGTCTTGACTGTGAGAAAAGCTTTGAGCATAAAAACATGAGAACTGAGCCAGGATTGTAAACTTGTTGTCTTGGCCCACAATTCTGGTCTTCTGTATTGAGAGCCTTATTTATGTATTCATGATCAGAATCTAATGCTTGATCTATCTTCTCCAAGAATTCCCTCCAACAGCTAAGCTCATCTTCAATTTCCTTATACGATCTCTCAACTGAAGATATGACATGCGATACTCTGACAATCATTCAATCCTGATCTGTATTTTGACCTCATTGTTTTCATTTTTGCTCAACTTGCAAATGTTACCAATTAAAATCTCAATATCTGCTTGCACAACTTTGACTTTACATTTGATGGAAGCTTTTTCCTGTGACTGTTTATCTTTTGGAGGAAGCTCTTTGAAGATCTCTTCTTTGAAGGGATTGAAATAATTCAAGTCGTCGGGCGGTTCCGATTCTACTTCAGTCTTTAATGCTTCATAACTATTCACTAACCTTTGGATCAAGACCGTCTTCTTTCCAACCGTCTGCAATCCCTTTTCTTTCAGCAGAATGGGAGATACTCCGCATTTTTTTATTTAGCTCATCTTGTAGTTCCTTTGAATTGACGGCCATGTTGTCTTTTACAATTCCTCTCGTCCATCTCGAAGGACCAAATACGTTTTGATTCGTAACTCAACTTATTTTTCACAGCTTCGTTACAAATCCTAGGTTCACAGCTTTGTGACATGTCCTTTGTTTCACTGCTTCTTTAGACTGACAGGTACATGGCTTCAGAATCGTTCGTAAACTTAAGATTCACGGCGAAAATTAACGCCGCCAAAAACAACACAGGTAACACCTCATGGTTAGCGGGTCCTGTTTGTTTTATGAATTACCCTACCCCTGCAGGTGTGGGCTACAACATCTACACCATGATATCTATTTATATATAAAGCAAATACAAAATTAGGTGTATTTAAGGGACAGTAATTTTTCAGTATGGAAAATAACTTATGTTTCCAAATACAAAATATGAGATAATTGCTGCCAAAGCTGTGGCGGGATCACGGCCATCTGCCCGGGAATACTCAGCAAACGAACTCATTCAGGGATTTGATTCAACCTGAGAAAAAAATGTTACAATTAAAAAAAAAAACAAGACAATAGGCTATTATATTACAATGAAGAAGCTAACCGTTGGAAATTACAAACGAATTACAAGATATCAAAATGCGATATGAAAGAAGAACTATTAAAAGGTTATAGACACTAAGTACACTAGATTAAATTTCCTCTTGTTTGTTTATGCGTTTAGGCTCAGGGGCTTGACCTCTTTCAATAAGGTACACTTCCCTGGCGTAAAGCATCACAACATGAATGACTGAATGGCAAGTCATACAAATTTCTTGAAAGATTGAAGATCGGACTGAGTTTGCAAATTATCGTCCAAGAAGTTTGAGGGTTGTCCAATACACCTGCACTGTATTGATCGGTTAAAATCATATTCAGTCCGTTCGATCCGTTCAGATCGTGAAATGTCTTACGGTCTGTAGAGTAGAGTTTACTGATCGTGTTTTGCATCTCATTTAGGGGACTTGAAAAAATCACCCTTCTGAGGATCTTGAGGGTGTGGGGCAGACGGCTTGACAATCCGTTTGATCCGTATGGATCGTTAAATGTCCTACGCTCCATAGAGTAGAGTGTACGGATCGTATATTGCAGGGAGGGATGACGATCCGTTTGAAATTTACGGATTGTTGAGGTGTAATATAGAATATACGAACTGTCAACCCTACTATGGAGGGTAGAACATTTAAACGATCCGTACGAATCGAACGAACTGAATATGACTTCAACGGATCGATACAGTGCGGGTGTATTGGACATGACTGAGAAATTCCATATCTTGGGCCCAAAATACCTAATGGATTTAAATCCATATGATGTAGTGTTTACTCTGGGTAGAGATGGAATATTAGATCCTCCAAGCTGATAGTTTGTATTACAAGTATTAAATAAGTCATTAATATAAGGTAGGGTAGGGGTATACTTTATTTAATTCAAGAAACACGCTAGCCCCAACAACACTCAGCTGGTTTCCATGGAGGCGTGTTTGTAGAGACAAAAAAAGAGAGACTAAAACTGATAATATACGTTCTCTACTATCCTTTCTCATTATATAAGATGGAGCAATATTGTCCAATGCCTTATGTATCAATATAGCAATATTTTGGAGCCTATGATTGTAAAGTGAGGTTTTGTCAGCCTTATTTAAAAGGTATCAATAATCGTTTTCCTCATCCTGAAAAACTCTTCTAAGGGCATGTTTGTTTAGTTTTTCAAGTTTATCAGAATCACTTTTGAGATAAAAGTGCCATACCATAGAACAATAATTAAGATGAGGTAAAATAAAGGAATCATACAACCGTAATTTACCATCAAGTGAAATAAGACATTTGAATCTATTAAAAACACTTATTTGTGTGCTGATTTTGTGGCATAGTCCAGCAATATGTTCATGAAAGTTTAGTTTTTCGTCTATAGTTAGACCGAGTAGCTTGATACGATTCTCTTGTTGAGGTCCCTGACCATCTACTCTGAACTTTAAGTCAATGGAGGATCATCCAGGGGCCAGGTCGAAACTTTGGAATTTGTCTGGATTAGCTTTAAGTGATTTTTTTATCAAACTAAATCATTGCATGTTTAAGGTCTTTGTTAATGGCAGTCTCAATGGCCATAGGACTCTTGTGACTAAATTGAAGCTGATTATCGTCAGCATAGGCATTCACGTTAGTCGTGGTAACAGAAAAATGCAAGTCGTTGACAAAAATATTGAAAAGAAGTGGTCCCAAAACTGATCCTTGAGGAACTCCCCATAAGACCATTGACCAATCAGAGAAACTGTCGCCAATTTTTACACGTTGTCTACGATATTTATTCTGTCTGGCTAGTTTTTGAAGGGCACACTATACTGTTTTATTTGGATGCATTTTTCCTTCAAAAGAGCCACGGCATTGTTGCCAGCGCCATGCAATCTATTGATGTCAAAGATCTGTGATACCATTTCCTGTTTTCTTCATTCGGCCGTGGCTTGCTCGGGCAGACACATTTCAAATACTGGTTCTGGCCCAAACAAGTTTGCAATTTGTTTCCTTTTCGCTGAAAGTCGTTTTTCACACTAAACTCGGCTCCAAATGTCACCTCGTTTAGTGTGAAAAACGACTTTCAGCGAAAAGGAAACAAATTGCAAACGTGTTTGGGCCAGGTATTTGAAATGTGTGAGGGCAAAATAAAGCAAACAGACAAAATGCGTGGGCCTGCGGGTCAAGCAGAGTGAATAAATAGAAATGACACAACTGACATTTTTAGACATTGCAAAGCGCCCCGGAAATTGCAATTGGCCCCAACCATTACAAAGCGCCCATGAACATTCTGAATCGCCCATGAAAAAATAGCAGACAGAAATCTGGGCGTTTTGGAATTAGGTGTCGTTCAGGAATGTGAAAACGCAAAATAAATCATTGCGCGACTTTGCAGTCCAGTGAAGTTATTTTCAGTGCATTTGTGCCAGAGAATAATATTTTTTTTTGAAGAAATGTCTGCACTTTTTTTTTGTGGACCAGAATTATTTTCCAATTGAAGAAATAGATGCACAAGTATATACACCAAAATGGCTGCTGCAAATTATTCATCCGATGTTTTTCGAACGTTTTACGGTCCAATAACGAGGGAGGCAAACAGAAACCTAAGTACATGACGGGTTTCTATTATCACAAAGTAATTTCCAGGGATGGCTTCATGTTTGGAGAATGGATGTATCCAAAGGAAATCCAAACAACAAAGATCTTTTAGTATTTGCAAGAGAAAACAAAGCAAAGTTCACTGATTTGGTTGAACTAGAACTCCTAAAGTTAAATAACATAAAAGTAAGTTTTGGATTAAAAGTAAACTTTTCAATACAAAGAAACGATGAAATGCAACACATGACACATTATTTTAAAGAAACAGAACCCCATGTTTTCCACAGGCACGATAAAGAACAAATAAAACAAAAATTCAACGAATCCATTGAAAGAGTAAAAGGAGAAACAGGAAACTGGTCTTATGCGGGATCAGGATGGGACGTTGAAACGATAGATACTGCGTTCGTGAATGTCGCACGCTTTGAACCAATACGCGGTGGAACTTATTTGCCTCTTCCGGCAAATCTGGCAAACAAGAAGGCTATAATCAATGTAAAAAATAGGGACAATGAATGTTTGAAGTGGGTGCTAAGAGCTGTTTTATTTCCTCCGCAAGATGGATAGCACGCGCAAAGACCAAACAAATACCCGATTAACGATGGTATAAACTACAACGCGATCGATTTCCCAACACCGGTGAAACAGATAGACAAGCTAGAGGCGCAAAACAAAGGCCTCGCAATAAATGTCTTTGGCTGGGAAAACAACCGTGTGATAGTCCACAGGATAAGTGAGAAAGGGAGAAATTTACAAAGGATAAACCTGATGCTAATAGAGAGAGGGGAAATACAACACTATTGTTATGTAAAACGGGTCTCCGCTTTGCTGTTTGACAAGGCAATAAATAATAGAACTTTCTATTGCATGATGTGCTTATAACGTTTCACACGAGCGAAGGTGCTCGTGAACCATAAAAAATATTGCAACGGCGTCCACGGCTGGCCGACGAGGATCGAGATGCTGGAAGAGGGGAAAAACACCCTTTCTTTCCAACATCACCACAAACAGATGAAGGTGCCATACGTGATATATGCAGACTTTGAGGCTTTGGTCAGAATGATTCCAGGCTGTCGCCGTAGGCCAGAAAGAAGCAGCTACAAGGAGAAGATAGAATGGCACCAGGCATGTGGCTTTTCATTCACAGTTGTAAGAAGTGACGGGCGCATCGTCAAACCACCAGTGGTTTACAGGGGCGAAAATGCAGTGGGAAAGTTTCTCAAAGTCATCACACAGGTGGAGACAAATAGAACAGATATTTTGGCCACACCAAAGCCTATTGTGATGACAGCAGAAGATTGGGAAAATTACAAAAACGCGACTGAATGTCATATTTGTGACAAAAGTTTGATCCAGGATCAACACTTAGATTCAATCCCTGTCAGCAACCATGATACACGCCGTTATTGCGGCCAAAGCCACGAAAGATGTTATTACCAAGCGTTTAAAACAATGGGACTTATCGGGCCAAAAAGAGAAAGGAAAGAAAGAGACAAAAACAACCAATGGATAGCAAAAAATCAGGAAACATGTTTGTTCTGCGCAGAACCATTGCTTGTAAAAAATTACAGAGACGCGGTAAAAGACCACTGCCACATGTCAGGCAGGTACCGAGGAGCCGCGCACAACACATGAAATCTTAAACTGCGAATAAACCCCAAGACGGCCCCAATACCTTTTGTATTTCACAACCTCACGACGTGCATCACCTTATGCAAGCGATGTCCCAGCAGCAGAAAGAAGTCTGATGCATCGCCAACAACATGGAGAAATACATCACATTTTCAGTTGGGAATCTGCATTTCATCGACAGCCTGAACTTTCTGCAAGGAAGCCTTGATGCACTTGTCTCCCAGGAGTGTCTGAAAATAACATCAAGCATCTCAAACGGCAGCGAACTACTTTACAAAAAGGGGATCTACCCTTACGAGTACATAGACTCTTGGGAGAGATTCAGTGAGACTAGGCTGCCAGACAAGCAGATGTTTTACAGCAAACTCTCGGACGAGCATGTCACAGACGAAGAGTATGCGCATGCACAGAAGGTCTGAGAGGCTTTCGGATGCATGTCTCTGGGCGACTATCATGATCTCTACGTCAAAACTGATGTTGCCCTGCTGGCAGATGTTTTCGAGAACTTCTGAAACCTGTGCCAAAAGCAATACGGATTGGATCCGGCACATTATTACACGTTGCCAGGCCTCTCATGGGACACGTTCTTGAAAAAGACGGGAGTCGAGCTGGAGCTATTCACAGACCTTGAAATGCATCTCTTCGTGGAAATAGGAATGCGTAGTGGAATCTCGATGGTAAGCAAGAGGTACGCCAAGGCAAACAACCCCCGTCTGCCTGACTACGACCCCAGAAAACGGAAAAAAATATATTATGTATCTCGACGCAAACAACCTTTACGGATGGGCAATGAGCAAGCCCCTTCCCAAAAGAGATTTCAAATGGAAACGCATTATGCCCACAGAGCAGGAGATTATGAATAAAACAGAGAACGCGAGGAATGGGTGGATTCTCGAGGTTGATCTTGCATATCCCACAGAACTGCACGAGGAACACAACAGCTATCCTCTGGCACCGGAGAAAAAAAGTTGTCCAAAAGGAATGGATGTCGAACTACCAAATGAAGACAATGAAAGACCTGGAATTAACCCCCCCGGACAGTGAGAAGCTGCTGCTTACACTTGAAGACAAAAACAACTACGTCGTTCATTACAGAAACCTTCAGTTTTATCTCTCCCAGGGCATGAAACTAAAACAAGTGCACAGGGTGCTCGAGTTCGAACAAGAATGCTGGATGGAGCCATACATATCGATGAATACTGAGTTCAGGAAAAACGCAAAGAGCGACTTTGAAGAACTTTTACAAGCTC
Source organism: Blastomussa wellsi (assembly GCA_947652115.1). NCBI lineage: Eukaryota > Metazoa > Cnidaria > Anthozoa > Scleractinia > Plerogyridae > Blastomussa > Blastomussa wellsi. Next base: position 11,180,173 of record OX393570.1, on the reverse strand, counting down.
ATGAACAACTCAGTTTTCGGCAAACCCAAAATCGTGCGCAGCGGCGAGGAAAACAAAATAAGGAAATTGGTTGCCAGCCCTCTGTACTCAAGGTTTGCCGAATTTACAAACGACATTGCGTGGATCCACATGCGTAAAAGTCGCTTGCTGCTGAATAAACCTGTTTACCAGTCCGGAACATCCCAATATATTAGTACAGCCGTGACTCGTGTTTCAACCAATAAGATTTCGCGTTGCGGTTCTAGTGTCACGTTTCAAAACAAACCAAAATATTCAAGATGGCGGACGAAAGCGTGGTCTGGGTTTTGGGTATTCTTAGGTTTTTTTCTTTCGTTTAGGGAGGTAGATTACTTGAAATACTGGAAATTTTGAATTTATGAATTTAAAGGGCGACCACAAAAGTATTTTTTTTTATGAATTTCGTGAAAGAGTTTAGAGATTAGCAATTCGCTAGAAGATCGTGCACATCCACACGATATGGAAACAAGCTGGTAGGCAGTGCCAATGATTTTCAGTGAATCTTTCTGCTTCAAAGCATTATGTAATTGGTGAGTAAAAGAGCTTATGAATTTTTCTTGATTAATGGGATCGGCCACTTCTTGCACGTTGCACATTGAACTGGTTCCCACTTTGAAATATAGTACATGTTAAATCGATCGAGTCCAGCTAATAGAAAATGCACTTGTGAACAATTAAGAATGTTTGTTATTTATTATTCCCATGAAGATTTAGACAACCAAGACTCGAGTTTTAGGTTCTTTGAGTTCCAGTACGCTATAAATAGCCCAGCAACTGAGTTATCCACACAAACACAGATAACAAATAGGGCAGTAGATTTGTATTGTCTTTTTGGAGGTGGGAAATGCTATGTTTTTACAAGAGACCTAAAACGCCTACTAAAAGAAAACTAATAAATGGTTTAAAAAGAGTTTCAACCTGTTGTGTATTTTTGTATTAAAACTTAATGTTGTTCGGGTGTTGTTTTTTTCCACTGGCACTTCCACAGTGTGCTGTTGTTCATTATTTTAACCTGTTTTTGAGTACTTCAATTTATGCACCAGTCATTTGAAACCCCCGCACCCCCCCATAGGGGCATACCCGGGGCATTCACTTTTTGTGCCTGTGAAAGGCAGTGAAATCCCCGCCTACCTGGGGAAATTTTGAGAGTGAACTCCCCCGCCCATATAATTCACATGTAAAACATCCCCAAAGTAACACATATTCCACTCGATAAGATTGCCAAAAGACAAAAGAAATTCTCAAAAGATACTGCTCTTATGGCCACTTTATCAAGCCTTAAAAATTTGAATCACGGCGAAAAAATTTCAATATCCTCGGCTGACCGTTGCAAAGCTAAAACAGTATGAAAATAAAAAGCCTGCATACTCGTTGAAACATCAGTATGAAAGATTATTCCTGTGATTATGATGCACCTAAACAGGGCCAATTGTGTTGTTTGTCTATTTTCTTCCAATAACAAACTATTACGAATAAAAAACGAAGCAAAACGTCCCCTTTAATCGTAATTAAGCTGACCATGAATCTCGTCGATAATTCAGCTAGGACCCAGTCCTTTCGACAAAGTGAAATCCCCGCTCTTGTCCCCGCCTCGTCCCCGCCATGTATGGCGGGGGAGTGAAAAAACATGCAATCCCCGCCTACCGGGGCACCAAAAGTAAGTGATAAACAGGTGAAACCCCCGCTATGTCCCCGGGTATGCCCCTATGGGGGGGTGCGGGGGTTTCAAATGACTGGTGCATTACAAGAATGCAAGAAACATTTGAGTTCTTCTGGATTATTAATTGAACTGATTGAGTCCCAGTACACTATATCAACGCAAAATAAATTGAATGCCAAAATTTATTTAAACAGTCATCAATTCAAGAAAATAGCTTTTTATTGTACAAATTATATCAATCAGATCAATTCTTGATCACTGCTTGACCTGAAAAAGAGAAAAGTTTCAATCAGTGGTAGAAACATGTTAGTGTGGTTGCATGCATTTTTTGTCAGAGATCAATAATCCAGTCTATAACCAACTGGCTCTCGTGTTTGCTTTATGATTTGCTCGGTGTTGCTGACTAGTATAAATATTTAACAAAACTAACAAGACAAGACAAGTGTGTGTTTCTGATAGCAGGGTTGGGACAATATTTGGTCTGAGCTGGAGTGAAATGTAAAGATTGAAACCATTCATATAGAAAGCAGCAGCAACATCAGCAAAAGCTAGGTTTTCTGAGGGACCTCTATCAATATCCAATTAGAATGTGTTACTAATCAATATTGTGGATGGAGAAAACCAAGGGTGAGGTAAAGATTAATTAATTATTCGCAAGCTCAAGCTGCTTAACAGAGACGGCTAGATTAGAACCTGTACCACATGGGTGAGAGGCAAGTGCTCTAACCACTATCTGTGTTGCCAACAGAAAGATAGCAAGAATACTGTCTCTGTACTGTTTGCTCACCTGTACTTCCATCAGCTCATGGCCCTCAATGTCTGGAAGGCGTGACTTAATAATCTCCTCCACCCTCTCTGCCATTTGCCTTGTTGCCTTTAATACCCATGTGCAGGGGATTACAGCCCCTCCACCAGCCTGCTTGTTTTTCACCCATTTCTGAGTGGTGGCAGGTTTTCTACTGATTGTTGGCTCACCAATGACACGACTGTAACAATGAAACTTGATTTAGTTGGTTATTGTTAAAGACATGCAGAAAGGAGAATAGTCAGCGGTCAGTGAGAGGAATGTTTAAAGAGATAAAGATCAAGAGAAAAAAAAAGGATTTGATTCCTTATTCGAATTACAAAAAGATAACCTCTTAGTAAGAATAATAGAAATTGGGATTCCCGTACACACTGTTACATACAAAACTAAATTTACAGACAGGGGGGGATACTATGGATATTTTTGGGGTAGTGCTGTATCGCTGGGAATTTGATACCCTTACCCTATAGTTCACCATGTTCAACTGCATTTTGTAACCCTATTCTACACTTGATACTAAAAAATCCATCCCTTTTTGATACATTTTTTTTTAATAAAATTGAAAGGTTCAAGGTAAACAGGTAAATGATACCAGGATACCCTATTCTAGACCAAAATCCCCTGATTTCCATACCATATTCTAGACTAAACTGCTCAAAAACTAAACCCTTCACAGAAGCACATACCTATATACATGATATAGCTTATACATCGGAGTACCCCCCCCCCCCCCCCCCCCGTGCAACAAACATAGGGGATGATACCAAGGTTAGAAAAATATTCATAGAAGCTCTAGAAGCTGCACGAAAGTCTTATTCTCCTCCTCAAGAAAAAATACTCCTTCAATGCTGTTCTTCAGGAGTTCAAAAAGCTTTGCCTTGGGAATGATATAACAAAGCTCCTGAAAAATGGCACATTGGTCTGTGGGATGAACCTTTCTAACGCACTCACTAACTGAGTCCAATGAGATGCAATAAACTCTTGGCAGATCTTTTTCGTCCTCATCATCAGAGGCAGAGTCTGTGTCACTGCCAGGATGCACAGGCTCTCCTTCCTTGTTTGCCACAAACTTTCCTCTTTTTCTTTTGGATGGCCTGCCTATTTCTCTTTTTGAGCAAACTTCACAATCTTCATTGTGTGGAAACCACACCTTTGCTTCTTGATTTGGCTTAAACTTCTCTGTCAAATAATCTTTGTTGCTGCATTTCACTCTGCACTTCATGCACATACGTCTGGGGTGCACATGTGGTGAATCGAGCAAAACAGAGATCTTCCAGATTTACTGGATTTCCGTCGCATGCTTGAAGACGTCTTCCCTCCTCACATTCACCTTTAATTTATCGCCACAAATGCGACAAAAAGTATCAAGACGTTGAGTGTGTTCATCCATGTACTTAAAAGAGCAAAAAAAGATATCAGTCACCGTAAACATACACCAGAACAAGGGAAAGCGAGCACATTACGATAACAGATATTTGTGGTCACTTATACAGACTCCAATTCAAAAAGAGTTTACAAGATATCGGCATTGTTTACTATCGTGAAACTCGTCACAATGAAGCAATGAAAACTATAGAATCGGTAAAAAATAAAAGCAGCTCAACGAAAAATACTTAAATACTTGAAAAAAACGTTCAAACTTCGCTTACCTTTGGTTGTGACTACATGCACGCGTCTATATCGTCACTTTTCCATGAGAAAAATCACCTTATTCACATTCTCACGCTTCCAAAATGCCCGCTTATGCTTCTTCTCACCATTCGGTACAGAAAGTCCCGGATGAACGCATGTAGAGCCTGGAACCAACAGAATTCTTTGAGCGCCTTTCATTTTTCGAAAAGGTCCGCCATTTTCCTTGAGAACAATAGCTTCGTGACGTCACGGCTGTACCAATATATTGGGATGTTCCGGACTGGTTTACATGGGCATGACGATCCTTGACAACAGCAAGATCCTGATGTATGACTTTTTCTACAACAAGCTTCGCAAACAATACAGCCCAAAGTGCGAGCTTTTGTACACAGACACCGACAGCCTTCTGCTTGAGATAGAAACGGATGACGTCTACAAAGACATCGAAAGTAACAAATTTCTATATGATACAAGCAATTACCCGGCAGAGCATTCACTACACTCAAACGCTAACAAAAAGGCCTTAGGCAAGATGAAAGATGAATGTGCTGGAACGCTGATAGCAGAGTGCGTGCGTCTGAGGTCGAAAATGTACTCGATTCTGAGGGCGGACAAAAAAACATCAAAAAAGCAAAAGGCGTAAAAAAGTGCGTTGTCAAGAAACAAATAATGCATGAACAGTACAAGGAAACGCTTTCAGGTGCAAAACAGTTATGGCACGGAATGAACATTCTTCGAAGTGAGGGCACCAAATCTATGGCATGCACGTAAACAAGATTTCGCTATCCGCGTTTGATTCAAAATGCTGGATAGGAGATGATGGGATCCATACAAATGCTTACGGATACAACAGGCCTTTATTGACAGATGCTGAAATAGAGTCACTCGGGGGGTTAGAAGGTGAAATAGAAGCTTTATTGAAAGATGCTCACAGCATTTTGTTAGAGTTGCTCGGTGGGTAACTGTGTGTTTGGAGGGACAACCAGCAGCTCTTCATGCACAAAGCCGCACTTGGGCCCATCGCGCAAATAGTAGAGAACGGGTTGATTTGGTTTGGTAAAAGATCTTTCAATGTTGTAAACTTTCAACAACGAGATTTGATCTGTGCCTCTTTTCACACCACCTTCAAGCTCGCCGGTTTGGTAGAGATAACGAACTTGGACAAGAGAGGGGAGGATTTTTTTCGGCCTTTCCAACAGGCCTTGAATAAAATGTCAATGGCCTTGCATAAACAGCTTTTTCTTTGATGGCGACTGCGGGCTTCTTGCCGGTAAGGCTTGTTACCTCGTTGTTCAAAGCCAAAACAACTTCAGGAAGTCTTTTCACCCACGCAGTTGACCGCTGACCCTCAAGGAGTCACATTTCCACACCGTACTGGTGCCCGAACAATCGTTCGACAAGGGTGCGGTTGAAGCGTTCAACAATGGCCTGGTCGCGGTGAATGTCAACGTGCCCACGCAGGATATAGGTTTTGTGATTTTTCCATGTCTTTTGTAACAGCGCCCATGAATTCGCGCCCGACCGCGTCACGACCGCAGCAGCAGTTGAGGCCAAGCAGGGGGTGAGCGCTTCTAAATCTTCTGAAAGGCTAGAGCAACCTCATAAGAATTTTTCGAAGTCAAGGGTTCGGCCTCTTTGTAGCGGCTGGCCACGTCGTCAACGGTTAGCACATATTTGAAAACTTTGCGCCCGCGGGGCAGTTTGTCGTGTGGCAGAAAAAGAAGTTCCGCCTGGTAGACGGCGTTGGGTGTGGACACATCGAATTTTTGTTGAGGAATGTGCCTTGGGGCGGGCAGGTATATCTGCCACAGGGCTTGGCGTACCAGCCACTTTTTTGCAGTGTCTTCTGGCACCTTGGCGGCCTCAGATAATTTTTTAACAGCGGCAAGGCCTTTCCAATATCCCCCCGGGCCGTAGTATATCTTTGCGAGTTTGGCATCCATCACTATAAAAGAGAAAAAAGTTTAAAGGAACCGGAAGGCTGCATAGCCCAGAGCGAGCGCCCCAGCGCCAACGAACACAAGTTCACCCTTTTTCTGCTGCTCGCTTGGCTGATAGAAATCAGAGAACTTGGGCTCTTTGGGAGGTGCCATCCGTTCTTCAGGGTGCACCCTGTTGTAGAGTTTGAAGGCATAGTCAGTGTTGGTGAAGTTCTGTTTGGCCTTCTCTTTTATTTGCGCGTTTGTCGCAATCCAGTCGAGAAGTTTGGTGCGGTCACGGGCGTATTTTTTGTACCCAGCTTGGTACGCCTCGAGAGCTTTATCATGCCGCACTTTTTCTTCTAGCGCTGCTTTGTCACCGCCCCCAAAAGCCCTCACGAGATAATTACCGCCGATGAAAGCCACTGCGTTCAACACAGCCCCGCCAACCATTATGGCGACACATGCCATTTTTTTCTCATATATGTTTTTTTTTAATTAGCCGTTAAAGGATTAGGCGTTGGTGGGAAGGATTTTCTGGTCCTCCAGGTACTTTTTGAGCGCAAGACTCCCCGCCATCACAGGTCTGAACATTGCGTAGTTTTCGATAGAATTAGAAGGGTCACCTGTAAAACTTTTCTTGAACGTTTTTTTGGCAACCCAGTCTATGCCAGCAGCGAGGCCGGTAAGGGTGGCGGCATCCATGACGGTTTTGACAAGCTTGTTGTTGGACATGTTGGTATAGAAAGAAGAGAAAAATATTTGAATCGAAATTAACTCGCCAATATTTCTTTTATTATCTGTTTTAGCTGTTCTTTTGTATCGTCTTCCTTTTTTATTATTGTTTTCAACAACTTTTGTACATCTTTTAAATTACGCAATTTCTCCTCATGCTTTTTTCCACCTCTTCATACTTTTTCCCCCTCGGATACAACAGGCTTTTTGACCAAACAACTGCCAGTTTTAAGGCACTCATACGTCACCACCCCCAAACCAAAGCCAATACCTGTAACTGGTGCGATGTTTTTTAACCGTTGGTAGTCCCCCATTGTGATGTTTTTTTGTGTTATATATTCAAATTTTTTTTTTCGCCAATGTTTAATTAATCCATTGGGCGAACTCCTTTGGGATATGCTTGCACCAGAAGTGGTGCCGGTGCTGCAGGTGCAGGTGCCGGTGCACTCGGATGCCGGTGCACTCGGATGTCTTCACGCTTGACATACATCGTTGCAAGTGTAGCGCCAATTCCAATGATAGAGATCCATTGGTTTGTGCTGCGAACATTTGAAAAACTTTTGGAATCAGCTGCAGCAGGTAGTGGTGCGGTCTCTGGAACCAGCAGAGCAGGTGCAGATTTTTTCGTTTGCAATTATGACAGCAGCCTCGGCTACAGCTTCTTTCTGAGCTTCGCGGGCCAAACGCGTTCTTTCAGCAACCATTTTGCCAGCAGCTACCCGCTTGGGATTTTTGGCAGGCCTTGTTGCCGGAGTTTGTGAAGTTGCCTGTGAGACTGGAGCGGTCGGTTGCCGTTCTTCAGACATCTGTGAGACAATGGTCGGTTGCTGTTCTTCAGACATAGTTGAGATTTTTTGTGAGGAATTGCCAACTATTCTGTGTAATTATTTAATAATGCAAAGTAATTATTCAATTGTTGGTGAGTTTTGCACAGCTTCCGCTTCTTTGTTCTTCAAAAGGTGTTTTGCGGTGATCAGCGCCGCGTTGGCCACAGCAAGAAAACGGCCGCACTTCAAAGCCATGTTGCCGGCCAGGTTGGAGAGCTCTTGTTGATGATGTAGTCGTTTCTGAGTTCTTTTTGATAAGCATCGATGTCATCAGTGTCGACGACCATTCCGACCCATTTGGAGACAAGAAAAATGAAGCTGTTGATCAAGCTGTCAGTTGTCTTTGAGCCCACGTAGGTCTTGTACCGTTTGGTGTATTTCTCAACATCTTTGTTGCACAGGCGCTTCACCTGTTTTAACTGCACCCCGATGGCCTCTTTGGCTTTTCCTGTCGACACCAGCACGGCCAGCTGCTCACGAAGGGCAGGAATGTCGGGCCCGGAGCCTGCCACAACAACAGCTGGCCCGCGCGACGGCTTGGCTTCCAGCAGGTTCATAACTTCCGCGATCGCAAGCTCTTCTGCCACTTTTGCCTCTTGTTCTGCTGTTTTTGCCATTCTTGTTCTGCTATATACAACTACAATTTTTTCAATTCAAATCGAAGGGTACCGAAGCGAACTTTCATTTTTTTAATTCAACTCCGTAGGGGTGCCAAAGCGAGAACGCGAGATGAGCGAAGTTTCGTGCTTTAAGCTTTGAAATAAGACCTTTGTACTCATCCTGGGAGAGTTCCCCGGCGTAATCATCAAAGATGGCTTTTGTGGTCTTGGCCGCGGGGGTGTAAAAGCGAACGACCGCCGACACGTATGCTGGTCATCTTCTGCGTCAGCACCCAAACGCTGATGCCAATATGTCGAGCAGAAAAGGCAAGATTTACCAGCTGGCCTGTGCGCCCTTTCACATCTTTTGAGGCTGCACAGTCATCGAGGATTATGACCGTGTTTGTGCCCTCGAAACGCCAGGAGACGAGCTTCAACCAAATTTCCACCCCATGTTGCGCGCATATTATCACAAACATTTGTGGATCATCTTCACCAATTGGGTGGTAGGTTTTGTTGTTCGCGGATTTCTGGCAGATCAACACGATGTTGTCGAACTTGCCACAAAAAGGGCCATAGATCTGGTCGACCACAAACTGAGATTTGCCTGAATTTGTCGGACCCACAATCAACGCGTTGAACGGGATGTTGTGGTTCATTTCTATATCAGTATTGCACAGATTCCAATTGCTGCCTCAAAATGTTCATCTGCGAGTCCCTGATAACAAAGATGTAGCAGTTCACATTGCCTCCCCCGCTCGCATTCCTCTCGAGCTCAAGCTGTACCTCGTCTTGGGTGTTTACGAGGTGCATGCCGCTGCCTTGCAGTGACTGATCTGCCATGGAGCGCAGATCGATCAAAAGACCGAACTTGTCATCTCTGTAGAACTTTTTCAGATTCGTGTGCATGTTTCTGTCTGGGGAAAGAAGCGACCTGTATAAGATGCTGTTGTTGTGCTGCATGTTTGGCTAGCCGTTCACCGTGACGCTGACTTTCGTCAGGCCAGGGTTGAAGTGCTTTTCTGTATCTCTGGCTCCTGAAGCGTAAGGCTCGATGAACAGGAGAAGGATTCCTTTCAGGGACCTTCTCTGGGGGTTGACTCTGAGGTTAATCCTTTCCTTTGCTTTTGCGAAGGTTATCATCTGATCAAGCTGGACGTGATCATACATAAACTCCTTGCCAGCGGCATTAACACTGTCCACGTCTTCCGCCAGAGTGTGGGTGCTTCTCATCATTTCATACTCAAGCTGGATGTTTGTCAGCTTGTATTTCAGTTTTGTTGGGTCACGGCCTTTGACAACCTGTTGGGCCGGCGCAAGGGTCAGCTCAGACAAGAGGTCATAGTAAAGAGCTTGGGGGTAAAAGACTCTATGGTTGGTCTGGGTCTGGTGGTCCAGTCTGATTCGGTATTTTGAGCCGAAAACCTTGTTCAGAGCGTTTTCCATGTCGACGCCCTCGGTTTTATTATTCGCAGTGTTTGAGCGGATCTTGCAGAGGTCCTCGCTCTGAATTCCATCGAGCAGCATGTTGTCCCGCTCCTCCTGCGAGAGGAAAAGGTCCTCCCAGATCTTGAAGATGTCGTACCCCACCGTGTCCTGCAACATGGTGCCCGCATACTTCACAACCAGTTTGTCGACCAGAGCGCACCCGACGTTTTGAACGAGGAAGTTTTTGGATCCCCCCCCCCTCCAGACAAGTCGATGTTGAAAAGCAGTGCGAGCCGGGCAGGAGGAACTCGTCCTCACACAACTTGGGCACAAACATTCAGGGTCTCGCTGGAGTTGGCATCGCTACGATCAAAGGTGATACGTTTTACCGCGCGCTCGGCTTTCATCGCGCCGAGATTTTTCTCTTTGTTAAACAGAAATATATTTTTGTTAATGGCGGAAGGTTGAGAACAGTTTGGATACGACAACCCTGCACTTGACCATGCACTTGACCACGATGGCGATGACGCTGAACAAGAGACCACAACCCGTCAAAACACAACCGGTCCTTTTGTGCCTGGCTCTGCATCGACACCCCATGCTGGCGAAGAATATGAAATGCAAACAATGCAGCATGAACAGAGCGGGATGCCTGACACTTCCTTCGAGGAAACTCCATTGTTGGGCAGCATTTCGCAACGAGCTTGGATTGCTGCAAAAGACCAATTTCCGAACATGAGCTAAAGCGAGCTTGAGATATTTTACAGCCCAAAAAATGGAAGGCTTCAAGTTAAAATGTTTGGCGCTGGAAAAAAGGCATATGACATATTTACCACAAAAAAGGATACAAAACAAAAACAACTAAATCCAAGACTTACCAAAGAAATAAAAAATGCACTCTGAAAGCCCATTTTTGAATTACAGGAAGCCATTCAGCAAGAACGGGCTAAAAAAGAAAAAGAACTGGAAAAATATGTATCTATGGCTAAGAACAAGAAAAAGTTAAAAATGACATGGAAGAAATCAGAAACAGCATAAGAGAAATTGGTGAACAGATAGCTGCTCTTGAAGATACACATGGTCCTTTGAATGAAAAAGAAATTCAAAAACTGAAACAGAAAAAAAAGGCCTTGAAAAAGAACATCAAGATAAAAGAAAGCAATTCGAAAAAATCAAAAAATTTGCAAAACAGGTGCCAAAATTAAAAGAAGATATTCGGAAGCTCACAGAAGAAAATGCCAGGTTCAGTGAAGTTCAAGAAAAAATTGACACAGAAACCCTCAACAACCTGAAAGTTCAAAAAGCAGAACTGGAACACCAAAATGAAGAAGACAGGGCGATTGTCAACGATGAGAATGCCTCACCATCTGACAGAGAAGCAGCAGAAGGGCGAGTGGCGCAACGTCTCGAAGAGATCAACCAGGTTCACACACAGATTGAGGAAATTGAACGAGCGAAGCCTCTTCGAGAAAGGGTCAAAGAGATCTTCAAAAAATATGGCATGACAGTTACAGCAATCTTGCTTGCTGCTGGTGCCACGATTGGTGCTGTTGATGGTGCCATCAACTCACCGCTGAAAGACACCGACGAAAAGTTGGGGAATGGATTGAAAGAGATCGGCAAAAAACTTGCTGGAATTCTTCCTGGTTTGATTGGTTCGATTGTTTCTTTCCTCTTCAAAGCTGCTGGGGAGGTTGTCTCTTTTCTGGCAGAGCACACCTGGCTTCTGATTTTGGGTGTTGTGGCGTTTCTGGTCGAGAAGCAGCGTTAACGCAATGTCAAGAATGCCAAACCCTCAACTGCAACCGCGCCAACAGCGACAGCTATTTTGTTGTTGAGATGGCTGTCGGAGCCGGCCGTTGGCGTTTGCTCCTCTGCAGGTGTTTGGGAGACGGGGGCTGGCTCTTTTTTTGTCACTTTGTGAATTGGATTCGAAGGGTGACTGTTTGGCGGGTTTATTTTCGTTTTCTCGCCGTCCATCAACTGAAGCGCCGCTTTTTTTGTGCTTTTGTTTGCCCAGTCGTTGACCCCGAGCTTCATGCCCGGTATCGCTTGTTTCAGTTGGTTGTTGTAGCCAACCGTGCTTTCTGTGTTTAAAACCATCCAAAAAGGGCATCAGCCAGGCCCCCGGGCACACAGCTCAAGCGATTCACCTATAAAATGCCATTATATATTTTCGTGCAAAAGGCGTGACGTCGCATACAACGTTTTGTGTCAGCTTTTTGTAGACGTCCCCCCCCACCCGTTTTTCCTCGAGGGGTGGGTACAGCTACACTTGGGCTGCGCTTCCCATTTGTGTTTTCATTCACACTGAGGGGGAAATAAACGTAGCCAATCTCTTTACAAACCTTTGCTTTGAGATCTGTTATTTGAGGCATTATGAACAACCAGCATGTACCAAACTGTTGAGTGACCTGGCCTTGAGACTCAAATTACTTGCACTTTGAGTGGGTGAAAGTACTTTGCTTGCAGTTCTCAAAATACGTCATTGCTAGTCTGACTGAAAGATGAGGAATCACTGCTGGGGCCATGCGGGAGGGTATCATTGCGAGCAACACACTGTCACCCACCCCGAGTGTGAGTAATTTGAGTTTTCAATGGTTTGGTGCACACTGGTTGTTCATAGCGCCTCAAATAATGGCTCTCGAAGTAAAGGTTTGCAAAAATTTGGTGGTGTTTAATTCCCTCTCAGTGTACTGACGACTCAAATGAAAAAGATGAATGCCTTGTCTGGAATTTCGGGGAGATCAGAGCATTTGGAGCTAATTTACGGAGGCAGGTATTTTTTGCAGGTCACATTCCACAGGTCAGAGTTACAGGTCACTAGAATTGAGCACCCAAACGAAATATGTTTTTACTGAAGGTATGCTTAGGGCTAGTGTTGTTCTATTAGCACTGTTTACACTGTTTTTGGCAAAATGTTGTGTGACCTGTAACTGTGACCTGTTGACCTGCAAAAAATACCTGCCGAATTTGCAGCCCTTTTAGTTCGGTGAATCCGATTGGCAGCTTGCTGTCAGTGCCCAGCCTTGGGAGAAATATATATAGCGGGCAGAGCAGAAGAACTGAAAACCCTCTAAATCGCTATAATTCAGCCCAGAATCAACAGGAGACAAAGAAAGACACAAGATGAAAGCAAGGCCATCTATTTTTATTTAAATCATTGATTGTATTAGCTGCGCTGCCATAGACTTTAGATTTTAATTGTTTTGTCAGCGACCAGGATATCATATATCCTCTAATTAAAAGTCAATTCATAATAATAACAAGATGGCCAGAAATGCCTTGCATACCTACAAACCTTAGTTAAAGTGCCCATAATGTCAAAATTAGTTTTTCGCTCATGTAATTTTACATTTCACCTAATGAACTTCTGCGAAAAAAATTTTCGATTTGGATTAAACGCAATTTTTTTATAATTTTTTAAAGACATTCAAATTTGCCGCCATTTTGGTCCACCATTCGCACCAGTTTTCCTCGGTTTGAAGTGAGTCGTGACGTAGGTTCAGGAACACGTGATTTGGGTCGTGACTTATCTGACTTGAAAACAAGTGAGAATTTTGCTTCATAGTTGTCTCCATTTAGGACACGTAATAAAGCTTACCAATATCGTAAACGACCCGCACACGACCTGTGTATTTTTTCACTAAAGGTCAAGGAAGGTTCCTGAACCTAGGTCACAGATATCAGTCACGTGGTCATGTTGAGCACGTTACTCTTGTGATCAGCGGCAGGGGTCGACCGCAAGAAAATATAATTTTGAACTTTGTAAAAATTCGTAAAAAAATTGCGTTTTATCCAAATCTAAAATTTTTTTTGCAGAAGTTCATTTGGTGAAATGTAGAATTAGATGAGCAAAAATTTTTTTTTGACATTATGGGCACTTTAAAAGTTAATCAGTCGCTAATTAAAAGTAAATCAATAAATATTTTCAGTGATAACACTGACAGCTGAAAACACCTTGAATGCCTACACAACAATTGTATAACATGTTGTGGATGTCATGCTACAATATGTGAAGACGTCCATCAGGATTTTCAGTTCAAATTTTGTAACAACCAGGAAACAGACATCTCAGCTGTACTGCATTGGAAAAACCTCTTGAAAGAAATATTTTTTGCTTTGCAGGGCATGAAATTAACTTTTTTTCAAGGAGCCATCTGGCTTCTAAATTTGCCAAAGTGGTCGCCAAGACCAAAAAGTTAAGAGCCATTTTTTCAGGTGAATGGTGTCAATGGAATGTTGCGAGCCTGCAATATGCGTTGTTAGCAAAAGGGACACAATATACAACGTAACATTTGGAAAATCCAAGATGGCGGATATTGCTTAACAGTCCTCATCGTTCGCACTGATTCGCCTTTATTTAGTTGAAAAATACATCAAAGTAAGATATACAAAGCCCAAAATGTTTCTTGGTCGCCAGCACGGTAATTTTAGTCGCATTGGCGTCTGTATAAGGCACAATTTCATGCCCTGCTTTTATCTGTTGATTTACGAATATTAGACAGGGAGCAGGTTACATATTCACCAGGACATTCACAGCCCATACCGTGTAAACAAACCATTTTACCTTTTGATTCACGTCCAAGTATCACGCTTCGATATAACAACGGGGAACAATAATGTTACAACAAAGCCTGTTAATATTAAAGCGATGCGGCTTAAACAATAAAGATGCAGTTGAACTAAAACTAAAGCTAAAATACCGGTAGCAAATTGTTCTGTTTATAATTATATATGTGCAAATGGCTAACATTGGCTAAAATTGTTTAACAAAGATTAAGTGTTCATGGTTCAAGTGTCTAACTGTAATACAGAATATTTAGTAACCCTGAACAGGTACGACTTTCCTCAAGTGTAGAGTTACCTAGTCTCCTGGGTGTGTAGGAGACTAAGGGTTACCTGGACAAATTATAAAATAAAAAAGTGAGAGAATCAAGTTAACATTATTTCACAATTCTCATAAATATAGATATGCTGTTGATAAAAATCAATTTGACCTAAACTAAAATTAAAATTAATTCAGTAAACTGCAGCAGCATCCTTTTTTGTGAGAGATTCCGTTTGAAGTATAGTGGTAGTTGGTTCCAGGATTTTGTGCTGATCTCGAGTGATTTTGCTACTCGGTATTCAAATTGGTCAAGATTATATCCAGCTAACATGTAAGTCCTCCTTGAGGCCAAATAGGGTCAATTTATAATCCTTCATGGCACACGCGATTTGTGAAGAGGCTAAGTTGAAAGCAAATTTGCATAAAAAGTGCCAAGCTAATTACATAAATACTTTAGCACAAAGAGAATCAGACTGCACATTCAGTGTTGGTTTGAGATCTTGAATACACAGCATTTCATTAACAAGGCTGTCAAATTTATTTGTGCATTTCTTGATTACATGGAACGTGCTAAAAAATCGTTCGGAACAGCAGTGTTAAGTTCTTTAGAATAATGCTTGTAAATAGATGATGCCTTTTGACGATGTCCCTCAATGCACGTGTGAAGGTGGCCCTTTGTGTACCCAACATAACCTACATTGCACAGGTCACACTTGAATAAATAAGAAACACATTGCTGGGTTACGATGTTAGGCTTGGGCTCCCACAATTTTTCGCAGTAAGCTCGAGTGAAAGCTCGAGTTTTATTTTACTGCAGTTTAAATACAAAATTCTTTATTAGGGTTTGCCTGAGGCGATAGCCGAGGGCAACTCTAGCTTCTTGAGTGCTCTCCAAACTTCCCAAGTGCTCCATAACTCGATAGTGCACAGCTAAAAGCATGCACCAATTGTTTTATAACATAGCCAGTGGAATTGTGAATTAAATCAGACGAGGAAAACGGACAACAACATCAGAAGTGCTTGTTCGCGGTAAGCGAAATATTAAGCAACATAGGAATTGATTTTATTTCAAATTTTCTGTTGAAAGCTCGAGGTTCATTTTACTGCAGTTTAAATACAAAATTCTTTATTTTTCACGCTCAAGAATGGCACTTTTGTTTAACAATTATTTCCTGATTAAATACAAAATTATCTAAACTATAGAGAAGAAAACGTGCGTTTTTATTGATTAATTTACAACACGCCACATTTTCAGTTTCTGTGAGAAAATGTACAGTTTGCACAAAATTCGAACAAAGAGTCAAAATAAGTCAAAATTCTTCAAAAAGTACATCGATTACCGAAAATAGACGGTTGAAAAACGGTTTGAGTAAACACTGAAAACAGTGTGACAGTAAATGTCAACAAGTGTGGCTAAAATTTGGACACAACGATGCTGTTTTCCTGCACTTCTTTCTGGATGTTTATGGCGGTGACAGCAAGTCGGATCTGTCGGATGTCAAGCTTCTCGAAAGGACTTCGCTGCAGGTGCGGAGCTGTGATGTCGATTTTCTAACGCTATCAGTGTGCACTATCGGGATTTTGAGCACACTTACGTGTACTGAATTTGATTGCGCGGCTTTGCTAGCTATGTTATAAATAGATTTAGCCAAGCCTAAAAGCGGAGCTCCAATAAATTATTATTTCTTTGGTGGTATGGTTCTTTTGAAATACTTTATGTGCTGGTATTGAAGTTACTACATTTTTACGCAACTACTTAATATGGGAGATTCCATAGGTGAACCTTCTATTCCAATGACAGAGATGCCAACCTAAAAAATTGAAATCCAGAAGACTGCCAATTTTGCGTCTAGATAACTTTTCACAATCTTCACATGGTTTGTGCTACTCCTTGAAGTCCTTAAAATGCCCTGGAATTTAATATTAGATTTCACGGGTGCTTGAAAAGCCCTTATAAAGAAGACTTTTTGGTAAAAGTGCTTGAAAATAATGGCAACTCCTTGAATTTTTTTTGGAATTGGAAACATTAAGTGTTGCATTACAGTAATTTAAGAATTGAACGCACATTTCAAACTTGCAAAAAGATTTTGCAAAAAATTTCTGCTTTACCTGTCTGTACCTTTGCATGCTGGGTTAAAATCTGACTTGTGCACATCGCATTCTGGGATAAGTTTTTCCACCATGTAAGTAAACTTGCTTGACTCGGTTTTTGGTGCTTGAATACTCCTTAAATACTCCTTGAATATTATGTCCACAAACCAGCACGGACTCTGTCTTCAAAACGGAGTTAAAAATAGAGCCCTGCCAATTCAACTTCAAATATGTGTCAAATATTTCAAAATTTCCTCCCAAAGTCGGCCTGAGTTGAAGTAAAAACTCGTATTTCAAGCATTTTCTTTCGTATCCAAGAGATTCGGTAAACCGTACGGGAGACCGGGAGATTCATCCTGTATCCGGGAGAGTCCCAGATAATCCGCGAGAGTTGGCATGAATGTTACTAACTATTCAGTAGATTGAAAATGGTACAACTTGACCCTGTGATCTATTTAAAAACCACTACCTGGTCAGCGCTTACCTTAAAAAACATTGTGGCCTGGATGTAGTCTACACCCTACACACGACATGTTCATGTGATACTGGTCAGTAGATACCTTTTTCATAGATGTCTAATATTCAGGGAAACATTTAAAAATTCTTCTAGTGGCTGGTTTGGTGTTGATCTGAGTTTGTGTAGGCAAAACCTTCATTATTTGTTGAATTTCCAGAGGGTAATAATTGACCATAAAATTGTGAAATGCATTTTAATTTTTCTAGACTTTTTTATGAAGGGTCTTGGTTCTCATGCCATGAGAAAGATGTTCAAATAAAGACCATGTTGAAAGATTGGGAATATTGGTTTATGTAAAATGTCTTAATCCACTAGCCCCCTTCCCCAACTGTGACAGCAGTAAAATAAATGTGCATGTCTCATGACTAAAAACCAATTAATTATGCCTTGTTGTGGCAAATGAGGGTGATGGTAAATTTTCAGCTCGGTAAATTATACATGAAAGACGAGTTTATCAACATGACATGAGCGTGGGACAAAGAAAAATTCTGAGTCCCCGACAGAAATCGAACCCATGACCTCCCGAACACCGGGCGGGCGCTCTATCCACTGAGCTACGAGAACTCCTGGAGAGCTAGGTCATTTTTACTGAGTTCTTATGTGACATGCGTCCCGCATACTGCTAGGTCCAGCAATGTCGATTTCATCATGAGTTGTGGCAAATGAGGGTGATGGTAAGTTTTCAGCTCGGTAAATTATACATGAAAGACGAGTTTATCAACATGACACGAGCGTGACTTCTTCAGCATCCCTCGGTCGACTTGCTCTTCTTCCTCCTGATGTATTCTTTGACAGTGCTTTGTTGGCACTTTTCCTGCTGGTCTCTTTCTAGCTGTACCTCGCTACTTCATTTCTTGTTTTGTCGGACCGTCCTTTCTTACTAAAAATCATTAATCTTTGCTTCTTTCCATGTGCTTTTTCGCGATGGAGCTCCACTATTAAAACTCAGCTCCAATTGCAGAAATTCTGCTGAGGAACGACAGTAGAAAATGATTAAATCAAACCGGAATGCTGAAAGTGAACCCAAGGAAAAAATAATATATAGATTTAGCGAAGCCTAAAAGCAGAGCTCCATATTTTTGCTGGTTCTTAATAATTTCTCTGAAATAAATAGTAATTAAAAACGTCAACTCCAATTGCAGAATTTCTGCTAAGAATTACCATAAAATCGGCGCTGAGCCTGTGATCAATGAAGAAAACCAATGCCTGGTCAGTGGTCAACTTCAAAAGAACATGTTACCTCTAGTTCTAACCTGAGCCTGCGATCTGGTCAGCGGATACCTCTATTTGACAGCTGTCAATTGACCATAACATGGATGCCCTATAACAAGATGGAAGCTCATAAGGCTGACAACCAGGCATAGCTATTTATGTCCGCCATGTTGCGCGATTCTGTCGTCGTGCGTACGCGCCCACAAGCAATACCGCTAGCCATGATGACCATGAGAAAATCAACTCATGGGTTTTGTTTTCCTTCCCATACGAGTATGGGGCTCCGCTTGGCGGCCCTTTGGGCCGTTGGAGCTCCGCTATAATTTGGACTTAAGCCCACGATCCAATGATGTGCCTGTCCAACCTGAGCCCATGATACAATTGCATGACATACCTGACCAACGGTGAACACATTACCTCGAGGAGTCCTGACCTGAGCCCGCGATATGGTCTTGTAATACTGGTCAGTGGATACCTTTTTTTGACAGCTGTCAATTAACCATAAAATGTCACTGATCTAAGCTTGTGGTAACCTCCAAAAATCAAAAATGTTATCCAGCCCAAGCTCTCCTGTTTAGACTATGTGGCCGCCATATTGATATTTGGGGCGACATCATACATACGGACGTTCGTACGTACGTATTTTGCACACGCCCACGAGTCGTGCCGCTTGCCATTTTGACCATGAAAATTGATAGGCATGGTTCTCCTGTTTGTAGTTTGAATGCGTGCTTTGTTCTCCTATTTCTATGGGTATGGGGCTCCACTCTGCGACCCTTTTTTTTTTTGGGCATATGAGTTGTCATCTACAAATGCTGTTTTTCTTGACACAGAGGTCTTCAAAAGACCTCGCTTTTCAACTCCCAAACTACTAGACGTACGTACTCCCTTCAAACCGATCGAAATGTTCCACTATACTCACTTCTTCTCCTGTCATTCTTTAAATACTAAAAAGGGTTTTATTAAAGGAGAAACACTTCGCCTCCTACGGACTTACTCAGTTCAAGAGAATGTTGAGAACTATAACTGAGACTTCAAACTAAGGCTCTACAACTGAGGCTATCCCGAATCACTCGTTGAAAGTGCATTTAACGAAGTTCAATTCTCAAAGAGAAATGAGGCTCTTCAGTCCAAACCAAAGAAAACTAATGAGTGTTTACCGTTTGGCACCATTTACAACCCAGCTTTACCGAATCTTAAAAAGATTCTAATGAAATGCTGGTACCTAATACAAAACCAGCCGGGCCTCGCTAAAATATTTAAAAACAATCTGATCGTAGCGTACAGGAAAAATCGCTCAAGAACATACTTGTCCGCGCAAAACTCCTTCCACCAAAACAACAATCACAAAAAAAGCTAGAACCCTTATCTGTACAGCAAAATGGAATGATTGGAATTTTCATAAATGATGCCTATTTAGCCATGAACTTGAAATACAGAGAAACTGTCAACGCCATTGAAAAGAGCGTACATTCAAACCTTTCAAGTTTTCCTTTCAACCGATGGTTAAAAATCCATTAAAGTGTATATGACATGAAAAATATTTTCTTCTTATTTGAAAGGCCTTTCAAAATTCAGGAGAATGGCGTGTTTCTTTTTTAAATAATTTGTTTCGTGTTAGGGATATTAACATTTTTCTATTATGCAAATTAGATCAGTGATGATGTCAGCTGGTTTGAACTAAAAAATGGTAACATACTGAATAAACTAGTATACCTAAATGGTAAAGATGCTGACAAAGGGGAGGATGAAATAACTGTACTAGCAGTAACTTGATGAGCTGTACTATCTTGTCTGCTTGGAACAATGAAGAGATGTGAGATTCTATTCTTATAACTATGCTAATTCGAAGTCAAATTTGAAGCGTAAGGCACAATTACTGTCAAGCTTCCCATCTTATACCACCCGTCTTCCATAAAAATTTGAACGGCCCCCCAAGTATCAGCATTCTGCATAGGACAGTACAGAAAAAACTCTTTAATAAAACTATAAAACAAGCATTTGTTGTCAGCTATTAACATTGTAAGATCAACATTTCGCTGTTGATATAACTGATGCCTCTTAACAGTGACTATCAATGTTGTAAAACTACAAACTATGATCATAAGAAACTCAATGAAACTGAAATTTTGGCATAAATTACAGGAAAAATTATCTTGTGAGTGTTTTCACTGGTTATGGAACAAAAGTTCGAAGATTTAGTTGAGCAATTGATGTTTTGTTCGCAACGTTAGGTTTCCTTATAGTAACTAGTGATAAAATTTTCATTTTGCATTTGAGCTGACAGACAGCGCATTGAATTTGCTCGTTTTACGTGCGAGCAAACATGAATCGAAACTTATTAGACTTTATTGCGTTCGTCACAAATACGAATCGTGAATGAAAGCAATCTCAAAATTGAAAATAACACCAGGAATATCGCTTGCGTAGAGTGCTTCAC
Source organism: Blastomussa wellsi (assembly GCA_947652115.1). NCBI lineage: Eukaryota > Metazoa > Cnidaria > Anthozoa > Scleractinia > Plerogyridae > Blastomussa > Blastomussa wellsi. The sequence goes on along the minus strand of OX393570.1, from coordinate 11,159,459 downwards.
GGGATATTTTGACTTCACAACAGACAGTGCGTTGTGTGCGAGCAGCCGAGCAAACTCAAAATTGCTTTTAAATCGAAACTGCTAAAATTTATTACTTCCATTACAAATACGAAACTTGAGTTGTAAAATTCATTAATAATTCATAAGGAGTAGATCCAATGCAAAGGTACTATTTAGGTCACATGAATGCTCTGTAAACCCCAATACAAATCAAGAGTAGAATTAACTTTTGATACAAACTCCTGCTCAGCTGATTAGTATTTATTAACTTTTGATACAGATCTTTACTGATTAAAATGCAAAGCACAATGGAATCGAATAACAATACTTTGCATTCAATTTATTGTTTTCATTTCACAAGTACGATAAAACATTCGCGTCCGATCTGTATGGGCTTTACAATTGCTCGCCTATCGGCTCGCAATTGTAAATGCCCATACAGATCTCCCGCTCATATTTTATCTACTACTTAAAGCATTATCAACAATCTAAAATAAAGACACCATCAGAGGTGAACACTTTCTTCCTTTCGTTAATAACAGCGCAATGATCACATAAATTTGCATGTTGTGTACGTGAAAGAAATTATCACAAGTCAGCTTCTACAGTAAATCGAAACTTGGTTTGCCAGAAGGGCCGGATTTGAAATGGTTGATCACAGGGAGTCACCTCAAAATACAAGCTATTAAACGAGGTTGTAAAATCCCAAGGTTTTATGGATAACTTTCGACAGCAGCGTTTTTGTCATGCTTTCGTGACCTTTGCTCATGCTTTCTTCTGAATCCAAGAATCTCGTCTACATTTATATTAAAAAGGCATTTTTACCCAGCGAATATCTGGATAGTTTTTGTTTCTTTCAGTTTTCAAAAATCCAAAACAAAATATACCGAGCCCGGAATGCACGTGTTATGCTCTTTTCCTCCAGCAATCAGCCGATCGATCAAGAACGAAACGTAAAATTTCGACTTGACCAAAGAAAGGCACATGTCATCTGATAAACGTTTTTCTTAACAGCAAAAGAAACCAAAATCCAAGCTAAACGACAAATAACTATTGGTTAGAAAGAGCCGACAAAAATAGCCGAAAAAGCCGACATTGGCATAACCTACTTTGGTGTAATCGACTGCACATGCGCTTCATGCTCACTCGCTGCGGCAGTAACAACATCTCTAAAACTATTGTTGCAGTGTTCTTGAATCTTGGCAACACAAATGTGCATCCCAAAAGAAAGAAAATGGCACCCTTAGCATTGTTATCATAGCAACTCTTTCAGCTCCAGTCTCTCTCTGTCAAAAAACCAAATATCTCCATTTGCAACGTCTAAAGTGAGATGGACATAGTTCCCATATTGTCTCAATTCCCATCATTGGATTGGCTCTGGTAGATGATTCTTGGTTTAAGCAAAAACTGTGAATTTCAGTTTTTATTATGACAGTACCAGCTGCAAAACTGTTGTCATGGCAACGGCACTAAAGGTATCATTTTGTTTCTTTTGTGATGCCCATTTGTGGTGCCAAGTTTCAAGAACACTGCATCAACAGTTTTAGAGATATTGCTTATTCAGTATTTTACCATTCAAATCAGCTGACATCATCACTGATCTAATTTGCATAATATAAAAAAGTCAATTATCTCTAAAACGAGAAAAGATATTTCACAAAGAAAAATGCCATTCTTCTGAATTTTGAAAGGACTTTTAAATAAGAAGAAAATATTTTTCATGTCATATACAGTTTAAACAGGAAGCAATTCAATTTTTGATCTGCAATTTGCACTGGCATGTTTTTTGACAGAAGAATAATAGTGGCCCTTTTCAAATATATCTGAAAATCTACAATCTAGATGTAAAATAACTCAGATTAATGTGGTGAAACAGTTTTTAAGCTATTTGAAAAAGTCTGTGTCCTGATCACATGATCTATGATATCACAACTTCAAGCTTAAGAACAGTGTATCTTCGTATAAATATCTAACAACATGCAGTTGCTTGCTACTCTACGTTTCAATGGAAGGAAGGTATACACTTTTGCCCACCCCCGCTCTTTTTCGCTTGTTCATAGCCCCCTTAAATTTAAAATGCCAGAAGTCTGATGGCCATGTCTTAATGCACGACAAAACTATACTTGAAAATTTGTCAACTAATTTCCATTTTAGCCTTATTTGTTCCTACAAAACCGTCATGTGACTGATGATGCCATCACCCCGAGTTTGCAAACAACATCTACTGTTGGGAACTTGATATGTTCGCATGGTGAATTGCAATTCCAGGCTTGAAACTGACACAATTGTTTGACATTATAAAATTCCAGGTGCAAAGGATGCTGGGAAGGTCCTTGTTATAATTATAATATTGGTTATAATTATTATTACTATTATTATTATCTGACTGAAAAATAGATGAGGTGTCACAATTTTGTTGACAACATAATTATCATGTGGACAAAAATTGTATAACTAGCGGAGTGGTGGAACGAATACTGTGGCAATATAAACATATTTCCTTTCCTAACCTTCATTTTCTGTCGAAGATTGGACGCGTTTTTGGCGCTTTCAACAGATTATCAACGGAAATAATTTTGCTGTACTGTGTTTATTTTGGTGGCAACACCTTCTTCACTCCCGTAGTCTCAGTATAGAGAAAATTCATACTGGGCTGCCCCTCCCTCTAACGATTTTTTTGTAATCTCCCAGGTTCTGGCAGCCACATGACCAGCCTGTGCTAGGGTCTCTCCTGTCTTACTCCAGGAGGGCTGGAAGATGAGAGACCCTGGGAACAAGCTTGTAAAGGACCGTGTAAATCATTATTTGCATGTAATTTCCATGGTCTTTTAAAACATAAATTTCATGTAAATTTAATTTTACAAAACCCCAACTTGTAAATTTAAATTTACGTAGAATGTACCAGTAAATTAGATTTACATGATGTATATTACGATTTACATGTACCTGTAAATTTTCAATTATATATTTTAAGGTTGCTTGATCGGATTTTTGAGTGACAATACCTTTCAACTTTGAGCAGCAAGAGTATCCGACAGAAAATCGATTGCTCCAAGTGCACTAGAGAAAGATCAAAAGAAATACGTTTTATCGTGATCGGAGTTACCGTAGCAACGTAGTGACCTCCTGCCCCACTTTACTCGAGACTGAATAACTTGTCACTAAGAGATAATTTTGGAAAAACCCTTCCTGGATCTTTGACCTGACATACTATTCTTGAGGTCTGCCAAATTTGAAGAATTTTTATAAGAGCGATTTCGAGAAAATTAATGGCGAAGTTTTAAGGTGTTAAAATACAACAAAAGCGTATAAGTTCCTGAAATGCTATTAAAACGTTTGTTCACCAGGCCTCATGTCAGATGACTTTGGTCTGAAATAAATTGAATAGCATCCAATTACGTTTGGTGAAAATCTTAGCAAAATCGTTCTATTCGATTTCTGAAAACAGTGGCTTGAATATCAACAGGAGTGAAGTGTTATTTTGCGTTGTTGTCTCGAGTAAAGTGGGGCATGACGTCACTACGTTGCTATGGTAACTCCAATCACGATAAATTGAACTTCATCTGAAACTTTGATCTTTCTCTATTACACCTGGAGCAATCGATTTTCTGCCGGATACTCTATGGTGGTAAACTAGCTCCTCAAGGTATCGTCCCTCAAAATTCGATCGAGTCACCTTAAAAATATTTTTTATTATTTCTTTTCTCCTTTGAGCTGGAAATTTAACCTTTATATTGTGCATTCCTGTTTTACCCGAAAAACTTTTTCTTCTTTTAAAATTGCTCTGCATGTGTTTATGTTAGTGTTTCGTATGTTTTTTCTTCGTAGTTTTGAGTATCCGGCAACGCAGCGTAAGCAACTCTGTTATTGTAAATAGAATATAATTGTGCATAATTTCTTTGTTAATAATGTATGTAATTTGTACTGTTATTTGTAGGTAATGTAAGTATTGTGAGCTTCAAAAAATATTTTTAAAAAAATTTCAATTTTTCCAGTCAGTGATACAAACCAGTGTTTGTATTATGGTGTATTTAGTATAGGCATGCAACAACTCTTAAAATACATTGTGTTTTTTACAGGAGAGGATGTCATCGGAATGTCCATCAGAGGCAATGAATTCAGTTGGCATCCAGTAAATTATGCTTGGAACTACATATGTAGAATAACTGATGAAAGTGGTATTATTGATGATACGAGCCTTATTGTAGACCATCCGAGAACCTCAATTGAGATTGTGTACAGCAGCTTAAACTTCGCAGATTCAAATAATAAACCAAATCCTGTGAATATAAGTATTCAAATTGTGGCAGTTGGTGAGACTGGAGTCATAAGGAAGGGCATACCCCGTACACTAGGTAAGTGTTTTTGTGGCTTGACAGGAAATACACTGTAGCAAGTGGTGGATGTTCATTAAATGTATAATGAACATGAATGAATAAGTCCCAAGTTGTAGTTAGGTAAGCAATAATGTTGGAAAGATATATTTACAACTATTGTTTTCGTTTTGTAACTTTGCCAATTGAATGATCCTCTGGTTAGCATATGAGCAATAATAGGTTAGCCTGCGTTGCAGCTGGACATGCCACATCATCCTTGGTATAGTCCTTCTGCGCAATGGCTCCCAAAAGCTTGTTCCGATCTCGTGCAGGTTTGCAAAGATCTATGTTGTCTCTTCAGATTTCTTGTTGAATACCATGCTGTCAAATTTGTTGAAAAAAGTTGAGAAAAACAAAATCAAGCTAAAGCATTTTCTACAAGCTAGACATTTCTTGGGGCTATAATATTTCCATTCTCAGAAAGCACGCAAGACAAATATCCAATCAGAAATGAATACAGAGATCCTTGCAAAAAGCAGGATTACGGAAGAAGCTTTTGCGCAGATGGTCTATACTGGCGGTTTAGGCTGTCTGGGATGCAGGCTACAATAGGTAAGGTCACTGATATCTTTTCTATACAAATATGCCGATAAGTGTCTTGTTAAAGGTGAACAAATTTACTAGTACCCAATTACTTGATGGACCATGCATTCCAATCCGTTTTGCTCATCTCCAGGGCCTGCTACATGCCACGTACCCTAGACCACAAACTTAGAGATTGGTCATTGCCATTTTTGAATTTTGCACTTTGCGTTTAAGTCCACATAAGAGCACATCTCTGATAACCCTTTGCCCAAACGTCACATGTAAGGTTCTATTTGTGGTATGGCAAAAAGTCGTTCCTGGTGAGCAAGTCACTCTCCAATCCACACCAAGCCACCCTTTAAACAAGGCAAGCAATGCATGCAGAGGGCTAATTGGAAAAATGTTTCATCCTCAGTTTTAGACTGCCAAGGTTGTAGTGCTCACTTTTTCTTTTGCTCATAGCGATAAGTGCTGCAACCTACTGTGGACTTTCTTTCATATTGGGTATTTTTGTGCCCACGACCGTTCTTTCTCTGCAATAGTTGGTAAGTTTGACTTGTTTCATTTTATTATTTTAGTTGGTTTCTTTATCAACCAATCAATCAGTCCATTTATTTATTTAAACATGTAAACAGCCAGTAACTACTACGAACTCGTTAAAATGTGCATGTGTATATAAAAGAATAGATAAAAATAAAGAAAGGATTGCAATTCTACGCTGTATAGGGTATTAAAGCAGTGGCAAACAAGGGCACATCGTTACAAACACATTGTTACTCATAACGATTTGTTGCGTGTGCAAACACGGAAACATTTGTTGCAGACATAAAATGTTTCTGAATAAAATCAGAAACTTGTTTTTCACACACAGATGATGAGGGTTCTGCGACAGTTTTGCATGCAATTTGCTTTCTTATCGCTGAAAGCCATTTTTACACTAAACTCGGCTCCAAAATTTTGCCTCGTTTAGTCACAGGCGGACCACCTGATGTTTGAGTTGGTTGCGTGACACCGATCAATGGCGGTTGCAAAAGAAATATAGATGTACATAATTAAGTTGGCTGCAATTTGCTCTAAATACTAAGTTTATCCTACATGTTCAATAAACGTTGGGGTGAAATGTTAAATGAGTCTTGTGTGCTATTTTTTGCCCGTTCTGAGCCGTCTAAGGTGTCATTTCATGAGATAATTTATCGATCCCTTGTTCATATAGAAGAGAAAGAGAGGCAAGGCAGGCAGCACGACAGCTGGCGACCACAGCCTTGTCCAGTTTAAATCATGATTTAAATCATGATTGTATTAACGCATTATATGTATTTTCATATGAATGAATATTTCACACCGACATGCTCTAGAGAGGTGAGGGATATAACACGCAAAGTTGTTCAGTGTTTAAAAGAACAAGAGAAGACATGACCAGTCTGATGCAGTTTCCTATTTACAAAAGACAACAGACCTTTTCATGCTCCAGAAGGTTCTCTATGTTGTCATTAATTAACACTGTGGTTTCCCGCCGCCATGCACATGTACTCATGCATGTCTTGTGCTTATTAATGCCCACGTGTACCCATTCTACTAAATTCTCACAGCAAATATTTAGCTGTGTTTCTATGGAAACAAGCTTAATATTATTACAACACACTTAAAAATCTATTCAGTTGCTACATTTTCCAGGGACTAGACAATTCTTGTCGTTTGGTTAGAACAAAAAATGGACAAGATGCGGTTTTATCCTTTCAAACTGATCTTGGGAAGCTGGGAAATGTGCTCGTGAATGCTTCAAAGGGCAGTGAAGAGGTTAAATCGCTATACAAAGAGTTGGCAAAGATTTACCCTGAACTAAACCTCACTGAGGAGCTGTTGCCTGATTTGGTTTTAAAGCTGAAAGAAAGACCATCAACATCCAGCAATGCTGAGAGTGTAAAACAAAAACTAAAAGTCAGTATTCAAACTTCTGAGCGATTTAAGGATTACTCAGGAATAGAACTCATTTTACACAATGAAGACACATGCTTAAACACATTATTGTGAACTTCACTCGGCTGAGAGAGATGTATAAAAAACGTCTTGTTTACTACTCATGCTTACAAGGACAGATTTTAAAAAGACTGAAAGATATTTCAGGGAAAAAATGACAGCTGTTGAAGACAACAAGTCATTTGCGAGGTCAAGCTTATATTTTAATTATTTTTTTTTAATTTAGTAGAAAAGAACAACAAGTTAATGTATTCTAAGTTACCTATTCGTTTCTTCAAGAGCAACTTTAAGAAAATCAAGAATATTTGTGATGAGGAACAATCTCTTTTTAGTTAAATTTAGTCTGCATTGAAGTTAGATATTGAAAAGTACGTGAAATTAAGTGTATTTGAAGATTTTTTAATAAAAATCCTACTGCATGGTACACAAAAATAGAAGCTGTTGATTTGCACAAGTCCCACGCCGTGGGACACACACGCCAAAAAAAAAAAATAAAAGCTGTTGATTAGCATGAGTTCCACACCGTGGGACACACACTAGTAAAAAAAGCTGTTGATTAGTATAAGTCCTACAGCGTGGGACATGCACACCAAAAAAGTCAGGGTCAAACAAATAACACCTTATCCTCAGACATTACAACTGAGGAAGGAGGAGGTAATCAACAACCGATTTTCGACAACCACCTGTCATTGTAACCCAATTATAGATTTTCATACTTGTTATTATATTAAAGCAACTCAATTATTTTCTCACATTGTTATACAAACACTTCATCCACTATTACCACCAGTGTAATAAAAAAAGATGAACGCATTACTGTGAATGCTTCAAAGGGCAGTGAAGAGGTTAAATCGCTATACAAAGAGTTGGCAAAGATTTACCCTGAACTAAACCTCACTGAGGAGCTGTTGCCTGATTTGGTTTTAAAGCTGAAAGAAAGACCATCAACATCCAGCAATGCTGAGAGTGTAAAACAAAAACTAAAAGTCAGTATTCAAACTTCTGAGCGATTTAAGGATTACTCAGGAATAGAACTCATTTTACACAATGAAGACACATGCTTAAACACATTATTGTGAACTTCACTCGGCTGAGAGAGATGTATAAAAAACGTCTTGTTTACTACTCATGCTTACAAGGACAGATTTTAAAAAGACTGAAAGATATTTCAGGGAAAAAATGACAGCTGTTGAAGACAACAAGTCATTTGCGAGGTCAAGCTTATATTTTAATTATTTTTTTTTAATTTAGTAGAAAAGAACAACAAGTTAATGTATTCTAAGTTACCTATTCGTTTCTTCAAGAGCAACTTTAAGAAAATCAAGAATATTTGTGATGAGGAACAATCTCTTTTTAGTTAAATTTAGTCTGCATTGAAGTTAGATATTGAAAAGTACGTGAAATTAAGTGTATTTGAAGATTTTTTAATAAAAATCCTACTGCATGGTACACAAAAATAGAAGCTGTTGATTTGCACAAGTCCCACGCCGTGGGACACACACGCCAAAAAAAAAAAATAAAAGCTGTTGATTAGCATGAGTTCCACACCGTGGGACACACACTAGTAAAAAAAGCTGTTGATTAGTATAAGTCCTACAGCGTGGGACATGCACACCAAAAAAGTCAGGGTCAAACAAATAACACCTTATCCTCAGACATTACAACTGAGGAAGGAGGAGGTAATCAACAACCGATTTTCGACAACCACCTGTCATTGTAACCCAATTATAGATTTTCATACTTGTTATTATATTAAAGCAACTCAATTATTTTCTCACATTGTTATACAAACACTTCATCCACTATTACCACCAGTGTAATAAAAAAAGATGAACGCATTACTGTCACGCGTGGCGTTGTGTGATGGTTTGTGTTACTGTCATGCATGACATTGCGTGACAGGTCACATAAAGGGACAAAACCCTTGTCGGGAGGTGCTCGTTGGCTGTTCGTTGCCTGGCCCTGGCCAGGGCTTTCCCGACGCTGACAAGGCGGCTGTCAGTTCCCATTTTATGTCGCGGTGTGAGGTTTGAAATCCAGCGTTCATATATTTTTCATAACACTCAGAGAGATTTTTGTGTTATTTCTCTCAAAGTTTAGTTCAAATTTGTGCTGGACGCCGCCAGTTCTTTTCAAAACTCTTGCCGAATCTGGTTTTTTATCTTTTCAAGATCTTGCTGGCGTAAATCGGTCTGTTTTTTTTTCCGAAGTTTGAGCGTAAAGTCTCTGATTTCGCGATATTTCTGCTTTTCACGGGTTGTTTGTTTGAATTCTGAATCGGAAACATTGTTATCGTAAAGAGCTTGAGAGACAGAGCTTTTTATTGAGTCATGCTTTACAAGTGCCAGAGCTTGAATTTTCGTGTCTTTATTAACTTTCCTTTAAAGCTTCTTGTTAATAATTGACAGGCCTGTGGAAGCACAACCTGAAAGGGCTGTATTCCTGCTGGCGCTGTATTCCTCCTGGCGCTCCGGCCACATTTCCAACACCAGTAATTGAAGTTGCAATGGCTCCTGAAGACAGAGCTGTTGTCAAGATGCCAAGACCAGCCACGGAATAGTTAATCACTTTGTGAGCCTTTTTGAATTTTTTTCAGGATAAGTCTGTAATGTTCTACCTCATCGGCTATCTGTTTTTCAATTTTGCTGATCTCAGTTAGTCAGAAATTTTCTGGGGTTCTTGAGATGGGTAGCTCTGGACAAATATTTGCAGGAGGTGCACTCGGCAGCACATTTGCTGAAGACATGTTATATACAAACAGATTTTATTTTTCAATTGATTTCCAATTCGAAGTGTAGTGGTTGGCCGTTAAAATCAAATAGCTCTCCAACGTCATCTTTTACTGAAAGTGTTACACTGTTTACATATTTGCCTGTCGAAGCATCACAAAAGCCTTGCTGTTCGGCCGTTTGATAGTGGACTTTTTCGAAAGCCTTCCCTCTTATGTCAAAGGGTTGAAGCTTTGCCATTTTCAAAATTTTGATGGCGGTCAAATAGTTCGCAATGAATAAAGTAAGTACTCGGTGTTCTAAGCCGCTTAACGAAAGTTGTTAACATCAATTTGCGGGATATGCCGAGAAAATCGGCTAAGTAACTGTTGAGATTTATTTTTTTTATTTTCAAAGTTTGAAATTGTCATTGCACCAACTGGTGTATTTATTGGAGTGGGTAGTTTTATATTGAATTTAGCAAAAGCGTTTTCAATATTTTGAGCCATACTTTCAAGAGTGTAATACCCTCTGGGGAGAGTAATGGGAACAGCACATCTACCTTCTGGATCAGACATTGAAATTACCCCTATCGTTTTTCAAATTATGCCACAAGTTGTAAAGCGAACAACTCAACAGCCTTACAAGAGTGGCTTCTGGAATCGGGTTATCAAAATGGACAGTGCATGGATTAGAAGTCGTAGAAATAGTAAGGACTACCATCTTATTTTTGCCACGCAAAAAATTCAAATTGAAAAATAATGAATAATAATAAGAGAGAAAGAGAGGCAAGGCAGGCAGCACGACAGCTGGCGACCACAGCCTTGTCCAGTTTAAATCATGATTTAAATCATGATTGTATTAACGCATTATATGTATTTTCATATGAATGAATATTTCACACCGACATGCTCTAGAGAGGTGAGGGATATAACACGCAAAGTTCTTCAGTGTTTAAAAGAACAAGAGAAGACATGACCAGTCTGATGCAGTTTCCTATTTACAAAAGACAACAGACCTTTTCATGCTCCAGAAGGTTCTCTATGTTGTCATTAATTAACACTGTGGTTTCCCGCCGCCATGCACATGTACTCATGCATGTCTTGTGCTTATTAATGCCCACGTGTACCCATTCTACTAAATTCTCACAGCAAATATTTAGCTGTGTTTCTATGGAAACAAGCTTAATATTATTACAACACACTTAAAAATCTATTCAGTTGCTACATTTTCCAGGGACTAGACAATTCTTGTCGTTTGGTTAGAACAAAAAATGGACAAGATGCGGTTTTATCCTTTCAAACTGATCTTGGGAAGCTGGGAAATGTGCTCGTGAATGCTTCAAAGGGCAGTGAAGAGGTTAAATCGCTATACAAAGAGTTGGCAAAGATTTACCCTGAACTAAACCTCACTGAGGAGCTGTTGCCTGATTTGGTTTTAAAGCTGAAAGAAAGACCATCAACATCCAGCAATGCTGAGAGTGTAAAACAAAAACTAAAAGTCAGTATTCAAACTTCTGAGCGATTTAAGGATTACTCAGGAATAGAACTCATTTTACACAATGAAGACACATGCTTAAACACATTATTGTGAACTTCACTCGGCTGAGAGAGATGTATAAAAAACGTCTTGTTTACTACTCATGCTTACAAGGACAGATTTTAAAAAGACTGAAAGATATTTCAGGGAAAAAATGACAGCTGTTGAAGACAACAAGTCATTTGCGAGGTCAAGCTTATATTTTAATTATTTTTTTTTAATTTAGTAGAAAAGAACAACAAGTTAATGTATTCTAAGTTACCTATTCGTTTCTTCAAGAGCAACTTTAAGAAAATCAAGAATATTTGTGATGAGGAACAATCTCTTTTTAGTTAAATTTAGTCTGCATTGACGTTAGATATTGAAAAGTACGTGAAATTAAGTGTATTTGAAGATTTTTTAATAAAAATCCTACTGCATGGTACACAAAAATAGAAGCTGTTGATTTGCACAAGTCCCACGCCGTGGGACACACACGCCAAAAAAAAAAAATAAAAGCTGTTGATTAGCATGAGTTCCACACCGTGGGACACACACTAGTAAAAAAAGCTGTTGATTAGTATAAGTCCTACAGCGTGGGACATGCACACCAAAAAAGTCAGGGTCAAACAAATAACACCTTATCCTCAGACATTACAACTGAGGAAGGAGGAGGTAATCAACAACCGATTTTCGACAACCACCTGTCATTGTAACCCAATTATAGATTTTCATACTTGTTATTATATTAAAGCAACTCAATTATTTTCTCACATTGTTATACAAACACTTCATCCACTATTACCACCAGTGTAATAAAAAAAGATGAACGCATTACTGTCACGCGTGGCGTTGTGTGATGGTTTGTGTTACTGTCATGCATGACATTGCGTGACAGGTCACATAAAGGGACAAAACCCTTGTCGGGAGGTGCTCGTTGGCTGTTCGTTGCCTGGCCCTGGCCAGGGCTTTCCCGACGCTGACAAGGCGGCTGTCAGTTCCCATTTTACGTCGCGGTGTGAGGTTTGAAATCCAGCGTTCATATATTTTTCATAACACTCAGAGAGATTTTTGTGTTATTTCTCTCAAAGTTTAGTTCAAATTTGTGCTGGACGCCGCCAGTTCTTTTCAAAACTCTTGCCGAATCTGGTTTTTTATCTTTTCAAGATCTTGCTGGCGTAAATCGGTCTGTTTTTTTTTCCGAAGTTTGAGCGTAAAGTCTCTGATTTCGCGATATTTCTGCTTTTCACGGGTTGTTTGTTTGAATTCTGAATCGGAAACATTGTTATCGTAAAGAGCTTGAGAGACAGAGCTTTTTATTGAGTCATGCTTTACAAGTGCCAGAGCTTGAATTTTCGTGTCTTTATTAACTTTCCTTTAAAGCTTCTTGTTAATAATTGACAGGCCTGTGGAAGCACAACCTGAAAGGGCTGTATTCCTGCTGGCGCTGTATTCCTCCTGGCGCTCCGGCCACATTTCCAACACCAGTAATTGAAGTTGCAATGGCTCCTGAAGACAGAGCTGTTGTCAAGATGCCAAGACCAGCCACGGAATAGTTAATCACTTTGTGAGCCTTTTTGAATTTTTTTCAGGATAAGTCTGTAATGTTCTACCTCATCGGCTATCTGTTTTTCAATTTTGCTGATCTCAGGTAGTCAGAAATTTTCTGGGGTTCTTGAGATGGGTAGCTCTGGACAAATATTTGCAGGAGGTGCACTCGGCAGCACATTTGCTGAAGACATGTTATATACAAACAGATTTTATTTTTCAATTGATTTCCAATTCGAAGTGTAGTGGTTGGCCGTTAAAATCAAATAGCTCTCCAACGTCATCTTTTACTGAAAGTGTTACACTGTTTACATATTTGCCTGTCGAAGCATCACAAAAGCCTTGCTGTTCGGCCGTTTGATAGTGGACTTTTTCGAAAGCCTTCCCTCTTATGTCAAAGGGTTGAAGCTTTGCCATTTTCAAAATTTTGATGGCGGTCAAATAGTTCGCAATGAATAAAGTAAGTACTCGGTGTTCTAAGCCGCTTAACGAAAGTTGTTAACATCAATTTGCGGGATATGCCGAGAAAATCGGCTAAGTAACTGTTGAGATTTATTTTTTTTATTTTCAAAGTTTGAAATTGTCATTGCACCAACTGGTGTATTTATTGGAGTGGGTAGTTTTATATTGAATTTAGCAAAAGCGTTTTCAATATTTTGAGCCATACTTTCAAGAGTGTAATACCCTCTGGGGAGAGTAATGGGAACAGCACATCTACCTTCTGGATCAGACATTGAAATTACCCCTATCGTTTTTCAAATTATGCCACAAGTTGTAAAGCGAACAACTCAACAGCCTTACAAGAGTGGCTTCTGGAATCGGGTTATCAAAATGGACAGTGCATGGATTAGAAGTCGTAGAAATAGTAAGGACTACCATCTTATTTTTGCCACGCAAAAAATTCAAATTGAAAAATAATGAATAATAATAAGAGAGAAAGAGAGGCAAGGCAGGCAGCACGACAGCTGGCGACCACAGCCTTGTCCAGTTTAAATCATGATTTAAATCATGATTGTATTAACGCATTATATGTATTTTCATATGAATGAATATTTCACACCGACATGCTCTAGAGAGGTGAGGGATATAACACGCAAAGTTGTTCAGTGTTTAAAAGAACAAGAGAAGACATGACCAGTCTGATGCAGTTTCCTATTTACAAAAGACAACAGACCTTTTCATGCTCCAGAAGGTTCTCTATGTTGTCATTAATTAACATTGTGGTTTCCCGCCGCCATTCACATGTACTCATGCATGTCTTGTGCTTATTAATGCCCACGTGTACCCATTCTACTAAATTCTCACAGCAAATATTTAGCTGTGTTTCTATGGAAACAAGCTTAATATTATTACAACACACTTAAAAATCTATTCAGTTGCTACATTTTCCAGGGACTAGACAATTCTTGTCGTTTGGTTAGAACAAAAAATGGACAAGATGCGGTTTTATCCTTTCAAACTGATCTTGGGAAGCTGGGAAATGTGCTCGTGAATGCTTCAAAGGGCAGTGAAGAGGTTAAATCGCTATACAAAGAGTTGGCAAAGATTTACCCTGAACTAAACCTCACTGAGGAGCTGTTGCCTGATTTGGTTTTAAAGCTGAAAGAAAGACCATCAACATCCAGCAATGCTGAGAGTGTAAAACAAAAACTAAAAGTCAGTATTCAAACTTCTGAGCGATTTAAGGATTACTCAGGAATAGAACTCATTTTACACAATGAAGACACATGCTTAAACACATTATTGTGAACTTCACTCGGCTGAGAGAGATGTATAAAAAACGTCTTGTTTACTACTCATGCTTACAAGGACAGATTTTAAAAAGACTGAAAGATATTTCAGGGAAAAAATGACAGCTGTTGAAGACAACAAGTCATTTGCGAGGTCAAGCTTATATTTTAATTATTTTTTTTTTAATTTAGTAGAAAAGAACAACAAGTTAATGTATTCTAAGTTACCTATTCGTTTCTTCAAGAGCAACTTTAAGAAAATCAAGAATATTTGTGATGAGGAACAATCTCTTTTTAGTTAAATTTAGTCTGCATTGAAGTTAGATATTGAAAAGTACGTGAAATTAAGTGTATTTGAAGATTTTTTAATAAAAATCCTACTGCATGGTACACAAAAATAGAAGCTGTTGATTTGCACAAGTCCCACGCCGTGGGACACACACGCCAAAAAAAAAAAATAAAAGCTGTTGATTAGCATGAGTTCCACACCGTGGGACACACACTAGTAAAAAAAGCTGTTGATTAGTATAAGTCCTACAGCGTGGGACATGCACACCAAAAAAGTCAGGGTCAAACAAATAACACCTTATCCTCAGACATTACAACTGAGGAAGGAGGAGGTAATCAACAACCGATTTTCGACAACCACCTGTCATTGTAACCCAATTATAGATTTTCATACTTGTTATTATATTAAAGCAACTCAATTATTTTCTCACATTGTTATACAAACACTTCATCCACTATTACCACCAGTGTAATAAAAAAAGATGAACGCATTACTGTCACGCGTGGCGTTGTGTGATGGTTTGTGTTACTGTCATGCATGACATTGCGTGACAGGTCACATAAAGGGACAAAACCCTTGTCGGGAGGTGCTCGTTGGCTGTTCGTTGCCTGGCCCTGGCCAGGGCTTTCCCGACGCTGACAAGGCGGCTGTCAGTTCCCATTTTACGTCGCGGTGTGAGGTTTGAAATCCAGCGTTCATATATTTTTCATAACACTCAGAGAGATTTTTGTGTTATTTCTCTCAAAGTTTAGTTCAAATTTGTGCTGGACGCCGCCAGTTCTTTTCAAAACTCTTGCCGAATCTGGTTTTTTATCTTTTCAAGATCTTGCTGGCGTAAATCGGTCTGTTTTTTTTTCCGAAGTTTGAGCGTAAAGTCTCTGATTTCGCGATATTTCTGCTTTTCACGGGTTGTTTGTTTGAATTCTGAATCGGAAACATTGTTATCGTAAAGAGCTTGAGAGACAGAGCTTTTTATTGAGTCATGCTTTACAAGTGCCAGAGCTTGAATTTTCGTGTCTTTATTAACTTTCCTTTAAAGCTTCTTGTTAATAATTGACAGGCCTGTGGAAGCACAACCTGAAAGGGCTGTATTCCTGCTGGCGCTGTATTCCTCCTGGCGCTCCGGCCACATTTCCAACACCAGTAATTGAAGTTGCAATGGCTCCTGAAGACAGAGCTGTTGTCAAGATGCCAAGACCAGCCACGGAATAGTTAATCACTTTGTGAGCCTTTTTGAATTTTTTTCAGGATAAGTCTGTAATGTTCTACCTCATCGGCTATCTGTTTTTCAATTTTGCTGATCTCAGTTAGTCAGAAATTTTCTGGGGTTCTTGAGATGGGTAGCTCTGGACAAATATTTGCAGGAGGTGCACTCGGCAGCACATTTGCTGAAGACATGTTATATACAAACAGATTTTATTTTTCAATTGATTTCCAATTCGAAGTGTAGTGGTTGGCCGTTAAAATCAAATAGCTCTCCAACGTCATCTTTTACTGAAAGTGTTACACTGTTTACATATTTGCCTGTCGAAGCATCACAAAAGCCTTGCTGTTCGGCCGTTTGATAGTGGACTTTTTCGAAAGCCTTCCCTCTTATGTCAAAGGGTTGAAGCTTTGCCATTTTCAAAATTTTGATGGCGGTCAAATAGTTCGCAATGAATAAAGTAAGTACTCGGTGTTCTAAGCCGCTTAACGAAAGTTGTTAACATCAATTTGCGGGATATGCCGAGAAAATCGGCTAAGTAACTGTTGAGATTTATTTTTTTTATTTTCAAAGTTTGAAATTGTCATTGCACCAACTGGTGTATTTATTGGAGTGGGTAGTTTTATATTGAATTTAGCAAAAGCGTTTTCAATATTTTGAGCCATACTTTCAAGAGTGTAATACCCTCTGGGGAGAGTAATGGGAACAGCACATCTACCTTCTGGATCAGACATTGAAATTACCCCTATCGTTTTTCAAATTATGCCACAAGTTGTAAAGCGAACAACTCAACAGCCTTACAAGAGTGGCTTCTGGAATCGGGTTATCAAAATGGACAGTGCATGGATTAGAAGTCGTAGAAATAGTAAGGACTACCATCTTATTTTTGCCACGCAAAAAATTCAAATTGAAAAATAATGAATAATAATAAGAGATGAACATTTTCAAAACTGCACATACACAAGCAGATTCTGTTGTGTTTGACTATCTCGAAAAAAGAGCGCAAAAACAAATCGAAGGTAAAGAGTCTGTCAACCTCATGAAATGGGTACAGACACCCAAGGCTGTAAAAATCGTTAAGGCTGCACAAGACAAGGCATGGGCGGCTTTTTCTGCAAGGTTTCCAATGGCCAACAAAAGCAAATTTGTAGCACAGACAACTTTTGCATTGGACCACACAGCAACTGCTGAAATATTTTACAAAGAGGGTGAAGGCAGTCTGCAAAGCGTCTTCGGTTCAGACAGCACTGGGTTTGGATGACATTGGTGGCTTACCTTACCAGTTATCGCCTAGTTCAGTAAAAAGTTTGCCGCCGGTTCCAGCAGTTGAATATCATGGCGCTGCACCCAGTTTGAAGGAAATATTCAACAACTCAATCAATATTAATGTAATGCCTGACCAGTATTTTGCAACAAAGTTCAGAGAGATATTCCAAAAGGAACAGATAAAGTTTGAAACGTCAAAGCCTTCAAAACATGGCTTGCGGGGCATAATCTCTCTTTCTGGCCACCGCAGCTGGACTTTGCAGTGTGGTGGGCAACAACGGGTTGCGCAATATCGCGTGAGATTTTTGATAAAGGGCTGGTGCGAGCTTTCTACATCTTTCATGTCTATTTCACCATCAGGCGCATCTTGTGTCAGCTCTGAGGCATCCAAAGCTTCAGCGCATTGCCGGGTGACTCTACATTCAGTCAGATTAACAACCACTACGACATGGCTTCTTACAAAAGATTATGGGCAGAGTTCGTTGTTGCCCCTTCAACTGATTTCTGCTTCACGTATGGTGCAAACCACGGGCTGGGAAGCATTTACATTTATTGCCACAACCCTTTTATATTGAATGTGCCATATCCATCGGCAAAAGCAAAATTCGACGATGAGGACTCAAAGGCATCAGAAGAGGGAATTGCGGAAGAGCAATTCAACTGGTTTGTGCCTAAAACGTCGGCAGGTTTGACACAGGCAGGGCTTTCACGTATCAATCAGTCAATTGAACCCTTTGTTTATTGCATATTGGGTACACAAGTCAACGTGAGGAGCAACATTCTTGGTTCAGGAGGCAGAGCAAAAGAAGCCCAGAGCGAGTTCTTGCCATTGGTTGAAGACGCCATAAGGCAACCAGATCTTGCAAAGTCTGTTCAAAGATACCAACTTGCCATTGACGAGGCAAAGGTCAGGTTAAATCTCGCTGTGTGCTCCGGAACCTGGCTCATGCCGGCACAAATGATAATAAACACAGAAAGCACCGAGGGTTGCAACAACAAGCTAAAGCAAGCCATGCCTGGTATGAAGCTCGGAGTCAACAATGACGCGAACAAGAGCACAAAAAAGCAGCTCTACGGCTAATGGATGGTGGTAAATTGAAAATAAACCCGCCAAACAGTCATCCTTCAAATCCAATTCACAAAGCAGCAGGGGACATGGGTGTCCCCCCTGAGCCCTCAAAAGAATAGGCTAGGCTATTGTTTGTTTTTTCCTACTTTTTTTTAACTTTTGACTTTATTGACATAACAGTACACTTACAAATTACGTTACAATCCCATACAATCTAAGAAAAGAACAATTGCAATACGATTACATATTGTGTACGCAAAAAAAATAGATATGAACTGTCAGTAGAAAACTGAGTACAAACACAAAAAAACGGGGAGAGGGCAAAAAAGTATTGCGATGTAAAATACAGTAAAGTGATGTTAAGGAACAAGGAAGAGGCTCCATTTCTTAGTAAAAGCACTGATGTTATTTGATTACACCGCTATATATTTCTCGAGGTCAATTTTTTCCTGTACCAGGGCAGTGAAATCCGCGAATTGATATCTTACTTCGTTGAGTGCACATTTGTAGAGGAAATACTTGCCAAGAATGATCAGATGGTTGAGGTTAAACATGATGTAAAGTTGTTGACAATGCCATATATGATTTAGTTTTTTGACAAAGTAGGTTGTTCCTTACAGCAGACATAGTACCAGTTGGTAAAGGAGCGGGCTTGGGGATAACTTACCAAAAGATGCAATATAGTTTGATCAGTGTTGATACAAAAAGGACACTCAGCAAATTTATCTTTTTCATTTTATGCAATAAGCTGTTAGGACAAAGAATATTATGAATGATCTTATACTGGAAAATTACAAGTTTGATTTCTTTCGTGACTCGAAAAGGAATTGCTTGTTTCTTATTCGTGGTAAATGAAATGAATATTTGATATGCGGCCATGCGGGCAGGTTTTTGGGTAGATTAACATTATGCTGCGTGATGGAGCTCGAGTCCAGATTTGAATGATTTTGCGTTCCTAAATCTTCTTTGGTTGTCAAAATTCATGATGGAGGTAGCTAAAAAGTCCGGTGGAAGATACCTTCGCAAGACTGTTTATGGTATCATTTTTGCTCTCAAGCGTTATTTGGAGGGGAAAAATGGATCCAAAGCTTTGAATCCTCTTGACGCTAGTGACAAAAGGTAATTGACAACTTTTAGACCGCATTGTTCAGAATTTTAAAATGCACTGTTTTTGAAATTGAATGTGGTGTGTTGTTTTTCTCTTTTTCGGGTTTGTCCTGTTCCGACGTTGCTTAGATGCCGAGATGAAGGATGGCGTTCGAGAAGGGCTTCACATTAAGTAACTAATTAAAATTCAAGTTTCTTGATCAGTGTTTTCATCCGTTTTTGAACTAACTGGAGTAATCTTGATCTAGATTTTCATTGGGTATCAAGATACATGCACCTGACCAAAATGGGGCACTCCAATTGGTATATAACTGTATGAAAAGTTAATGAGTTTGAGAATCTGTCTTCCATTTCGTTTCTTCCTTTCACTTTGGCAGTGATGTTTACCCGACATTTGTCAACCTTTGCTTGTGCCTTTTCTTTATTTTTCATTTGCTTCTCGAGATCCGCCAACTCTGCTCTACAGTATTCGCAGCGAAGACCTCTGCAAGATCTGATCTGGCTTGAGTGACAAGAAAACCTTGGGTGTCACCAACGAAAACACGCTGAACAAGGTTTTCGGAACAAAATTCCGAATTAGACTTGACCTCCAGATCTTGACTAATCATGGTGTCATTTACCCTCAAGCTCTTTACTACGACCTCTTGTTTGAGCTGACACTCGCACCAGCATCACAAGTGGTGATGGGTTCTGATACAACAAAACTGGTGTACAAGCTGACAAACATCCAGCTCGAGTACGAAATGATCAGAAGCAAGACTCTGGCAGAAGCGAGCAGCATCTATTCCTCCGGCAAGGAGTTCATGTACGACCACATGATGCGAGACAAGGTTGTTACCAGTAGTAAGAGCCTATGGTTTGACAACTGACCAATCAGAATCAAGTATAATTTGAATGGACCAATCAGAGAGCCACATTTCAAACACGTGACTTTTCTAAACCGCAAATTGCGTAAGCAAAAATGACACAACCCATGAACCAATCAGAAGACAGTATTTGAATTCAAATAAATTTTAATGGTCACACAAATATAGCATGTAACGCAATAACGAGTTCAATGTAAGGAGTGAAAAGTCACTCAGTTCAATGTCACCCAATAACTGAACGAATTCAAATAACTTTTAATGGTCACACAAATATACATGTCGTGCAATAACTAAAGTGTCACGCAATAATGAGTTCAATGTAAGGAATGAAAAGTCACTCAGTTCAATGTCATGCAATAACTGAACGAGCGAAGTGTTGTTTGTTTATTGTGATTTTTTGTCTTTTTTTATGAAAAGAAGGAGGACGATACTTGAAGGAGCATTTAGCACCTCATTTCAAGCGAGACGTTGAGATGTGATGTACGAAGAGAAGAAGAACTGGCATCAAATCCGATCACAACAACATGGTGGCAAGTTTGTGGACGTTTACAGTCGCTGGTGGCTAACGAGAATGACCTACAGAGAGTGCTGCAGCACATGGAGGAGACAGATTGGTTGGAGTATGTCCGCCAGCAAAAGCCAAACAGCCAGTGACGGGTTGTAATGATTACCAATGATACCATTCCCGAAAGTCTTAACAAAGCAATAAACTTTGCAAATTCAGTTCATCTTGTTCATCCCATTCAAATTCTTCGTAATAGCCATATGGGTAAGAGTGAAACGTGATGGGATCCACTACTCGTTTGTCAAAAACGATTTGGTAACGTTTTATTTCGGTCATTGTTTCTAAATGTTTGGTTTTATTGTCTCTTGTTATCTTGAATAGATTGAAGACGGGAATCTGCCATTGTTTTTCCTCTAAGGGTTGTGTCACTTCATCCTTGACATTGTCTTTTAGGATGTCAAAGTTTAATTGTTCTTGTCTGCGTGTGTTCAGCGAGAAGCCACACACCTTACATTCTACTTTTCCTTTCATGGTTCAGTACCCGTAATCAGTAGCAAATTCTACAATGTAATCTTCCGGGTCTTTCAATTCGTCTGTGTATTCTCCTAGGAAATCACCCAACGGTAAAATGGGTTCATTTCCTTTCTGGGAATAAATGATGGAGTCAGTGTCAAAGTATAAAGTCTGAAGAGGATTCAGTTTTGAGAGACCTTCTTGATACAATCGTAGTCTTGCCCAGCAAGTGGTGAAGCAAGCCACGAAAATGTTTATGTTCACTTGAATGGGGTCACACTTGCTTTGATACTTGTGGACAACTTCGATCATTTCCTTATTGACAATGCGGATGTCGTTTATTTCCTTACTGTTGTCTTCCAACAACTTATGGAATAGGGCTGGACTGGTGTACGTTTGAACTTGAGTATTGTTGCTTTGTTGCCCGTACTTTCCCCAGAAGGAGTTAAGCATCATTTTGGCTAGAGATCGTTTACCCGGATTTTCTTATATCTTGTCCGGTTCTAATTTGATTCCTTCCTTTTTCTCATAGTCCGTGATGTATTTCACGCGTTTTTCTGTATCGTTTCCAACCCGTTTTGGCCACCCGCTGGCTTGCTTGATTTTCAGGAAAGTGTTCACGTATGATTTGAACAACATGTCACACGTGTTTTGAAAATGCCACACTTCGTGCACGTGTTGGATCACATAGCCTTGACGCACGGCTTCTTCTAATTCAGGGGTACACCAAGTACCAGTGAGTTCTCTTTAAGCGCGTGACTGCAACTTGCGCTGCGTTCTGTTAACGGTTTGGTTGTTCCGTTTCTACGCAGGTGCGGCATAATGGGAAGGTCAGTTTTCCACCGTTGCGGTAGGGTAAGACGGCGTGGTACAACCTGTAGGGTGGTGACACAGTGCATTTGGCAAGCCCGAAAAACTTCGATATATCTGTGTGCCCTGGTTCTAGCACGATGACGGGATGTCCTACAGGATAAACACAGTTTTGTTGACATAGGGATAAAGTGACATGAAATCCACGTAATGGATCTTTTCATCCTCTTGCGTCTTGTGATGAAGTTTGACTGCATTGGTTCTGCCCCCCGAAAAAGGCATCTCTGGGTTCTAGTCGTTCCGTCAAGTTTAAAGATTTCAGGTAGGTTTGAATGTCCGTGTCTCGTTTTTTGAGATTGTTCCATTGACATTCCCAGATTTCCATGAGATGGTAACTTGCGTGTCGGATCTGATCGGCTCGTTGTTGCGTGGTTTCGTGCACTTAGTGCATGGTGCGTTCGTCCAGTTTGGTGTGTTTCTGGTATCGGTTTGGAAAACAAGTGGGGCAACCGTGATAGAAGCAACCATAGAATTTGTAGGTACTTCTCCTCTTTCATTTGTTTGTACCATTCATCAAATTCCGTTTTTCTTTCTGGTTTCATACCTCCCGGGTCATAATAATCATGTGCCGGAATGGGACCCACGTATGATTGGTTGTCTGGAATATTGAAGAAATGAGGGAAAAACCCTTTTTTCTGTTCCGTCAGTCCAAAGGATTTTGGGAAGGCAGAAAGCGGCATCTGAAGAAACCACATCGAGTCCTTGAATTCAATGTCATGGACTTTCATCGACAAAATCTTGCTTCCGTTTACTAATTGATCCGGACAGATAACTTGACGGTATAGTTCGTTCAAAATGAAATAGGAATCGTACCCTTTGAAATTGTGAGCAATGGCAATGTCTTTATTGTCGATGGCTATTTCTCGTAACCAGTCGAGAAAGTCTGTCACACATGTCGAACCCTCAAACTTGTATTGCAAGTTACTGTTCAAGGTCATGGCGCAAATCAAATTGGGTACGTGAATTCCTCTTTCTTGCATGGCTTCAGCATCCCAAGTCACAAAAATCGGAGGTTCTTCTTCGTTTTTCTCAGTTGTCGTCCGCTTTTCTCTTTCTCTTTTTTCTTTTTTCTTCCATTTCTTTTGGGTTCTGAATGAAACATGTGTGTTGATATAAGTTCAAGTATCGTTTGCACGAAGGGCATTTACTGTGACCGCACACGTGTCTACCCATGTCGATTTCGAAATGGGTCAGTGTCTTGCTGCAATCCTTACATGCGAGCCATCCATACATCCTTGCATGTGAGAAACACTGTTCTTGGTGTTTTTTCCACTTTTTTCCCGCTTTCTTCTTGTTGTTTCTTGTGCAGAGCAAAACACGCGTCTCCGAAGAACGAGCGGTCACATTCGTTGCAAGGAACGATGGCTTTGGTACCTTTGTCGGCTTTGATGAAATCTGGGCAATTCAATTGGTGACAGGCATGACATTGTTTTCCTTTACATCTGTGATTTCGCCATTTGTCACGCTCGAAGGATTTTTCGCACTCTAGACAGAAATGTGCTTTACCATAGAATCCTTTCAGCGAGTTGCACGCATGCTAATGTTCTCCCACTTTGATCAAGACAAGGAGTTTGTCCTCGGTTGGTCAGGCCCTTTGAAAATGATTTGGTAACCATGATCCACAGAAACCACCACAATCTGGTACTCTTTCAGGTAAGTCTGAAATTGTTTAATTTCAGTCAAGCCGAAGGGTCCTTCGGGTACTCGAGCCGAGGCGTGTAATTCTTTGGCTTGTCGTTCTTGTATTGATTTGCCCATGTGTTAACTCTTGTAAGTGCTGTGTCTGCTACCTAGATCACGGTAAGCTTTGGTGGTGGCCAAAGCTCTGGCGCAACACAGTTTGTCCGTGTTTTCGATTTTGATCACTGACTTTTTATCGTTTAAGAGTTTCTCAATGTGATCCGTTCCAAGTTTTTTTCGTCCGCTTCCCATCCCAGTGGCTTTTATGTGAGAAATGTTCAAGTTGAACATATCGTCCATTCTGAAATTCTCGTTGGAGTTTAACAGTCTGCTTAATTCTTCCAAAACGGTGCGAGCGATCAACGTATTGTTTCTCCAATCACGTACTTGCACTCATCTGGAATAACAAGCATTTCTCAGTCTGTTGGCGTTGATGTTGATCAGCAAATGATCGTCGGGTCGTACTTCTGAGTCTTCTAATGTTTGTTTGTTAATGCTGCGTTGCAAGGCTTCCTCGATTTGTCCCGGCAAAATGGCTCTGTCCAAGTTGACCAATGCACCACCGTGCTGTGCCAATCGCGCCGTGTAATTTCTGTGATGTAAATCAAATCGTCTCAATTGTCTGTCCACGTGTGGAGTTAAAATGAAATCAAATCCGTGTTCCCATTCTCTTGCCGCTTCGTTCATGGTGTCGTCATCAGTCTTCAATCATGTCAAGACAACAATAATTGTGATGCTAATTTGATTCACTGGGTTTGATATGACACATGGATGGTATTTGCCATGTGTGGTCAATAAATATGGGGTTTCCCCATATATCTCCATTTTTCCAAAGCCTGTGTCACGTTTCCAGAAAAAAACTGCAACGCCGACAATAGCTGAAAGTATTCAGTGTTTTTGTCTACATTTTCTTTTTCTCTTTTACATGCATTAGATCTGCTTTCCATTGAATGTATCTTTTCAATTCTTCTGGTAATGCATCCCAGTGACTTCTTACCTGCAATCAAAACATGTGTGTTCGAAGGGAATTCCCATTATTGATAAAAAAAACATGACCCTATCCGTGTATCCATGCCAATATTCCCATTGATTTATATGCAGATAAAGCCCGAATGTCTGATGAGCTATCCTACACATGATAGTGAATACATCCCCTTGTTTAAAGTTCCCTGATGGTTCCATTCTGTTTCTTGTGTCCATGAAGTGACCACAAAGTTGACAAGGAGTTAAACGTTCGTGTAACTTGTACCAAAATCGATCGTTGTATTTAAGTTTGTCTGTTACATGCGATTCATCCGAAAGCCATTGAATTTTTCGTTTGATTTCTTCTGGCAGAAAATTCCAATGACTCTGTGAAAAGACCGAAAAAGTCAATTAATAAGCGAAAGACAAAGTGACTATGGTTTTCCTTCTTCTTATGTTTTGCTTTTGACGATAGCGTTGAAAGTCATGTTGCACCATGGGATGAAAACGATCTTTTATGCAATCGTAGTGATGCCAATCTTCTCGATCCAATTCATTCTTTATGTTAGGCATGCGATCGAAATGAAGAATATTGCGCGGTAAACATAGATTTCTCCCCTTTTGTTTTTGTTTATTGTTATTATGTCCAAGAACAAACCGCATGTGGCACATGGTTTTGTATAGTTTCTTAAATAGTGTCTTGATCCGCGATGTTCCAATTTGCGTTCCATTTTATCTGCGATCCACAAAATCTTTAGTTTGATCTCTTCCGGTAGAAAATCCCATAGACTAATCTGTTAACAGATAGAAAACATTCTTTTTAATCTCGTAATGATTGACTCCCGCTTTCTGCAAACAGAAATGTAATCACTATGGTGTGTATGAAAAGTTTGAGGATAAAAAGTGATTTCCGATGCAATAGCAATGGATCCATCTTGATTCTGTTTTGGGTGATAAGTTTGCTTGTTCAAATTTGTCAACGTAAAATGCAGATACATATCTTCCCTCTGTTGGGTAAAAGTGCCAAGGTAAACGCGATTTGAGCCATAGACACGATGGAGGTTTTTCCATTGAATGATAGTGTATGAAACTATGAAAATAAATACAAGGATCCAAGGAAGTAACCAAAGCAGGCCAATATGGTGAATGGTGAATGATATTGATCATGATTTGATCAGCTTGTCGCTGTATGATTCGTTTCAGTTCGTCTGGTAATCGATCCAATGGGTTAACTCCCATTCCCTGCGAATAGAAATGTGATAGGGTAAAATGCAATCTGGATGTATCTATAATCCTTCGTTGCCAAATGTTACACATTCTTCCTCGGTCACGGTACGAATGTATTGTTTCCACGATGTTATTTTTTCCCCACTCCGGTCAATCATGCGAGAAGGTAAACGATCAATGTCCCAAATGTGATTTAAATATTTGTAATGACCAAAGTTGCGGTAACTTTTTCCAAATACGAATCTGTTCCTCTTGAAATTTCCTTCTTCATCTATGCGATGTCTCATATTGATGAAGAATCCGCAATGAGAACAACCAACATTTGAATGTACGTTTTGTCTCAATCATCAAACGATCTGCTTTCCGTTGTATCTTTTGTTGTATTTCGATGGGAAGAATATCCCAATGACTGATTATCTGCGATGAAAAGGAAAATCATCACCTTCTTTCCAATGATTGACTATTTTGTACAATATTTTTGTAGCTTTTACAGTATCTTTCACAGAATTCGTCGAACAATTCAAATCTACCCATTATCATTTTGGCATCTTCTTTTCCGTGATGAAACAAATTACATTCTGTACAAAAAAATGCATTTGTGTTTTCTCCTCTACTCACTTTCTGAACGAGATAATGATCAAATTGGCAAGATCTGTGAATCCATATCATTTTGTCTCTGTCTCGTGGGTTTTTGAGACCCACCAGATCGTATGGAAGTGAGTATTTGTGATCATATGTCCAAGGGTTTAATGTCTCTATGGGTAAACGAATGTTACCTCGCCAATTCACTTTTGTCTCGTAGCCTTTGGAAAATAGATCGCAATGATAACAAGGAGAAAAAAGCATATTTAAATCTGCCCAATCACCAATATGCCACGCAAACTTTCCATTTGTTGGGGGTACCTTTGCCAGCCATGAGTTTACTGGACACCTTCACTCATTCCTAACCGATCAATGGCATGGAGGTAGTCTGCTTTCCATTGAATTTTGATTTTCATTTTGTTAGGTAACTTATCCCAGTGACTTTGAATCTGAAAAGAGGTGGACAACGAGTGATTTTATTTCAAACAAGAAAATGAACAACCAATTTGTCTTCATCACAAAACGGTAACTTTTTGATTTCATTGAACTTTTCATCTCTGGGATAAAAGAAGTGACAAAAGTCATTACGTCCAGTTTCTGGATCGAAATATGTTGCACACAGGAAACAGTGTCCATGGTTGTCAGCGAGATTATGCATCATACACTCTCTATGAAACCAACGTTCATTGTTCTTAAACATTTTGTGTGAATGGTGATGTTTCACATTTTCATTCGTTTTCGTGAAAGGAATTCGATCTAAATCACAATACAATGTTTCTTGATTTACAATGTCTCCTGTTTCATTTGTTTTTCTGCGTAACGAGAGAGGAATAAATTGCAACTTTCGCAAGGATCCAAGAATAAATGAATTAATTCCCAAGTTCAAATTCTGTTTTGCTCTTATCTAACATAACAGTTTTTATACATGTGTAGTGTTCAAAGTCCGAAGTCACAGGTAGATGGCCAATGCCATCTACTGTATAACTTGCACTCTTTGCAAAAAGTTATACATCGGCGAAACAGGGAGACGACTTGGCGACCGATTCCGAGAACAACTTCGTGACGTAGAGAAAGACGACAAAAATGCATCGCAACTGGTCGCAAGACACTTCAATCTCCCAAATCATTCTAAGCAACATATGGCAGTCTGCAGCCTTTCCCTTCACCAAGGAAACACGGAAAGCCGTAAAACTCTAGAACAAAAATTTATTTTTCAAAAAATTTAGTTTTCACGTTACCAGGCACCAGCCAATAGCGAAGTTCCATCTTTCTGTATATAAAAACAATGCCAATGCCATCTACTGTATAACTTGCACTCTTTGCAAAAAGTTATACATCGGCAAAACAGGGAGACGACTTGGCGATCGATTCCAAGAACACCTTCGTGACGTAGAGAAAGACGACAAAAATGCATCGCAACTGGTCGCAAGACACTTCAATCTCCCAAATCATTCTAAGCAACATATGGCAGTCTGCAGCCTTTCCCTTCACCAAGGAAACACGGAAAGCCGTAAAACTCTAGAACAAAAATTTATTTTTCAAAAAATTTAGTTTTCACGTTACCAGGCACCAGCCAATAGCGAAGTTCCATCTTTCTGTATATAAACACACGGCGCACAATTCCTTGATTTGCTCCAACGAAGGGCTAACGCTCGAAACGTCAGCTCTTGAATCTCTTTACGGTGGCCAATTGACATTATCAACCCAGTTGATAAAACCAAATTATATTGTTATACTTCCCACCGACGCAGCACCACAGTTTCTAAAATAGGTTGTGTTAGTAGTAGTTCTAAGATCATGGTTTAATATCCCATATTTTAGGCGCAAGAAATTTGGATGAATTTTTCCCGAAAGATCTGGTGACACATTGTAATTGTAACTTGTTTATACCTGTAAGACCATTAATGTTGGTTTTCAGTGTAAATAACGCTGATATATAGGCAGGTGTTGCTGTTTGAAAGGATTTGTGAACTAAAATAAACATATCGAGAAGTCTTCTCTTACTCAGGCTTACAAGGTCCGGAATTTCCAAGAGAACCTCATATACACGACTTTCATAATGGCGGATGGCGCGCGGTCCTGGAAACGATTTTGCATGCTAACGAGGCCAGAAAGGCCACTCGAAAACGTAAACAAAGCGTATATGAGGGTTTTAGGTCAAGTTTTGCTTATGCCCGTTTAATATAGAGTGCTTTAGAGATGCCCACGTATTTCTGCGTTCCAGGATGCACCAAGAAAGATTACTGAGAAGAAGACGGGTCAAAAGTTTCATATTTTCAATTTCCCAGCAAAAACATGTTAAAAGAGAAATTGATTCGTGTCATCAAGCGAGACGAAAGAAAAGACTTTAAATAGGCGACTCAAAGTTTTGTTCCAGACAGATCGAATGCTTCTCCTGAGTGTCTCCAGGTTTGAAATGGAAAACCATATGGAAGTATTGGCTCAACTTGCCCCAATGTTGAAATGGAGGCTTTGAACTCGAGTGAGTCAGAAATTAAATCTTGTAATCATGACTTGGCGGAAGCCATCGCCGGCCAAAACAAAAGGATCACAGATTTGGAACAGGAAATCGCTGACTTGAAGTCGCAATTGCAAAAATTACGAAATGCTCAGCGTCAAATCGCAAAACTCATAGAGAAACGTTTACACTTGAAAACTTAAAATCTAAAAATGTAATAGAGCACCTTTCTACACTGGATTTAATAGCTTGGATGCTTTTGAGGCAGTGTATAATTACCTTGGTTTACCTTGAGATAAGGGTTTCATGAAGGTCATCCGGCTCATCTGTGTAATGTGTAAACACCAACTGTACGCAGGATAGCTAACATGGATTAATTTTGTGCATTTTAACATATGGCCTTCGAGGGAGGTTAAAGACCTTTCAGTGACTGATGCATTCAAGAAAAAATATGGATCAACTCGGGTCATAATAAAAATATTTGCTTCCTTTGGGGGTTTCTCTGAACCTGCCACCTTTTCTTGGGGGGTCAAATCAAGTGCCAGCAGAGGACGTTGTTAAGACCCAGGAAATTGCAAGTCTGAGAATTCAAATTGAACAAGCACATCTTTCATATCTGGGTCTGAGTAATACCCCTTCACCAAATTGGTGTTGTCAACCAAATGTGGACAGTGTGTGCATTCTTGTGTAATGCTCAGCCCAAAGTAATATCAGTGTGATGGTGACACTGATATATAACATCATTACTATTGTATTTTCCTAATTTATTGAGCATTTCTTACTATGGAAATCAATATATGTTACTGTCGATAGACGCTTCAGAAGGATGCAAGGTTTAATAAGGTTTTGTTCTGATTTACACTATTGCTACTGTTGCTAGGTTACCATATGCTTGTTGCATAATGACCTGTGTCCTGTTTGCAAGAAAGTCGAGAAAAAAAAACAGTACTTCAATACCGCAACTGATTCTGTATACTCTTTTGCCTGGTAGTAGATTTACAAAAATGCACCAGTATAAAATTACAGTATAATCCTGATTTTTGGAACCTCAGGAGGGAATTGAAAATTGTTTCGAGGAAAGGTAAAAATGAAGTGTTTAACTAAGAAAGGAGACAACTTGCAGTTTGAATTATCGAAGTTCCAATCATCAAGATTCTACTGTTCGAGACATCAGGATTTTACCACATGAAGTTCAGATGAGAGACAAGAATATTTTCTGCAAAGACACATTTCTTATGATAATTTAATAACAAAGGCATAATGGTTACTGAGAGTTTGTAGATTGCATCCATAAGAATCTGACATCAAGTTGCACTTGTTGTTGCAGTTACATTTAGTAACACCATACAGCTGTTAGTACTCTCTACCTGACAATTCAATCATGCATTTTTGCAGATGCAAATTTGATAAAAATTAATGTGTGAAATAGTAAGACAAAAACTTTTGTTTAAGGTGACTTAAAAACATTGAGGTCAGATTGTGTTCTTTGGACATAAAGGCCCTTACTAGTATAAACTATGAAATCACACCATCTTGCTCCAGTTGCTACCATTTGTCACTGTACTTGTGCGCAATAGGGCACTAAAAAAAGGCTTCGACAACATTTCTGGCTTTACCCGTTCTGATGTACTCGTGCACTCGTTTCACAAGCTCAACTTCAACTTCAATCAAAATTCTGCAGTTTTTTGCTCTTCAGGCTTTCGACCAAGGAGAGAAGCACCTGGAATGTCATCTTCCGCGATCAATATCGCATTTGAAGAGTTACTTTGTAAGCCACTTGAAGAGGACGCCATACTGCAATAAACAAACGCTGTACTTCGAGGCCTTTCTGACCTCGCTTTCATGCTAGTATTCCCAGGCCCCGCGCTACTTCCGCCATTATGAAAGTCGTATATGTACTGACATTATCACCAAGAATTATTCGTAAAGCATGTTTATTGAGAAGTTCTGATTTTTCCGAATTCCTAGCACCACAGAAATGCCAGATAGTGCTACAGTACTGAAAGTGTGGTAAAATAAAAGCTAATGCAGAAATGCTTGGATGATCTTCAAAATTAGCACCATAATTACTTTCAGGTTCTGTGATGTTGCTAGTAATGTTCACAAAGTGCTTGTTGAAAATGTTGGCAATGGACTGTTTGTCAGTGATCACACGATCATTCTTGTTTGATAAAACATTATTGGTCTGCTGTGATTTGCGTGAATGCAAGAACAGGCGAAAAGTAGTCCAAAAATGCCTTTTTAACAAAGATCTTCCATAGGTGATTTCAGTGGCGTATTACTTTACCCCATTCATCTGTTAAGTATGGTACCTGGCCACCACGGACATGGGCCTGCTTTAGTAGTGCATGTTAATAATAGTATGAAAGAGTGATTCGAAAGCATAAAGTTTGTCATCAATGTCACCAAAAACGTTCATAACTGTTCTGAAGGGTACCATATCCAAATCATTTAGAAAGGCTTCAGTGTCATAATTTTTGAGACTACGGAAAGTAATTTTCTGAGAACGTGGTGCATGCAGCGATGTCCTCAATATGGCATAGGTTAGAGAATGATCACTAATGTGTGGATTTACAACACCAGTTGTAAGCACTCTTTGCCTGACATTGGTGAGAATTAAAT
Source organism: Blastomussa wellsi (assembly GCA_947652115.1). Classification (NCBI taxonomy): domain Eukaryota; kingdom Metazoa; phylum Cnidaria; class Anthozoa; order Scleractinia; family Plerogyridae; genus Blastomussa; species Blastomussa wellsi. Next base: position 11,127,856 of record OX393570.1, on the reverse strand, counting down.
CTAAAAGAGTTTCGGTAGATGAGGTCACTCGGGTAGCGGAATTGATGAGACATTTAAAATAAAAAATATCTAGTATATCAAGAAGATCAGGTCCGCCTTTTGGAGGCTTCTCCGGTTGCAGTAAGTCGCAGTTGAAACACTTTGACCATTACAACTAGAAGCCTCCAACAAGTTAGAGACTTGAATTTTTAAAAGTGACGGTGGTCTGTAAATACCAATTAGTGTTGACCAGGCTCTGCTAAGTTTAAATTTTCATAAATTTCACTGCTATACTTTCAATGCCAGCGCAGGTGGTTTCAAGGTGTTTCATTCGTTGAAAAATTATGCCATTTCGAATATACATTATAACACCACCACCATGCATGTTTCTGTCTTGACGAAGTAGATGAAAACCTTGTATTGCAAACTGGCTGTTAGGAAAAGTCTTATCAAGCTTTGCTTCAGTTATTATAAGCAGATCAAATAAAGCTGAAGATAACCACATTGAACCTCAGCAAACTTAAATCCAGCAAGGCCATTGGCATTGATGTGAGCCATCTTGCAGTTTTTAGTATGTCTTTGGGCAATTTCATTGTAGCCAGGTAGAACACAGAACTCTGATTGTCAAAGTCGACTAACAACTAAGGTGTGGGCACTAAGGTAACAAGTTCTTGACTGTAGCTGTAATGAATTCGAACACTCTTCATTTCTCAGATCCACAGCTAGTGTCTTAAAAGCCTCCTGGACAGTCAGTTTTCAATATTTCTAAGTTATTTCTCAGTAATCAAGTTAAAGTCCAGCTATGTTTCACCTATTACCTGTATAATCATGTCCGCAACTTTAACAAGTATCTTTCTCAGCTGAACACTTTAATTCTCGCAACTCGGCAAACATTTCAAAACATTCAACAATTGGGCCACCCTCCACAATCATATCACATTCATGACTTGGCTCACACAGTCCCTTTGATTTTCAGCCAATACTGTGGGCCTTGTAAAGAGCTGCATACCGCCCCTATTGCGGTTTGACTGACACTGAAAAGGCATTACATAAACTCAGACCTGTAGTATTTAAAGTTGCAAAGTTGGCGTCCTTGCAGGTGGCGCTCCGATAGTGTAGTGGTTAGGTGTATGTTTCTTGAATCGTGTGTCCCAGGTTCGCCTCCCAGTGTCCCTGTATTAAAATATCTTCTTCTTTAGTCTTCTTTATTGCATTTTCAAAAGATATAGGGTCAACAAAATAGAGAAAATGTTGTCTTACTTCACTGAATGGGTTCAATAAACTGAATATGAACTGAAGACATCACACATCTTGATTCCTGTGTGCCTACATACAAATCAGCAAATGCACCCACCAATTTGGTAAGTTTCCTCATTACTTGGAGCTCAATTGTGATTCTTATTTTTATGAAACCACTAGAAATGTTCTTCATTTAAAAGAATAATCTTGGACTTTTTATGCAATTTTCATGGTGCACTATTTTTTATCAGCCCCGTGAAAATAATTGGGCACAAAAATTCATGGGTGATTAAAATACCATGAAAAGGAAAAACAAATTTTTCATGATCTATTAATATTTTCACTTTCAGGGGGAAACCATGGACTTTTCATGAGTCATGAAATCAGCCACCCCATGAACTGCAACACCATGAAAGATGTGGTTTTTAATTCATGACTTCTTCAACGTCATTAAAAAGCCATAAAAATCATGGTCACTATTGCAGGATTTCATGGTATTTTCATTGGTATCCTGTAGACTGGACTGTTGTCATGGACCATGAAAGTGCAAATATTCAGGGGTTTTTTCAATGGAAAACCCATCAATTGTGGCCATGAAAATCCTGTGAAAAACCTATGAAAAACCGGTGAATTTACCATGAAATAATTCACTGGATTTTCATGGGTTTTCATCTTATAGTGTACGCTGGCACCATACTGTAGGACACATTGGGGTACGACATCTACAAGATCTGGGAAGACCTATTCCTCTCGCAAGATGAGCGTGATGACATGCTGCTCAACGGTATTCAGTGCGAAGACCTCAGCAAGATCCGATCTGGCTCGGATGACAAAAAACCATGAGCGTCGACAAGATTCGGAGAAGTACTTCAACCCAGACCTGACAAAAGTTCGAGTCACAGTGAATGGCTCGCCAAACATGTTGTACAATAACGGCCTCGAACCCACAGACCTCTGGGATTAGGCCACACGTTTCTTTGTCAAGAAGAAGGACAAAACGCAGCACATGAATGTGTTGAATTTCTACACTGAGGAAAAGTTTGGTCTTTTGATCAACATGTGCTCCATGGAGGACATCACGTTGCACGACAGTGGCACCCACCTAGTGAACAGCACAGATGATGTACAGGTAGAACTTGAGCGAAACGCCAGTGGCTCGGGCAATGTAAACATTCACGTCTTTGTCATCAACGACTCGCAGATGAACAAATTGGGACAGCAATTAGAATCTGTGCAATATTGATATAGCAATGGAACCCAGCAACATCCCATTCAATGCTCTCGTCGTGGGGCCAACAAATTAAGGCAAGTCACAGTTCGTGGTGGATCACCTCTACATCGTGTTAATCTGTCTAACATTCGCCTTCACTTACACTTTTTATCGCTTTGCTTACGCAGACCCACGTTTCTTTGTTATCATTTGCGAACAGCATGAGGTTGAATGATGGTTGATAATCATGCGCTTGTTTTTGGAGGGCAACAATACGCTCATAATCCTCGACGACTGTGCAGCCTCGAAAGATGGGCGAGCTGGTCAAACTTGCCTTCAGCGCTTCTCACACAGGATTTAGCATGTGGGTGTTAACCCGAAAGATGACCAGCATCACAACTTCTTTTTTGAAAACGTTGCTGCAGTTGTCATTTTTTACACTCCCTCATGGAATACTTTGAAAGATTACGCCGGCGAACTTACCCAAGATGAGTTTAAAGAATATATTTCTACCTTGTGTTCTCACTTCGGCACCCTTACATAATAAAATTAAAACTCAATTAAAAGTGTAAGACAACAATACATGTATATGAAGAAAATCGCAGACCCCGCAATTAGCGCAAACTTGAAGACTACGTTATGACAGAAGTTTTGGCCTTTCTTGAATCCGAACGATCACGCCTGACAATGCTGTGGCTTTGACGCAGACTGATATTCCTGCTCTCCATAAGCAGCTGGTGGTGCATGTGTCGACTAGCAAAGCCAAAGAGGCCATAGGAGTTCAGATGACGCATGATTAGGTGAAGCGCCTGACCGACAAAGGGGTCGAGAAATACTACAAGCGGTACAAGACTTTATGGGCTCAAAGACAACTGAAGGCTTGATCGACAGCTTCATTTTTCTTGTAACCAAAGTGGTTGGCATGGCTGTGTTGATTGATGATGTCAAAACTTACCAGCAGGAACTCAGAAATGACTACATCATTTGCAAAGAGCTCTCAAACCTGGCCGGCAACCTCTCTCTGAAGTGTGGTCGGTTTCTTGCCGTGGTAAACGCGGCGCTGAGCACCACAAAGCACATTGATTTCAATGCACGCGAGGAATCCAGCAAGAAACCTGTCAGACATCCTTCACATGATTCTGAGGGTTATTTGCTTGAAGATGAATAATTCATCACCAAAATCACCAAAATTCCTGAGTAGTCGTCAGCAATTGCTTAATAATTCCTCAGAAATGGTCAGCAATTTCTCACAAAAATTATTTCCTCAATTAAATATATTTTGTTTTGATATAATTATGGCTGACGAACAACAACAACAGCCGGCAGTGCAAGCCACTTCTGAACCACAGGTAAGCCAAGTAACTTCACCAACTCCTGCAACAAAGCCAGCTAAAAATCCAAAGCATGTTGCTGCTGGCAAACTTACATTTGAGAAAACAAGACTGGCCTGTGAAGCCCAGAAAGTTTTCCTTTGCTTGCAAAGCAGCAAGCAAAGGAAAACGAATCTGCTCCTGCATCTGAGACGGTTTCAGGGTCATCACCAGCGCCTGCTTCAGCTGATTCCAAAGCTTTAAATGGTCTCAGTACAACCCAATGGATCTCTTTCATTGGTATTTCTCTACGCTTGTTACAACTTATGTCAAACACGAAGACATAAAAACCTTCTTCAAAAAGGAACCAGCTGCACCAGAACCTGCAGCGGAACCCACGCCACAGCCTAAATGAGGCATTCGTCAGATGGATTGGACCCGAGGTGGCAAAGATAATTTGAATATTTGCATTATTGTATATCGCAGCTGAGCAATGCCTTTCTTGGACAAAATTATTGGTGCCAAATTTTTAACGACGACAATTTCCACAAGTAGCTCTAGTAGTAGCTACAACTTCAATTATTATCATTTCAACAAGATTCCTGAAAGAAGAAGCGTACAGACTTTTGTTTGGTGAAGCCAACGACCATGAAGTAGAAGACGAGAACAAGAATGAAAACGATTTGACGACAAGGGCGGAAGTCAGCCAAAGTAAGTGACATGTGCTTTTCATGCCAAGAAGATGTAGTCTGCAAAGAGTACAGCATCAAGCTTGATTGCGGCCACATCTTTCACTGGACTCCAGTAGATAATAAATGTTCAGGGCTTTTCAAATGGATTTACAACCACGGCAGAAAAAGCTGCCCTGTTTGTTGCTTCAAAATTGGGCGGCTGATTTTGCGAATTGAAGAAAAAAAATTCCGCGAATATAAAATCAACAAGTTCGTGAAAACAGTCCTTGACGCCGCAAGTCTTACTTGATTTGAAGCTGGCATGGGCTAGATAGGAAGAAAGGTGTTTAAAGAAAACTTTGAACAGTGCCAACGTTATGAACTACGTGAAGTTTTCTGCCACCATGGCCGGCAGCATCTTTCTCAAGTAGTACCTCATGAATGAAAAATTCTCCCAGACTGCGTCTATTGGGGACGCCCCAGTGGGTAACACCCCGCAGCCCCATGGTTTCTCACAATTTGAAAATAAGAACTATGATATATAGCACAATGTCAGGCATTGCGATTATGGTTGGCACCGCCGTGCTGAATGCGACGGTGGCAACTTCCTTGTGAGTGCACTTGGCAGAAGTGACAAAGCTGCTCTTGGAGAAAAGGTCAGAAATGACAAAGTGCGCAAGGCGTACCAGGCGGCCTGCGCCAAGTACATGCGAGACTGCACCAAGCTCCTTGAATGGATTTCGACAGATGTGCAAATAAAGGAGGAGGCCAAGCAGAACTTCACCAACACAGACTTCGCCTTCAAACTCTGCAACCAGGCGCACCCTGAAGAACAAATGGAGCCTCCGAAAGAGCCCAGGTTCTCCAATTTTTACCTCACCAGCAAGCAGTAGAAAAGTGGCGCGGGGGCTGCTGCTTTGGGTACAGCTGCCTTTCATTTCCTTTAGGGGCTCTGCCCCAAACCCCGGGGAGTTTTGTCTCTTTGAACTTTCATTGCCTTAAAATATTTGGAATCCAAACTCCCAAAGGCACACTACAGCCACGGCTGACTGGCTGCTGCTGCTGGTGTCCCCGAAGAGGTTGCAAAAAGTGGCTATTCAAGCCGGCACTTTGGCAAATATTCATTCCAGAGCCATTACACGTACCTCGTCCCAAGTTTGACGTGTCCACAAATGCTGCTTGGGTTAAAAGGCTTCCTGAGGTTGTTGCAGCTCTTAACAACGAGGTAGCAAGCCTTATCGGCAAGAAACGGGCTGTTGCTATGCAACAAAAGACTGTTGCTTCAAAGCCATCGACAAAATACACAAGACCTGTTGGTGACAAGGAAAATAGCTTCCATCACTCGCTAATGTTCGCTATCTCTGCCAACCAAGCGAGTTAGAAGGTGGTGTAAAAGAGCCACAGATCCAAATTGGTCATTGAAAGTTTTTAACATTGAAAGATCTGTTAGCAAACCAAACCAGCCTGTACTGTTTTACTTGCACGATGGCCCCAAGTGCGGCTTTGTGCGTGAAGAGCTCCTGGTTATTCCTCCAAACCCAGTGCTGCCACCAAAAAACGCAAACTAACTTGCTTTAGAAAAATAAAGCTGCTTTAATGGGACGTGGACGTAGTGGTCTCACTTTTCAGAGTACTAAAATTTTCAGAAAGGTTGATGTCTCGAAGATCCGCTCTTCAGCCATGACTAATGACAATTGGGTTATTTGGAAAAAAACCAGCCCAGCTAAAAAACAAGAACGTTTTTGTTGACCCTTCTGTTTTCGTCTATTTGCACAATCTTAACCCTCGAAAGGTGACTCACCTTCTTACAGGCCAAAGTGAGCGATGATCTCTTCAAGCTCTTCGTCTGTAAACTCTCTCGGTGGGTTGTACCTGTAAGCGTTTGTGTGGATTCCGTAATCCAGCATTTCAAGTCAAATGGTGAAAGCGAGATCTTGTGCACATGTATTGCATGTGCACGTGTAACTCACAGCAAATTAGCATACGTAGCTTATTGCACGTGCATTTGCAATGTACAGTAAATTAGCATATCTAGCTTGTTACTTAAGACTTTGTCATTTTGCAATTAAAGCAATAACTATATCGAGAGTACCACGCTATCAACATGGTGGCTGGAGTCACCAACATTGCGGACAATATTTGCATATTTGGGTGTGGTGACACCATAAAAGATGCTAATGTGGACCACGACAGAAACCTGGTAGCCCATTAGACAAATGCAGTGACTACGACTTACATCTCTCTGCGAAGAAGTTGCAATTCATGGCAGCGTCTGTCACTTTTATGGGGCATACACTGACTGACAAGGGCCTAGAACCTGACCCGGCCAAGATATCAGCCATCACGGAAATGCCACGGATTGAAGACAAAGCTGGTGTACAACGCTTCCTAGGCATGTGTCAGTATCTCAGTAAATTCTGTCCAAATCTCTCCGCAAGTGTTTTACCTCTCCGAGAGTTAACCAAGCAAGATGCAGCATTTGTATGGTCCAACACGCACGAGAGCGCGTTCCACGCAGCAAAAGAGTTAATCTCGAAAGTGACTGCACTTCGCTATTATGATCCCTCCCTTCGAATTACACTGCAAGTAGATGCTTTGGAATACGCTATTGGTGGAGTTCTCCTACAGCAGGATTAGCCTGTATGCTTTACCTCGCACACCTTGAGCAACACTGAAAACAGTACGCGCAGATCAAAAAGGAATGTCTCGCAATCGTTACATGCATGAACAAATGGCACCAATATCTGTACGGAAAGCAGCACATTACAGTGCATACATACCATCAGCCACTCGAGTCGATCTTCAAAAAGCTCATCAGCAAGGCGCCATGCAGATTGCAGCGAATGATGCTTAAACTCCTGGACTACCAATTTAATGTAACTTACAAAAAGGGGAAGGAACTGCATGTAGTAGACACGTAATCACGTGCGGCGTTCAAGGACTCATTTGAATCACAACAATCAGATGTTTTTCGTATGGAATTGGTGGAAATGGATCTGAAACCCAGTAACGTAACAGCTGACATGTTGGAAAGAATTCGAACCGAAACAAGCAAGGACCCTGTCCTGTCCATCCTAAACTCAGTAACAATGACCGGCTGGCCTGATGAAAGAAAATCGGTACCAGAGGAAATTAGGGGATTCTGGAGTTACAGAGAGGAGATCACAGCCAACAACGGTGTTCTCTTCAAACTGGATCAAGTCATAGTACCCTCCTCACTGAGAGCGGAGATGCTTCACAAGATACACAAAGCCCATCAAGGCTATGACAGCAGCATAAGGACAGCGCGGGAATGCCTTTTCTGGCCTGGAATGCAGTCGGACATCAGAGAAACCTGCTTGTCGTGTGGAATTTGCAGCCAGTACCAGACCGAGCGGCCAACAGAGCCCATGCTCTCACACATGATACCCTCACGTCCCTGGTCAAAGATAAATGTCGACCTGTTCACACTGGATGGAAAGCAATACCTCGTGATGGTAGATCACTACAGTGAACACTGTCATCAGAGCTATGAAAAAAAACTTCGCTCGCCATGGAATACCCGACACTTGCATCAGAGATAACAGCCCACAGTTCGGCTGCCATGATTTCTCACGGTTTGCGTGCGACTATGGATTTGCCTTGGTTAAGTCTTCACATTATCACAGCCGTGGCAATGGGGAAGCAGAGCCCGCAGTAAAAATTGCAAAGAACATTTTAAAGAAATCACAGGCAGAGGACCCCTATATTGCTTTGCTGGCATATCGCAAGACACCTCAGCAGGGTCACGTTTATTCCCCTGCACGGAGATTGATGTCTAGAAGACTCCGGGATCTGATTCCCATGGCTACAAGCAAACTCCAACCGCAACTAGCAGTGCCGAGTGTAGTGACCCAGAACATTGCGGAAAGGAAACAAAAGGCCAAGGCCCACCATGACAAACGAGCATCAAAGCAGCTCAGTGAATTTACAATAGGCGAAAGAGTCTTCGTGAAACCAAGCCCGAGGAACCAAAGCAAACCCTGGATACATGGTGAGGTGGTTAACAAGCCTGCGCCAAGATCATGCACTGTAAGTACTCCATTGGGGCTTGTTCGTCGGAATCACGCACAAATTAGCAAAGCATCCACCGACCCAGTGCACGGCTATAGTGAACCGGTATCAATCGATATTAGAGACCTTAAGATTGAGGGTTTCCCCTTTAACCGCAAACCGCAAACGTCGGCCAGCGGTTTATAGTTTGAAGTTCGCCGTTTGCGCATAGTTTGGGCTTAAGATTGAGGTTGACTTTTTACCTAGTCATCATGGGATACTCGTAGGGAAACAAGATGGCGGCTGCACGGAGGTAAGTATTCAGATAGCTGTTGTTGATCCAAATCGTCTTCATTCGACTCATAACCACTAAGGATACTCTTTCAGGTTTCATAAACAGGATATTCCTCGTCTGCTTGGTGCTCTGGAAATACCTCAGTTTTACATCACACATCAAGGTTCTATGTATTCAGGGATGGAGGCTCTACTGATCCTGCTTCGCAGGCTCAGTTATCCAAATCGATGGTGCAATCTTGTACCCATCTTTGGCAGATCAGAACCAGAGCTGAGCATGGTCTTTAATATGGTATTAAAAATTAATCAAGTCAATTATAAAAAGGCCTTCTAGTTGCCAATTACCATGGATTCTGGCCATTGCCATTAAACATTGCCTTTCTGGGGCAATCAAGATTTTTTATTCTTGATAATGTTTTCTTATTCAGTGTACAGTCATACTCAATTTGAAAAAAGGCTTTTAGTATTTTTTGTTTTTGATTGTTTACACATACCTTTTTTTTTATTTATATGCTTCTTTCTTTTCTTTCTTGAGAGTCTGGAACAATTTCTTAATTTCCTTTGCCTTGTGTTAGATAACAGATGATCTGTACACACGGTTCAATCAGCTCCTTGACTCCCTGAATTTAGTATGGCTGGACCCTGGACTGTTTGCCGATGCAATACACAGGAAGGGGGCTCCACTTGACCAGTGCTGGGGCTTTATTGATGGTACAGCCCGTCCTATTGCCAGACCAGTTAGGAACCAACGAATTATGTTTAGTGGGCACAAGAGAGTGCATTGTATTAAATTCCAAGTATGTTTATTTACTACTGGTATTTGTTGTCAACCTGTAAATTTCTTCAGTGCTTTTAAGGTGGTACTTACCAGCCTTTTTTTAAACATTCTATGGACTTTATTTTTATTCCTGATTGCTCTACTATATAGCTATTGATTCTGGATATGAAATAAAAACAATTAAATTAAATGAGGGCATGTGTTCCTCCTACTTATTTGTTTGCTTGTTTGTTTTTTATTTTTTCCTAGTCTGTGGTGGCTCCAAATGGTATGATTGCACATATGTTTGGGCCCATCGAGGGAAGGCGACATGATGCATTTATGTTAAACGAGAGTAATTTAACGCCAAAGCTTGCAAGACTTGTAAATCCAAATGGTGATCCCTATGTAATATATGGTGATCCTGCTTATGGGATAGCTAGAAACATCATCCCCCCCCTTTAGGGGAGCCAATCTTACAGATCAACAACAAGATTTCAATAGTGCAATGAGTAAAGTGCGCATATCTGTTGAGTGGGGTTTTGGTAAGATTATCCAGTATTTTGGATACTTAGATTTCCACAAGAATCTCAAAGTACTTCTTCAACCAGTTGCAAAGTATTACTTAGTTGGTGCCCTTTTGACCAACTGCCATACATGTCTTTATGGGTCTGTCACAGGAACTTATTTTGATTTAGAGCCTCCCACCCTTGAAACTTACTTGTCCAACACCTAGAAACAGTCAAAGCCAAAGAGTTGTATGAAAACACTTACCTTTTATAAAACTTTAATATACAACCAAATGTATATCTCAAATACAGAGAATGAAATAAAAACAGTAAAAGTATTACAGTTAACAGCCTTTAATTGGTCTGTTCTCTCGTGTGTCACTGGAGGGTGAAAGTGTTTGAGTATACTCCTCTGTTCCAAAGGCCTCCAGTGGACTGGCTACAAAATCTAACTGGGCTAGGTTATTTGCAAGATAACCAATGCTAACAAGGAATTAAAAATTTACCTCATGTTTGAAAAAGCAAATCTTGGAAACTGATTGTAAAGAAAGTTGAATTGAAACTGGAAGACAAAAAAACTTTTTGCAAAGACCTTCAACAACCTGGCCCTGGTATTACAAATACAACAACAGTAACAGCTGATAACCACTGAATTAAAACCTATCCTTCAAGAAGTTTAAAAACATTCTTCTCTCTTCCATTTCTAGTTTGAGTTTCTCCTTTCTTTCGTCAGCTTCAGCATCGAACTTCCTCCTCTGGAGTTCAAGCTCTTCCGCTTTAAGCTTGAGCTCCCTTTCCTTCAGGTCTGATTTCCTTTCATACTTTTTCTCGAGCATTTGAATAGCAGAAAGTTTTGTCCCTCTCTTGAAGCTTTCCCATTAGAATCTATAAATTAAAACAATTTTACTGAATAACAAAAACACTGCATGGTTTTAAAGAACAGTATACTGTAAAACTTGTCAGGTACTGGCCCCTTGAAAAAAAAATATGAGCTAGCTATCTCTGTAGCACCTTGAATGTGCTTGAAAGTAAACAACTAAAAGCTTTCATTTATTCCTTAAAAAATGCATTGTATTCTTCAATCACTTAAGATTGTCACTTGTTTGTTTATTTATTTATTTATTTAGTTATTTATTTTTTGCAACACAATCTCGAAATTGCACACCTTTTTTACTGCTCCTGCTGGCAGTGCTGGCTGATTCTTCATCCGTTGAATCCTCATCCTCCTCACTGCTACTCCCATGCTTGCGTTCTACACAAGTAAAATAACATGTTTCTAACTAGTAAGAGGACATAAAATGCACGTCATTCATTAATCAACTGGAAACACTGTTTAAGGCACACAAAAGTAAGTTGATGTTGAAAAGACTTACATCTAAGCTATAATTCTTTATTTAACTAATTACTACAGAAACAATTACCACAGAAACAAATTAAAGGAAAAATTATACATCAAGTTTATTTTCGTCCGTGATTATGCATTACATTAGCTTACTTGAAGAGATCACTGATGTAATAACAGGGGACCCAGCACTGAGCCTTGGGGTTCACCACATGAGAGATTACTTTCTGAAGAAAGAGTCCACTTCAGTTACTTATGAGTAACCAAAAAGGTATAAACAAAACCAGTCATAAATGATTCCCCTATACCAAATGAATGTATATATCCCACCCCACCATATCCTGGTTATAGCAATAGTAGACTTATGTACTTGCTAATCTCCCCATAGCAGCCTGTCTCATTTCCTCTGCCCTTTTTCTATCATTTTCCTCTTTTTTCTTCTTTACTTCCTTCTCTTTTTCTTTCATCTCTGCACAATCCCTCCTGTAAGTAACTATATCCTCACATAACTGCTCTAATTCGCTGAACTCTTCCTCGCTTCCTGACCTGTCAGATATTTATGTAACATCTGAATAAAAAGTAGATAAAGGAAAATTCCTGGTTTCAAAATCCCTCTTACAGTGTTCTTATTTGTGCTGTGTAACATTATTATTTTATTATGAAATTTAGTAAATGACATTATTTTTTGAACTACTCTGTTCACATCAGCTAAATCAGCATTTGGTATGCCACTTGAATGACCATCTGAAGGCATGCTTTTAAACTATTTCAGTACTGCCAAAACAATGATAGTAGAGAACCTGGATACAAAAGAGGCTGAAGAAACACAGCCAGCACGAAAGTTTCTGACTAGCAAATTTTTCCCAAAAATGATTTATCACGGTAAGGCCTTGTTATTTATCATAAAAGCAATAAGTTGTTTTTAAGATTCTTTTCCATTTTATTTTTATATGCAAATGACAAGCGACAGGGTGTTCCAGTTGTTCCAACAAATAAAACGGTTGCAACTTAGCATCCACTAAGGCATAAATCCACTCTGACACCACAGTTGTCAGATTTTAACAGTGTTTTCAATGACTATTTTGAATTTATAAACAATTCCTACCTCTTCAGAGATTTGGTATCCTCTTCCTTATACTTTGTTAGTATCCTGTCCATCCTTTCGCGGCATCCTCTTCCCTTTATAGACACCTTTTTCTCATCATTCGAGAACAGTTTACTTAGAGACTCTGCAATCTTGTCCCACTCGCTGGGCTTTACAGGCCTTTCTCTTGCAACTTCGATTGCGAGAGAAATGTCATCTTTAACGCTTGGCCACCTAAACGCCATGGTGCAACTTGCGTCTAACTGCTAGAGAAAAAAGTGATTTTAAGCACTTAAAGACCATCAAGGGGCAAAACCACATGTTCGGTATTTATTGCCGCCATATTGGATTTGCTACCTATGCAAATGACTGTTTTCGAGACAAGACAAAACGCTTAACATGGGCTCTTTTGACTTAAATTTCTTCTCTACATCTGGACAAATAACTACTTCACATATATAAAGCGTTAATACGTGAGATAATTGAAAATAAACAGCACTGAATACTCGAGGGAAATCACAAACGTGAAGACCTACCTCTTGCCGTCGAAAACGCGCGTTGATAACGGCAAACGTGAGTTCAGAGCCTGGTCACGTGATTCCTTGACGTTTGCGGTTTGACGTTTTTAGTCATAAACCTCAATCTTAAGGTCCCCAATGATGTAGCATCTGATACATATGAGCAGGTGGACGACCCTTCAAGTTCAAACAGCGGTGGAGCAGAACAGATGGAGCAGCCCGAGTACATGAACCCTGAGCATCATGCATCACCGGAAATCGTGCTGCGGAGGTCGTCTAGGAATCGGACGTTGCCGTCCAGATTCAAAGATTATGTAATGAGCATTAGTTGAACACTCACACAGCTGTGGGGCATCGAGGCATGAAGTTCTTTGATTTATTTCATGGATTACGCTATAGCAAAAACTGTAACTATGTATCGTGCGTTTCGTGATTTTATTTATTTATGTTCACTTTCATTTTTTTCTTTTTTTATGAAAGGAAAGGTTTTTCACGTGCACATGTAACTCACAGCAAATTAGCATACATAGCTTATTGCACGTGCATTTGCAATTTACAGTAAATTAGCATATCTAGCTTGTTACTTAAGACTTTGTCATTTTGCAATTAAAGCAATAACTATATCGGGAGTACCACGCTATCAACACATACATACCATACATTTCATACCCCTCGCTTCTGAATATCTTCATTCCATGCCACATTTGCTTTGTGTCGATCAGCGCCTCCTTTAAATGCTCATGCTTTATTTCTTTCTTGATCACACACTTTTTTACGCCCTTTGCTTTCTTGATCTTTTTTCCGTCCGCCCTCAGAAACGAGTACATTTTTTACCTCGGGCACACTGTTGTATTCGTCTTTCATCTTGCCCAATACCTTCTTGTTTGCGGCTCAATGCAGAAAGTGCTTCTATGGGTATTCGTTAGTGTCGTACAGATCTTTGTTTGCCTCTATGTCTTTGTTAACGTCCTCTGTCTTGATTGCAAGCAGCAAGCTGTCTGTGTCTGTACAAAAGCTCGCACTTTTGTCCGTATTGCCTTTTTAGCTTGTTGTAGAAAACATCGTACATCAGAATCGTGCTCTTGCCAAGGATCGTCATCCCGACGTACACCGGCTTGTTCAGCGCCAGCTTACTCGTGTGCATGTCAATTCCGACCATGTCCTTCGTTAATGTTTCGTGTCTCGTTAATGTTTCGTGTCTTTGCGATAAGCTTGCTGATCCTATCTTCCTCATGGCTTCGCACGATCTGAATATCAACGCGGTTCTTCAGATTCTCCATGGTTTCACCGAAAACCGAGTTCGTCAGCTTATAGAAGTTCTTTTCAAAGTCGTTTTTTGCCTTTTTGCGGAACTCTGTGTTCATTCGGATGTATGGCTCCATCCAACACTCTTGCTCAAACTCAATTGCCCTGTGCACTCGTGATTCTTCATTCCCTGCTTCATATAAAACTGCAGGTTACTGTAATGTACCACATGGTTCTTTTTGTCTTCCAGCATAAGCAACAGCTTTTCGACCTTTGGAGGCTTCACATCTAGCTCTGCCATCAGTCACTTTTGGTAATTTGACATTTTCTCTTCTAGCACTGACTTTTTTCCGGCGCTAGGGGATAACTGTTGTGCTTCTGGTGCAACTCTGCTGGGTACTAAAAATCTACTTCCAGGATCCACCCGCGCTTCACAAACTCTTTTTTCTGTATTATCTCCTCCTGCTTGGACAATACTCACTTCCACTTGAATCCCCTTGTTGGCAGCAGTCTGCTCATTGCCCAGCCGTATAGGTTGTTCGTGTCAAGACACATTATGTAGCTCTTCGGCTTGCTTGGGTCGTAGTCCGAAACCAGAGGGTTGTTCGCTTTTGCATGCCACCTGCTTACCATCGTGATTCGGCACCAAATTCCCCTTTCTACAAAGAGATGCATCTCAGTTGCAACTATGAATTGCAGAAATTGCCGATTAAGCTGCCAAAATTCTATGAAGATCGCTTTAAAAGTTTTGCAAAGTGCTCTGCGGCAAGTTGGGGGAGTGTAGAGGATTTAAATGGAAACGATCTTGGAAATATGATTCTTTGGAATAATAAATTTGTTTGTATTGCAGGCAAGTCTGTGTTTTTTAAAAATCTCGCAGAGAAAGGAATAATTAGAATTAGGCATTTAATATCCGATAACAATGAGTTTATTATTAAAAACAACCGCATATTGAGGGAGCTAAGGATTTCGCCACTTGATGCATTTAGACTTCTGACTTTAATTGATGCTTTACCAGTTGAATGGCGCGAAGCTTTAAGAGCAAGTTCCTGTATGGAGGATGAGCCTTTTAATATACACGATGAGATCAAATTAAACTTAAATAAGCAAACTGTTCTAATACAAAACAGCGGTTTCTAAGACTGTCTATAAGGAACTTCGAAATAAAATCATCAACCCACCGACTGCTCAGTCGAATTTTAATGCCAGATTTGTTGGCGATGTCTTAGAATGGAAAGAGTTTTACAGATTGCCTTTTCGTGTTACCTTAGATACAAAGTCGCGTGAATTTCAGTATAAATTGCTTAACAAATGCTTTTTTATATAAAGTTGAGTCGCACAATCTCTGGCATGTTCCTTTTGTGGAGAAATGGATGAATCCCTTGAGCACCTTATTACATCTTGTCGTTATTCTAAGAAGAAGTTATAAAATGGTTTGACAAACAAGGGATTAAAATCGCTAATCTTTCTGAAAAGGATATAATGTTTGGCATTTTAAGGTGTGATGATGAATTATTTGTAAATCACGTTTTGCTAGTTGCCAAACAATACTTATATTATTGTAGACAAAGTAGTTCTTTACCTTCAATTAGAGTTTTTAATTCCAAAATTAAAATGACTTATCAACTTGAGACAATAATTGCCAAATCAAATAATAAACTGACGGCTCACAATATAAAATGGGGCAAATATAAAACAAAATAATGTGCAATCCTGTACCGCTACTGTACATATGCTAATATCTAAACTAAATGCTATACAATGTGAAAAGATGGTTATGAAGGGTTTGTGTGTATATGTTTGTCTGTGTGTGAATCAATTATTATTATAATTTTTTCTTTCTTTATCTGTACTAACTTAAGTTAAAGTGTATGTTTAAACTGTATGCTATAATCGGAAAATCAATAAATATCATTAAAATACAAAAAAAAATCTCGTAATCTGTTAATAGTTCTAACTCGATTCCTGTCATTTTCAGAAGCGCATCCCAGCTTAGCCCAGGCGAAGTGTAATTGTGTGCTGGGTCCAACCCGTACTGCTTCATACACAGTTTTCTGAAGTTCTCAAATAGATCTGCCAGCAGCGCCACGTCCGTCTTCACATATAAATCGTGGTAGTCTCCCAGAGTCTTGCAGCCAAATGCTCTCCACACCTTTTTCGCGTGCTTGCAGTGCTCTTTCTGCGTTATGTTTTCGTCATTTAGCCTACTGTAAACCATGAGTCCATGTATTCATACGAGTATATCCCTTTTCTCCGAAGCAGTAGTAGTAGTATTAAAACTTTATTTAAACACGGAGAATCATCAGTTAAGCTAAAAGTTAAAAACTATAACTCATTACAACTGTTTTACATGATTGCCGTGTGGGAATCCGATACCTCAGATACCTTCTTAATACCCCTTTTAAACTGCCCAATAGAACCAACGCTTTTTAAATCCTGGGCCAAGTTATTCCACAAGCAAGCCCCGCTATATCAAAAGCTTCGTCTCAAGTAATTAGTATTTGGCTTGAGCAGCGAAAGTTTACCTTCAAGATTTCTTAAGTTGTAATCGTTAACATGGCATTGAGTGAAAAGACATTGGAGATATTCTGGGGCAAGTTCATTCAATGTTTTATACATAACAAAAGCTTTCTGTTTTTTATGACGAAGATACGCTTGCGTGTACTTAAATCTATTTCGCGGTATGCTTTTCGCCAATGCATCAAGGCTTGCTTGCAAAAAGTTCAAGCTGTCGATGAAGCGTAGCCCTCCGACTGTTATTGAAATGTACTTCTCCAAGTTGTTAGCAATGCACTTCACCTCTTTCTGCCGCTTCGACATCGCTTGCATTAGATGGTTCGCGTCGTAGCCCCAGAGATTGTGAAAGACTACTGGTATGGGCATAGTTTTGGAGTTAATTCGCAGCTTCAGGTTACACGCATTGTGCGCTGCTCCGCGGTACCGGTGATGTGGCAATGGTCCCTCACCGCATCCCGGTAGTTCTTTTGGAACAACGGATTTTGGCATATGAAGCAGTTCTCCTCGTTCGCTGCCTCGATTTGCCAACCCTCTCAAACAGTAGTTAAGCGCTTGTTTCGATGCCTCCCAAAAGCATTTCTTGTGCCTTTGGCCAAGATACTCGGCCTTCGCCACTTCGCCTTCGGTTGGCACCTTCACCTCCTCTGCTTTAAATATTTAAGTATCAGTTGTTACGCGCTTTTGATCATGTTTGCATGGAGCTTTCATTTCCTTCAGCATGTCTGCAGCCTTGGATCTTTTTGTTTATAGCTTGCTGCTGCCATTTTGCAAATACGCTTGTGATGCGAGTGTTCAACAGGGGTATATTTTGGCACACTCTGTAACTTTACTTTTCTGCATTTCTTCAAAAGGGCTTACACCACACACAAGGAAGATGGGAGCTCTGGTCACTGTGTTTTATGGGAATTTTTGGACCAAGACCAAGACCCCCGTGGGGTTTGAGTTTTGAGCTAAAAGCCGCTTAAAGCGTTGTGCCAGAACCCTCATCTTTATTTTGTGTAATGTATATAAACGTTCGTAAGTTCTGAACTTTGTGACTAAATGTTTTTGTTATTTTATTCGCCGTTGCTTTCCCGTACAAACTTTGCTGAGTTGAGTTCTTCAAGCATCCTCCGTGTAGCGTGAAGTCTCCCAAGGGTCAAAAAGGAAGCCTGGGAGTATGCCTTGCCAAATACCTGCGAGTGTTGTATACGGCAGTAAAAATATTGAGTTATGATAAAACCATCAATTTTATTTGCAGAATGGCCTTGTCTTATATGTATTCGCAAAGGCTGCGCTCGTCATCGAGTGTCAAGAGGCAACTGTTCTCGCCTAACAGTTATCGGTGAGAGCCCGGCAGAGGGAGATTGAAACAGCTAGTGAAATACCGCCATATTTGGTAACATTTGCTAGGCATTCTTGACGAGTGCTTTTCAGTGACATCACCGCTCGCAATAGACTCCAGACTCCGATGAGCCGAGAACGCCAAAGGGACTAGGCTGCCAAAGTGCCATTTCTAGCTGCTGGTTTTATGTTTACGCGATGATAACACCGTTACACGAAATAGTGATATTTGAGCTTGGTACCACTTCAGTATTGTGCCGTCAAATTTCGTTGTTTAAATAGCCCAACAGATTTATTGCAGAGATTTGAAGAAGAAACATTGCTCTTTAGTTTGGCTGTATTTTTATTATGCCAATCTATGTTCCAAGTTGAATTTGTCTGCTCTATATTTTGCCATTTTTAGCCATGTTAAAATCAGCAAAATAGGGCGAAAAATTAAAAATATCGAAAATGTTATGTTTGCAGTCAAATTGTTTTGTGGCCATTTTATAATGTTCAGCGATGTAATGTTCTTTACAGGGGTGCATTCACTGTGTGAAAGTATCTTGTATTTACCATCGAAAACCGATGCAAAGGGCTGTCAACATTTTCATCGCCGTTCACCTAGAAGAACACTCTGATTGGACTTAGAGTACATTTTTAGAAATGGTTCCGCTAGACCGACATTCTCTCCAAGTTTTTCGATTATTTTCAATTTGCACTCCACCAGGCGAAAATTGATGACGGATGCTCTTAAGAACAACATTCTCGAGGTGTGCGTTGGTAGGCTCACATACTACTATACGCGTCCATCCAGCGTGTCGAATTTAACACGTTTTACTTTCATAACGTTAACGGTTTTGTCTGGTTATGTCTCGCTTTTGACCAACGCACTAAAATCGTCACACTCCAAGGTTGTATGACAATAAACATTTCATATGCGGAAACGTCTGTGTTTATTTTCCAAGAGCAACGCATCACTGTATGCTCCTGTGTTGCACTTTCCAAATGTTCAGTGGACAGACAGCCGAGATATCAAGTAGCTAATCGGCACAGAATTGTTTAAAGTGCCCCTAAGACGAAATTGGTGGTATTTATTTTTTTATTATTTTCCTGTAAAATGCGACTTTTATAATCATCTTGTCAAATTTCAATCCATTCTGCACATGAGTCATAATTGTTAAACTTTTATTTTCGAAAATTTACGGCTGTCATTAATTTGCTGTGTTCCAAGGCTTGGTTGCGATTTGGAGAAAGTGACGTCAAAGGCTCAAAAATTCCTCACGGGTTGTAATTATAATAACAATAAGCAAAGGAAATTGCACGAAGAACGATTCAAATGATTTTGTTGATCCTCCTTTGATTTTTAATAGTTATTGTTATTATAATTACAACCCGTGAGGTATTTTTGAGCCTTTGACGTCGCTTTCTCCAAATCGCAACGAAGCCTTGGAATAAGGCAGTTTAATGGCGGCCGTAAATTTTCGGAAATAAAAGTTTAAAAATTATGACTTCTCATGTCCAGAATGGATTGAAATTTGGCAAGATGATTAAGAAAGTCGCATTGTACTCGAAAATTTAAAAAAAGGATGACCATCAATTTCCTCTTAGGGGCACTTTAAAAGTTTCTGTTTTTCTTCCAGCCTGATCTACCACTGTAAACAAAGAATTAACTCAAATCTTTTTTGAACAGGTCCAATGTTTCTGTATCTGGTTCAAATATATGTTTTTCTGTTTTATTTTTAGATTGGGAGTGCATTGCATATTTCTTTTGTACAATCGGACGACGGTCATCACATTGGACGCGGTATATTTTGCGAATTAGCGCGAAATATTTGACAATTACTACTCACGTTATTACTCGTTACGTTATTACTCGATTATTGTCACGTTGCCCATATATGCTTATTATGCTCTCAATATCCGTCAACTGCAGCTGACAGATATTCTGTGGTATGCGTTAAGTAACCATAATTCAGTAGAAGTCTTGCAAAACGCCGCATAGCGGAAACTTTTCCCGCTGTAAAGTGCTCTTCGTTGACAATTCGTTGAATAATAAAGCAATTATCCTGCTCAATCTTGCGGAATATCGTCTGATTTTAGCCCACTTGGCCTACGGCCTCGTCGGCTAAGTTCCAGGTGATATTCCGTGCGATTTATTATCCTGCGAAATCATATAACAAGAACAACAATAATAATGATAATGACGATAATAATAATAATGATAATGATGATAATGATTATGATAATAGTAATAATAATAATAATTTTAATAATAATAATAACAATAATAATAATAATAATAATAATAAGGGATTTCTGATTTCTACAGCACTGTATCCGTTGGCTCAGGCATGGCCCTTTACTGCGGAAAAGTTCAAACAGAAATTATAGATTCAAAATTTAGCTAAGTGATAAAATCCCTGACACTAAAATCATGGCTAAATTCCACAAGATTGAGCAGGGTAATTGTATTGTTATTAAACCAATTGTCAACGAAACGAATTTTACAGCTGAAACACTGTGGTTATGCAGTGCTCTGCAAGACTTCAAACTTTGATTGTCACAGGATATCTGTTACGTGTGGATGTCGGATATCATGATCAGTGACTTTATGTCCATATGTGGGCATAGGGTGTTTTTCTAGAATACTAATTAACAATAATCCTGTAAAATTGCACGGAATATTGTATGATACGTAGCTGACAAGGCCGTACACCGAGTTGGCTAAAATCAGATGCTATTCCGCAAGATTGAGAGGGATAATTGTATTATTATTCAACAATTTGTTAACGAAGCGTATTTTACAGCTAGAAAAGTTGCCATTATGTACCACTTTTCGAGACCTCGGCCGAATTATTTTTACTTAACGTGTATCGTAGGATATCTTTCAAGCTAAGATGACGGATAAATCCCTTCATGACCATATATGTGTAACGTGGCAATTTGTTGAACAATAATTACAAACTATTCACCGAAGTGGAGGTGGCTTGTGGTGGATATTTACTGAGGTGAATAGTTGTATTAGTATTTACTAAAACAATGAGATAACAAAGCTCAGAAATGATTATTGCAACTCATTTATTCAACTCAATGATTTTTGAGAGGGCCCGGGAGGCGCACGAGTTGCTCGGAGGTGACTATAGCAAGCGATATCCCATGTTTAAATAGCCAATCCGTGCATGCTAACAACACTATCCACTGTTTTAGTATATACTTACAGCTGATGTCAAGCAGGCAAGATCGTAGACTGAGTTGCCTAAAATCAGAAGATATTAATTCTGCAGGATTGTGCAGGATAACAGTGCCTACCTAAGTGTGGACATAATGCAGAGACATGCCTATGTAGCAGCGACAAAATGATCAGTGCTCACACGTAGGGGACATCGCAACCCTGCAGCATTTTGTCTCTGCGACAGTTCCCACGAAGTTCAACGAGCTGAACTCCGTGGAGCATGTCGCGGGGACAAAATTGCCACAACACACGAGGGGACGTGTCACTGAAAAATCTCGCCGCTACATTTTCTTGTCTGTGTCATTATTGCGATTATGTCGCTGCGACGTCCCCTACGTGTAAACTGAACAACACATGATTTTGTCACTGCTATATGTCGCTACTACGTCCCCAGCCTGCTTCATGTCTAATCGCGTGTAGGCATCTTAATTATGCTATTGTTAGGCGAAATAAGTCAACATAGGATTCTACAACGCTAGACTGATTTTGCATGTTAATCAGCGATAAAGTTACCTCGACAAAACGGACGGATAAGCCTCAGACTAAACACTTGTTTAAATAGCCAGCTAGTCAGATTGAAATTGGCAATAGCTGATCAATCACTGTTTACGAACTTTACACGAGTCTGACAGCAAATAACGTCACAGCAAAACTAACTGATCAGTTTTAAGGAACAGAAAATCAACAGCAATGACCGATAAACAACTGACTTCCATGGCTACCTTCCGCTTAGGTCTTCGAAACGTCAGTTGACGGCCGTAACATGAAAATCACGCTTGACCACAGGCGGCCCAAGCTCATGCTGTGGGTCATGTTGTAATAGCTGTCACGTACAACCATACAAAACTTTTTGAGAGCAATTGATGGGACGGTACCCCCGTGAGGTATAGTTTGTTAACGAGACGGGGTTACCAAGGAGTTTTTCAACGGTCGTGTGTCGTGGTCGGAGTGTACTGGCACAATGGCGGTCTTTTTACCTTGGATTTTTAAGCAAACGGCCGCTTGGCGTCGATGACAGAGTCCGGGCTGCGTTGCTGTTGAGTTAAAATAAAACTGGAACATCTCTTCTAGAAATTAGTGATGGATTTGAGGCCGTTCGACCATTTTAAGCTGGGATTTTTCGCTTCGCTGGTAGGGTATTCCGAACTGGAGCGTGCAGCTTTGTTCTTTCCTTTGTATGGGAGAACCCAGAAAGCGATAACTCGCCTAAATGACCAAGAATCGGCAAAATAAACGTTCAAACAACAAGAAACACAGTGAAAGCAAGGTAAGGCAATTTTATTTAAGATTTGGCAGGATTTCGGTTTGCTGAAACGTGTTGTAAAATTTTGCCATAGAAACCCTATGTTTTGCCGTGACAGCTATTACGCAATGTGATCCTGACTCACGACATGAGATTGGGCCGCGTGTGGCTTGACGAATTGTAAATGCATATTACAAAAATATAATGAGATTAATATCACCATGCTTTTATACCTGCGAATTTTCAAGACGTCATAGCAAAAACGCGAAGAGATGGCCTGTGGCTGCCAAGCATCCCAACTGGGCATCAGCCAGTCTTCCTTAAGTGTTCTCCGCTTTCGGGTGAGCGCGAGGTTCACGGAAGGGCTTGGAAAGGCATGAGCTGAAAAAGGAGTTGAACGCTTTATAAATCAAAGCCCCTCCAGTCCCTAGGACTATAACACGTTATTGCGTAATTACATTGGAAGGTATAAAGTTGCATAGTTTCGGCCGACGCGTCGGTCGGATCTCAGCCATGCGTTAGCGGTTTGTTAGACACATGATGGGTGACGTATTCACCCGATCGGTCGGTTCTTTATCATACTGATATATAAATGTACACGACATTTAGTTGTAAATATTATAATTTCTGATAGGTAAGCCATTCCCGAGCTGCCTTCTAACTGGTTCAAAACGAGTCTCGATGCACAACCTTTCATATGGAAATGAGTTCGATTTTCAAGACAAAAGACGTGAACGGTTGTAAACCAAGTCTCATCTTGAAACATAGGAAAACAGCATTTCGGAAATGGCCTATTAAGGAACTTCCTTATTCTAAACAGGTTTTTTAAAGTAGACACGTTGGGAAACATGTAAGTTACTCAGATGATTTTGTTGGATAGATTTGACTGAATAAAATTTAGAAAAAAAAAATAGAAAACTGTGTCGTATTGTGGAAGTCGCAAACGTTTCGGGCATTCAGAGCGCTTGCATCGTGTGTCCGTGTTTTCTTGCTTGTCTTTTTTTTTTTCTTTATTGAAGCTTCATTCTCAAGGATTACATTACAGTATGGTAATTATTATAATATATTACAATAATAAATTATAATAATTGTTGGGGAGAACATGAGTAATTTTCATATCGATGAGTTGCTAGGATAAATATTGAATTATTATTTAATGTCATTCAAGGAAATCAAATTGAGTTCTTGGTTGTCTTTCGCTATTTTGCACTTTGTGATTTCCATCTCTGGCCATCATTCTAAAAGAATTATTTGCCTCGGGTTCAGAGAACATCGGCGACTGGGACATTCTCTACTATGCGTTTGGTTTCAAACCGGAGGAATGCTCTGTGCGAGACCTTTGTCCACAGAATGGCACTTTGAATCATTTTTGGCCTCTTTTAAGTTTTTGATTTTTCTTCAAAAGTGACAGGCATAGGCATCAACCAGAGAAAGCAATTTCCCTTTACAGTGCGGACGCTCAAACCATGAACGCTATGGCTTTATTTTCACTTTATTTGTAGTTATTTTTTACATTATAGACCTCGTGGTGGGAAAATATGAGTGTTGCCAGAGTCTTCCGTGCTGGGTCCATCAGAAAGTTTCACTGGTAAAATATCCCGCTATTGTAAGAAGCGGACCGACCGTGATTGATAAACTAGTGATACAATCTCAGATAGTGCAGAATGTTATCTACAACTGAACATGTACAACACTCAAGGCCGTGACAAACGACGACACATTGTTGCTCCTTTCGAGCAAACTGGGAAACACTTTTTGCAAACACAAAATGTTCTGAAACAAAAAAAACAAACATTTTTGTTGTGTTCTCGGGCAAACAAGGAAACAATTTAGGACGAAAATCGTTTCTACATTTGCCACGGCCTTTAGGATGGTCATCTGCATAGGTCACAGTACTCATGCAGGTCTGCCTTCCCCTTCCCCCCCCCCCTCTCCCCCTGTCCACTGCAGCCTGTATTGACTTTGCTTAAAATTATCAACTATGTGCTTGCCAAATATGAGCAGACAGAAACTTCGAATAAACATGTTTTTCTTTTAGCTCAGTAACATGATACCTTTTATTTCTCGAAAATAAATTTAAGATGTTTCTTTTTTTCAAGACCGAAGATAACTGTAGAACGATAAATATATACATGATGAAAAAGTTGAAAGAGAAAGAGTTTGATTCATTCAAAAGCAATTTTTCATCGTTTGTTACTTAAACGAGGAATGAGGAATGGAAATTGGAATGGGAAAACTGAAAATGGGAAATTGAAAAACTGGTTGACTATAAATAAGACATGAAGTTCTTTCGCTAATGTGTGATCAGATTTGCATATACCTTCAAAGAACTATAGATTAGAAAGAATTTAAGATTTTTCTCTTGATCGTACGCGGATCGAAGAATAACGAATTACTGAATTGTACAGGGATTTGAATATAAACTCCGAAGGTTTAGCAGATAAATTCCTAGCACTATAAAGTAGAAAAGAAATACACGACAACCCTTTTCTTGTTCGCTTTATTTTTCTTGACCGAAAACAATTCAAGTTTAATACCGCGGCCTTACCCTAAAGTTTGTTGTTTTCTCCTACACAGGAATTGTCGCTTTCTCTTTCCTGGTAATCCTGTGCTGTTGCTGTCGAAAGCCAGTATCTGTTTTTGAAGTATAGTGGCCATTTCTCAGAATGCATAGAAAACAAACTATTGCAACCGGTCAGTTGGTCTTGTAATATGGCATTTTATGACTGGATTTATGTAAACCGGACCAAAGGAAATGGTGAGCGAAACTCCTGAGAAGCTGTATTTTCTCGCCAAAGGCAGTTGTTTTCTCGCCAGAAACTATCTCCAAAGTCGACGCCATAAAATTTAAAAGGATTGGCATTCTCCTTGGTGACTCACTTATCCGAAAATTCAGTGCTAGTATTACTGTTATTATTACTCTGTCTTGATTCAACAGAACTCGGCCAGATAAATTTGACATGACACTATAGTTCTGAAGGCATATTTTCGTAAGGACTGTGTCAATGGGCACCGCCTATTCTTAACTCAAATCAACGCAAATTACTCTAACCTATCTCTTTTCGGAGCAAGAAGATTGTAGTTTGGGCATAATAACACAATCACGAAGTCTACTAATTCAATTAAATTATCATTTACAACATAAAATGGCATCACAGACTTCAAAATTCCCAGCGCAAGAGTTGACCCGGTAAGCCATGCATGGTCTCAAATGATCTGATGAATAGTGTGTAACGTCAAGGATTCGCTTGATTTTTAGGCAGCTCCGGATTAAAGCTGAGAAATTTACTTTGATTAGTGACCCGCACATGGTTCATGTCGGTCAGCGACCGGAAACTACGCCTCCGAACTGAACAAATCGCCGTTAAGATCAGCGAAAAACCGATCTGGCACTTCTACCTAGCGGCAAAATCTCCATAATAAAAGCATGAGCATGCATCAATCGTACTCAAAATTGGGCTCTGTACTTCACGCTATTCCTCGGTTTTCCCACACAGCTAGCCATTTTCTAGGAAATTAAATGCAATCGCCCGGATGTAACGAAATTGTTTTGCGCGGGACAACAATACTGCGAAAATTAGAGCAGAATTTTTCTAAGTCTTTCGCCACAGAATAGTTCCAGCCACATATCGGCATGGCCGTCTTCGAATCACCCGTCAGGTCCAGTAGGGAGTCCTATTTGGTGCGGCGAAGGACTTTTTGCCGTCTAAAGCAGGCACCTCACTATCCCGCCTCGCACGTGCCGTAACGAGTTGTTGAAGTTCACCCGTTAGAGCTTTGTGAAAGATAATACCCGACGCTTAGATTGCAAATCGTCAGCTGGTCTGGAAATATGCAATCTTTAGTCCTTTAACAGTCAGTTGGTCTTGTAATATGGCATTTTTTATTTATGCAGTGTTTCGGACACAAGGCCTAGTTTTGTCAGAATGCATAGAAAACAAACTATTGCAACCGGTCAGTTGGTCTTGTAATATGGCATTTTATGACTGGATTTATGTAAACCGGGTCAAAGGAAATTGTGAGCGAAACTCCTGAGAAGCTGTATTTTCTCGCCAAAGGCAGTTGTTTTCTCCAAAGTCGACGCCAAGCAAGCAAGGAGGACAATTTGAGATGCGCAGTAGCATTTGTCTTTCAGATAATCCATCGCGACTTGGCGGCCAGAAATGTTCTTGTTGGTGAAGGGGAGAAGTGCAAAGTGACTGATTTTGGGATGGCAAGGAATGTTCACCAGGATGATATTTACACCAAACGAAGTTGGGTGAGAATTTTCATAGAATCACAGCATTAATATTTATTAATATTTCCGCCTATCGAATATGAATAAGTAGTCTTGCCTTTGCTTTTTCTCAAAGGGTCGTCTTCCCCGTGAAATGGACTGCTTATGAAGCTTTGTTATATGGAACGTACACAACTCAGAGTGACGTGTGAGTACTGATTTTTATGCAAATTTACATTGTATTGCTGAATGGGTTCACTGATTACTGTCAATATCAAATGGTAAAAAAGGTCTTACGAAATTGGTATTTGAAGCTTTCTACGTAATATTAAAATTGTTCTATAAAGAGTGAAACATTGACCAATAAGTTAGTATTTGTTCCACTGCCAGTGGTGACTTTTTTCTTTTCTGTCGGTATATTGCACCAAACAGAAATTCCCCACCCCGGGTGGCCCGGGACTCTTCATCAACCACGCGTACGTCGTATTGTGTACAAAATTGAGATAAGAAGGTCAACTTCTGTGCAATAATAAAAAATCAGACGTTTCGTTTAAGAACTTATCGAGTGCTTGAGTTCGTATGGTTCGAAAATCGAACACAATCGGGCCGAAACATTTGCGTAAGAGTTTTATTGCGTTCGATTGAGTTTAAGTTTCGAATTACTCGAACCCAATAGTGTGGTTAATGGACAACTGGCTTTGAACAATCCCAAAGGACGCTGGCGTGCTGCAGCACTGAAGATCAAAGTGACAAGATCGAAAGCAATTAACGAGGGCTTTAAATCAAGCAGGTGAATCGTATTAGAAATAAGCCAGAAACAAGCAGCCGGCGCCGGTTCCCGGGAACTTGTCACCTATTCTGACATAAAATTGCCAAGAGCAATTTCCCTTCAGTTTGTTTATTCGTTATTCTGGGAAATATATCCGCAACTGTGATACTCGCATCCATCCATTATTGGTATTTCCAGTCAATGCGTGAGATCGCGCATGAATCCAAAGTCGACCGTTCCAGCCTCAAGTCGAACGCAGGGTTCGATTGCTCCTTTTTTTATGAGAGTTCGATTATGTTCCATTGCCGAATTCAATCGAACTTTTTTTTGGTTCGATTAGTTATGTCGAGTAAGGTCAGAGTTGAAGGAAAACTAATTGTTTCTGCCTTCTCTGTTGTGACTAGAGGGGCTACTTTCATGAAGAAACAACCTCGTCCTCAGGACGTTTTTCCTTAGCATTTATTCATTGAGTTCTCTTCAGCCCGATTTCAGTATGTAGATTACATTATTGTTTGTGCAGTCTTTCAAACTCAAGACGCTACTGAATTGAGAATAGGGTCACATTTACTAATATAATATGTATCCTATAGATGTTGTTTTTTCTTTTCCCTGTTGCTAATGATTTATATTTCTCAGATACCAGGTTATGCTGTCGTGTTGGGAAGAAAATCCAAACGACCGACCAACGTTTGCCAAACTGAAAGATGCGATGAAAGATATGGAGAGAAACCACAGGGTGATCTTATTAATGGGCCATGCAACTTAATTTCAGTTAAAACAAGAACAGAGAAAACCGAAATAAACATATCGATAAACATATCATAAATTATGCAAAAGCCCTGAAAAAAAATAAAAAAATAAAAAAATAAAGATTAAGCCATTTTACATTTTACAGTTCTGTGCTTAGTTACCAAGCCTTTGTGTCGAATTGAGGCTGACGGTGACCTTACATAGATACAAACCCTCTTGCTTTTGATATGTAAATCGTTTTGTTGTTATGCTAAATAGGTTCTGGTCTCTATCATGACAAGGTCACCCCGAGCCTCGCTTTCATACAAAGGCCTGGTTACATTTCGCAGAACTGTAAAATGGACTATTATACGAGAAACTATCTCTACATGTTAACTGTCTCCCTTTCATACAAGAGCTTACTAATTATTTGAATTGCCTTTCTGTTACAGACGTACGTAAACCTCAGGCAGTATGACAACAGTTTGTACGCAAACGTCGAGGATCTTGCAGCTGATTGACCTTTTTACGGGCTTATTTTTCTTATTTACACGTCAAAAAAAAAAAAACTCTCCACCCGCTTTTAGGCTAGTCAGTCCTGAATGTTATGCTCCATGACCATGCAGTTAGTTTTTCTGGGTTTCTAACAAGAACTTAATAACAACAGTAGTATTCTTCTTTCCATTTGCTTTCATCTATATCCGCAGTTCAAATATCAATTATTTCATAAATACTACACACCATGTCACTCCTCACGGGAAAATATGAACTCAATAAATTGACCTCGCTCCCAATGTGTGGTTTCCTTTTCAGGCTTCTTGGCTTCTTTCCAATTGCTTAAATTCTTCACTTTCAACAACAGTTTTGCAATAAATACAAGATAATTAAAAAAGGCAATGTTCTCCCGGGCAAAAACTGAAAAGAAAATAACCGAAAAGACAGCAAGTAACTAACATCAAACATTTGATACTAATTTTCTCTTTATTACTGAAAAGGTAAGCCCGAACTCCTTCCATCATCCCTAAGGTGCCCCCTAATAAAATGACCACGGGAAAGCGGCCCAAAACCGGGTTTACCTTAGTTAAGTAGCAAGTATTTTTTTTAACAAATAGGCTAACAGAAGAATGATGAAGAATATTTAAGTTCCTTTTTTACTTATTAGAAGTTGTGCACTACTTAAAAAGATTAGGATACCGAAAAGTATCCAATGAGTAACGACCGTTGTGTGTGCCACAAACGTGTAGCATTTGTACACCATGTATATTTAGTATATTTAGGGATTGATAGATGAATTTATTACTTTTTTGCATACAGAATAAGGGTCATCCATTAAGCCTGGTTCACATTAGCGACATAAGGGCGAAATAACGACAAGTAGGATCATTGTAATAAAGCTACATGAACATAACGACATGAGGAAAATATTGACCATATCTTTAATTTATGTCGTTATGTCGTTGCGTCGCTAGCCCAGTGAACCAGGCTTTAGAAACGACTGCTCATTTTGGGTGAAACTAGTTTTGCAGGTGTCTGCTATCGGAACTTTATGGTCCGTTAAAATTTGCATGTTTTTTAGTGTTAATGATTTAATACATGTAAAATAATAAGACAATAAAATGACTATTATTTGCGCCCTTGTAATGTCATTTGAGGCCGACAAATTCTCTACTTTTGTTATGATAACAAAAGTAGACAATTCATTCCCTTACAAAAACATTTACAATACATGTAAATCTTAAAGTCAAGTGCTAGTTCGACTGTAAATACTGATAAACTTCGCTTACATTCACTTAAATTCTCAGCTTTAACAACAGCAGCGAAAAGGTCGCTCGCTCGAGTTTTTGGTCTATCGCCCCATGTAAGGTAATCCATGACAGTCTTGGATTCTCGATTCCGCACTGTGGATTCCAGATTCCAAGGCCTGGATTTAGGCGGGATTCCATCTCGGTGGATTCCGGATTCCACAAACTAATGGCTTCCAGATTTTTTGTCTGGTTTTACGCGTTCTTTGCATTGAGTGTTGTAGGATTCTGCTATTAAAGTACACGTAACACAAAAACATGCTCGTATTTTCTCCTATAATAATGAACATTTTAATGCTTAAAAAATGACAAAAATAATAACAGCTCCGAACTTCTTGGCGTACAGGTCTGTGAAGATTAGAAGAAGTCCAGGTCCATTGAAGACGTATTTTAAAATCTGGCCAGTCATTAAATTCACTTCTATTCTGACTACACTATCACGAGACATTCAATGTGAAATAGTTTATTGAGGAATGGTCAGTCAGTCATCCGACAACAACAATGTGTCCTAACATATACTTATTACAACATACAATATGCTTGAAAAACTTGAATAACTTGAAAAATTAAGTGTACCACGCCAAATACGAAAAACCACTAAAAAACCACTCTTTAGATGTGGCCAAAAAATATGTGGAAACGTATTCCCCATCTAATGCAGCGGCACGGAACCTCGGGGAAGAGGTACAAACAAACCCATAACTCCATAGAAAAAATTTAACTAAATTTGACGACAGCAAACCGAACGACTGACTGAGCTAGAATGATTAATATTCCCCGCTAAAACATTAAATACTCAAAACTCTCAATTGAGAATACTAAAACCTCTCAATCGTGCCATCAGAATAGTAATTTCTGACTAATTCATTCCTTAGTCACTCAACCGTCAGAAATTACATTATTTACCATTTTCGGTTTTCTATATACCAATTTCGTTTCCCCATTCCGCGTTGTAGTAATATCCATCTCGTACAGTGCTTAAGTGATGTTATTTTGTTCCTGGTTCCTTGGCGCGTTATGATGACTTTGACAATTAATTTTCAAACCGCCATTTCCTTTCCAAGCACTCAGAGCGAAGAACGTACTGCGGCGAGCATGCACGAAAAAAATGAGCAGCGAGCCAATGAATCTAGTCTGTGAACATGCTCTCTGGTGAGGATGGTGGAAAGAGAAGGTGAGGGAAAGATGACGGAATAGGGTAGGGGTCAGGAGGGAGGGTAGAGGTGAGAACCTGTCCCCCACTCACTGGCCCACTCACGTCTAGTTGGAACCTGTTCACTGGCTAGAACGAATGGATACGAATGAACGAACGAGCGCGCCTGGGTAAGCAAATTGCTCTTTGCTGCGTTTTAATATTTTCACGGTTCACCGACATCTAGACAGTTGCTATGGCAACGTCACAATGGAGACCATGTGCTGCGGGATTTTTCGGAGGAAATCATTCTAGCCTGACACTGCTGCTGCTGTTCAAGTGCTCATTGATCATAGTTTTTATTCAGTCAACTTTTTTTCCGATACAGTACGTAGCGTTTTAACGTATAGTAAAAACAAGTATTGGAGTGTTATTAAGCTTCGGTAGCCTTTATCCCTCAAAGTTGATTTTTTAGGTGGCCTGGCTCTGCATTCGGGAGGGATCAGGTTTCCTCCAAAAAAGAGGGTTTTTCCTGGCGGGCAGCCAGCACGTTGGTTGATCACGTATAAACTGTTCTCACGGGATTTTGACATGTATCTGTAGTTTTTCCTTACAAATGTCAATAAATCGGGTCCGTTGCGTGCCTCAATCCTGTGCAGCAACAAGTACCCTATTTACCAGTGAAGAGTTGGTCTTGTTTGATTAATGCGGGGAATAGGAGAAACGAAAATTGAAAAGCTTTCCGTGTGCCGAGCGGTCGCTCGCATGTTCGTTTGTTCTGCGCGCTTGGAAAGGAGTTGACCGACCTTCAACTCCCAAACAGTCCCCTCAAGGGAATCGAAACGAAAATACTTCCAGATATTGGCCGGGTAACGGGACTTCTTCATTGGAAATTTACATGGAATGTATGTCGAAAATATGTGACTGAACAATTTTCGGGAAAATTCAACGGGTTTCAAACTGTAAACCGTCGTTTCGTTGAATTATTGGACTTTTCTAGTCCTGAAGTTTTCACACGTTGAGATATGTCCAAAGAGATGTTTATTTAAAATTTCACATTGATTCACAACACCAGGAGCCCATGAGAAGGAGCCTCCATCTCCCATACTGACCGTCTGAGTCAACCCTGTCCCGTATCTTTCCATTTTTAGAAGCATTACCCACGGTGGTTTTCGCGGGTGTTTTTTGTAATGGCCAATCATGTGAGAGCTCACTGTTCTAAAAATAAAAAGATACGGGACAGGGTTGACTCAAGGACAAAGTACGAATGGAGGCTCCTTCTCATGGGCTCCTGACAACACATTACATTCCGAATACATACACAGTGTACATACCTTTCCATCTCGACCTTTTTTGTGCTTCCTCGTATAGCTTGAACGTTTAGAAACCGTACAAGATCAGATAGAAGCAGATATCGACAGATAAATGACTGTCGAAAATCCCTCGGAGACCTGCGCCGCATCGCGCCCTTGCATGTCACTTATTTTTGTTTTTTGACAGACACTGGTATGGTTATAACAGTTCCTTAGCGCTTACCACCTGCAGGAAAAAAATGGTTATTCTGAGATGAATTCAAATGATACGGTTCATTGCGGTGGAATTTTTCGGGGAAAAGGTAATACCTTCCGAAGCATTACGTTTTTCGAGTCGAGTTGACTTGAATTTCCGGAAATTTATCCGATCCATTTCATTGTTGAAGAATAGTGCAGTTCCATTTGTCTAAAAAATTGCACTGAAAATTCCGTTCAAATGGTAAGAACTTCCTGTCTGTCGACCAGCTTCTTTCTTTTCCAGCTGGAACAGCGCGAGCGAAAAACGCGTGAAAGTCGCCTGTCATAAGCATTATGGGACACGGGAAGCCAATCAAACCGATTGGGAGTGGATTTCAGCAGCTAAGATTCCGGATTGCAATTTGAGGCGGGATTCTAGAGTTCAAGAGCTGGATTCTGGATTCCAAAGCCCAGGATTCCGGATTCGATAAGCAAAAATGTCTTGGAATCCGGAATCAGGATTACCTTACACGGCCGTTCCATGTATGAAGAAGCATCAATAAATTACACTTTTCGGAAGCTGATGAAAATTTACTCTCATGGAAACGTCATAATTAACAGACGTCCTGGACGTTGAAAGGTTTCCTTTTGTAAAATATGTTTTAATCGCCAAAAACATACATTGGAGTTTAATTCTCTACGGTAAATATTTTAAAAGTAGGCAAAATGTTTTGTTGTGTGTCGATGAGAAAAAGCAATCGATATTGGATACTGCACCATGCAAACAGGTGACGAGAACAATTTGAGATGGATATAACTGTTTTAATCAATCGCCATTTTTTACAAGGAGAAAACGTTTGATTGAGGTAAGGTTGTTGTCTTATGGCAAAACGATTATTCATACTCTGGGTGACTTTTACTCTTAACTTGCATTATATTGCGTGACTCGAGTGAAGTAAACATCACGAGTGTGATTTCACTCTGATTAATTATTCTCCAGCAGAAATATAAACATGGCGACATTAACGAAGGCTTAGTAAATTTTGCGTAGTGGCCGCAGCAAACAAGCCTCTAAAATTTCTTGTGACTAATAACAACATTTGAGTGATATTGACAGTTTGCCGCATGGATGAAATAATTCCCTTTTCATGGTTCCTGTGTTTGATCTTGTTTCAGAGGCTTCCGCATACAGGTACGTTTCTAATCAACGATTCATTTCAGTTCACTACTGCTACAATCGTTACACAAATCAACTATTAAAGTTAGAGTGAGTTACACGCCACAAGTATCAATATGTCATACTTATTAACAACTGATTATAAACAGTTTCATCGCATTTAAAGAACAGTTCTTCCACGTAACGTGCAATATTACTTTATAGCATTTAATTGTGTCTACAGGCAGCCGGGATGGGTTTTGAAAATACTGCTACGAAATTATTCTAGAATTTCCACGGAAAAACCCATCCAACCCTTCTTAAAACTGTAGATCTTTGTTTAAAAGTGTCAAGCGCTTCCAATAATAATTTTGGCTTTGTGGTCGAGGAGGTTGTCGAGATTGGGCATACTAGAAAATCTCGATGTTTCGACAAATTCGCAATGACTCCGGGGTCAACCCTCATAGAATAATTCCTTCAAAAATTGAAGTTGAAACCCTGTGAGAGTATTCAATATTTGTGCAGAAATGCGAAGCGATTCTAAATAATGTTTTGCTTTTGCTGTGGACGAATTCTCTTCGCTTCGGCATAGTATAAAAACCTCGGCTCACGGGCACGGTTGTTCCGGCAAATAACTAGACACCTGGCAGTCAAAAATTCATGAATAATCAATACATTCAATATCCACAAAGAGATCATTGAAAGCATTTCTATCTTTGTTCGGGAACTCCAAGCAAGTTTTAACGATGTTTTTGTTTTGCAGAAATTGTACGAACTTTGTGTGACTCACGGGCACAATTTTCCATATTTCCCTGTGGCGGACTATCGTTTCTTTCGTCACCGAACGTTGATTAGCGTTTTGTAGCTATTTGTACTACTTTGCCGAGGCAATTGTTGAGGTCTGAAGTTCGAAAATCACTTGGTATTTCTACACCGACATCTCAGCAGGTTCAAGTGGGAATTTTGGGGGAAAAACGGGAAGAATTTCTGACTGTCGGGTATGTAGTTTTGAAAAATTGTGCCCGTGAGTCACACAAAGTTCGTACAATTTGTGCAAAACCAAAACATCATCAAAACTCGCTTGGTGTTTCCGACTAAAGATAGAAATGCTAAATACTCTTGGGAGGTTTCAATGATTTCTTTACTGAATGTGTTGATTATTCATGAATTTTTGACTGCCGGGTATCTAGTTTTTTGAACAACCGTGCCGTTAGCCGAGGTTTTTATAGCATGCCGAAGCGAAGAGAATTCGTCCACAGCAAAAGCAAAACGTTATTTAGAATCGCTTCCCATTTATGAACAAATATCGAATACTCTCACAGGGTTTCAACTTCAGTTTTTGAAGGAATTATTCTATGAGGGTTGGCACCGAAGTCAGAATGCGAATTTTTTCAAAGTGTCGAAACATCGAGATCTTCTAGTATGCCCAATCTCGACAATTTCCTGACCACAAAGCCAAAATTATTATTGGAAGCGCTTGACATTTCTAAACAAAGATCCACAGTCTTAAGAAGGATTGGATGAGTTTTTCCGCGGAAATTCTAGAATAATTTCAGACTGCCGGTGTAGTGTAGTTAGACCCAGATCCCCTAGCCTCTCAGTGTTGTAATACATTAGGACCCAGACCTTCTCGGATGGATAGTCGAGCACGAGCCATCATGGCCGAATAAAAGTCATCGTTGTTGTTTGGTTAAATCCTGCTGAATCCTTTCCATCACCGACTAGTTCGGGACACAACATTGGCGACGAGGATGGACGACAACGAAAGAAACCATATCAAAACATTCGACTGTCACGGCGACCAAAATACGCTTGGTCTACGATGGAAACGCTGGCTCACTGCCTTCGAACTGTTTGCAGACGGCAAAGGCCTCATCGTGAATGAGGAAAATGCAAACAACAGGCAAAGAAGACGTGCACTATTGCTCCATTTGGCCGGAACGGACGTTCAGGACATCTTCTTCACACTCCCGGATACAGGAGATGCGAAAGATTATAGGAAAGCTGTGGATGCACTAAACGCATACTTTGTTCCAAAGGTCGACACAACGTACGCTAGGCACTGTTTCAGACAGCTAACACAAGCACCTGGGGAAACAGTACGACAGTTTTCAACCAGACTATGGCGGGCAGCAAAAGATTGCGACTACGGAGCAGACACGGACAATCAAATCCGCGATGAAATCCTTTGCAAGTGCACTAGTACGTACATCAAGCGAAAACTCCTGGAAGAAGGCCAAGGTCTTACCTTAAACAAAGCGCTCGAAATAGTCGAAAACTGCGAAAAGGTCGACACACAACTTGCTGCGATGGCTGCGGAAGGACAAGGAGTGAAAGTAAAGGAAGAAGACCCAGCAAATGTAAACCGCATAGAGGAAAAAAAGAGAGGTCCTGGAAACAATTCACAACTCACCTGCTACCGATGTGGTAAAGCCGGGCATCTTGGAAAAGACCCGAACTGCCCAGCAAGAGGTCAGTCTTGTCGCAAATGTGGGTTGGAAGGACATTTCCAAGAGCGTTGCAAGACGAAGCACAAACGTGAAGGAGGAAAAAGGAAAACCAAGTACCGCAAGAGTCTCAAGGGAGGTTCCGCAAACATGGTTGATACTCAAGACGATGACGCTGACCAGGAATATGCGTTTGCGGTAGGCGATAAAAGGCAAGAGAAAATTGAAGTCGTCATTGGAGGATGTAAGCTTAGTGTGATAGTGGATTCTGGAGCGAGTGCCAACATCATTGACAAGCAAACGTGGGAGTGGCTGAAGAGAAATAAAGTGAAGTGTAAATCGGCACGTTCAGACAAGAAGCTCTACGCGTATGCGTCCCACACCCCCTTGGATGTAGTGGGAACATTTTCATGTGAGGTTTCTGCGGGCAGAAACACTGCTAATGCCGAGTTCTGCGTGATCGACGGCAAGGGAGACCCACTCCTAGGAAGGAACACTGCAATCAGCCTTGGTGTGTTGAAGATCGGAATAGACATTGCAGCGGTAAACACAAGCTCGCAAAGCATTGGTGAAGCCCTGCAAGAGAAATACCCGGAAGTCTTCAGTGGCGTCGGAAAGCTGAAAAACCGAGCAGTACAACTCCACATAGATCCAAACGTGAAGCCAGTGGCACAGCCGATACGGAGGACTCCCTTCAGTCTGAGATCAAAGGTGGAAGAGAAGGTCCAAGAATTAATTAATTTTGGACATAATAGAGCCAGCAACTGGGCCTACCCCATGGGTTAATCCTGTGGTTGTCGTCCCCAAGTCACAAGGAGACATTCGTCTCTGCATTGACATAGGTAGAGCGAACGAGGCAATACTGAGGGAGCGACACCCTATCCCCACGGTTGATGAAATCCTGCAGAGCTTGAATGGTAGCAAAGTCTTTAGTAAGCTTGATTTGAGGTGGGGCTACCACCAACTACAGCTGACACCTGACTCGAGAGAAATCACAACATTTGTGACACACTGCGGACTGTTCAGATATAAGAGACTGTTGTTTGGAGTTAATTCAGCCTCTGAACAATATCAACACGAGATCCAGACAACACTTGCCGGAATAGATGGGCAGGAGAACATCTCAGACGACATAATAGTGCATGGGAAAGACCACGCCGAACACAATGCACGCCTGGAGCTGGTGATCAAGAGGCTCGGAGAGCGTGGATTGACCCTCAATGCAGCAAAGTGCCAGTTCAGCATGGATGAACTAACATTTGTCGGGATGGTCCTGTCGGCAAACGGAATCAGCTGTGCTGCAGACAAGGTTGAGGCCGTCACAAGCGCGAGAGAACCTCAGAACGTGTCGGAGACACGCAGCTTCCTGGGACTGGTGAATTATTGTGGCCGATTCATACCGGACCATCTCAGAACCCCTGAGACGTCTGACAAAGTCGGGAACGCCATTTGTGTTTGGAAAAGAACAGAAAGAAGCATTCGAGGAATTGAAGAAGCGCCTATCAAGCGCAGAGAATTTGGGGTATTTCGACAAAGATGCCCCAACGCAAATAATCGCCGATGCGAGCCCCGTTGGGCTCGGAGCTCTCTTGACACAAGTGCACAAGGATAGACCAAGAATCATCAGCTATGCAAGCCGAAGTCTGACAAGTACCGAAACAAGATACTCGCAAACAGAGAAGGAGGCGCTCGCACTCATATGGGCTTGCGAAAAGTTCCACCCCTACGTCTATGACATCCCATTTGAGCTCATAACAGACCACAAACCACTCGAGGTGATTTACGGCCCGAGGTCTAAATCGTGCGCACGCATCGAGAGATGGGTACTTAGGATGCAGCCATACAAGTTTAAGGTCAAGTACCAACCAGGCCCAAAGAACATTGCTGATCCACTCTCGAGACTAGTGGGCAGCATGGGAAGTGGGGGCAAACGCTCATCACAGGCCGAAGAATACGTACGATTTGTTGCAGTATCAGCAACGCCCAGTGCAATGACAACCCGTGAAGTAGAAGAAGCATCTGCCAATGATAAAGAACTTTCAGCAGTCAGGCAGTGTATCAATGGAAAGCCGTGGGATCAGTTAGTCTACAAACGGTACCTTCCATGCAGTGGTGAGCTGTGTACTATTGGAAAGCTGATACTCGGAGGGACAAGAACCATCATCCCAAAGCAGCTTAGACCCAGAGTATTATCAATTGCCCACGAAGGCCACTTGGGCATTGTTGGAACTAAGCAAAAGCTTCGTAGCAGAGTATG
This sequence comes from Blastomussa wellsi, assembly GCA_947652115.1. Classification (NCBI taxonomy): domain Eukaryota; kingdom Metazoa; phylum Cnidaria; class Anthozoa; order Scleractinia; family Plerogyridae; genus Blastomussa; species Blastomussa wellsi. The sequence continues at coordinate 11,089,392 of OX393570.1, read as the reverse complement.
GTGGCCAGGCATGGAGAGAGATGCCGAGAAACATTGTAAAACCTGCTATGGCTGTCAGTTGGTCAGTCGTCCCACTCCCCCAGAACCTATTAGGACCACACCCTTACCCACTGGACCCTGGAGAGACTTGGCTGTTGATTTGCTTGGGCCACTCCCCACTGGTGAATCTATTCTGGTTGTTGTGGATTATTACAGCCGGTACTATGAGGTGAACATCCTGAAGTCTACCGTTGCCTCTAAGGTCATCTCAAGCTTAGAAGAGATGTTTGCACGACATGGCCTACCAGAGAGCCTGACATCCGACAACGGACCGCAGTTTATATCAGCAGAATTTGCAGAGTACATGTCACAGGAAGGCATCAAACACCACAAGGTCACAGCCAAATGGCCTCAGGCGAATGGCGAAGTAGAGCGCCAAAACAGCTCACTTCTGAAACGACTCCAGATCGCGCATGCTGAGAAGAAGAACTGGAAGAGAGAACTTAACATCTACCTTGCAGCTTACAGAGCCCTACCCCACCCGACAACTGGCGTGAGCCCAGCTGAACTGCTCTTTGGCCGAAAGATACGCACCAAACTTCCAGAGCTGAGTGATGTACATGTAGAGCAAGGAGTGCGTGACAAGGACAATGAACAGAAAAGTAAGAGCAAGTCTTATGCTGATGCAAGAACGGGTGCAAGATATTCAGAAGTACTTCCTGGAGACCAGGTACTAGTACAACAAGAGAAGAAAGACAAACTCTCAACTCGGTTCGACCCTACCCCTTACACATTTGTAAGCAAGCACGGGATGTGTCTCCCGCTTCTCCAACTTAACATTGCGTTATTCTTACTTTACTTTGCGTTACTTTTACGTTGCTAAGTTAGTGACGTCATTGCCCTAGTTGCTATGGGCCACGTGCGTGTAGAGTTCAGAGATCGAAGCGTGTGATGATGTGAACAGCTGATGTGAAGATGTGTCGAGAACATTAAAAGAGTTAAAACCGAACCAGCCGTGAAAATTTATTGTCGCCCCGCGACATTTGGTCCGCCGAGCCGGATTGTGACCGTTGTGAGCGAAGTCAAGCGAGAAAATCAGGAAAATACACCGTCGAGCTGCAGAGTGTGTATCAAAACAACAAGTTGTGAAACGTCAGCGAAACGCCGAAATGAGTCATAGTGGTTCAAACAAACGGAGATATGAGACGCCCCGACTGTATACATCGAGTGAATCAGTGGCTTCAAGTCGAGCTTCCATTCTGCAAAAGAAATTACAAGCCGATAAGCTGGCCCTAGAAGTGAAAATAGCCGAGCAGCAGATTGCCAATGAAATCGAGTGTATACGTGCCGAACAACAACAGCGTGCGAAGCTTCTAGAGCTTAACAAGAAAGCCGAAGAGTCAAGACTGGAGTATGAGTTCGTAGATGCCCTCGCCCAGGAGGAAGGTATGTCAAATAATGGTGATATCAGTGAAGAGTTGAGTGACTTACCTGTCGATGGTGTGAACGATCGGGTCTCGCGCTTAGACCAGGGCGCCGCTGAAAACGCTGTTGAAAAAGCTCCTATCGAGGAAATTGACATCACCAAATCAAAGTCTCAGTTTAAAGTCGAGTTAAATGATTCCCAGAAAAAAGTGACGAGTGATTCTGGTCAAGCTGATTTGAAGAAATGTGCCGAAGAGAGCCCGAACGTACAGTTGTCGAAGATGGATCAGTTGTTTGAAAAAATGCTACCAGCGTTTACCAAAATCGTGAAGCCTAGTGTGCAGAAATTCAATGGAAATCCCCTGGAATTTTCAAAATTTAAGGCAGCATTTAATGTGGAGGTTGATAGAAGAGAGGTTTACGATGCGACGGAGAAGCTTAAATTCTTATTAGATGCTGTGGAAGGAAGTGCAAAATCGTGTTTAGCAAAATTCATGCCAGGTTCTGATAAATATGAGGAGGCATGGACTGCGCTCCAGCAGCGTTTTGGTCGTGTGGATACAGTGGTGTCAGCCGCAAAGAAGCGCATAGATCAATTCCCTATCATAATGAAGGAAAAAAGTGAGCAAATTAGGCAGTATCAAGAGATCATTTCTGAGCTAGTAGGCATTTTCAAGGAACACAACTTTGTTCATGAGCTTAACTCACAAGTCCCTGAAGCATGTGTTGCAAAGCTTCCCGTGCGCCTTTGCGGTAGATGGGCCGAGTTTGTTGAAGGGAAACCGAAGTTATCAACCTGGAATTCGTTTGCGAGTTGGCTGGAAAAAGAAGCGAAAATCTGTGAGTCGAAGCAGCGGTGGATGCCAGAGATGAAAGAATGGAAGCGTTCAGACCCAACTAAAAATGACAGGCGTAAGAACTTGGACAAACCTAGCGCAGGACTTTTCGCAGGAGTGTCAGGAGAATCTGGAGCAAAGAAGTGCCCAGTTCACCAATCGACCAATCACACATTACGAGAGTGTAAAAAGTTTGAGAAAATGTCGACAAGCGAGAAGGAGAAAATTGTGGACGAAAACAGACTCTGCTTAAGTTGCCTATTACCTGGCCATCGTCTGAGTAAATGTTATAGTAGGAACAAATGCAAAGTTACTGGCTGTGACATGCGCCACCATACCCTTGTACATGAAGTTGACTTGAAACTTATTGAACGAGCAAGAGCAAAACATGAATCGGAAAGAGCGTCGGAGGTTGAGAGAGATCAATTGCCTGCCTCCCAGGATGGTATTTACCCACCACTGAATCAGGCTGTTGAGCCACCTGAACAGTGTCATCAGTCAGCATACTCAGGTCGTGAAACTGGTGGTTGTGCCTTAGTTGAAGTACTCCCCATTGTCGTCTTTGTAGAAACAGGGCAACAACAAGTGATGGCGTTGCGTGACTCGGGCTGTAACACAACACTTATGGATGAACGCTTAGCACAAACACTAGGGCTTCGAGGCAAGGAAGTGGATCTCGAAATTCAAGGAGTTAATGCTCAGAAAGTGTTTACCTCCCAGCACATCAAGAAATGCCACGTTGCGCGAGTTGGGATGGAGCAAGTTGTGTACCCGCTGCGAGATGTGAAGACGTTTCCAAACCTAAGTGGACCAGATCAGAAGTTGAAGTGGTCAACAATCAAGTATGAGTATGAACATTTGAAAGACTTGGACTTACGTGACACAGACACAGGTCCAGTGCAACTGATAATAGGAACTAACAACTCAGACTTGATTCTACCTAAACGGGTCGTGAAACCCTCTGGCCAATTGGAAGTTCAAAGAGTTCCTTACGCAGTGGAGACCCTACTCGGATGGGCGGTCACCAACTGGTTGCCGGGTGAGCGAAGAGTAGCATCCCCATACAGTGGGTTGAAAGTGTATGAAAGAAATTCAGTTGAAGATGATGAATTGAAACAACTAGTCATGGCTCAGTCAGAAATAGAAGCCTTGGGCGTGGTGAAACTACCAAATCCAACCCGTTCTATGGAGGACAAGCGAGCATTGTCATTAATGGAGCGAAAAACCTTTAAGATGGAGGAAGAAGATGTGTATGTATCAGGCTTACTGTGGAGAGAAGACAAGCCATCACTGCCAAACAACTATGACATGGCAAAAAGGAGGCTGCAATCCTTGGAGAAGAAGTTTGAGAGTAACCCAGAGATCAAGGAACGATATTCCAAGTCAATCCAGGATGACATTGACAAGGGCTATGTGAAGAAACTAAGTAAGCAAGAAGTGGAGTGTGATAGTAGTGTCATTTGGTACTTACCGCACAGATTTGTCATCAACCCCAAGAAACCTGATCGTCTTAGGAGAGTGTATGACGCTTCAGCAAAATTCATGGGACAAAGTCTGAATGACAAAATCTACACCGGACCAGATCTTCTGTCCTCCCTGTTCGGAGTTTTCATCAGGTTCTGCGAAGGAAAAATTGCAATGGCTGCAGATGTGAAAGAGATGTACCATATGCTTCGTCTACCTGATAATGATAAGCCAGCGATGAGATTCTTGTGGAGAGAGTCGCCAGAAGAAGAACCTAATGTGTATCAGTTTGAGAGAACGGTGTTTGGGGAAGTCTCTGCGCCATCCAGGGCTAACTACACTATGAGACGCAACGCAGATGAGAATGGGAAGGACTTGCCCTTAGGTGTCAGAGCAGTCTACCAACACTTTTACATGGATGATGGCCTGCCATCTACTGATTCTCGAGAGGAAGCCATTGAAATGCGGAAACAGATGACAGAGTTACTACGGCGTGGAGGTTTCCGCCTTCACAAATGGTTGACCAATGACCCAGAAGTCTTAGCAACCATTCCCGAACAAGACAGATCTCCGCGATTCCTAGAGTTGAGTGAAGATAAGCTGCCAACAGATAGAGCTTTGGGCATCACGTGGGATGCTCAGGAAGATATGCTGAAATTTACTGGACTCAAAGCTGACCCAGGTACCACGAAAAGAAAGATCTTGAGCCAAGCATTCTCAGTTTGGGCCCCGCGAGGACTTCTTCTCCCTTTCTCGATCAGAAGTAAAGTAATCCTACAGAATCTGAACCGTATGAAGTACGGATGGGATGACGAGTTGAGAGAGGCCGATCTTCGAGAGTGGCGCGAATGGCACAAGGAAGCGGGGGAACTTGATGAAGTGAAAGTCCCAAGAGCACTCGTCGGACAAGACAAACCTATCCGAGAGACCACGCTACATGTGTTCTGTGATGCTAGCCAAGAGGCGTATGGGACATGTGCATACCTAAGGAGAGAGTTCGAGGATGATACGGTGAAGTGTAGACTTGTCGCTGGAAAAGGTCGAGTTGCACCTCTGAAGGCACAGTCCATCTGCAGGCTTGAGCTCATGGGAGCTCTTGTAGCAGCACGTTTGGCTGACACACTAGTAGCAGAGATGATGACGAAGATAGAGAAGATAACCTTCTGGAGTGACTCCACCACAGTCCTGCATTGGATTCATCAGACGAGCTCAACTTACAAAGCTTTCGTCGGCAACCGGGTATCCGAGATTCACACGATCATGAGCAACCTGGAGGCCACATTGGGGGCGGGTACAGTGAGCTGGAGATATGTGCCAACACAATTCAATTCTGCTGATGATATCACGCGGGGACTACACCCTACCCAACTGAGCACAGGCTATCGCTACAGTGATGGACCTGAGTTCTTGTACGAGCTTCAAGAGCAGTGGCCTGAGAATAAAACCGAAGTACCCTCCGAGGAAAATGATGCAAATGAGAAGAGAAGAAGATGGGCTGGAACATCCCAGGAAAACACAGCTCTATTGGGGTGGAACAAGTATTCATCACTGGCAAAGTATAGAAGAGTAATGGCTTATGGAAGACCATCTAATGGGACCACTCACATCCATTGAGCTCAGAGCTGCTCAGAATTACTTAGTAAAGAGAGCGCAAGTTGAGTCATTTGGCGAAGAGATACAGTGTCTGGAGATGGGCAAAGAAATCCATAAGAAGAGCCGAATCAAGTGTCTTGATTCAAGAATGGAAGATGGCTTCCTAGTCGTCGGTGGAGCTCACTGCCTGCCATACAAGACACGGCATCCCAAGATAATTGATTCACATCATGCCCTTGCGCAACTGATCATAGAGGAAATGCATCGTGTCTACCACCACCCACCAACTGAACACTTGCTAAATCAAATAAGGCAAGAGTATTGGATCATCCATTGTCGTCAAGCGGTGCGGAATGTAAAGTTCAAGTGTAACTACTGTCATCGTCAGACAGTAAAACCTCAAGAGCAACGCATGGGAGATCTACCAGTGTAGACTTGAGCCAGGAATGGTGTTTAAAAACACTGGAGTTGACTATTTTGGACCTATGTTGGTGAAAGAAAGGCGCAGTGAAGTTAAAGTGTACGGTTGTTTGTTTACTTGCATGAGTACAAGAGCGTGTCACCTAGAATTGGCTGATGATCTTACAACAGATCACTTTATCATGGCGTTGAAGAGATTCATGGCACGACGCGGACGGCCGCAGACTATCTACAGCGATAACGGTTCGAACTTTGTTGGCGCCGATAATGAGTTGCGGAGGTGTATAAAGCTACTGGATGAAGAGAAGGTACAAAACTTCTGCGCGCCCAAAGAGATTGAGTGGAAATTTCAGCCACCGAGCGCTCCGCACTTTGGAGGTGCGTGGGAGAGACTGGTACAGTGTACGAAGAAGACACTAAAGGCAATACTGGCAGATAGAGTGGTTTCCAAAGAAGTACTGAGAACTGCCCTAGTTGAAGCAGAAGGGATACTAAACAGTCGGCCAATCACTCATGTGTCCAATGATGTTGGAGACATCGAAGCGCTAACTCCGAATCATTTCTTGTTGATGCGAGCAAACCCGAGTTATGAAGATGCTGATGTTAGTGATAGAGAATTGTATTCAACAAAGCTCTGGCGGCAGTCCCAGGCACTGGCCAACTTCTTCTGGAGGCGATTTACCAAAGAGTACCTTCCTAGCCTGACAGAAAGGAAAAAGTGGAAAGAGAAGAAGCTGAACCTAAAGAAAGGAGACGTGGTTCTGTTAGCCGAACCCAATCAGCCTCGAGGAATATGGCCTTTGGGCCGAATTACTGATGCCCACCCTGGACGAGACAAATTAGTGAGAGCGGAGAGTACAAACGACCAATTACCAAGATTTGTCTACTCGAGGAAGCGGAAGACTAGAACAGTATTTAGTCGTCTCAACATGTACATTGTATCGACTGGGGGCGGGGATGTGTCTCCCGCTTCCCCAACTTAACATTGCGTTATTCTTACTTTACTTTGCGTTACTTTTACGTTGCTAAGTTAGTGACGTCATTGCCCTAGTTGCTATGGGCCACGTGCGTGTAGAGTTCAGAGATCGAAGCGTGTGATGATGTGAACAGCTGACGTGAAGATGTGTCGAGAACATTGAAAGAGTTAAAACCGAACCAGCCGTGAAAATTTATTGTCGCCCCGCGACACGGGAACAGCTTGATTGTGCAATCCCAAGAAGGAGCCCAATACTCCCGCAACACTGCGCATGTTAAGAAATTGCTGCAGAACAATGGGACTCCAAACCGGCAGAAGGAAACACTGACAGAAACAAGTCAGACGCAGGAGGAACCAGTTCAACAGCAGAGTGTGTTGCAGGAACCAAATATGGCCGAGACCAAAACTCCACCTGATGAACATGCAGCCGCCAAACCCGAGGCTCCACCCAGGAGGTCACAGAGACAAAGTTTGGCACCAAGTTACCTCAAGGATTACTATACCTGACTCTGAAAGACACTGTGACTGATAATGTCAGGGACACTGTTGAACACTAAGTTCTTACTGATTGAGACTGTTTATTTTTGTTTATTGAGACCGATTATGCCAGGAACACTGTTGAACACTAAGTTTTCGCAGGATTAGATTGTTTGTTACCTTTAATGTTCTATTGACACTATGTTTACTATAGTGCTGTTTGTTTTTGTCTAAAAAGGGGAGGGATGTAGTGTATTTAGACCCAGATCCCCTCGGTAGATGAGCCGAGTTTGTTGAAGGGAAACCGAAGTTATCAACCTGGAATTCGTTTGCGAGTTGGCTGGAAAAAGAAGCGAAAATCTGTGAGTCGAAGCAGCGGTGGATGCCAGAGATGAAAGAATGGAAGCGTTCAGACCCAACTAAAAATGACAGGCGTAAGAACTTGGACAAACCTAGCGCAGGACTTTTCGCAGGAGTGTCAGGAGAATCTGGAGCAAAGAAGTGCCCAGTTCACCAATCAACCAATCACACATTACGAGAGTGTAAAAAGTTTGAGAAAATGTCGACAAGCGAGAAGGAGAAAATTGTGGACGAAAACAGACTCTGCTTAAGTTGCCTATTACCTGGCCATCGTCTGAGTAAATGTTATAGTAGGAACAAATGCAAAGTTACTGGCTGTGACATGCGCCACCATACCCTTGTACATGAAGTTGACTTGAAACTTATTGAACGAGCAAGAGCAAAACATGAATCGGAAAGAGCGTCGGAGGTTGAGAGAGATCAATTGCCTGCCTCCCAGGATGGTATTTACCCACCACTGAATCAGGCTGTTGAGCCACCTGAACAGTGTCATCAGTCAGCATACTCAGGTCGTGAAACTGGTGGTTGTGCCTTAGTTGAAGTACTCCCCATTGTCGTCTTTGGAGAAACAGGGCAACAACAAGTGATGGCGTTGCGTGACTCGGGCTGTAACACAACACTTATGGATGAACGCTTAGCACAAACACTAGGGCTTCGAGGCAAGGAAGTGGATCTCGAAATTCAAGGAGTTAATGCTCAGAAAGTGTTTACCTCCCAGCACATCAAGAAATGCCACGTTGCGCGAGTCGGGATGGAGCAAGTTATGTACCCGCTGCGAGATGTGAAGACGTTTCCAAACCTAAGTGGACCAGATCAGAAGTTGAAGTGGTCAACAATCAAGTATGAGTATGAACATTTGAAAGACTTGGACTTACGTGACACAGACACAGGTCCAGTGCAACTGATAATAGGAACTAACAACTCAGACTTGATTCTACCTAAACGGGTCGTGAAACCCTCTGGCCAATTGGAAGTTCAAAGAGTTCCTTACGCAGTGGAGACCCTACTCGGATGGGCGGTCACCAACTGGTTGCCGGGTGAGCGAAGAGTAGCATCCCCATACAGTGGGTTGAAAGTGTATGAAAGAAATTCAGTTGAAGATGATGAATTGAAACAACTAGTCATGGCTCAGTCAGAAATAGAAGCCTTGGGCGTGGTGAAACTACCAAATCCAACCCGTTCTATGGAGGACAAGCGAGCATTGTCATTAATGGAGCGAACAACCTTTAAGATGGAGGAAGAAGATGTGTATGTATCAGGCTTACTGTGGAGAGAAGACAAGCCATCACTGCCAAACAACTATGACATGGCAAAAAGGAGGCTGCAATCCTTGGAGAAGAAGTTTGAGAGTAACCCAGAGATCAAGGAACGATATTCCAAGTCAATCCAGGATGACATTGACAAGGGCTATGTGAAGAAACTAAGTAAGCAAGAAGTGGAGTGTGATAGTAGTGTCATTTGGTACTTACCGCACAGATTTGTCATCAACCCCAAGAAACCTGATCGTCTTAGGAGAGTGTATGACGCTTCAGCAAAATTCATGGGACAAAGTCTGAATGACAAAATCTACACCGGACCAGATCTTCTGTCCTCCCTGTTCGGAGTTTTCATCAGGTTCTGCGAAGGAAAAATTGCAATGGCTGCAGATGTGAAAGAGATGTACCATATGCTTCGTCTACCTGATAATGATAAGCCAGCGATGAGATTCTTGTGGAGAGAGTCGCCAGAAGAAGAACCTAATGTGTATCAGTTTGAGAGAACGGTGTTTGGGGAAGTCTCTGCGCCATCCAGGGCTAACTACACTATGAGACGCAACGCAGATGAGAATGGGAAGGACTTGCCCTTAGGTGTCAGAGCAGTCTACCAACACTTTTACATGGATGATGGCCTGCCATCTACTGATTCTCGAGAGGAAGCCATTGAAATGCGGAAACAGATGACAGAGTTACTACGGCGTGGAGGTTTCCGCCTTCACAAATGGTTGACCAATGACCCAGAAGTCTTAGCAACCATTCCCGAACAAGACAGATCTCCGCGATTCCTAGAGTTGAGTGAAGATAAGCTGCCAACAGATAGAGCTTTGGGCATCACGTGGGATGCTCAGGAAGATATGCTGAAATTTACTGGACTCAAAGCTGACCCAGGTACCACGAAAAGAAAGATCTTGAGCCAAGCATTCTCAGTTTGGGACCCGCGAGGACTTCTTCTCCCTTTCTCAATCAGAAGTAAAGTAATCCTACAGAATCTGAACCGTATGAAGTACGGATGGGATGACGAGTTGAGAGAGGCCGATCTTCGAGAGTGGCGCGAATGGCACAAGGAAGCGGGGGAACTTGATGAAGTGAAAGTCCCAAGAGCACTCGTCGGACAAGACAAACCTATCCGAGAGACCACGCTACATGTGTTCTGTGATGCTAGCCAAGAGGCGTATGGAACATGTGCATACCTAAGGAGAGAGTTCGAGGATGATACGGTGGAGTGTAGACTTGTCGCTGGAAAAGGTCGAGTTGCACCTCTGAAGGCACAGTCCATCTGCAGGCTTGAGCTCATGGGAGCTCTTGTAGCAGCACGTTTGGCTGACACACTAGTAGCAGAGATGATGACGAAGATAGAGAAGATAACCTTCTGGAGTGACTCCACCACAGCCCTGCATTGGATTCATCAGACGAGCTCAACTTACAAAGCTTTCGTCGGCAACCGGGTATCCGAGATTCACACGATCATGAGCAACCTGGAGGCCACATTGGGGGCGGGTACAGTGAGCTGGAGATATGTGCCAACACAATTCAATTCTGCTGATGATATCACGCGGGGACTACACCCTACCCAACTGAGCACAGGCTATCGCTACAGTGATGGACCTGAGTTCTTGTACGAGCTTCAAGAGCAGTGGCCTGAGAATAAAACCGAAGTACCCTCCGAGGAAAATGATGCAAATGAGAAGAGAAGAAGATGGGCTGGAACATCCCAGGAAAACACAGCTCTATTGGGGTGGAAGAAGTATTCATCACTGGCAAAGTATAGAAGAGTAATGGCTTATGTGATGCGATTTGTAAGCAATGTGCGAACCAAGAAGGAAGACCATCTAATGGGACCACTCACATCCATTGAGCTCAGAGCTGCTCAGAATTACTTAGTAAAGAGAGCGCAAGTTGAGTCATTTGGCGAAGAGATACAGTGTCTGGAGATGGGCAAAGAAATCCATAAGAAGAGCCGAATCAAGTGTCTTGATCCAAGAATGGAAGATGGCTTCCTAGTCGTCGGTGGAAGCCTACAGAGAGCTCACTGCCTGCCATACAAGACACGGCATCCCAAGATAATTGATTCACATCATGCCCTTGCGCAACTGATCATAGAGGAAATGCATCGTGTCTACCACCACCCACCAACTGAACACTTGCTAAATCAAATAAGGCAAGAGTATTGGATCATCCATTGTCGTCAAGCGGTGCGGAATGTAAAGTTCAAGTGTAACTACTGTCATCGTCAGACAGTAAAACCTCAAGAGCAACGCATGGGAGATCTACCAGAGTGTAGACTTGAACCAGGAATGGTGTTTAAAAACACTGGAGTTGACTATTTTGGACCTATGTTGGTGAAAGAAAGGCGCAGTGAAGTTAAAGTGTACGGTTGTTTGTTTACTTGCATGAGTACAAGAGCGTGTCACCTAGAATTGGCTGATGATCTCACAACAGATCACTTCATCATGGCGTTGAAGAGATTCATGGCACGACGCGGACGGCCGCAGACTATCTACAGCGATAACGGTTCGAACTTTGTTGGCGCCGATAATGAGTTGCGGAGGTGTATAAAGCTACTGGATGAAGAGAAGGTACAAAACTTCTGCGCGCCCAAAGAGATTGAGTGGAAATTTCAGCCACCGAGCGCTCCGCACTTTGGAGGTGCGTGGGAGAGACTGGTACAGTGTACGAAGAAGACACTAAAGGCAATACTGGCAGATAGAGTGGTTTCCAAAGAAGTACTGAGAACTGCCCTAGTTGAAGCAGAAGGGATACTAAACAGTCGGCCAATCACTCATGTGTCCAATGATGTTGGAGACATCGAAGCGCTAACTCCGAATCATTTCTTGTTGATGCGAGCAAACCCGAGTTATGAAGATGCTGATGTTAGTGATAGAGAATTGTATTCAACAAAGCTCTGGCGGCAGTCCCAGGCACTGGCCAACTTCTTCTGGAGGCGATTTACCAAAGAGTACCTTCCTAGCCTGACAGAAAGGAAAAAGTGGAAAGAGAAGAAGCTGAACCTAAAGAAAGGAGACGTGGTTCTGTTAGCCGAACCCAATCAGCCTCGAGGAATATGGCCTTTGGGCCGAATTACTGATGTCCACCCTGGACGAGACAAATTAGTGAGAGCTGTGACAGTACTTACTCCGAGCGGAGAGTACAAACGACCAATTACCAAGATTTGTCTACTCGAGGAAGCGGAAGACTAGAACAGTATTTAGTCGTCTCAACATGTACATTGTATCGACTGGGGGCGGGGATGTGTCTCCCGCTTCCCCAACTTAACATTGCGTTATTCTTACTTTACTTTGCGTTACTTTTACGTTGCTAAGTTAGTGACGTCATTGCCCTAGTTGCTATGGGCCACGTGCGTGTAGAGTTCAGAGATCGAAGCGTGTGATGATGTGAACAGCTGATGTGAAGATGTGTCGAGAACATTGAAAGAGTTAAAACCGAACCAGCCGTGAAAATTTATTGTCGCCCCGCGACACGGGAACAGCTTGATTGTGCAATCCCAAGAAGGAGCCCAATACTCCCGCAACACTGCGCATGTTAAGAAATTGCTGCAGAACAATGGGACTCCAAACCGGCAGAAGGAAACACTGACAGAAACAAGTCAGACGCAGGAGGAACCAGTTCAACAGCAGAGTGTGTTGCAGGAACCAAATATGGCCGAGACCAAAACTCCACCTGATGAACATGCAGCCGCCAAACCCGAGGCTCCACCCAGGAGGTCACAGAGACAAAGTTTGGCACCAAGTTACCTCAAGGATTACTATACCTGACTCTGAAAGACACTGTGACTGATAATGTCAGGGACACTGTTGAACACTAAGTTCTTACTGATTGAGACTGTTTATTTTTGTTTATTGAGACCGATTATGTCAGGAACACTGTTGAACACTAAGTTTTCGCAGGATTAGATTGTTTGTTACCTTTAATGTTCTATTGACACTATGTTTACTATAGTGCTGTTTGTTTTTGTCTAAAAAGGGGAGGGATGTAGTGTATTTAGACCCAGATCCCCTCTCAGTGTTGTAATACATTAGGACCCAGACCTTCTCGGATGGATAGTCGAGCACAAGCCATCATGGCCGAATAAAAGTCATCGTTGTTGTTTGGTTAAATCCTGCTGAATCCTTTCCATCACCGACTAGTTCGGGACACAACAGCCGGGTATGTAGTATTTTCAAAACACTTCCCGGCTGCCGGGTATCTAGACACAATGTATTTAATTTAAGTGCCGCACATAACGAAAAATGCACTGCTGACCACTTCATCAAAAGGACAAACAAACGTTTGCCGGCTTTTAGATAAACAATTCCCCCAGTAATGTTTCACTGTCCAGTACGTTGTGCGCTGAATAAAAAGTTAATTGGCATTTTTCTGCAAGTTATCCGTTAAAAGAAAGTTCGCTGGATTCCCCCTCAAACTAAGAGTGCTAAATGTAAGGAGCTGTGTATTGTCTGTACTGTAAGCTCTCTGTAAAATGTGTCATATAGATTAACTTGGATTCGAACTGATGTGTTCGATTCGTTAATAGGCCTTACCACAAATGCACTGTTTTCGATGTCATCTTGACGGGTCGGCTAAGCACCGAGAAATTACAGTGTAACTGTTTGTATGGTAATGGAGACACTATTATTTCTCATCGCTTTACCTACTCGTAAAGATCGTCTCGAAAACCGTGATAAGGCCTATTGTTTGTACCCAGCTTCACTCCAAACAAAAGCTGAAGTAGGAAAGGTGACTAGTTTATCATAGGAAGCGTCTCCAGGTTTTCAGCCTTGTTCTCGTGATTTGCTTGAGCTTATCCACACTCTGAAACCATCCTTTACTTTTCCGACAGCAAGTAATGTTAATTTTACCACACGCTATGCTGGAAAAAGTGTGAAGACATTCCCTGGCTCATCAGTGAACTTTACCTGGAGATTCAGTGGTAGGTTTCGGTTCATAAAGTGGGGATTGATGTCTCCAGTTGATCAAGGTCAAGTACTTCCTTCTAATGTCCTGGTGTCTGTAAAGGAAAGTGATGGAAAAGTCACATTATCAGGACCTTCCTTGTATTCAGGACGTGTGAGTGGCAGCTGGGATGGACATACATCTCCTGGCCAGGTTATCTTTACACTGAGCTCTATCAAGATTGAAGATAACAGACTGTTTGGCTGTCACGTAGAACCACCAAGTCTTGTTGCTAAAAAGATTATTGACACTGTTCAGTTGGTTGTTAATGGTGAGTATCACGATAAAGGTTATGCATAAAAACTCTAAAGAGATTCAAATACCGAGGTGAGTATCCTGGGTGCCTGGAAGCCCATACCCCGGCTGTAATAGAGGGGTGGGAGGGGGACGTTTTATGATTTTTGTCTCGTCCAATTTCAGTGCAGGGTTTTCGTTTACGGGGTTAATTCGTTTACGGGTACAATTTTCTACTGCAACAATCTTAATCTTGACACTCCCCACAGGTTGCATGAGCTTCCACTCTCAGTATTTGTGATGTATCAAATATGGTCAGATATGGCTTTCAGTGATAAATTCAACTGTTTACTAATGTTACAGGGAAATTAAATACCGATCCCATTGAGAACAAGAAGAAGTAGAAAAGTGTCCGTATTATAAGTTAAGGGTGCCCACGCACAGGGGGACATGGCACAGGGACATATCGTAGCAATATGAAGCAGCGACAAAATCAGGTGTTGTTCGCACGAGTGGACATCGCATCCCTACAACATTTTGCACTTTTGTACCCGAAAACTTGATATAATGCAAGCCAAATGAATAACGTTAGGCGCTAAGCGTTAGCAAAAGATCACTCTAAAAACCACAAGGTAAGTGAACTTTATTCATTTGGCTTACATCATATCATATTCGGAGTTTTATGAAGCAGTTCTCGTGATCACTTGAATCAAGCCGTTACAAATTACGGTGAAATATTGTTCACTTCAAGACATCAGTTGCACGATGTTTTCTCAGTCACCCCCATCTCTTTTCTAATGGTACGTAAAGTACTAGTAACTGTTCAAATTCAGAGCGTGCATGTGCCTACTCTCTAGCGAAACCAGTGAAAACATTTTAGTTCCAAACTTTAGGAAAAGAGTTGTCTTAACGCCAGCTGGACGAAAAACCAGCAATCTTATTAAATCCCTCTTCGTCAGTATTCTTTCTTATGCGTGACTTGCGTGACTGCTGTCATTCCTTACAAAGAATCAATAGTGACATTGATGACTATGTGAGCTCACCGTCGCAAGCCCATGTCCTTCATTCTTGAAGCGACCGCGACAACAATATTTATGGCGACGAAAGTTTGCAAGACGATCATGCTGACGAAAAATGTTTTTTCGTCAAGCTTCTTCTTACATCTTGTGCTGTTTCAGATACTTCCGCATGCAAGTTTTTTTTTTCGCATCGATAGCAATGGAAATTAATTTGAACCTCTTCTCAATTGCCATGTAATTAATTTGTATACATTCGACCCTGCCCTTGTAAACTTATTCTGTTGTACTGTGAGGGAGCCCACTATTTATAAGCCTTTTTTAGGTTTCTTTTTGGGCTTCCTCACCACATTGCTTTTGTGTAATATCTGAATTCTCGCCTGCCCTTTGTTTTTTCTGTGGTGAAAAAAAAAAAAGACACGAACACAAACATGTGGTAGTTTCGGCCCAAATAGAGATATACTAGTACGGTCACACAACATGGTTTTACTGCTACTTCATCTTCCATTCTAACCACATGCTTGCACTATTTATCCCATAATTCCTTTCACGTGACTAAGCAGTGACTTCCGGTCACAGTCGATACACTACATCCCCCCCTTAGTTAAGAAAAGAAGTTCATCAACATTATGAACCTAACAAAAGTCTTTAGAATAAACTACAGTCTGTCTTTCAATGTCTCTTGCACATTCTAAAACTAAGCAATTTCTTGAACCTAGGCGGGTGGTCGCCTAGAGTGCGCAGGACGCGAAGCAACTGAATTGCCTAGTAAAGGGTTTGGTGTAGACTCTTGCACTTCTACTGCTGGTTGGTTTGCAGCTGTCGTCGGATGAGCTTGTTCCACCTGATCAGGCTCTTTGGGTTGTTCTGCTGGCTGCACGAGATCTTCTTCTTGGGATGTTTCAGGTGTAGTGAATTTCTTCATGTGGGCTACGTTCCGCATCTTACTGTTCCCATCGGCATCTTCTAGTATAACAGTATTTTCATCTTTGTGAACAACCTTGTATGGGTCAGGCTCATAATTGGGTGACAGATTGTTCTCTCGAGCCTGTTTCAGTAGCACTTGATCACCCTCTTCGATGTCGCTTAATCTGGCAGCACGTGTTCTGTCTGCATACTCCTTCTGTCTAAGTTTAGCTCGAGCGTCCCTCTCTGTTATGAGCAGTTGCCACTGCGATTCTGTGGCTCGATCCATGGGGATTTGGACTTTTGGTAGCTTGTCACGCAGTTTTCTCCCCATTAGTAGTTCTGCAGGTGATATCCCAGTAACAGTATGAGGAGTAACACTGTACTGGAACAGAAAGTCCTTCAGTGCTTTCCGCCAATCTTCGCCGATTCTCACAATATTTAGTTAGGTCTCATTGCAACGCTCAACCTCTCCGTTGCTTTGGGGCCAATAGGGCACACCTCGTTTGTGTTCAATTCCTAGATATTCCAGGAATCCCTGAAATTCCTTGGATGCGAAAGGAGGTCCGTAATCACTACGGACAGTCTCTGGTAGGCCATGCGTTCTGAAGATAGCCTCCATAGACTTGATTGCATGTTGCGTGTCTGTATTCTTGAGAAGAACAGCTTCAATCCAACGGGAATAATAGTCTACGACTACTAGGAGATGATTTCCACTTGTTATCTCGAGAAGATCGATTAAGATTTCTTGCCACCGGTATTCTGGTAGCCTGGTCGGTCTCACTGGCTCTGGTTTAGATCTAGGCCCGACAAGCTGACAGGGGTGGCATGTTCGTACCGCTTGCTCTACTTGCTTGTCCATTCGCGGCCACTATACTTTCTCTCGCAACCTGGCTTTAGTTCGGATCATACCTCGGTGCCCCTCATGAGCTAACATTATGGTCCGCTTTTGGAGGCTCTTTGGGATGACGATACGGCTTACTCGCATCACCACTGCCCTATCATCCACAACTCTTCTCTGATTGCTTTGTAAATTGTGCCTTGTAACTGGCTCCAAACATCTCTCATGGCACACAAGCCTTAGTTCTTGGGTCTTTTTCAGAGGCTGTTTCAACTTCCTTTGGCACCAAGGTGTCTGGTACAGCTTCGCTTGCTACACTGTAGGCAAACTCTTCTGTATAGAGGGGGTAAGTTTCTAAAGAAACTGTGGTGCTGCGTCGGTGGGAAGTATAACAATATAATTTGGTTTTATCAACTGGGTTGATAATGTCAATTGGCCACCGTAAAGAGATTCAAGTGCTGACGTTTCGAGCGTTAGCCCTTCGTCGGAGCTTGTGTTTCGTGATCTTGGGTCGCACCGACCGGAAGGCGCATCGCGCAGAATGCTATTGTCTTTCGTGACATGTACTTGCAGTGCATAATTTTACAACGGGCGGCATAGCAATTTGCATATCCACGATGAGTCGGCTGTGATTGGTTGACAAATTTAGCTTTGGGAAACTCGACTCTCTCAGGAGATTTCAACGCCTGTCAATCAAACCGTTCAATGTGTGAAGCGAATCGAAAGGTGTGATAAAGTGAACAATAGCGCTCTAAATGAAGGCGGGCGACACTCTTTGCAAAGGATTTTATAACCAAATTCGTGTGAAGCAATAGTGTTTACATCATGTCTGCTGGGAGAAATAGATTCCACATTGCGTATTTCTAATTATATTAAGCACGCGAAACATTGCCATTGCCACTGTTCATAAAGGCGGAGCTTAGAGTCATTAGTATGCACGCGCGAGGTTTAAAATGAAACAGTTCAACTCCCAAAGGCCCTAAGGCGCCAGGGAATCAAAGAGAGAAAATGTATGTTCCAGAAATGCTGGATTTTATACTATTTCTAGACATCAGATTCCCTTTATATGTTGCATGAACCCTTTACACTTTATAAGAAAACATATCCATATGCAACCCAAACGTGGTGAAATCTTCATTTGAAGAAATTCGGCCTCAAAGTTGTCATACAGCTATTTCCCATACTGAAATTCACCCAAAGTAGGCCAAGTTGAACACAAAATTGATAAAGGTTAAAGAGGTGGTACCGAGTCAAAAATGGTTGTTATTTTATTATGAAAATCTTTTCTTTAAAAGCCTTATGCAACCCTTTTGATATTTTATATAGTTAAGCTGTGACAAAATAAAATGCAGAGGGACCTTTGCCTATTGCGGCCATTTTTCTTTATTGTGTCATACCAATTGTCGTCTCGGTCTTTCAAATTTCGCGCCATTGCGCCAGTAAATATCCCGGATGTGTCACACAATTCTGCGCGATGGGCTGAGGACATCTGCAGCATTATCTTTGCCTCGTATGTGTGTCAACTTGTACTGGACCTTCTGCAGGTACAGGAGCCACCTTTCTATGGGGGCTTTAACTTTGCTCCGAGAAGAATGAGAAGAGGCTTGTGATCAGTGCAGATTTCGAAGTTGATTCCATAGAGGTACAGATAAAACTTTTCAGAAGCCCACCTGACAGCCAGAGCTTCTCTCTCGGACTTGAAAACTGACTTAATGCGGCTTTAAATTGAAAATTGAACTGTAACCAGGATATGACATATTAAGAAGTAAAAAAGCGTTCTCTGGTTAAAAAGTTGAGCTTTCGGCTATTTTACTATAGCCTTTAACGAAATATAAAAAGTAAGTGCTTGAAAAGAAATATATACAGGAGAGGGTGTGAAAAAATTCTGGAACTAAGAATACAATAAAAGTGTGAAAAGCTAAAAAGTGAACAAGCAAATGAAATGAAATAACAATAAAATAGAATATTGTCTTGGTAACGGTTTGGAATTATTGTCTGCGCCAATAGTTTTGGCAGTATGCCAAGATTCAAGTGTTTTTCGAACACGGTAATTGCCTTTGTCAATCACGGTAGCGCCATCAAAATCAATTGAGTGATTGTTTTGCCACGCATGGTTGGCAATGTCCGAGCCTCTCGTATAATTTTTAAGATTTTGTTGACGTTCCATTCTTCGGGTTTTAAAACATCTGCCAGTTTCTCCTACGTAACTCCAACAGCAGTCACAGCACGGAATTTTGTAGTCAACATTGCATTGTAGATCCAATGGCTGTCTAAACTTGGGTGACGGGAATTCTTGTTGTAGGGTTTTAGCTGGTTAACTTGCCACACAAATGCCATTTTTACAAAGTAATCTGGTAAGGGGTTCAGTTAGGCCGCTAATGTAGGGAAGACATGCGAAACCCAGGGATGTGTCTGATGGATCAGCCCATTTGAAGAACATGGACACTAATTCTTCTGGTGGGGGAGTTGTCCGAGCTGGCTTCTTTTTTATTTTTTAAAATGTTGGAAATAACTACTGATTTGTAGCCGTTGCGGGCTTCTCAAGACTTCTGAATAAAAAATGGCAATGTACAATACTTCTCCAAATTTATATGGAATTTTTAGAACAATCTGCAAACTTTCGCTGTGGCATGGTACTTGAATCAATTTAATTCTTGCATTCAGAATCGCAAGGTGCTTTTGAATACAATTTTTGGTTTCATCTTAAATGAACTTCAATTTGAAACCAGTTTCTCACGCGTTTGTTTTCTTTTTCAGTTTTTCGCTCAGAATTTTACGCTTTTGAAGCGAACAGATTTGAGGCTTGGTGTCATCTGATACAAAACTTGCGGGGATTTCATTTCTTTGTTGTTTAGTTTTAAACCGCTTTTTTTCAATGCTGTCCATCAATTTATAGTAAACGTGGCACTCGCGTGTGAAACTGCTGTGATTGACACATTATTTGCATTCTGATTGTTCTTGGTGGAAGAAGAAAATTTTCAACTTCTGGTTTGAACTGTATGGCCTGTTATAAACGCACACGTGATATGCAATCCGCTGGTCACTGTCAAGATTAGTCTTGCGGGCCTATCTTGGGCCCACCATGATTGTTTTGGGACATACATGTACATGTATGTGCCCAGTAGTGTGCTCGTGGTTGCCTGTTTCTGTGAGAACAAAACTAGGCCAGCGAAAACTTCACCAACGGAAGCAATATAATGTTGTGCTTCATAAGGTTTATACAGATTGCGGATAAAGCGTGGGAAGGTAAGATCTTTAATTTTCTTTTTCGTCAATGTTTGAACATTTTGGACACAGACTCGGGTAATTAAACCTGTAGTGCACATTTTGAGTAGTTTAACTTGTAAGCCTTGACATGCTAAGTTGATGTTGCAATTTGTCATGCCGTTGAGCTATATTATGGTCGATAATAGGGCGTGACAAATATCACGGTCGGAATTTACGTAGTTGTTAACAAGATTACATCAGTGTTTTTTTAATTCCTCGTTTAATGTGGCCAGAATTTCATCGATAATGCAGCCTGACAAATGTCTCGGTACCGTGGGGTAAGCAAATAAACTTGGTTCGAAATTTTTCTTGCTCACTCACACCACATTATCAGCGATAAACAGACCAGACAAATGTCTCGTTCAGTCGCACAAGCGAGACAAAATCGTTGTCTCGCTTTGTCTTGCTCAGTTCTCACCACAAAAATAGAATTATGGCCCGAATTGGGCGCAATTCTCGCTCAGTCAGGCCACAAATTTTCGTACTTGAATCTGTCCATCACAGATGATATGTGCAGGTGATTTTAAGTCTGACAATCATTTTTCTATTGTTTTATTTATTATTGTAATATAGATAGGACTATGCGTGCGCTCTGATTGGTCAAAAACCCATGTTTTATCAGAGTTTAGAATATAGCCCTGTATGCTTGCCATGGAATCTTAGTGGGCTTTATTTTTAATAGAACATGGGCAAAAACTTTAGAAGCCTGGTACGCTGGATGTAGTTTATGTTGCGTTGCGAATTGAAAAAAAAAAATGTCGACGGCAATCAAAGTTATCGTTTTATTTCCTTTATTATGGCTGCTAAAACATCTATTAATGAACTACGTTCAGGTGACTAGGGAGACGAAATGTGGTGCCAGAAATACTAACAAGGAGATTTGAGAACTCGAGAAATATAGAAAACATCCCTGTGGTTCGTGTTTTCTACATTTCCCTCGTGTTCTCAAATGCCCGTCGTGTTTTATGACAGTATAATACATGGCTTAGGCTTCTTTATTTGTTAAATAATTAAATTGAATTAAAATGCACATTGTACTCATTCAAGCACAAAAGC
>OX393570.1:11025836-11063336 GCA_947652115.1 Blastomussa wellsi | reverse complement strand
CATCTTTTTTTATTTCATTATCTATATGTTTATATGTATTTAAATAAGTTTGATTTCTATGAAGATATGTATAAAATAAAAAGGAAATCTATATATCATCGCAAATACCATATTGAGAATTTGATTAATAAATTAAATTTTAATAATAATGTTCAATTAACTTATAATCAAAAGGAACGGATTTATAAAGCATTCAAAGAGATTGATAATGTTATATATTTAGTTGATAATAGTCGTAAACTAATTATTAATATTAAATTCATAATCATAAAACTGTTTAAGATTATGAATATTCATTGTAAAGATATCACTTCAACAAAATCAAAAAAGACACTAACATCTTATGATAAATATTGGAATGACATAATGAATCTAATTGGTGATAAAATTAAATCTATTCTTCAGGACAAAATATCTGATCATATTTTATAAAAAATTTATCAACAACAGGTCCAATATCAATAACATAACTATCAATATTATTCATTGAATTAATTAAACATTCTCTGTCAAATTCACCTAATCTCATTGCATCTGATTCTGCTAAAGTTGACATTTATATTCAATGTTTCATTGATAAAAACAGCGTTATCGCATAGACAAAGCTGCCAAAGATTGCCTCTTTTTTCAAACCAAATCATTAATTGTTTATCTTTATAATTTGATGATATTGCTTTAGTAAAGTTATTTATACCAATTCTAAGTTTTAATGAATCTTTATAAATATAGATAAAGACGGAATTTTCCACATTTTCCGCCATATGAAAATAAATATATTGTTTAGCTTCACTATAATTAAAAGTAACCATCAATGTCATATCATCATTTATGTCTACATTATTAGGAAGGCCAAAATCCGCTTTTAACACAAAACCCTTTGATTTATCAAAATTATCTAAATCCTTTCCTGAGAGAAAAATCAATCGATCATTAATTTTATTAACAACAGCGCCATTTGCTGTTTTATTGACATTAAACATATTTGGGTCAAGGCAATCAAACCAATACTCAAATAACTCTTCATAATAGTTTTGATTCTGTTTTTTATTGATTAAATCATTCAATTTTGTTTCAAGACTCAAACAGTATGCAGCAAGTTGTTTATAATTAACAGCTCCAGAATCAACAACTTCCCATATCAATGACTTCATTCATTACAATCTTACCATCACCAACAGTCCATAAAGCATCATAAATACTTGGTGCTACATTTGATTGAATACCTTTAACACCATAAAATAGTATGTATGTCTGAAGTTTTGTAGTATATGATATCCCAGTTTTCATTTTCATAATAACATCGATATATAAATAGTTGTTTCCAATATTTTGTGTTTTAGTGAACTGAACAATTAATCTGACATAATTATCAAAGACCTTTTTCAAAACATTATGAATTGTTTCAATGGTACTGACACCATTGATAGATATAGTATCACGATCGATACTGTTATCAGTCCAAATAAGTTCAAAAACCATTGTGTAATCATTGTTAGGTAAAACGTATAGATTAACCGCTATTCTCGAACTATAATATCCTTTATTCAAGTCTAAAAGTAGTTTTGTGTCAACAGCATTTTTATTTATTGAATGAGGACTTGATTGCACAGTCACCACATCTCCAAATTCAACATCATCTTCTTCAGTTAATTGTCCACCAGGATTATCCATAATATATTTGAAAACATTTAATCTGTTGGAAGCAGTTACATGTGATTGACTCACATGCTCTTCCATATACTTTTTAGTGGTTAAATCATTATCATTTGTTGGAGTTGCTGAATTGATTATTTTATGAGTATTATTAAAGTTTATATTACCAGTCATATTTCCGCCTGATATGTTGAGTTTTACTGCAACTTGATTATCGACATACGATTTATTAGCACCATGACGTTCAGCAGAAGGATTAGCCATTCCGACAACTTTATTATTGTTCATGTCTAATACCCCTTGTAAAATTCATTAATAATTCATAAGGAGTAGATCCAATGCAAAGGTACTATTTAGGTCACATGAATGCTCTGTAAACCCCAATACAAATCAAGAGTAGAATTAACTTTTGATACAAACTCCTGCTCAGCTGATTAGTATTTATTAACTTTTGATACAGATCTTTACTGATTAAAATGCAAAGCACAATGGAATCGAATAACAATACTTTGCATTCAATTTATTGTTTTCATTTCACAAGTACGATAAAACATTCGCGTCCGATCTGTATGGGCTTTACAATGCCCATACAGATCTCCCGCTCATATTTTATCTACTACAAAAATATCAAGAGCGCCATTGATGAAATCACCTGATTTGCTTACCTTTGTATTTAGTTGAGTGTTTATCCATTTTTTAGTAGCAGCGTCTTGATCATCAATGGGATCTTTTAGGTTTATTATCTTTTTTTGGTTCATGTCAAGATCTGCAAGCATCATATTCTCACCGAGAACTGATAATGAGATCAAATCAACATATGCTTTATTTGCTACTTGTAAATTTGTGGAAGGACTACTAACGTTGTTTTGTGTTTGTTGTTCATGTCAAGATCACCAGTCATTTGTTTTGATCCATCAAGAGGTAATAAACTACTACTGGTCAGGTCGACATATTTTTTGCTCACCAAATCATTATCTCCAAAAAGCCCATCATGATATGGTTCTGTGTTTCTAATAACATATTGATTTAAATCAAAATAATTACCATCTTTGCCTTTTTTGAGGAATTTACTATTGAGGTATTCTTTATTAACACCCGACTTCAGATCTGTTACGTAGTGATCGTAACTATCATCCTCAGCGACATCTGGAGGGCATTCAAGATTCCTTATTAGTTTATAATCGAGATTATAATTTCCATCATCTGTCAATTTAAAACCAATACCAGGCAATCCCCGTTGTGAACTCATCATTGTTGTTGTTGTTGATGTTGGTAAAAGCCCATTTGAATAACTCATTATATAATTAGATTATATTTTTTCATTGAAATTTTTAGCTGTAAATTTTCTTGGTTTATCAGTGTAGATGAAGCTGTATGGTTCTTCCGTTGCTTTATCATATGATTCTTTTAGAATACTGTTTTCACGGCAAATTAAACTCTTCTCAGTAGCACTTGGGAATGCATAAATGGAGAAGTGTGAACAGTTTAATCTTATGTCTTTTGGCGTCTTAAAATAACTTTGACTCAGATAAATCACACTACAATTTTTATGTCGTCCTTGTATAAAATAGTCAACCAGTGGTTTTTGGTTCTTATCACATACAAAATCATCGAAGATAACAATTTTCTGTGAGTCACTATCAAGCTCTTGAACTGGAATAATATCATCATTACTTGCTTCAATAACATCATAACCAACTTCATTACTGATAGGTTGGAAGACGTTCATAAGATTCTGGTACTTAGACTGTTCTAAGTTTTTCACGTAGAGATAAATTTTATCAAAATATAGTAGATTGTAGATCATACATATCAATGTGTTTGTTTTTCCTGAACCACTTGGACCACAAATCAGCATCCGAAAACATTGATGAGGCATGAAATTGTATAGTTGTCTGAAGTTTGAGGCTACATCATCTTTAACATCAAAATTTGGTATTTTCATTATACTATATTGGTATATTAATTCAATATAATGTGGTGTTCAATATTGTGTTCAATATAATGTTTAACATTATTTTTTATATACGATTTTCATTTTTTATGTAACATAATAATATAACAACAAATGAGTTTGCTTGGATGGAAAGAACTCGCAAAAAGTAAATCTGAATTAGACATAATAAAATCAATTATGTCTATGATACAATTACAAAACATAATATTGGTCAGCAGACAAGCCAAGAGTCATTACAGAAGGTATTCAAACCAGTGACAGGTAAATTAGATGATGTAATTACAAGTAATTTGGTTTCAAATATGCTTCGAAAGAGAAAACAACCACCGAAGAAAGGGGAAGTTCCGGATTATGGTATTGAGGAAGATCCATATGAAGACATGGATGTAGAAGGTCTGATTGATTATGGTGATTATGTGCCACCACAGCAAGAAAAAAAATAGTACCAAAACCACCAACATATGAAGAATCTTTACAAGATATTATGAAAGGAAATAAAGAGATTTATGTCGATCCCCAATATTTTCCCCAAGATCCTCAGGAGCTGCCACCTGTATATGATGATGAAGGAATTGATTATGTAATAGATGATGAGGATAAAATCAAATATATTTTAAATGATATTGGTATTCCAGATTATGAAAATGTTGAAAAGGTTCTTAATCAGCAAGAAATTACTGCTAAAAAAGCCAACAATTATCTCCAAAAAATAATAAAGGATGCAATCTATAAAAAGAATCAATTGAAGGGTTTTAAAGCAAATGTTACAAAACAATACAACAAAGGGGTTATAACAGAAGCTGATAGGCAGGAGAAAAATAAAAGAATAGACGATGCAAGAATTACTTTAAATGAATACATAACACATTATAATAATAAACTGAAAACAATGAAAGGTTCAGGCATTAAAGGCCGAAGAAGACAGAGAGGTGGTAATATTATGTTTTTCAACGATGTAAAACAGCTTCTCAAGAAATTAGAATTAATCATTGGTGAAGTTATTGCAGGTAACACATCAATTCAGATGAGAAATACAGGAGTCAATATATTGGACACATTATTGAAAATGGCAACAATTAATAGATCGCAGTATAATAAATCAGTCAGTCATGTCCAATACACCCGCACTGTATCGATCCGTTGAAGTCATATTCAGTTCGTTCTATTCGTACGGATCGTTTAAATGTTCTACGCTCCGTAAATTTCAAACGGATCGTCATCCCTTCTTACGGAACGAAAAGGGCAATCAACGGTCCGTACGTTTCGCACGCATTTGGTCCGACGTGCATCTCATTAAATCGGAGGCCATGTGTGTGTGTTAACGGATCGTTCAATTCGTTCGATTCGCAATTCTTGCATCTCATTAAACCAACAGAGTGTAGTCGTGCGGCTCTTAATTCTTGCTTGGAAGGGAATACTGTATAAACGTATATTATTCGTTCTAAATATGGAAAATACCAGCGATGAACACTGCATACATGTATATTCCTCGTTCTAAATGTGGAAAATACCAGACATGCTTTCTACCTGTGTCGAAGGAGTGCGATTCGTAATTCCTGCTTGGAAGGGAATACTGATGACATGTACATTCTTTGTAATTCTAAGTGGAAAATACCAGCCATGAATATAGCATACATGTGTATTCCTCGTTCTAAACGTGGAAAATACCAGGCATGCTTTCAAGCCGCGTTGAAGAAGCCGTGTTCGCGTGCGTTTCGTAATTCTTGCTCGAAAAGGAAAGTCGGCAAATACTGTATACATGTATATTCCTCGTTCTAAACGTGGAAAATACCAGCGATAAATACAGTATACGTATATTCCTCGTTCAAAATGTGGAAAATACCAGGGAAAAAATTCCGCACAGCCCCATACATTTATTATGCATGCTGAATGCTTAATTATGCATGCGCTTTATTGTCTTTTTAAACAATAGATATCCCCTAAGGATTTGAATACATACATCGTTAATTGCTACTTACAGTTTGAATAAAAATGGTCTTCTCTGCTCTCTCTTTCACTTCCCCTTTCTCCCTTTTTCTTCTTCTTATTTCCTTCTCTTCTACTCCGCATTTCTCTGTCCAGATTCCCCTCGAATATTTCTTCTTTTTTCTTTTTTTTTTTTTTACCACAGTAAGCCTCGAACCCCCGCCCTTCACCTACCTTCATTACCGTTGTCGGATTACCAGTCCATCATCTATACCACTACACCACGAGGTTCAGTTGGAAAACGGAGGTTTAAAATTAAATTTTATTTCTTCGTTACTTTTGTAGACAAAGAGAAATTTGCATTACAATCCTTTATTCTCTTTTTTGATAATTCCAGCATGAAAACATGCAGAATATTACATTTCCATTGGCTCCCTTGCCAAATAAAAGGAAGTGTTTGCATTTCTCACCCTCTCGATCATTTTCTCGAATATACTAGTAGTGCAACCACAAATTATCAACCTATATTTTGCTTCATTTTTCTACGTTATCTTCTGTTTTCTTGTTGCGTCCGTTCTTCGTCAATTTTTCGTCGTTTCCCGTTTCCTGTGTACTGTTATGTCGTTGACGTCCATAAATCTGTTCACGCTGTTCTACATAAACTCAGAACACGGCTGGTGCATACAGTGGTACAAGGAACACAACCTGGTCGCGTTGTCCACGAGAAGCCTGAAATAATACGTAGAGAGCAGAGATAAAGATACTCTCTTGCCCACCATTCGCGCTCAAATATTGCCTAGAACACGCGTGATGACCGACATGTGTAAAGCTTACGATTGCCTCAATGACGAGGGCTATAGTCGCCTCATAGTTAACCACAGCCTAAACTTCATAGACCCAGACACAGGTGCGCACACACAGTGCATTGAAAATACATGGTGGGGAATAAAGATCTCTTCGAAAGCTACCTAAAGGAGTGGTTGTGGCGTAAGCACTATGGAGAGGATCCTTTTGGTAACATAATCAAGCATATCGCCGATCTTTATGAAGTCCGCAAGGACGCATAAGAGTTGAAAGTACTACTGTATGCATCGTTCGTGATCTGCTGACTGACTGACTGACTGATTGATTGATTAATGGTTGATTGATTGATTGATTGATTGATTGATGGTGGATGGATTTATTTCGCTGAGAGCTCCGACTACGAATACGTACAGGAATTAGACCTGTCTTCTCTACTCACGTAATCAAAACAACGGAAAACAACGACAAAAGACAACGAGAAAGGTAAGCAAAACATTTATTCTTTACTTTGTATCATTAAATAAAATACTTGATGACCCAAACAACATTTGAAAGCTAACCCCAAGGCCTAAATCACTATTTTAAACCATTTCTACACGCGTATTTAATTTTAAAACATCGTGAAATCGCCCAAAAATTTAACATTTCCTTTTGATTTTCCGTATTTTAGAAGCTAAATTTTAAAAATTTTCTAAGTCTCAATTTATTTAACCTATTTTTCACGCGATTCCAGAAAAATTTCGTTAAATTTTTCTAAGTTTAAAACTATTTTTAAAAAAAATGAAAAGTTCGTCGAACAAAGAAATGACTCAAACAAAGAGCGTAAGCCCCAAAGGGTCTCTATTGTTCCGCTATTGTTTTCAATAAACAAAGAACTGCATGCATAATAAATGTATGGGGCTGTGCGGAAATCTTGCCAATACCAGACATGCTTTCTAGTTGTGTTGATGAACCCGAAACGCACGAGTGCGATTCGTAATCTCTGCTTGGAAGGGAAAATACCAGCCATGAATGTACATGTATATTCCTCGTTCTAAACGTGGAAAATACCAGGCATGCTTTCAAGCCGCGTTTAAGAAGCCGAAACGCAACGAATTCAGTCACTCTTTAACATGTACTCTAAGTGCGTGTTCGCGTGCGTTTTGTAATTCTTGCTCGAAAAGGAAAGTCAGCAAATACTGTATATTCCTCGTTCTAAATGTGGGAAATGCCAGGAATGCAAAACGAGCCGAAACGCACGAGTGCGGTTTGTAATTCTTGCTTGGAAGGGAATACTGTATACATCTATATTCTTCGTTGAAAATGTGGAATATGAATATAGATCCGCAAAGGATACTCATTGGATTTCGTGGGGGGGGGGGGGGGGGGGTTGGTGGATGGTGTGTAGGGTCTATTGCCAGTTTGATTAAAGTAAAGTTAACTGTTAAAATGAATAATTGTCTGTTTATTGTGTTTATTGAAAAATTATAATGTGTAATACTGCATTGCAACGAAGATGTGCAAAATAAATTGCTAGGTATTGCTGTGTGATATGCATATTGATAAACACCCCAAAGGCGGTCATTGGATTTTCTAGAAAGGGTGTGGGTTGGTCAATACTATGGTGGCCGACTGTTCTCACAGAAAAATTGGGGCAAATTCTTAAATATCCGAAGAAAAAGCGAAGAAAAAAACACTTTTTCGTTGAATATATTTTTTCTGAAAAATAAAAAATATATATAAAAAAATAAAAGTGATATACTACAAATGTTTTACAATAAATTTAACTTTGGTTTAAAGAAAAGGAAAAAAATAAAGAAACATGTTTCGGAAATGAAAAAACAAAAATAAACTGGAGTATATTAACAAAAAAAACAGTAAATAAAAAAAACACAAAGAATAATATCAGAGTTTTGATTTCAATACCAAATACATTTGAATTTCAAAAATGCTGTGAGAACGACCGGCCATGAGAAGGCCGGTCGTTCACATACAAAATTGTAATTGAAAACGAAATGTTTGAGTGTTCTCATAGCCTGCTTTTATTTTTGTTTTTTCATTTCTGAAACATGTTTCTTCATTTTTTTTTATACCAAAATTAAATTTATTTCAAAACATTTGTAGTATATCCCTTTTATTTTATATATTTTTATTTTTCAAAAAGAAAAAATATTCAACGAAAAAGTGGCTGAAGGGCTATAAGATACTCAAAATTTGGTTTAACATGTATGGGTTTTTTGAGAAAAACAAAAGCCACCTTCCCCTCCACTACATGCAAAACATTCACTTAACGACATTGGTGCACCAATTTTCTATCATTGATTTGGTTTTTGGAAACTCTAATTACAACTTCCATTTAGCGACCACATTTCCACTCTCCTAACAGCTCCAAGATGGAGGAATATGATGTACTCTATGTAAAAAACTTTTCCAATTGTTAAACTTCCCACATTGATTTTTGATTCATTTTTTTACAATCTGCCCAGACTAGAAATTAAAATCAATCATGACAAAAGTAGGGATCACCGAAGATTTATAAAACTAAACTACCATCAAAGCCACAACACTGGTTCTGGTACGTTGTTTTTCCTCAACCGTTAGATCAATGGATAAGGTGTTGCAACAAATTCTGTGCCCAGTAACAATGCCACAAACAGTTGGTGCAAACATCCTTAAACAAACTACTCGCCCTGTTTTCGGAAACCACAATGCAAGTAGTTTTCCTTGCATCTAAAACTATTTTTAATTCATTTCCTTTGCGACTTCCTTCAAATGCACTTGAGCCGGCTCAATCTTCAAAATATACAATATAAGCACTGTGAGAGATTTGAAGGGTGAGTGAAAATAAAGAATATGAAATACTAACTGGCACATATATTCAAACATAATTATTTTTTTAAGCAACACACAACAGGGTTTTAAAACTTCCAGTCATCCGGCAGTTACACATGTTCCAATATCCCAATAAAAATAAACAGTGTATAAATTAAATTATTTATGTAAGCATCAAGTGGTGAATGAACATTTTATTTCCAGTCACCAAATAAATAAATCTGGTTGCAAAAGCAATTCAAAAAATTAGGACACACAACAAAACAATAAAACATCAACTTGGAAGAGACTTATCTAAAGACCCGCTTTTATAAGGTGATTAAAATATCATGTAACTTACATTTCAGTCGAAAAAGTATTCATTCAATAGATAACCCACTAAACGGTAGTACCTGAATTGAAATGTTTTCAAGACTAGCGGTTTGGCAACTATAAACTATAAACCTGAAAATTCTCCTTCCACCCTGATTTTTGGAAGCAACAATTATTACAGGTCTTTCTGATTGTTGTTTTTCTTGGTAAAGCAATATGGACCAGGTTGATCCACATTTCATACATTAGAATTAAACAACACAAATATTTGAATTTCGACTGACTTAAACTATTTAATGAACTAGTCGGTTTTAACCTTAGAAAAGAATTGATAACCAGTCTGGCAAACTAAATCAATAGGATATATCCTAGACATGAAATCTCGGTCTCTGTCATAATAATATATACCAATCCAACTTAACCATGAAAAAAATTACGACAAAAATACTTGAATAAAATCTTACGAAAAGAAGACCTGTCCTTCATTCCAAATGTGGGTGTCCCAATCATTTATTCCATTAGGATTTTGTTTACAAATTGATTGTCCGTGAATGATAAAATGCTTGGAAATATCAATGATTTTCAACAACATGATATAAACTTCAGACATGCTGGCTTAGAAAAACCATTACCGTAAGTAAAACAAAAATCAAATACAAAATTAACCTACCTCAAAATACCGCTTCACACTGCAAATTAACTTGTAAAGAAAACGACCATCGCCATGAAAAGCGGCCACCATCTTGTCAAAGACCGCAAAGGATTGCCACCGTCAAACGAAGCGAGACTCGCACGATAAGTTCCTCAAAAGAAACCCGAGTGATAATAAATAACCCGAGGCAATTTATCGCGAAATTAGTAACAAATACAACTCGTTCAGCAAATTGGTAACGCATGCTGATCTGAACTGATCGAACGCCTCGTTATTCTAATTTAATACACTCTGCTGCACTCTACGCAACGATTCGGACAAATCGGAGCGAAGATCATTTACCGTACCGCACGAATCAAACGGGACGATAAGCAGTCTGACCAACACAGTCATGAATATACGATTCGTAAACACTACTCTGCGGAACGGATCGTCAAGCCGTCTGCCCCACACACTCGATTTCCACAGAAGGGTGATTTTTTCTAAGTCCCCTTAATGAGATGCAATATACGATCCGTAAACTCCACTCTACGGAGCGTAAGACATTTAACGATCCGTACGGATCGAACGGATCGTCAAGCCGTCTGCCCCACGCACTCGATATCCACAGAAGGGTGATTTTTTCTAAGTCCCCTTAATGAGATGCAATATACGATCCGTAAACTCCACTCTACGGAGCGTAAGACATTTAACGATCCGTACGGATCGAACGGATCGTCAAGCCGTCTGCCCAACGCACTCGATATCCACAGAAGGGTGATTTTTTCTAAGTCCCCTTAATGAGATGCATTATACGATCCGTAAACTCCACTTAGCGGAGCGTAAGACATTTAACGATCCGTACGGATCGAACGGATCGTCAAGCCGTCTGCCCCACGCACTCGATATCCACAGAAGGGTGATTTTTTCTAAGTCCCTTTAATGAGATGCAATATACGATCCGTAAACTCCACTCTACGGAGCGTAAGACATTTAACGATCCGTACGGATCGAACGGATCGTCAAGCCGTCTGCCCCACGCACTCGATATCCACAGAAGGGTGATTTTTTCTAAGTCCCCTTAATGAGATGCAATATACGATCCGTAAACTCCACTCTACGGAGCGTAAGACAGTCAACGATCCGTACGGATCGAACGGATCGTCAAGCCGTCTGCCTCACACACTCGATATCCACAGAAGGGTGATTTTTTCTAAGTCCCCTTAATGAGATGCAATATACGATCCGTAAACTCCACTTAGCGGAGCGTAAGACAGTCAACGATCCGTACGGATCGAACGGATCGTCAAGCCGTCTGCCCCACACACTCGATATCCACGGAAGGGTGATTTTTTTCTAAGTCCCCTTAATGAGATGCAATATATGATCCGTAAACTCCACTCTACAGAGCGTAAGACAGTCAACGATCCGTACGGATCGAACGGATCGTCAAGCCGTCTGCCCCACACACTCGATATCCACAGAAGGGTGATTTTTTCTAAGTCCTCTTAATGAGATGCAATATACGATCCGTACACTCTACTCTACGGAGCGTAGGACATTCAACGATCCGTACGGATCGAACGGACTGAATATGATTTTAACGGATCCATACAGTGCGGGTGTATTGGACAACCCTCTAATAAATTGTATAATAAGTATTTCAAAGTATAATTTATGTAAATGTATTATATACACATGGATCGAGAGATTGTATTGTCATCATATAGTGTCAAAAATCAAGGAAACAACACTCCTCAGAATTTTACAACTAAATTCACACATCCCATAATATTGAGTAAAAATTCTGAATATGTGGTAGGCCTTAACCGAATCGTTAACATGTCGTTCACATGATTTAATGTAAATTCCTCATATAATAATCAATTAATAAAGTATAGCTCTGATAACGGCTCAACATTTCACGAAATTACTTTCCCAGCAGGAGTTTGGAATTATACAGATTTCGATACATAGATCAAGGACATAACTAAGATTGAAAAAGTTGTACCAAATGGTCCAAATACTGTTGATTATCCCATCACTCTTGAATTCAGCAATACAACATTCAGAGTCACAGTCACATTAGCTAAAAATTACCAACTTGATTTAACAGCAAGCAATTTCAATGAACTGATTGGGTTTGAAAAGGTATTACTGAAAGATGAATTGAATTTAGGACCAAAAGTGCCTAATCTCAGTCAAGATACTGACGTACTCAATATTCATTGTGACCTCATCAATGATTCACTTGTAGACGGTCAAGATACAAACATCATTTATTCCTTCTCAACCAGCGTGCTTCAACCTAGTTACTCCTTTACCATCGAACCGCGAAGAGTCACATTCAATCCCGTCAATAAAATTAGTATAAGTAGTATCAGGATACATATCACAGATGGAAAAAGGAGATTAATCAACCTTAATGGAGCAGATACAGCTTTTTCACTGATTCTGAAAAGGGTAGAATAATGTAACATAATAGTATAAAATGAAACCATATGAATTTAAGAGGTTTTATCATCCAAAGCTTGGTAAATTTGTATATAAGCATAAAGGGTCTGGGATTATCATTGATAATATTTTCAAACCAATAAAGAGTATTATGTCGTCTGCTGCAAAAACGTTGGCTGAGAAAAATGTTGGTAAAAAGACACCCGAGAAGTCAGGAGACCTGATAATGAATAAGCTTAGAAATATGTATGCAATTACCCCACCCATTAAACAAAAACAGCAAAATGAAAGTACTGATATGTTCATCAATAGATTGATATCAGGTAATGGTGTAAAAAGAAGGTGGAAATAATTGCAAAATTATCTAATATAATAGTATAATGTCTTTCAGAACAAGTGAATATTTACAAAGATATGAGTTAGTTCGATTTCAACTAGATGATGTTATTCGGACTCCAGATAATGGTCAGCACCAACAAAAAAGTGGATATGTTACTATTAGCTGATGTATTTGAAAACTTTAGAAAAACATGTTTACAATATTATAAGCTTGATCCTTGTTATTATTTTTCATCTCCTGGGTTATCTTGGGATGCTATGTTGAAGATGACTGATATTAAACTTGAGCTTATGACTGATATTGATATGTTTTTATTTATTGAAAAAGGTCTTAGAGGTGGAATCAGCTATATTGCAAATAGATATGGTGAAGCAAATAATAAATACATGAAAGATTATAATAAAGATAAACCTTCGAAATATATTATGTACCTTGATGCTAATAATTTATATGGATGGGCTATGAGTCAATATCTTCCGACTGGTGGATTTAGATGGCTTACAGAAAAACAGATTGATAAGTTTAATGTTAATAAGATCAGAGATGATAGTGAAAAAGGATATATATTAGAAGTTGATTTAGATTATCCAGAAAAACTTCATGATTTGCATAATGACTACCCAGCTGCTGCTGAAAAAATAACTGTTAAAAAAGATATGTTATCTAATTACTGTAAAACTATTGCTGATAAATATAATATATCAACTGGATTAGTACATAAATTAATACCTACATTAAGCAAAAAAGATAAATATGTATTACATTACAGAAACTTAAAATTATATTTAGATCTAGGTTTAAACTGACTAAAGTACATCGTGTTTTAAAATTTAATCAATCTCCTTGGTTAAAACAATATATTGATTACAATACAGAAAAAAGAAAGAATGCAAGAAATTCATTTGAAAAAGATTTCTTCAAATTAATGAATAACAGCGTATTTGGTAAAACTATGGAAAACCTTAGAAAGAGAGTTGATGTAAGACTTGTAACTGATGAAAAAAAAAACTATTAAAGTTAGCTAGTAAACCAACATATGTTAGTAGTAAAATATTTAATGAAAATCTAGTAGCTGTTCATAAGATAAAAGAAACACTTACATTAAATAGACCTGCTTATGTTGGTATGTGCATATTAGATCTAAGTAAAACTCTTATGTATGATTTTCATTATAATTATATTAAAAAGAAGTATGGTGATAAAGCCAAACTATTATTCACAGATACTGATAGTTTAACTTATGAAATAGAGGCTAAAGATGTTTATAAAGATTTCTTCAAGGATAAAGATTTGTTTGATAATAGTGACTACGCTGAAAGATCACAATATTATGATAATAAAAATAAGAAAGTCATTGGTAAGTTTAAGGATGAAGCAGCTGGAGTCCCTATTTGTGAATTTGTTGGTCTACGATCAAAAATGTACAGCTATATGAAAGACGACCAAAAAGGAGGAAAGACTGCTAAAGGAATAAAAAAGAATGTAATTAAAAAACACATTCAACATGAAAACTATAAAGAAACACTATTTAATAATCAACAGATGTATCATAAGATGAAAACAATCAGAAGCCAAAACCATGAACTCGGTAGTTATGAAATCAATAAAGTATCGCTCAGCTGTTTTGATGATAAAAGATATATACATGATAATGGACAGACTAGTTATGCTTATGGACATTATAATATAAAACAATAATTCTAATAATTCCACTGATTCTAATAATTTTCATAATTTTCATAATTTCATAATTTTCATAATTTTCATAATTCCACTAATTTTCATAATTTTCATAATTCCACTAATTTTCATAATTTTCATAATTCCACTAATTTTCATAATTTTCATAATTCCACTAATTTTCATAATTTTCATAATTCCAATAATTTTCATAATTCCACTAATTTTCATAATTCCGCGGATACAAATAATTAACACATTTTCAACAACAGGCCTATAATCCAGTACTGAGATTCAATACTTAAATTTAATACTTATATATAATACTTAAATTTAATACTTATATATAATACTGAAATTCAATACTTATATATAATACTGAAATTTAATACTTATATATAATACTGAAATTTAATACTGGATTTCAGTATTATATATCTAACACCATGTAATGGAACATTATCTATACTTCGTATAGATAATATCATTCAATTCCCCAGTTTTAACAACAGGACTAATATTCAATACTGAATTATCTAGCTAATATCCAAATACTGAGATTCAATACTGGGATTCAATACTGAAATGAGGACAAAATCAGCTGCTGGTAAAATGGCCTTATTCCCCCATCTTCTATACTACTATACTAAGATTCAATACTGAGATTCAATACTGAAATGAGGACAAAATCAGCTGTTGGTAAAATGGCCTTATTCCCCCATCTTCTATACTACTTAGCTAATATCCAAATACTGAGATTCAATACTGAGATTCAATACTGAAATCCAATACTGAAATCCAATACTGAGATTTAATACTTATATATAATATTAGATTCAATACTGAAATTTAATACTGAAATTTAATACATATATATAATACTGAAATTTAATACATATATATAATACTGAAATTTAATACTAAAATTTAATACTAAAATTTAATACTTATATATAATACTGAAATTTAATACTGAAATTTAATACTAAAATTTAATACTGAAATTTAATACTGAAATTTAATACTAAAATTTAATACTAAAATTTAATACTAAAATTTAATACTTATACATAATACTGAAATTTAATACTGAAATTTAATACTAAAATTTAATACTAAAATTTAATACATATATATAATACTGAAATTTAATACTAAAATTTAATACTGAAATTTAATACTGAAATTTAATACTAAAATTTAATACTAAAATTTAATACATATATATAATACTGAAATTTAATACTAAAATTTAATACTGAAATTTAATACTTATATATAATACTGAAATTTAATACTAAAATTTAATACTGAAATTTCAGTCAAAAAATCTGCTGAAAAAATTATTGAAAAATTCAGTCAAAAAAATATTGAAAAATTCTGCTGAAAAATGCGCTCGATCACCCATCCTCTATACTACTCTCACACCACAAGTAAAAGTTCCACCAGAGGGAATCAGGAGAAAAGTTCCACCGCCGACGAACTCATTTTTCACGAACAATGAAAGGAAGTCAGATGGTCGATGTGCGTTTTGTCTTGGAGACCACCCCCATGAGGATTGCAAAGGAGTCACGAACATTGAGGGACGTAAGCTGTTAGTTCGTAAATTTGGTAGATGTTTTAAATGTCTTGATAGGGGCCATCTCGCCCGCGATTGTAAAAGTAAGTTTAAGTGCAAGAATTGTAAGGGAAATCATCACGTATCCGAGAAATATATTAGTGTGTGGAGATGTGCACCCTAACCCCGGTTATGGCTGTGATACATCTGCTTCAAATGGCGAGAGGAGTCGCAATGCGCGTAAGCCGCCCACATGGAAGTATCCTTGTGCATCTTGTTCGAAACCCGTTCGTTCGAACCAGAAAAGAATTCTGTGCGATGGTTGCTGTAAATGGCATCACATTAAGTGTGTAAATATGGACCACAGATTATACAGGGAGTTAAGTTCTTCTGATGACACATGGCTCTGTACGAGTTGCTCTTTTCCCTTCAACTTCACGGATTATTTCTTCGAGGAACCTGCCACCAGTGAGGAGGCTCCTGTTACTATCACACTGGAGTCCAATCCAACCGACAATATTACTACCGGCAGGCAAAGCTTGTTTCCTAAAGTTTTGGTTTTGAATGCCATAAGTATACGGAACAAGGTGTTTGATTTACAGGCATTATTGCTTACCGATTGCGTGGATATCATTGCATTGACCGAGACCTGGCTTGATGATAATTTTCTTGATTCTGAACTCCATCTTAATGATTACAATATCTTTAGAAAGGACAGGTCTAATCGTCGCGGTGGTGGAGTGCTTCTGGCTATCAAAGATCAGATTTCCTGCATACAAAGGACAGACCTGGAAACGGAATCTGAGATGTTAGCTCTTGAAATCCACCCAAATCCTACTTGTAGTATTCTTCTCGCGGTGTTTTATAGACCTCCGAATGTAGATGAATCATTCTTGGCTGATTTTAGATATTTCCTGGATAAATACTCAGGCACTGGCTTAACAAACCTAGTAGTTGTAGGAGATTTCAACTTTCCTAACATCAATTGGAACCTTGGATGCCACACTGGGACTGACCCTGAAACGATGGAGTTCTGTAATGTTCTGGATGATTTCTTTCTTCTGCAGAAGAATCTTCATGTGACTCGTGATACTAGTAATTCTGGCTGCCATGGAAATATCCTTGATCTTGTGCTCACCAACGACGAGTTTCTTGTCGAAGATGTCTTGGTACATCCAAATG
This sequence comes from Blastomussa wellsi, assembly GCA_947652115.1. Taxonomy (NCBI): domain Eukaryota; kingdom Metazoa; phylum Cnidaria; class Anthozoa; order Scleractinia; family Plerogyridae; genus Blastomussa; species Blastomussa wellsi. The sequence goes on along the minus strand of OX393570.1, from coordinate 11,046,028 downwards.
CCTTTGACTCTGATCATCACCCTCTAACATTCAGGTTACATGTTAAGAAAACAAGGCCAAGAAATGCTCAACGTAAAGTTTATTGTTACAGATCAGGGGATTTTAATGGTTTACGAGAGACACTGAGAACCCTACCCTGGGACTTGGTAACAGTAGATACTAGTATTGATACAAGTTTAGATAAATTTCAGGATATGTTATTTCGTGCAATTGACCATCACATACCACAAAGAACTCTGAAACGACGTTCTAGGCCTCCTTGGATTCATAACGGAATTATGAAATTAATTAGAAAGAAGAAGAAACTTTGGAAACGTTTGAAGATTAATGGATCTGCTGATTTATTTCTGAAATTTAAGGATCTTAGAAGGAAGACCAAGAAGCTTATTAATTCAAGCTATCAACAGTGTCTTCAGTCTCTGTCTGGAAAACTCCAGGAAAATCCGAAGCATTTCTGGGCATTCTACTCTATCAAATCTAGGACAAAACGAATTCCTGAAACTGTTATCTATGGAGACACCAGGTCTAGAGACTTGAATTCGAAGGTGGAGTTATTCAATATGTTTTTTCACTCAGTCTACTCTGAATCCACTACTGGTGTTAAACTGTTGACCACAGATGTTGTTAATCCGAACTTGTTATTTGAAGTTACAACAACAGCTCCAGAGCTTGAAGGAATTCTAAGTAAGATCAACGTAAACAAGGCACCTGGTGTGGACAACTTACCAGCCCGTATTTTACGTACTTGTGCAAAAGAGCTTTCTATTCCTCTAGCCCATTTGTTTAATTTATCCCTGAGAACCGGGAAAATGCCCACTTTATGGAAATCAGCCAATATTGCCCCAATTCATAAGGGAGATAGTAGGGAGCTCGTTACCAACTACAGATCTATCTCTCTATTGCCAATCCCGGCCAAGTGCTTAGAACGTATTGTTCATTCTGCTATCTACGATCATGTCTCATCATTTTTAACTGAGTGGCAACATGGTTTCATTAAAGGTAGATCCTGTGAGACTCAACTGATTTTAACTCATCATCAATGGGCTACTGCCCTTGATAAAGGCAGACAAGTTGATGTAGTCTTTCTCGACTTTTCCAAAGCCTTTGATAAAGTGAATCATCCAGTCTTATTACAAAAGTTGTGTAACTTCGGGATCACTGGCTCATTATTACAATGGTGTGAAAGTTATTTAAGCAATCGCCGACAGAGAGTAGTGCTGGATGGTATATCCTCTTCATGGTCCGACGTCTCATCTGGAGTTCCTCAGGGGTCTTTACTAGGGCCTTTATTTTTTGTTATATTTATTAGTGACCTTCCCGAAGTAATACTTCCTGGCAGTGCTATTGCTCTTTATGCTGATGACTGCAAATGTTCTAGAATCATTGACACGGCTGGTGATCTTGAACTGTTTCAACAGGACCTGGATAGTCTGCATCAGTGGAGTGTTCGGAATTTCATGAACTTCAATGTTAAGAAATGCAAAATTATGAAAATCACTAAGAAGATTCAACCACTCATTTCTAGTTTTTTCCTGGAAAACTCTGAACTGGAAGAGGTTAAAGAGTTTAAAGACTTGGGGATTATTGCAAATCATCACTTATCATGGAACCCACATATAGATTACGTAGTATCCAAGGCTAACAGAATGCTTGGTCTGATTAAGAGAACTTGTAAGGGTCTGGATGACCCTAAGACCTTGCGTACTCTTTACTGCTCATTGGTTCGTTCAAATTTGGAATATTGTTCAGTGGTGTGGTCCCCATATACAAAGAGAAATACTGATAAGCTGGAAAGAGTACAGAGGAGAGCGACTAAACTTATCTTAAAAAGTGATAACTCCTACGACATTCGTTTGATGAAGTTAAACCTCATGTCACTGGAGAAGAGAAGATCACTGGCTGACGTGACCTTCTTATATAAAGCACTTAATGGCAATATTGATATTGACATCAGTAAAATTACAGATTTCCACTCAGAAGCTGACCGCTTCTCACTTAGGGCTAAGGACTTTTTAACTTTAAAGAAGAAATATGCCAGAACCAATGTCTTGAAGTATAGTTTCTTCCATAGAATTACTGATCAGTGGAATCAACTACCTTTAGATATTCGTGTTTCTGATAATGTAAATATTTTTAAATCTAGAGTTAAGAAATTTTTCAGTGACTTGTGAGTAATTTTTATATTTCTGTATTTTCTGAATCTATTATTTTGTTGTTTATATATATATATATAGTTTAGGTGATCTGTTTTGATATGGGGTCTAGGACTCCTTTACGGGTCATCCTTTGGTTTTTAATCCATAAATTGTAATAAATAAATAAATAAATAAATAAGTAAATAAATAAATAAATCCCTGTGTGAGACAAAACCACCTCAAACCTCAAGGGGAGAGGGTGGTCAGTCTACAGGAAGTGCTGTGAGCGCGCCAAACAGTATGCTTGTGGGGACTGATTGTAGAATTGCCCTCCAGACAGCTCAAGCACTGATTAAGGGAGAAAAACAAGGGAGGATAAGAGTTTTATTCGACTCGGGTAGTCATAGATCTTTTATTACCGCGAAGGCTGCAAATTCGTATGGTTTAGGGGTTGTAAGAAAGGAATGGTTAAGTATTTGTACGTTCGGACAGAGAGTCAAAGAATCGGGATTGCGGGAGGTCGTTCGTTTTGGTGTAATGCCTTTACAAGGAGACAAGGCTCTCCAGCTTGAAGCTTATGTCGTGCCGGAAATTTCTCGCATAAGTAACGAGCACGTAGAGGTTGTCAAAAACGATTTCCCTCATTTGCGCGATCTTTGGTTCTCGGATGTTTGTAAAACTAAGGAACAACTAGAGATAGATCTTTTAATTGGAGCGGATTACTTGTGGGAATTTCATCGCTACTGTGGTTGACGCGAACGATTACAGCACGTTACAAAGGCTTGTTACTGTAACGGCATGGGTGATGCGTTTTGTTGACAACTTGAGGGCAAGGTCAGAGCAGAGGGCAAGGCGCACGGGTAAGTTAAAAGTAGCCGAATTGAAAAACGCTGAAGTGGAATGGATTAGGTCGGCGCAAGGCGATCTGAAGAAACAAGACAACTTTAAGCAACTGGTAAGTGAGCTTGGTGTGAAGGAAGACGGAGGGATCTTGAGATGCGTAGGAAGGCTAGTTAATTCAGATCTAGAATTTGATGCCACAAGACCAGTAATATTACCCACACAGCACAGGTTGACCCCGCCCGGGAGGTTGACAAGGCTAGTCATAGAAGAGTGTCATAAGAGAGTACAGCACAGTGGAGTTAGAGCCACGTTAGCCGAGTTGAGATCAAAGTATTGGGTGCCAAAGGGCAGACAGGTAGTTAAGAAAGTACTAGGAGAGTGCGTTGTTTGCAAAAAGCTAGTTGGGAAACCATACCATATCCCGCCAACAGCTGCGCTTCCGGACTTTAGGGTCAGAGAAGCACCACTATTTTCAAGAGTAGGGGTAGATTTTGCTGGGCCTTTTTACGTGAAGGGTAGATTGGGACAAATGGACAAGGCTTATGTCGCCTTGTTTTCATGTTGCGTGACCAGGGCAGTACACTTGGAATTAGTGGAAGACTTGTCCGCTGGGGCATTCAGGCGTTGTTTAAGAAGATTCATTGCTAGATACGGGAGGCCAACGCTGATCGTGTCTGACAATGCGAAGACATTTCAGGCTACAGAGAAAGCACTGAATAAGTTATTCGACCACCCGGAGATAAAGGCAGATTTAGAGTATGAGAGAGTAGAGTGGAAGTTTAACCTGGAAAGGGCACCCTGGTGGGGCGGATTTTTTGAAAGAATGGTTGCGAGTGCTAAAGATTGTTTACGAAAGGTACTAGGTAACGCTAGACTTTCTTTCGACGAATTGTCAACTCTACTCACAGAAGTATAATCTACGCTAAACTCAAGGCCGCTTACATACGAATACAATGAAGCTGAAGAAGAAGTTCTAACGCCATTACACTTGATCTATGGAAGGCTAAAAACATTGCCTGACGAGATCGTGGAGCCAGACGACGTGATGAGTGAGGAGAACTGTTCCTCCAGATTTAAATATCTCAGCACCAGGTTGCAGCACTTTTGGAATAGGTGGCGAAAGGAGTACTTGGCAAATCTTAGAGAATTTCATCGATGTAAATCAGGAAGGCAGGAAAGAACGGTAGAAGTAGGAGATGTAGTTGTAGTATATGAGGAAGATAAGAAGCGTGGGGATTGGAAAATGGGAGTGGTGAAAAGTCTAGTGACAGGAAAGGATGGGGTAGTTAGAGGAGCCGAAGTCAGAGTAATTACCAAGGGGAAACCCGTCCACCTTTCAAGACCAGTACAAAAACTTTACCCTTTAGAGATTCGGAGCGTGGGGGAGGGACATCGGGAAACTAGCGCGCGAAATAAGGGTATTGGAAATCCCACAAGAAATGTCCCTCGAAGAAATGCTGCACTTAATTCTAGATGTAAATCGCAACTAATGCTTGACTCGTAGGCGAGTCAAGGGGGGGGGGGGGGGAGTGTGTTGTAAAACGTGTTATTACATAATCAAAGAAATCTTGAAATAATTAGAAGAATGTTAGTTTAAGCTTGTAACAGTGAAGTAAAGAATTATCTAGAGGAAATTTGGGCGTACGTTTGGGTTGGAACATCCTGTGACGTAGAGGAATGTGTGACATTGTTCCGCAAATAGTGGGAGTGGGTTCAATTACAGAGGGTTAATTGGATTAGTCTGGGTGTAAAAACGTAAGTCAAGTCATGCAACAGGAGAATAGCTGGGGGAATACAAATAAGTATTGTGAATCGTAAATTTACGTAGTTTAGGCGTGTATTTCCGTTGTAATAGCAAATAAATAGAATCGAACAACTTGTAATTAGCAGACGGATAGTAGATAGATCGATTGAATGTAGAATGTACGGAGATTGTTTGGATCGTAAATAAACGCAGAAAAGAAAGATACAGTCCTCTTGATTGTCGAACCAGCGCAACGCAGAGATTTTCCTTAACGCAGTGGAGAATTCTGCAGCAGGCATGGAGGACAGTCAAGAGAAAGATTATAGCTTTTTGGGGAACGACACGTTCCCCAACCTTTACGATGCACTAGATTATGAGCGAAAATTTAAGAGTGAATATTTGGAGAGACAAATTTACGAGCGATTACTTAAGAGTGAACCTTCCATCGTGAAACTTATCGAGAATAAGAGCGACTTATCAAAGCTATCTACATTGAATGAACCTTCCATCAGAAAAATTTATCTATCGAGAATCAAAGAACGGGGGGGGGGGGGGGAGGGGGGGTGCGAGAGATTAACTATTTTTATGCATACCCGTGTCCCACTGGGCTCCGGTAAGTTCCACGCATTGGTTCTAGTTGTAAAAGCTTTCCTCGCCATTTTATAAAGTTGCTCTGAAACACCGCTCTTCAAAGAATCCAAAAGAAAACGTTCTCCTGTAACACGTATTTTATAAATGTTTCGCAGTATTTGTCTTCAGGCCAGTGAAATGCTTCAACGTTGTGTTTTTTCCATTTTTTCCGCAAACGTTACATTTGCGGCAAGAGAGTATTTTTTTAATTCGCCCAAGTTTTTCACAAAAAGGTGCCTGTGACAGTTCATCATGCACCTCATCCCAACCCATTTCTTTTCTCTCCCCTATTTTTATTACAAGATACTCCTTGCATATCCTTACCATTAACTCCGGGGGTAGCATTTGAATGTCCTCCGTTGTTGTCAATTCGTTTGTTGACCTGTTTGCGCTTTTCGATGCCTCTCGCTCGCTGGTTCTTGCTGCAGCCATATTGGCGTATACTTTTGCAGATAATTCTTCAACAGGAAAATAATTCTGGCACGCAAATTCGTATATATCCAGTGCAGACATTTCGTCTACAAGATACTCCTTGCATAACCTTTCCATTAACTACGGTGGTAGCATTTGTAGAAACCCGTCATATAATGCAACCAGTTGTGGTTGTAATGGTTGACGTTGGTTTCTGTTTGCCTCCCTCCTTATTGGACCGTAAAACATTTGCAAAACAGCGGATGAATAATTTGCGGCAGCCATTTTGGCGTATATACTTGTGCAGATAATTCTTCAATTGGAAAATAATTCTGGTCCACAAATTCGTATATATACAGTGCAGACATTTCGTCAATAAAAAATATTATTCATTCTCTGGCACATATGCGCTATTCAATTGACAACGACTTCACTGGACCGCGAAGTCACGCAATGATTTGTGCTGGTTGACGAAATTCGCTTCAGTGGCAATTTAATTGTTATACTCGCCACACAGGGACGATTAGGGTTCTGGCCCAGCAAATTGTAAAGTTCATGATCTCGAACAAACCTGTTTTATACCGAAACTCGGCCCCTTAACTCACCGAGTTTGGGGGCCGAGTTTCGGTATAAAACAGGTTTGTTCGAGATCATGAACTTTTCAATTTGCTGGGCCAGAACCCTCATCGTCCCTGTGTGTGCCCGGTTCAGACGCCGATCTTTTCATGAGCCGAACCTGATACCTTGAATTAAGTACATGAAAAGATCGGCGTCTGAATCAATTTGGAACGGCTATTTCAATTTGGAAAGGCTCACCCGTTCTTCTCGCCTGGCTTGGCCGAGAATTTCGCCTTTGGAACGGCTTGATTCAGACGCGGTACATTTCACGACCTTTTCATGTACCGATCCTAATGCAAAAATTATTTTTATGTCTTTTGCATTATTTTGACTGGTTTTACTGGAACTGTATGTAGGAACGGCCAAAAGAACGGCGTCTCAATCAGCAGTCGTACTTTTGTTAATTTGGGTCGGTCTAAATTCGAATTGAGTTCGGCTCATGAAAAGATCGGCGTCTGAACCGGGCCTTAGACGTATCTTGCGTGACTCCAGTAAAGTAGAGGTTACGGATGTGATCTCACTCTGATTATATTATTCCACCAGAAATGAAACATGGCGGCGTCAACTAGTCGGTTCTTTATTTAGAGTAACAAACGCGTCTTCTTGATTTCACATGTCTTTGATAACAACATTAACAAACATCGAAAGGTTGCCACTTGCAAATGATGATGGGAAACGGTCTTTGCTCAGGCTTCATATATTTGATGTTTTGTCAGATACTTCCGCACACAGGTACGTTTTAGTTCATAACTACTGCATTTGCTACATGGATCCTCTTATCTTAATAAGAGAATAATTATAAAGATATTAACAAATCGAACTTGTTATACTGCGAGTACTAGTCCTGTAGCAACTCTTTGGCATCGTACTGATTTAAACGATATCTTCCCCATAGTTCCCTAACAGGTTAAACCAAAGTGTCTCTTACAATCGTGTGTCATGGTTTTATACTCTATCAGAGCAAATGAAATTGCATGTAGGTATTTCCTTGGGGAAACTGTTCGGGCCTAGTAAAAGTATAAGTAAATTGTTATCGCAGCCGCCGAGCAGAGCTCAGTAAAGTGCATTCGACTTGGTTTATTGTGCTGGGGCCTGAACGGGTCAGTTGGCTCAGCGGTTTATAGTTGCGAGAACTAGGATTTTTGCGAGTCATTAGTAAACGAACCAAAGCAAACGTTCGATTAACTGAGCTTAATTGAAATTAATCGAACCTAAGGCTCAATTGGGTTTGGCAATCGAACACAACCAAATCCTCAGAAAAAATGACCAATCGAACGTAATCAAACATTCGATTGCGTTCGCATGATTTAGTCTGATTAGTGTATTTAGGATGAATTTTCTTCTAACACAATTGTTTTTGTTCGATTGTGTTCGATAATCGACCTAATCGAGCCCAATCGCTCCATTCAATGTCGTTGCGTTCGAGTGGTTCGATTGCGGACGTTTATAAATCGGCAAGCATGACAGTCACGGGCTGCTGTTTACATCCGCTAGCTCAATGTAAATTTTTCAGAGTCAAACAGGGGGAGAAAATGATCTGCGGAAGAGGCCTATTTGGCTGTCAGAAGAATTGTTTGAATCTAATTATTTTCAAATTCGACAAGCATGTAGTCCTCTTACTTTTTATTGCGTTTGATAGAACGCATTTCTAATCCTGTATTGGAAGGAACTTACCCTGGGTGCCAGAGGTTTTCTCGCGGCACGATTTACCTAAGCATCGATTTACCTAAGCGTCAGGAAAGCAGTGGCAATCGCGCACGATAGTGATAGACATCTTTAGCTTCGTACATCACCCAAGTTCATCCCACTTAATGTGGCAGACCACAGGTAGCCCAAGGTCATTATATGAGTAGCTCTTTATATGTTGACCTTTGTGTTGTTACGTGACTCGGGCGATTTGCATATTTATAAGGATTTGTTTGGGGAAAATAGCGATTGTTTCTGTAACCTTTGAAAATGTAGCAATTTAAATAAAAATCATCTAACCTTTCTTTAGTTGTGTGGTTTTTCCCTCCTGTGTGGTCTTCCAGCCGATTTATGGCCATTCTATTGGTTTTGCTCTCTCTCTATATCTTTTCCGAAGGTTGGGTACTCTGACGAAGCAGTCGATCCGATCCGCCGAAGGAAAACGGCCGAAAATTCGCTGCAGCAGCTCCAGTCGCCTCCAAATTCCAGATAGACCATGGACAATAGTTACTCTTTCCATCCGTGGTCTTTGCTCGCGTCGATTTTTCACAGAGACCGAATAAAACGTCGGCAATCTCTGAAAACTTTCTCGTTTTAAGCCAGCGACAGCGGCTTTGTTCAAAATCCGTGCTACCCATCCCCCAAACGGTCGAAAGTTAGCTTAGCGACCCGGTCTAAGACTCAAATTACTTCCACTCCGGGTGGGCGAGAGGGTCCGAGGGTATTGATTTTCAACGGGAGCAAAGAATTTCTCTATAAAGCATTGCAAAAACTGGCATGAAACTCTAAATTCCCCCTACCATCGATTTCATTGATACGCGGCCCTCGTCAAAACTCCCAGGAGCTGGCCATTCGCTTTCATTCCGGCATGCATTCATGTGGTTTTCCGGCACGCATTCATGTGGTTTCCCGGTTCGGCCGCAAAGAGCTGCAATTCAATCTTTTTGCAACTTAAAAATTATTTAAATTGAGTTGACAGAGAAAAGATTCCCGCTTTTAAAGATTCCCCGTTTTAAAGATTCCCGCTTTTAGAGATTCCCCGTTTTAAAGATTCTCGCTTTTAAAGATTCCACGTTTTAAAGATTCCCGTTTCAAAGATTGTCGTTTTAAAGATTCCCGCTTTTAAAGATTCCCTGTTTTAAAGATAGCCCTGCCACAACTCTTTACAGTTTTTTTAACAGGTGCAGATCAAACCTTTATGCAGCTAAGTTGTTAAAAATGGCTTTGCTTTGCTAAACCATCAGAATAAAAAACCATGAAAACGAATCTTACTTTAATTTCATGTTCAGTGAGCCGCCAACACTGGCGCGACTTTTACCTGGCTGACTCGGCTTTGTGTGAAATTAATTTTCTGAAAATTGTTCAGTTTTATCCTCTTAATAAACTCAGACGGCTTGAACTTGAAGTTTAAGTCCCACGAAATTTTCGTAAGAGCATTTGCTATATAAAAAAGTTAAATTTGACCAAATTTGTGCAGCACAAAATTTATTTATAGCCGATACACTTCCGTGATCGCTCGTTCGAAACGTCCGTCACCTGACGTCTCTTCAAACTTTGAAATTTGACAAACAAACATGCAACGGTGGCTTTGCTATTCTTGGCAACCAATCCCAGCATCTGTAAGATTCAAAATCTCGCCAATCAGCTCGCTAGTCCAAAATCTGGACATAACTGATTTAAACAGGCCTGTTATTGGATCGGCGTAATAAAAGAAATAGCGCTCCGGGTCAAAACAAGAGAAAGACCAAAACAGGAAACCGCACATGAAAAGCCTCCGGCAGCCAGGGTAGAAGGAAATCGAGTTTTCTGTGAATCTGTGGACACCAATTTGGCCCCCAAGAAAATTTATCAGGGGGGAATGACGTCATGTCCATGCTTGTTGCGTTGCTTTCTTTTTGTTTTCGATTCCCTTCGAGTTCCTTCGAGTGTTTTACGTCATTGCAGAACTTTTTTCGCAGTTGTATTGGTTTACTTGGGCTATCACTGGCAAAGATGATTGGAGCTATTTATCAGAACATCAGAAGCCTGCCTACTGCTGGTGTGTTTTCTGGAAACAGGTCAAACAGATGCTGCAATTCGCCGAAGCAGCACATCTTATTTTAATATAAAACTCAGCTGCTTTTCATTGGAGATTCAACGTCTGTTCGCGTACAGAGTTGTGACGCTGTGCTGTTCAGATCAGCCTTATTGTTATCCAAGAAGAACCTTGTTGTAAGGATTGTGCAACTCCTGGTGCGAATATATAACAGCAGATTTCGATGGGTGCCGTGACAATTTTATGTTTGCATTTTAGCCTGCATGTGCGTTTGCTGCGTTAATTTGTTGACATTTGTTGGGCGACAAAGAAATGATATAATTTGTCATTCTCGTCTTGAGGTTGGTGATTATTTGGCTACTGCTACTACATGCCGATTTCTTCATATTTTAGCTGACAATTAATCAATGCAGTCCACTGTCTGCGGGATTCGAAATACTGACTGCAACTTAGGCCCTGTTTATATGGTCTCGGGTACCCGAGACAACCCTCCCTCCCGAGACAACTTTACCGAGCGTTTATATGACAAAATTTGTCCCTGGCAGCCGAGTTAAAGTTGACCCTGTTTGATTATTCATAAAGTATTTTAATATTCAACTCACCAGTTATCCTTCTTTCTTTGAATTTCTTTCGTTTATTCGATCACTGGAGGCCTTGCTGGGTTAAATTCTATTTCTTTAGTGCATTTTTTTGCGTAAAAACCTGAAATTCGGACGGTACGTGACACTCGGCACGTTCAGAGTTGTCCCGGGTAAGCGAGCCAAAGTGTTTATATGAGAAAAAGTTGTCCCGCCTGCCAGGGTTACCCTACCTGCCGAGACGAGACAACTCGCCCACCCGAGTTGTCTCGCCCCCCGAGACAACTCGGGCGGGATCATATAAACGGTCCGTGGAATCTTTCAAAGATTTTAGTGAAAAGTTAGCTCGCCCAGGGTAACTCGGGGGGAGGGTTGTCTCGGGTACCCGAGACCATATAAACAGGGCCTTAGCCTGCGTCGGACAAAACCGCCGGTGTAGACGATACCGAGGATTATGTGACACGTCCGGCTGCAACGAAGGCGACTTTGTTATTCATGAACAGCGGTGTCACGCAATGCATAGAACTCCGAACATTGTATGTGTATGAATAAATTGGGAAAAATCATGTTCTTCAGCTACACTGTACAGTTATGTTAAGAGTTTCATACTGATAGAAAGCTTGAATTTCGGGAAACCAAGTGAAAATGAAGCCAAGCGAATTGAAGTCGGCGAACGCACTCCTAATCTTTGATTACCACTAGTTTGTAGTTATATTGCTAGTCCCGGAGCTAGGCAGTCAACCCAGCATTATAAGCAAAATTATTATCCTCGATGAATGGTAGACTGAAATACTGGAAAGCTGCATCTTTGCTTTCGGTAAAATGACCATACAAACAATTAAATTGGTTTACAGAACGGGAAAAGCTTACTGTAATTATCATAGTAAGTATAACAAAAAACTATTATAATAAATAATTCTCATACTAAGTAAATAATGTAAACTAATTAGCATTAAGGGTGGTAAGCTGTCTTTTCCAAGCAGGCTAATAATAAGATAGGCCCGTAGGGAGGGGTGCGAAGAGTGCGCTCACAACCCACCCCCCCCCCCCCCCCCACACACACACACACACAGGCTGCAGAGGTTCGCTTAGCTTCTTCGTTGAACAATGATTTAAAAAAGTATTGTCGGGAATTATGTGGTGTATCGTTATGGTTGTTCTTTTTGTTGTAGATTACGTGATTTTGTCTTTGTTTTGTTTATTTATTGTAATGATCCGCGTAACAATTAGGCATCTGAAATGCACGGCACGTGATAAGGCGTCAGCTATTAATGATTATTATCAATTAAAATCCTGGCCCGCGATTGGCTTAAAAGGCAAAATTTTACGAAAAATGGTCAAAAATTTACTTTTTACCTATTTTTAGAGCTAAATTTGGTCCCAGTGTCGTCGCTTTTGCTTTTGCCGAGTTTTTTTGCCATGGCATATGGGGAACTGGTTGAAATCGAGCGAGGGAGTTTTCTCACATCAGCCGCCATTTTGGAATGCGTAGCAATCGTGGAAGTTTTCTGTCGGTTTTTGATCCTAAACGTTTTCATAATCTTTCGCTTTCTCGTTTAAAATACTGTAGAAGTTAGTCATCAACCTTTTCGGGTTATTTTAAAAGGAGTTATCCATTTTATAAGTCGCGAAATGCCTCCAAAGGCTTCGAGCTGTTGCCCGCATCACGGCCGCTGGGGACATTCAGATTTGACTGACCTGAGGACCGCAACAGAACCCGAGTTAAAATTCTGTGAAGTGGACAAGGATGGTCGACACAAAGGAAGAAAAAGGAAAATTTGTACGTCTTGCCGAAATCGTATCCAGCTCGCGGTGTGACCTAGATCTGTCGGCAAGCGGCACTTTGTATCGTTTCATTCCGCGCAGAGTGTTCAGACATCTAACGAACCTGAATTTAGCGTCAACAGAAGTAACGGATCGACATTTTCTCCAAATGATGCGATCGTGAACAACACTTGAAGTTCTGGACATTTCGTACTGCACCGGTATCTCGCAAGTTGCCATTTTCCAAGCTAGGGACAATTTGGACTACGTACAGCACATCGATATTTCCGGCAACAGACAGCTCACCATTTTGGCTGTAGCTTGCCTGTGTTACTGCCCGAATATTGCGACAATACAAGCACATGCTTTGGAGTTAAGCGCAGAAGAATTATTGTTTTTGAGAAAAACTTTCGAATGTGTTGCACGTGGCGATGTTCAACTTGAAACAGATGACGGCTATTATCCGTTGCCCATCATGGACACGTTTTATCGTGAACTTTTCAACGACTAAACCTGGAGCAAGCATGGATTCTTCTGTACAAAGAATGGGCAGTTTTTATAAACAGTAATTTTTCCGCGTTGTTATTTACAATCATCTTTGCGCTAAACATTTTTGTTTTGTTAGGAACTTTTCAACTGATACGTGAGAAAGAACAATAAATAATTGTAACACTGGGATATCGCATTCCTCTTAGCGCTATTGTTTTGAAGCACGAATGTAAAATCGCTGTCTTCCCCGTATGGAAATTGATCAAATTGTGACTTGAAAGTAAGAATTAGATTTAATTTGCAACTTGAAAGTGTAAAATCATTCAAAATTCCGTTCTCGACCTTATTTGTCTTCAATACAAATTCAAATTTCGCGCTTCGCTTGTAATCCGCCAATGAGCGGCAAGGAATTTTATTTAATTAAAGAATTGACACGTTCGCGATTAACCGCTATTTGTGCATTTGAACCCCCGATTTTTGCCTACCTCTTGCGCGGATCGTTACATTATAATCAATTTGATTTGAGAAAGTGTTAAGTGACAGACAACGTGCGGGAATCGACTAGCCTTGAACTTTGGAACCTTTTTAGTTGAAACCCAAAACCAGTAGATTTACAGTAATAGGAGAGACAATAGAAGTAAATAGAATAAGGAAACCTTTGTAATCTTGAGCTTGAGGGAGATCTTGGCGGTGAATAATAAAGAAGAAATTAATCAGGATTTCTGGTGAGAGTGTTGGGCTTTAAATCTTGGAGGCAATTCCCAACAGTATATAGTATTTAGTATAGTATAATTCTGAACCCCCCCCCCCCCAATAATTATTTGGCAATGAATAAATAAATTTACCCAATTTAAAAAGTACCGTTTTAATATTGTCATAATGTGATATTCGTTTTACAATTTCCTGGGAGCGCACGTCCCGGACCTCCCTAGATGACTTGCGCCTACGGCGCGCGCTGCAAATCCCTACGGCATTTGGATTACCACCCCACCCCCTCCCCAATCGCAAATATGCTGCGCGGTCCCTGCCTGACTGATGCCAACGGTATTGCAAATGCTTTTAGTAAGTATTTTTCTCAACTGGTCCAACGTTAGCCAATCACCTATATACAATCAGGAAATAGATCTTATGTAGAATTCTTGACAACTTCACAATACAACAGTTTTGATGTAACACAAATAACACCCATGGAAGTTGAAAATGTCATTTCTAGTCTGAACGCAAGCAAAGCTCTGGGGCCTTACAGAATACCAATTAAAATGCTTAAATTATTGAAATCCGCTTTGGGCTATCCATTATCTTATTTAATTGTTCTTTTTCGAGGGTCTGGATGGGGTGCTGGATTCTCGGCTATCAGTTAAAATTTAGGTCATTTCTCAGCTATCAGTTAAAGTTTGAGCCATTTCTAAGTCATCATTTTTACATAAGTAGTAACGACCGACGGTTTAAGACGTAGCCAATCAGGAGCTGAGAAAGACAAAATACTATTGTTTAGAGAATGGCCTTTCTCCACATCACAATTCGGTTTGGTAGCAGTAAGCAGCCATTTTGTTTTTTTCGTCACACAAATAAAAACCAAACAAATTCATTTTAAAAACAAAGACTATATTCTCAAAGAAATGCTAGTTTTTACAAATTGGGTCGTGTGCGTGACGCGGGGCGTCAAGCGCCAGGAAAAAATATTTACAAGTTTTTGTGTGTGCGATGGGAATACGAGGGAGAGAGTGTCTTGTCAAACTGAGCATAGTGCATGGACGTGAGTCTTGTGAGGGAACTATTTACAAATTGCATAAGAGTTCGACATTGACGTCATCCTGTCTGTCCCATAGTTGTCGTACTATTTCCCCTGCCACGGGGTGTGGGCGCAGGTATCTGTAAGGGCACGAGAAGAAATCTCACCTCCGTTTGCTGCGCCTTTCCTGACACTAAGAGTTCCTAGATTTCGTTCAATATTCCAAATACCGCGCGCTTTGATACGTTAATGAATGGAATACCTCCCACCCCACGAAGTGTTTTCAGAAGTATTCGTATGGTTTATTCTTGTTGATTCGCAGGATTTTAAAAGTAAAGGATTCGATTTTTTCTAATTCTCGAATCGTATTACGCCTGTCAATGTGATCTGAAAATTATTACGCAGCGCTTAATCAAGTTGCCTCTTGTTTTGATGACCCTATGGCTATTCAAAATACCGTACGCTTTGATGCATTAATGAATGGATACCTCCCACCTTATGAAGTGTTTTCAGAAGTATTCGTATGATTTTTTTTCTTGTTGATTCCTAAGAAAGGCAAGGAGTCGTTTTTCTTACGTCTGTCAATGTGATCTGAACATTTTTACGCAACGCTTAATCAAGTTGCCGCTTGTTTTTGTTGTCCCTCCGCACGCTTTACTACAACAAAGTTCAGAGAAGTATTCCAAAAGGAACAACAGACGTTCGAAACGTCAAAGCCCGCAAAAAAAATGGCTAGCGGGGCCAAATCTATCTTTCTGGGAACAGCAGCTGAATTTTGCAGTGTGGTGTGCGACGACAGGTTGCGGAATATCTCGAGAAGTATTTGACAAAGATCACACAACGCTGAATCTGCCGCCGCAGGTGCGGGCTTTCTACATCTTCCACGTGCACTTCACGGTTCGGCGCATCCTGTATCAGCTCGGAGGCATCCAAAGCGTGAGCGCGCTGCCGGGCGACCCAACATGGAGTCAGACCATCAACAACCATGACGTGGTGTCTTACAAAAGATTGTGCGCAGAGTTCGGCGTTCGCCCGTCAACCGATTTCCGCTACACGCGAGGACCAAACCACGGGCTGGGGAGCGTTTACATTTATTGCCGCGACCCTTTCCTCCTGCTTTCAGCTGCTTTTCAACATCGACTTGACTGGAGGGGAACCCAACAACTTCCTCGTTCAAAACGTCGGGCGCGCTCTGGTCGACAAGCTTGTTGTGAAGTACGGGGCGAAGTACTGCAGGACACGGTGGGGTATGACATCTTCAAGACCTGGGAGGACCTTTTCCTCTCGCAGGAGGAGCGGGACAACAGGCTGCTCGATGGAATTCAAAGCGAGGACCTCTGCAAGATCCGCTCAAACACTGAGGATAAGAAAACCTCGGGCGTCGACGCGGAAAACGTGCTCTCCGCCGTTTTCGGCACAAAATACCGAAAAAGACTGGACCACCAGATCCTGTCCGACCACGGAGTCTTTTACCCCCAAGCTATTTACCAAGATCTCGTGTTTGAGCTGACCCTTGCGCCGGCCTTTCAGGTTGTCAAAGGCTCTGACCCCACAAAACTGAAATACAAGCTGACAGACATCCAGCTCGAGTACGAAATGATGAGAAACTCGGATCTGGCGGAAGAAGCGCGCAGTGTTTATTACGCTGGCAAGGAATTCGCGTACGATCACGTCCAGCTTTATCAGGTGCACCCCTTCCCAAAAGCCAAGGAAAGGATTAACCACAGAGTCAACCCCAAGAGAAGGTCCATGAAAGGAATCCTTCTCCTGTTCATCGAGCCTTACGCTCAAGGGGCCAGAGATACAGAAAAGTTCTTCAACCCCGGCCTCTCGAAAGTCAGCGTCAGGGTGAACGGCTCGCCTAACATGCTGTACAACAACGGCGTCTTATACAGGGACATGTAGGAGATGGTCCGCAGCTTCTTTCCACAGAAAAAGACGCCCCACATGAATATGACAAAGTTCTACAACGATGACAAGTTCGGGCTTTTAATCGATCTGCGCTCCATGGCACGGCGCGCGCCTCGTAAACACACAAGACGGGGTACAGCTTGAGCTTGAGAGGAAGGCAAGCGGAGCAGGCAATGTGAACTGCTACGTCTTTTTCACTCATCATTCCTAGGTATGACAATTACTTTCACAGGTAAATGGATACTAAAGGACGGCTGTTTATTCGCATGCTCGAATATTTGCGGCAACCTGACAGAATGCTGAGGAGCCCGCGCTTTATGCTACAGAAGCCGGAGCTAAGCTCCAGCAGCTATGAGCGAGTTGGCCTTGTAATAAAAATTGCGTCGTATTTCTCCTTACTAAGCAATGTTCATGCGAGTGTTTTTAAAATGCCAAAATGAAAGGTACCTCCCCAGACTACATTGACAATGATAGAAATTCCAGTCCTAGATTCCAGGACTTCCGGACCTGATATATGTAGTATTATTGTTTCTACCTGTTGTGATTACGATTTCTTTGTTCTCAAACAGCCAATAAAAAAATCCCCTGAGCCCATCGTTCTGCGTGCCAGGGCCTCGCCGGCTAAGAGAAACGGGCTATGGGGCCGAGAATGATTTGGAACAGCCGAAAACAAGCACACCCTAGCAAAAAGAGCCAATACAATGTAAGGGCTGATAGAGAGATACGTATCCCAACGAACTAATGAAATAATTTGAATTCTAGTTAATGCAAGTTCAAAGCCGAAGCAGAAAATTAACAAGTTGTGTGCGGACGAGAAAAATCGATGTGTATTCATTTGTGACCTTTAAGTCATGCGTGAACTCCGCACTTCCACGAAAAAAATATGCAGCTAATTCTGCTCTTTGGGTTCTGAATAGGTTCTGTTTAGCGTGAGACTACTATCTTCTGATCTTTTTCAGGACTTCGTTGCCAGAAAAGACGTCCCTAGTAAAGTTTGGCCATTGGACTTAACTTATTAAGGGCCTATAATTTCATAGACGTTATTAATTAGATAGAAAAACAACCAAACCGAAGCTAAAAATAATCTTCAATTATTTAACGAAATGTTGCCAAGCATTATATAGAGTAAGGGGTAATACCGGTAAGGGAAGTGGGAGTGAGGGTTATCAGCATTATTGCCAGTGGTTTCGTTTAACTATGTTTTAATTTCAGCTGTTACATGGCCTCAATGTTTTACCTTATTACATGAAATTTTCTTGACACGACTTTATGTCACGATTTTAGAGGTCGCATATTTCGCGACACTTTAATTTCGCGATTTTACGAAAATGGCGTATCCAGACTCACTTTAATTTCGCGTTTTTTGCCAACATTACAAGCTTGACTATTTCCTTTATAATGCGTTAAACATTTCTTGGATGACGATAAAACAACTTTACTCAGAACCAGCAACACTAACAAAAGGAAAACACGCTTATTAGGTTCAGTTAACAGTAAGAGTGAAACAGTTCAGTCTCAGAAAGGATTCACATTTTTTATATACTCTCTTATATAATCTCATTATCATTACAAGAACCTTTTTTGTCCAGTCTGGGAAAAGCAACCATTTAGTAGATCCTAACAACGGTGGCAAACGCTCAGGTTTTTGCAAAAACTAATGTTTTCATGATTATCAAATATTTTCGCGTCATATTATGTTCGCGACACTTTAATTTCGCGATTTTTTTAAAGCGCGAAATTTGCGAAATTAAAGTGTCATGTAATAATGTACGTGCACGTGTTAAACAGACCACCCAAATAGCCCCAACCCCGTTCAGCCGCGCCCACAAAAGGTACGCCTGTACTGAATTCGATTCGGCCCCTGTGCATGCTGGTTAAAATGTAACTTGAAACTTGCTCGTACGTCTATTGTATCGCCAGCTGCAATATTTACCATTTTTCATCAAGATTAGGGCTAACCTGAGGTAAGAAATAGTTCCATGTAAACCGATAATTTTCGTTCCGTGCATTGTGAGATCCAGAAAACTGCCAGATGTAATAAACTTATAATTTGGTTTTATCAACTGGGTTGATAATGTCAATTGGCCACCG
Source organism: Blastomussa wellsi (assembly GCA_947652115.1). NCBI lineage: Eukaryota > Metazoa > Cnidaria > Anthozoa > Scleractinia > Plerogyridae > Blastomussa > Blastomussa wellsi. Next base: position 11,027,361 of record OX393570.1, on the reverse strand, counting down.
TAAAGAGATTCAAGAGCTGACGTTTCGAGCGTTAGCCCTTCGTCGGAGCGAATCAAGGAATTGTGCGCCGTGTGTTTTTATATACAGAAAGATGGAGCTTCGCTATTGGCTGGTGCCTGGTAACGTGAAAACTTCGGAATAAATTAGTTGAATGAAAAGCGTTCGTTGATACCGTGAGGATTAAGAGTGCCGATTTGAAAAATAAATTTTTGTTCTAGAGTTTTACGGCTTTCCGTGTTTCCTTGGTGAAGGGAAAGGCCACAGACTGCCATATGTTGCTTAGAATGATTTGGGAGATTGAAGTGTCTCGCGACCGGTTTCGATGCATTTTTGTCGTCTTTCTCTACGTCACGAAGGTGTTCTCGGAATCGGTCGCCAAGTCGTCTCCCTGTTTCGCCGATGTATAATTTTTTGCAAAGAGTGCAAGTTATACAGTAGATGGCATTGGCTGAGGTACAGGTGAAATGATCAGTGATTTTGATAGATCGCTTGGGTCCCGATATTTTGTCAACGTTGTGAATGAAAGGGCATGTTTTGCATCGTGCGCGAGCGCATTTAAAAGTTCCGGGTTGATCACTAGTTTGGAATGCACTTCTGACTAAAAAGTTACCTATGTTTTTGTCGCGTTTAAATGAAATTGATGGAGGTTGCGAAAAGATTCTACCAGTGTCGGGATCATTTTGAAGTAATTTAAAGTTTTTGAGAATGATGGATTTAACTGCGTGGTTGTGAGGGTGAAATGTGAGGGTGAATGGAATTCTATCGTTGTTTTCTCTCTGTGACGTTTGTAGTGCTGACTGTCGATCAATTTGCTGGGCGCGATGATGGCCCGCTTGAACAACAGAAGCAGGATAGCCGCGTTTGTCGAAGAAATTGCACATTTCCTCTGATTTTAAGGAAAAATCAGAGTCGTCACTACAAAGACGGCGAAGTCTAAGAAACTGAGAATAAGGAATGGAATTATTGACATGTAATGGATGTGAAGATGAATACAACAAATAGCTATGAGAATCTGTGGGTTTGTAGTGCACACTGGTGCATAAACTGTTACCTTCGATAGAAACTTTGATATCCAGGAATGCTAAGGAAGTATCGGAAATTTCCCAGGTATATTTAAGGGCAGGATGAAACGAATTAACAGCGGTTATAAATTGATTAAGATCCTCTCTGGTAGAAGAGGTAGCGCCGATACAGTCGTCAATGTAGCGACGATAGAGTTCAGGTTTTGGGCCGTTGTATTGATTGAAAAATTGGTGTTCAATATAGCCTACGAAAAGATTGGCGTAGCTGGGTCCCATTTTGGTACCCATGGCCACGCCATTGATTTGTTTGTAATAATTGTTCGCGAATGAAAAACAGTTGAGTGTTAACACTAACTCAGCCAGGCGGAGTAATGTTTCCGAGCTTGGTTCCTTAACAGTGCGTAAATCAAAAAAATGTTTGAGGGCTAGAAGACCTTCGCCATTTGGGATGACGGTGTAAAGAGATGTAATATCCATAGTGAAAATAAGTTTGTCTTCAACAA
>OX393570.1:10963960-11025636 GCA_947652115.1 Blastomussa wellsi | reverse complement strand
CCAACCTTTCTTCGGAAGAGAGGACGGCGCTAAGAAACCTTAGTAAGCGCAAAGACATAATTATTAAAGCGGCCGACAAAGGCGGCGCTTTAGTTGTTTGGCGGGCCGACCTCTACCAAAAAGAAGCTGTGCGGCAACTTTCTGACACCTCTTTTTATGCTAAAGTCGATAAAGATCTCACCTCCACTAACCAACAAATTCTCAAAAGCACTATTAACGACCTTATAGTCAAACAAGAATTGCCGGCTACCGCTACCAATCTCATCATTACCACTCCCAGAACCTCATGCATTTACTTGTTACCTAAGATTCACAAACCTAACAACCCAGGTCGACCTATCGTCTCTGCCTGTAGTTGCCCTACCGAACTCATTTCCAGCTATTTAGACAAAATTATGGCACCTATTGTCAGATCTTTACCGTCATACGTTAAAGACAGTCAACACGCACTTCAAATTTTTCGCGATTTCAATTTCCTGGGCGAAGACAAACTTATTTTCACTATGGATATTACATCTCTTTACACCGTCATCCCAAATGGCGAAGGTCTTCTAGCCCTCAAACATTTTTTTGATTTACGCACTGTTAAGGAACCAAGCTCGGAAACATTACTCCGCCTGGCTGAGTTAGTGTTAACACTCAACTGTTTTTCATTCGCGAACAATTATTACAAACCAATCAATGGCGTGGCCATGGGTACCAAAATGGGACCCAGCTACGCCAATCTTTTCGTAGGCTATATTGAACACCAATTTTTCAATCAATACAACGGCCCAAAACCTGAACTCTATCGTCGCTACATTGACGACTGTATCGGTGCTACCTCTTCTACCAGAGAGGATCTTAATCAATTTATAACCGCTGTTAATTCGTTTCATCCTGCCCTTAAATATACCTGGGAAATTTCCGATACTTCCTTAGCATTCCTGGATATCAAAGTTTCTATCGAAGGTAACAGTTTATGCACCAGTGTGCACTACAAACCCACAGATTCTCATAGCTATTTGTTGTATTCATCTTCACATCCATCACATGTCAAGAATTCCATTCCTTATTCTCAGTTTCTTAGACTTCGCCGTCTTTGTAGTGACGACTCTGATTTTTCCTTAAAATCAGAGGAAATATGCAATTTCTTCGACAAACGCGGCTATCCTGCTTCTGTTGTTCAAGCGGGCCATCATCGCGCCCAGCAAATTGATCGACAGTCAGCACTACAAACGTCACAGAGAGAAAACAACGATAGAATTCCATTCACCCTCACATTTCACCCTCACAACCACGCAGTTAAATCCATCATTCTCAAAAACTTTAAATTACTTCAAAATGATCCCGACACTGGTAGAATCTTTTCGCAACCTCCATTAATTTCATTTAAACGCGACAAAAACATAGGTAACTTTTTAGTCAGAAGTGCATTCCAAACTAGTGATCAACCCGGAACTTTTAAATGCGCTCGCGCACGATTCAAAACATGCCCTTTCATTCACAACGCTGACAAAATATCGAGAGCCAAGCGATCTATCAAAATCACTGATGATTTCACCTGTACCTCAGCCAATGCCATCTATTGTATAACTTGCACTCTTTGCAAAAAATTATACATCGGTGAAACAGGGAAACGACTTGGCGACCGATTCCGAGAACACCTTCGTGACGTAGAGAAAGACGACAAAAATGCATCGAAACCGGTCGCGAGACACTTCAATCTCCCAAATCATTCTAAGCAACATATGGCAGTCTGCGGCCTTTCCCTTCACCAAGAAAACACGGAAAGCCGTAAAACTCTAGAACAAAAATTTATTTTTCAAATCGGCACTCTTAATCCTCACGGTATCAACGAACGCTTTTCATTCAACTAATTTATTCCGAAGTTTTGACGTTACCAGGCACCAGCCAATAGCGAAGCTCCATCTTTCTGTATATAAAAACACACGACGCACAATCCTTGATTCGCTCCGACGAAGGGCTAACGCTCAAAACGTCAGCTCTTGAATATCTTTACGGTGGCCAATTGATAAAACCAAATTATATTGTTATACTTTCCACCGACGCAGCACCACAGTTTCTTTAGAAACTTACCCCCTCTATTCATTTGTAATAAACTTAGTTAACTTGTGCTAAAATGTTTACGAGAATTCATATTGACTTTAAAATATGTTCACGAAAACTCGAGCGCTATTTTATAACAGATTTGACGCGCAGTCGAACTGTTGGAAATCACCAGTTCACCCAACACTAGTCACGTCTCAATAATCTTTTATTCACCAGAAAGCTCACAAGTAAGTCACATCCGTCACCGATCACGTTCTCTCTCTACTCTGAATGACATATCACTTCTTATTGTAAAAGTATACTATATTCACGTGATCAACTTGTCACTTAAACTTAGTTACATTGATGTAATTGGTTATCGATTATTGTCACGGTCCTTGTCACGATATGAATTTCCCTTCTGTCACGCACTACAAGTAACGCTGCTATAAATCTTTAACACCCTCCCCCCATTTGTCTCGAAAAGAGCAAATGTTTACTGAAAAATTAAACCTTGTCAAACTACACTTATCCGAAAACGAAAACTATGATTGCATAGTCTATAATTAGAAATAAAGCGAAAGTTACGTGATTCTTTACAGTTTCTTAATTGTTCTCGTCGTTCGCTATAGCAGCAATACGTCCTCGGGCATCCCGTGCAGCCTGCCTCGTTTCTCTCCTTGGGGCAAACTCCGCTGGGTTGACGCTAAGTACATTCTGGGCTCTCCGGGGTTCACGATCACACGACAACTCAAGGGGGTAGAGCTGTTGTAATGCTCGCTCAAGGTACGATCCAGTTGCGGTTTTCATCCTCGCAGCTCTCACTATACCATCTCGTCCAGTGATAAGCTCGTCAACGATCCCCATCTTCCACTTTCCGCGGTTTCTTTCGTCGTCTTTCACCAACATCACGTCACCCACCGCTATGTCACTTTGGTTTCCCGGATGTTTAAGGCGATGCTGCTCGCGTAATCCCCGTAAATAGTCATCCGTCCACCGTCGCCACATCGTGTCTTTACACCGCTTGAGGTACTTCGCGCGCTTCCTGAGGTCTGGGGTCTCTAGATGATGGTGCTCCAACTCCGGTAGGAGGTTTGGTGGTCCGAACAGCAACGAGTTAGGGGTGAGAACTGGTAGTTGTGGATCATCCTCCACGTAGCTAAGGGGGCGGTTGTTGAGTGCAACTTCGACGTCTAATAAAACGTCTTGCAACTCTGCCCATGTCAGCAAGCCTCCACCAATAGACTTGTACAGCGCTCGTTTGACCAGTCCGATTAGGCGTTCGAACTGTCCTCCCCACCAGGGAGCTCTGCTTAGGTTGAATTGCCACATTATTCTCTGCTTCGCCAGGTAGTTGGGAACTTTCTCATCACTCATAATGGTCCTGAGAAGGTTTGCGGCGCCAACAAACGTTTTTCCATTGTCGGAGTAGATTTTCTCTGATCGTCCACGGCGCGCGATAAACCTCTTTAAACTTGTTATGAATTCTGTGGTCTCCAAGTTTGGCAACAACTCTAAATAGATTCCACGTGTTAGGCTACAAGCGTAGAGTACAATGTACGCCTTGCCTTCGTTCTTCTTCCCCTTTCGGTACTTCAGAGGGCCAGCGAAGTCGACACCGATCACTTGAAATGCTGCGCTTCCTTCAGTTCGATCTCTTGGTAAATTTCCAGGAGGTGGGCTCTTTAGTGCGACCGCTTGGAATCTCTTGCATCCGTAGCATTTCTTGATCACCTTCTTTGCCAGTCGTCTCAGTCTCGGTATCCAGTACCGTTCGCGCACCTTTGTTAGTGTGAGTCCAACTCCCCCATGGAGGGTGGCCTCATGAAAAACCATTGTTAGCTTCTCTGTGAAGGGGTGGCGGTCCGGGAGATAAATGGGATAATCTCCCTGGATTCTTCCGCGACACTCTAGTAGCCCGTCTTGTCTTTCTTGCAGGTTCAGCTGCAGTCGCTCTTCTTCGAATTTCTCGCTTCGCTTTGCGCTGTTTTGAGCACGTACCACCCAGAAAAGTGTTTGCTTCTCTATCTCGTCAGTCGTTAGGGGGCCATGTGTTCTCTGCTCTTTGTGTTTGCGGGTGTTGTTCACAAAACGCGAAATCCAGGCACAAACTCTCAACACTTTCCACAGAGGAAACTTCTCTAGCAGCACGTCAAACTCGTCTGTCACTTCTCGGGCTCCGGCAAATGCTTCTCGGGTCACCTTTGCTTCTACTTGGCTTTCAGGAGTGCTGTTCGTCACGATATCGCATGGCCAGCTTTCTTTCTCTGCTAACCATTTGGGTCCTCTCCACCATAGCTTCTCCCCTTGCACACTACCACCACGACTTCCCAGATCTGCAGGGTTCTCTTGGCTCGTCACGTGACGCCATTTTACGTTTGAATGTTGTTGGATCTTGCTTACCCGGTTGCTGACGAACTGTTTGTAATCCCCAGCTCCTCGTATCCAGTGCAAGGCGACTGTACTGTCCAGCCAACAGAACATTTCACCGACAGGAAAGCCCTCCAGCGCGTCTCTTGTATTGGTTATGAGATTAATAGCCATATTACCAGAAACCAGCTCCAGTCGGGGGATACTCAGGCCTTGCTTTGCCAATCTTGCCTTCGCAGTTACAAGCCCAACGTTGACCCCAGATGGTTGTGTGACTACAGCGTACAAGGCGGCTGAAACCCCTCTACCACTCGCGTCACCGAAACAGTGCAGGTCAATGTTGGTTATTTTCTCTCGTTGCGCCGTGAGAGGCCTGGGCACAGTTATGTTTGGAGGCAAACCTTTCTCCCATTGTCTCAGCTGCTTGACTAGTTCCTCTGGCAATTCTGCGTCCCATGCTATCTTCAATTCACAGGTCTTGCGGTAAAGCAGTTTCCCACTTAGTGTTGTGGGCGAGGCTAAACCGAGGGGGTCGTAAACTTTGGCTAGCTTCGTCAGTAAGTTTCTCTTGGTGGGCTGGACACGTTCAACAGGGAACTTGACTTCGATAGTGTCCTTTTCTTTGTCCCATGGAACTCCAAGGAGTGCCCCCTTCCCCCTCTGGGGAACGCCTAATTGCTGTTTTGCGTAGGTCTCTTGCGTCTCACTGCTCTGATTTGCACTCACTGCGTCTAGCTCCGTGGCGTTCGAGTGCCACTTGTGAAGTGTGAATCCCCCTTGACCAAATACTTCGGTTGAAGTCTCCTTGACTTGTTTAGCGACTTCCACAGTAGGACCGCCGTTGATCAAATCGTCCACGTACAAACTCTTCTCAATTTCGTTCACAATCTCTGGGTAGGCTTTGCGACAGTTCTCCAAGTGTTGCTTTATCACTCCCCCTAGCAGGAATGGGGATGATGAAAGGCCGAACAGAGCTCTCGTAAATCGCAAAGTTTCCACGCGTCTCGTCTCAAGGTCAGCGATCCAGTGGAAGCGCATGGCATCACGGTCCTGCATACGGATCCTGACTTGCAAGAACGCCTGCTTCATGTCACCTGTTGTAAGTACGGGGTTAAATCTTGCTCGCACCATCACTGACCACAGCTGATTTTGAAGGGGTGGACCTGCGTGAAGGCAATCATTGAGTGAGGGTGCTTTGTCATACGCCCGAGCTGAAGCGTCATAGACAATTCGAAGTTTAGTACTCTCAGCATCCTCTGATCACGGGTTTGTGCGGTATGTAAAACTCTCGTCCCACCACTTGCTCTTCGGCTGGCTCTACGATCCCCTCAACAAGTTGCTCTTTGATGATAGCATCATACTGCTCTAAAAGACCCTGATTCTCCAGTTTTCGAACGGTATTTTCCAGTCGTTTCAAGCTTCCCGCCTTGTGGTTGGGCAGAGGTGGGTGGTTTCCCTTCCAGGGCAACCCTGTCTCGTACCAGCCCTCCGCACTTCGAGTCAATTGCTCCTTGAATTCTTCGTACACATCTGCTTGATCGCCGATTGCTGTGTCTTGTATTCCCAGCACGTCTAGTTTGCAAAGCTGTTCGTAGTCTGCTGCTGCTGTTTGAGTTAGAAGCATACTAGAAATGTCCACTTCTTTCCCAGGCGACATAATTGTCCATCCTAATTTCGTTAACTCCGCCACAGGCTCTCCAGGACTTCCTATCTTTGGTCTGGTCTCTGTTCGTATTTTTGCATAGTCGCTCACGCCCAGTATGATGTGAACTGGAAGTTCGGGCTTGTCATCTCGATCTGTCATCTGTATGCCTGTAAGGTGGGGGTACTTTTGGATAACTTCAGCGTATTTTGGGTTTTCAAGTGATAACAAAGACCCACGATCCACTTTCGTGACTTCAGTTTCCAACCGGAAATTTCCGTCAAGGCTGTTAATCGTCACTCCATAAACACCGATGGCCTTGTTGACTGATCCCAGCATCATTTCTATGCGTTTGAACTCTTCGCGAAGTGGTCTGACCCCGAGATGGTCCAGAATGGCAGAGGAAGCATATGAACTGCCCGCTCCAGTGTCAAGGAGTGCATGGCATTTGACTCCATTAACCTTGACCACAACAACAAGATAAATTACCTTGCATGTTCCCTTGTCTTGTGCTGTCAAAAATCTTCCGACACTGGAGTTGTTTGTCTGGTCGCAAATCGACGTGTGGTGTTTGCGTTGACAATTGTGACAACCGCGGCTTCTACAGCTTTCAGCTCTGTGTCTATCACCGGTGCAATTAAAACATAATTGTTTTTGGCTCAGGATCCTTTTGCGGTCTCCAACTGCGGTAACTTTGGGACAATTGGTAGAGAAGTGGCCCGTCTTATCACAGTAGACACACCCCATGCGTCTGTTTTCCAACTTCCTGTCGGGTTTGATAGGATCTCCGGCGCGAATAGCCGTCATTCTTATCATTCTTTTCTTTGGGAGTGTATTTTGGTTCTCTAGGTTGGCTCTCCTTCTCACTCGCTTCAACTACTGGATTGATGTCCTTCCAACGCTTAATCGCTTGCAGTAGCTGCCTAAAATCCCACTCCTGCCACCCTTCATGGCCCCTCACTAAATCAGACTTAATCCCTTTCAGTTTGTCTAGCACAGTTCGAACATTTCCTGCAACATCACGCAATTTGCCAAGCGTTTCTAAACTTTGCACGTTGTACAAAAGTCGCTTATAAAACTCCTCTACCTCCCTTGGACTTTCTCCCATGATGGTTGGTAGCCCCATGATGTTGTTAACGTAAGCGTTAACAATTTCCGAGGTTTTCCCATACTCTGACTTAAGGATGTTTTTGGCCCTTTCGTAACCCTCTGTACTGAACGGAAGCCCATCAATATCTGCTCTTACTGGCGGTTGGAGAAGCTCCTTCAAGTAAGCAAATTTTGTAACTGGCGCTAAATTCGTTGATTCGATTTCTGCACAGAATTTGTTCCAAAAAGGCAGCCATTGTTCATAAGTCCCATCGTACTTTGTGATTGATAGTTTTGGCAGCTTTGCGTGCGAACCACTCGACTCCCCTTGTTTCTCTTTTCTCAGTTCTGCGGACTTCTCCTCGTATTTTAGCTTAATTTCCAACTTTCCCTTTTCAAATTTGAGTTGTTTTTCTCTTTCTTTTTCTACTAAAGCCTCTTCACCCTCTTTCTCGGCCAATTGTAATTGCTGTCTCGTTTCACTCAAGTGTTTTCCCAGATATTCAATCTCCGCGTCTACGCCCTCAATTTTCGTGTCTATTTCATTACTCCAAGTACATACCTCGTCCATCGACTCACCGCCCTCCAGTTTCTTTTCTTCGATCTTCCCCTTGACCACATCCACCTCCTTAGCCAGTGCCACCAGTGCATCGCGATGCCTCTCAATAGCCCCAGTGTTTCCCTTCTCCACGATTTCTTTAGCCTTGTTTCGCTTGAATTCCAGAAGTTGAAGTTTCGTAGCAATCTCTTTAAGAAGTGTATCCATTGTCTTGGTCTCGTTAGTCCCGTCGGAGGTGCCACTTAGTGTTGGAAATCACCAGTTCACCCAACACTAGTCACGTCTCAATAATCTTTTATTCACCAGAAAGCTCACAAGTAAGTCACATCCGTCACCGATCACGTTCTCTCTCTACTCTGAATTACATATCACTTCTTATTGTAAAAGTATACTATATTCACGTGATCAACTTGTCACTTAAACTTAGTTACATTGATGTAATTGGTTATCGATTACTGTCACGGTCCTTGTCACGATATGAATTTCCCTTCTGTCACGCACTACAAGTAACGCTGCTATAAATCTTTAACAGAACTTTTCTTCTTCAGTGTTGATGATAATAATCGCAGCAAGAAAGGTCAAAATTCCACTGATTGGTTGAAGTACCTTGTTTACAAGTCGCTCTCAATTTTGCCCGTTTTATTTACCCAAGCTTGATTTTCCATAAAAACCTAGATGAAGTGATACTTTTTATCATAAAAATAGTTTTGTCAGGTAAATCCATGTAACAGATGGAATGTTTGGTTCACGAATTTGCCCAAAATTTTGACGCTACGCAATATGATCAAAGTATGTCATTTTGAAAATTTGATAAAAATTCAGGTTACAATTTTGTTTGGATCTGACACCGCTTAATAACTGCTGAAAGACGATATTTTAATACTATGTATAAGCTTTTTATGTTACGGGTATTGATTTGTTTTGCTAAAAGTGGAATTTCAGTGTCTAGTTTGGCCCTCCGAGCGGCCAAATACGAAAAACCGTCTCGACAAAAAATATAAAAATCGAAAGAACTTTAAAGTTGCATTTTTGAAAGAAGTTAATAAAACCCTTCATCCTGACAAAATTTGAGAAATTCGAATTTTTCTATCCTGCACAGGTATAGGTGGTCGTTACAGCAAATTGCACCTAAGATCGGACCAACACTCAGGGTGTTAAAATAACTGAGGAAAAGGTGCTGCAAATGTTTAGATGCTCTAGTCTTCTTAGATAAGGACGATAAACCGTGGGTCCTATCCCCTAAATCTTTAATGTTACGGGTCCAGACTTATTTTATCGGTGTTGTAGTCTGGTCTGTCCTGGGAGGGTCAGCCAGGGGGCAGACACTGATAGCGACAGCCAGTGGCGCCCTTTGAATGCTGACGTCAGAGCCTACTGTAAGAAATATTGTAAAGACGACATGTGTGTTTGACCTCTCACTCACGACTTATTATAAAAAAGCTTCTTCTTGAAAACAGGTGAATTGTTGGGTATTTCTTAACATTTTTTGTTTATTTTATAAAGAGGGAGCAATCAGTTTCATTAAAGAACCAAACAATCCAAGTTACGCAAAGAAGGGAAACAATGCCACCCTTGTGTGGGACTACAGTGTTACTGATAGGCAGGCGGAGCTCAAAGCTATCCAGTGGAAAGTATACTTCAATAATCAGTACAAAACCTTGATAATAGAGACAAAGAATGGTGACCGGGTACTGAAGCCTGATATGCCATCAGCTTACAATGGACGAATAGGCATAGAAGGAAGAGCTTCTCTTGTAATTGAAAATATCACAGATGAAGATAATACATTATTCTTGTGCAATCTGAGAGCAGAACCATTGTCAGGTCTTCAAAGTCAAGAAAGCAGTGTCAAGCTTATTGTAACAGGTATGCCAGTTTTTAATTATGCAATAAATTTCTTGCGAGTATTTTAATTACTATTGACCCCCGAGGTTACATGTAATAGGTTTAAAATGATGATAATGTGAACTTTAGACGTAATCGGTGCATTGTGTTTACGAGGTGACAGACACGCAACATAAACCGACTTCGCTCTGATCAAAATCCCTTCCTAAATGACTCAAAAAGACACAGGAACGCAGGTAAGTAAGAACATTTTTATTAAATCATAATAAAACCCAAAGTATCGTCTGGGTTCCCTGTGTCCGATGCAAGTATTCTACACACCGGCGTTTTAGTTGTCAATGTCTTAAATGTTTTTGCCGAAATTTTGTCGCGACTACTATTTGTTGAAGCTTTTTCCCGTAGATTTCCAAGTAAAGTTTGCATGAAAAGATAGTTGCCCCCGCAGGGTTTTGGCCCAGACGGCCAAAACCCGAGGAGGCCACTATTGAAGTCCCCGCGTATAGAGTATCGGATTTCGGTGTGATGCAGAAAAAATCTCGATTTTTGAGGAAAAAGTTCGCAAAGGATTGCCCAAAAGCGCGCAAAGGACTAAAAAAACTACGCTGGGGGTCGAAAGGATTCATATAAAAGAGCGAAGGATGCTGGGAACGGAGTGTTCGCTACGAGGTTTTGCCAGTGCTGAAGGTAAGGTTGTAGCTTTATAGATCGATTTATAGCTAAGTGGGCAATCGCATCGAAGTTTATTTACTTTGAAATCAAAGTTGTGGAAACAAGCTTCGCTTAGCGAGGTTTTTGAAGAATTGACTGGCACGAATTTTCTATATTTGTTCATCTACTATTTGACTGTAAGACACGGTCACACTCCGATTTGTCAGACACAAATCAAACAGGGCGCGAAAGACTCGCACCACAATCTAAAAGCATATTCAGTGATTGAGAGAAGGAAAAAAACTGGTTTATATTGACTCAAAGCCTGTCTGTGATATTGGATTTTCAGATATCTAGAGATTCAGTGGTTTTGCCGTGCGGTTTATTCAGTAATACAATAGTATCTCCTGTTACAAGTACAAGAAAGTACATATAGAAAAATTGATCATAAGGCTTCACATTTGATATACATTCTTCAAAGAATAAAATATTTAAAAATTATTTCTCACAACAGATACAGAGAAACACTAAAAAATTATTTTCATAGCGTTACGGTTACAACAAATAATATAAGTAAAATCAAAAACGTTCCCATTAAAAGTAAATTTTAAAAAAAATTCACGTGTCTCACTTGACTACAGTTAATTAGGAAAATAGAACTTGAAATAGCGGGGGCAGCTTTAGTGAGAACTATTACTAGTTTAAATCATCTTAGTGATCCAACTTTTTTGCATTATGATTGCTTTTGAGAATCATTTGTTGTCTAATCACTCTGCAGTGAAACGAAAACAAAATAATTTCTAACTTAGTAAAAGTAAGAAAAACATCAGTCATATAGGAGGGGGCATCTCGTTTATTGATCAGACATAAATTGCCCTCGGAAAGTTACTAACGCAATAAACGTAGTAAACAAAAACACGGAAATTAACTAAGAAAATTTCCAAAATAAACTCATCAAAAGCGGATATGCCGTCGAAGTGACAACTCGTAACGGACAAACTCCTTAAATATTAACTTCTTAGCATAATTACTTAACCTGCATACCGGTACAAAACTATCTTACGACTAGATGCTCAAAGAGTATTTACTCGGGCTTCGTATCTTTCAGGTAAATTACATAATGTGCCGTGACTTAGCGCATTAACGTCTACCTTTATCTTAGTTCCCAAAATTGTAACACTGTCAGGCATGACGACAGATGTCAAACAGTGCTCACTATGGTTAACCTGAGATCCATTTTGAATAATCGCATCTAAATATTTGAATTTCAGTAACTACAAGATGAAGTGACTGAGTAACATAAACAATCAAGCTAATGGAAAACAGTGGTCTTTGAAACACTCGTATTGAACCAATGATCTAATACATCTTTTACATCGTTGCTTATTGCCATGTCAATTTGTAAACCTTACGTTTTAGTTCATACAGATCAGTATTGAATCATATCCTGAAGAATATTTCTATAATACAGCGTGTTCCAGATGTCTGGTTATGGCCAAAAAAACCATGGTTATAATACCCAAATTATGGCCAAATAACCATGGTTATAATACCCAAATTATGGCCAAAATAACCACGGTTATAATACCCAAATTATGGCCAAAAAAACCATGGTTATAATACCCAAATTATGGCCAAAAAAACCATGGTTATAATACCCAAATTATGGCCAAATAACCATGGTTATAATACCCAAATTATGGCCAAAATAACCATGGTTATAATACCCAAATTATGGCCAAAATAACCACGGTTATAATACCCAAATTATGGCTAAAATAACCATGGTTATAATACCCAAATTATGGGCAAAATAACCATGGTTATAATACCCAAATTATGGGCAAAATAACCATGGTTATAATACCCAAATTATGGCCAAAATAACCATTGTTATAATACCCAAATTATGACCAAAATAACCATGGTTATAATACCCAAATTATGGCCAAAATAACCACGGTTATAATACCCAAATTATGGCTAAAATAACCATGGTTATAATACCCAAAATATGGCCAGAATAACCATGGTTATAATACCCAAATTATGGCCAAAATAACCACGGTTATAATACCCAAATTATGGCTAAAATAACCATGGTTATAATACCCAAATTATGGCCAAATAACCATGGTTATAATACTTAAATTATGGCCAAAATAACCATGGTTATAATACCCAAATTATGGGCAAAATAACCATGGTTATAATACCCAAATTATGGGCAAAATAACCATGGTTATAATACCCAACGTTTAAAAATCTGTTTTCCATAGACTAAAACAAATTAGATACAAGTTTGTGGCGATTCATGTATGTGACTAGCCGTTGCCTGTCGTTAAATGAAACCAAATTCCTAATATTTTATAAATTCAAATGAAGGAATATTTGAATCGCTTGCTAAACCAAAGACTATAATTTGTAGTGGCCAGGCTGCAGTTATTATAAAATGATCTGATGTTTCAATTTTTGTTTACGTGATTGCATTTGTTGGAAAATGCAACCATCGCCGGCTAATTTTATCATACGCCGACCACAGAAATGCTGTCTATAAATAGAGACGGATTTTGTCGAATTTTTAGATCCTGATTCATCAAATGTATTTATAGCATTATCTTGGATGTATTTAAACAGTATCTTCAAGCATTGGAAATTCAGTATAGTTTTTAGTTTGGAGGCATCTTCGGCTGGAGGCTCGCTGTCGTACCATCCATTGAGCTCGCACCACTCTTTGAACATCTGAATTAACTTTTTACAATTTCTTCGTGGATCTCCCGTGGTCGAAAAACTCGGGATCATGACCGCGGCGACTCCCTGTCCTGCCGAGGAGGGCATCATTAGTTTTATCTTGATTTCTGAGTTCCGGGAAGAGTGTTAAACCACTCCTGATACCATGTTGTTGAACAACAAAAGCACAACGAAACGTGTACATGGCGTTAAATGCAGGAATGGCTCCGGGACACTTAGATTTTTTTAGACTTTGATTTTTTCGTCTAATAAAGGGAAAAAACAAAGTCAATTATAAAAGCACAGAGGTGGAATCGATCCCGAGTCACCCAGAGCACGAGCTATTCCTACTAACCACTACACTACCGAGGCCCGGCTGCTGAACACCGAAAATTTTAAGATTTTATCGTGTTACCCTTACCATTCTTGAGAGCTAACCGCATAACCGCAGTGCTTAGTAAGCTAACCGGAATGCAAAAGTAGGCTAACCGGATTGCTGAATAGGCTAACCGCAGTGCTCAGTAGGCCAACCGGATTGCTTAGTAGGCTAACCGCAATTTTATAATAGGCTAACCAGGCTGATTTTGTAGTCTAATTTGGCTAACCAAACTCGTTCCCAGTGCATTCCCAGCCCGGAGCCATTCCTGCAATTAAGCGCTTCTGAAACGTGTAACGGCCGCCACGTTTATTACACACCCCACAATGCATGCTGGGGCAAGCTATAACAAATACATGATGTAACAATGATAATCTCATAATTGCACTTAACGAGGTTCAGATCATCTGCGATATGTGGATAAATAAAGTTTACCTACCTACCTAATTATGCGCTTTTGTGCTCTTGTGAAATAGTCTGAGATGTGATTCACAGCGCCAGCGAGGTCGAGTAGTGGGAAAGGTCCTTGTAGCACATCAAAGAATTTGTTTTTCCTTACTTTAGATACAGTAATGTTCAGAAAGCCTGGTACACAATTCTCCCAACTAGAATGTTTCAAATGAATACAATACTGCGGCATTTCAATGTTATGTAGGGTCCTTTTGTATCTGTACCATTACATTTTGTTCCCGCTCCCCAAAATTTTTTTTTGCGTAACAAATGATGACTTTATTGTTGTCAGCTGTATTTCTTAGGAATTTATTATTGTAACGTTTATATCAAATACCAAGATGGAGATACCATTGAGGCACTGCTACATAAGGGCTTTTTATCTTCAATCCTGATATTAAATCGAATTGGAATAGCACCCTATCTTGGACACCATGACACTGTCGTAGGCACTGTCCCAGTGTCGGTGCACTACATAAAGATTTCAAAGCGACTTGATACCCTTGAAAGTTTAAACACGCATGTGCGTTTTTGTCTACTCAGTCCGAGAGATCTGCATTTGACATGTTGGTCGCAAATCGGACGGTGACCACTTTGCCAATAGAAATTACTCTAAGTATTATGAGGTAAATAAAGCAATAATTCAATCAACCAATAAAGAAATAAACAATTCAATTCAATTCAATTTGTTGTTCGAAACTTCGATAAAGTGCATCAGTTCATCAAATTATCAGGCATCTTGTTGTATAGAAGCTCAAATATGGTTGAAACCGTTAAGAGATACAATATACAATCATACGAGAGTGTTCGTGAAAAGCTACTCCTTGTGTGACTTCAGTTCCTAAACACTCTCCAAGTGAAGATGGCTTTTTGGAACAAAAGGAGAGGAAAGCACAATAACAACCGCTAGTTTTGAAAGGTAAGCTTAATATATTGAATATCTGGCCTTTTGTAGTTCTAAGCAATAAGATCGATTATTTGCTGTTGTTGACAAGACTGTGTTGCGATTTCGTAGACATAGAACTGGCTATTTCTCTGCACTACGTAAAAGCCCCAGACTAATTTTTATATCGCCCAAAAGGGCATCATTTCTACTCATCACAACCTTTATCTCAAATGATTCTGAGTTATACCGCATAGGAAAAGTGTTTCTTGAAAAACAGCTTCAAAATGGGATTTGTAAACGATGAAATATTGGCGATTTTCAAACACTAGCCGGGAAGTCAAAGTTAAGCTGACAAACCTGTGATTAGACTCAAATCATTTGTTAATGCCTCGTAAACAATTATTCATATTTGGGAAAGGCTTTCTTTCTTTTGTGTACTCGTCGCCCTCGTTTCGGCCATTTTATGGCGGTGGGCATCTGTTACAGCTTTTTCGAATTTTCTACAAAATTAAAATTTACCACGTTTATTAGCTTACCATAAGGTATCTATGGAAGAAATATGAAGATAGCGATTATATCCGTCATGTGCCACTTCCCACTCGGTCAGGAAAAAAAATTCGCTCTTAACTCGTTGGTGATAATTTTCAGAGACGTTGTAACTATCCGAAACTGCACCTGTACATGTTTAAGACAATAAGTTAAGCTCAAAATATTTTCAATGCGAAGTAGTTCTTGTATTCTTAAAAACGTTACAAATTTGGTCAAATGTGGCCTTGTGTATTGATAATAATGATAATTACATCACTTTCCCTCGCTCCGCTCGGGTGCAAATGATGCTACTCGGACCACAAATAAACTATACGCCCTCCAAAAGTCATGTGATTGTCCTATTCACCACTATCCGACCCTCAGTAACAATGTCGTTTTTCTTGTTTCACGCATAAATGGCGGCCAACTCGAGGCCGGATTTGTGAGTTCACGGAAGTTCATTACTTTTCTCCAAAATTCAACCTTTTTTTCTTTTAAATTACGTAGAAAGATTGAATATTCGTATTGGAACTTAAGGAAGAAATATCGAGGTAAAGACCCTTCGCATAAATGCTGGCCATATTTGAATAACAATACTTGATACCTAGCCTGCGTGCAGCCATCTCCTATTTTCTAAAGCGGAAAAGTGACGTCTGCGAATCGGCGTCGCTAATCGTGTTCCAGTATCCTGCTGTTCGAGATTAAATTTAGCATAAATTATAGCTTTAATTCAAGAATTTCGCTCAATCAAATAGAATCAATTTAGAGAGCTTAAGAAATAGAAATAAAACAGAAAAACAGTACTAGCAAAGACAGTGAGTAGCAAAACATATGACAATTACAGCTAATGATCTGCCAAGTGTCAAAAAAAATTCACAGGGACTGCGCAGATACGAAAGATGTGAAAAAGCGCTCAGGTCCGGTGGTCAAGCTCGCATTCAACGCCCGCCATATGGGATTCAGCGTGTGCGTGCTGACGCAGAAGATGACCAGCATCACAGCTTCTTTCCGCGAAAACGTGGCTGCGCTTGTACTTTTCTATACGCCCTCACAGAAGACTTTGAAAACGGTTTTTGAAGAATTCGGCGGCGATCTTTCTAAAGATGAGTTCAAAGAATAAGTTTCGAGGTTGAAAAAAAATAAGTTTTCCTTCCTTGTGTTCGCACTTCGGCACCCTTTCGGAATAAAATTTGTTCGCAATTAAAAGAAAAGAAACCAATATACAAACAATGAGTGACTTCGAAGACCAAGTGATGACCGATGTTTTGAACTTGCTTGAAGCTGAGCCAACCAGCGCACCCGACAATGTCTCTTCATTGCAGCCTGATATTCACGCTCTTCGCGAGCAGCTGGCTGTGCTGGTTTCAACAGGAAAATCCAAAGAAACCCTTGGCGTGCACCTGTCTCACGATCAGGTCAAACGCCTCTCAGACAAAGATGTCTACAATGACATCAAACGTTTGGAGGCCTATGTTGGCACAAAGACAACTGACAGGTTAATCGACAGCGTCATTTTTCTTGTGACAAAAGCGGTCGGAATGGTCGTCAAAGTCAAACAAATCGAAGATTGTCAAAAAGAACTCAAAAACGAATATACCATCAACAATGAGCTCTCCAACCTTGCTGGCGCCACGGCTTTAAAGTGCGGACGTTTACTCGCTGTGGCCAACGCGGCGCTGATCATAACAAAATCCATTGATCGGAAAAGCGAAGCAAAATCGGAAGAAATTGAGCATTCCTCACCAACTGCTGAGCTTTCGTCACCAACTGCTGAATAATTCCTCAGAAATATTCAACAATTCCTCACAAAAAAAAATTTATTAAACATATATTAATTTCATATAACAATGGTTGAAGAACAACCGTCCGCGAAAGCAGGCACTGAACCACAGGAAAGCCAAGTAACTTCACAAACTCCGGCCACAAAGCGCGCAAAAAATCCCAAGCGAGTGGCTGCTGGTAGACTGGTTGCTCAAAGAACTCGGATGAAACGCGAAGAACAGAAAAAAGCTCTCGAGAAAATCGCAAACGAGAAAAGCGCAAACGAGAATGAAAAAAATCTGCACCTGAACCTCCTGCGCATGCGCCTGCGCCTGAGCCATCAGAGCCCGCTGCAGATGATGATTCCAAAGGCAGAAATTGGCTCAGCACAACTCAATGGATCTCTATCATTGGAATTGGCACAACGCTTGTTATAACTTATGTCAAGCGTGAAGACATCAAAGCCTTTTTTCGACCAACTGCGCCGGCACCTCCGCCAGCACCTGCGCCACAGGTGATGCCAGAATCTCCACCGCAACCCAAAAAAGGCCTTCGCTATATGGACTTAGTGGGGGAAAAAAATTCATTTGAATATATTTTCGGTTAATATAAAATGCAGAAAATCAGCTTAACCCCGTTTGCGATAAGCACCGCAGCAGCAACAGGCATTGGCTTATTTGGGTGGTATTTCACAAAGTGTTGCTTTAAAAGTGTCGTTTGGATTGTCAAAAATCCTGATCTCAAGTCTGTGGTGGAAAATGAGGAAGAGCAAAGTGTTCAAGAAGCGAGAGTGTTAAAACTACTAGCGGAAAATGTGGAAGTAGGAGAGTTTATTTGGAGAGCGTTAAAAAATACTTTTGGAAAATGCGGAAGTGCAAAGTGTTCAAGAAAAGGAAGAGTTAATTAGGAAATTGGAAAATGTGGAAGAGCTAAGTGATCAAGAAAAGATAGAGTTATTTTTGAATGTGAAAAAAATACTTGAGGAAAGTCAAGAAAAAATTTCCAATTAAATAATTTTCTCTTATCTATAACCAACATGTCTGACAACAAGCTCGTCAAAATCGTCATGGATTCCGCCACCCTCGTCGGCCTCGCTGCTGGCATTGGCTGGGTGGCCAAAAAAACGTTCAGGAAAAGTTTTACAGGTGACCCTTCAAATTCCATCGAAAACTACGCAATGTTCACAGCTGTCATGGCGGGGAGCGTTGCGCTCAAAAAATATCTGGAGGACCAGAAAATCCTTCCCGCCAGCGTCTAAAATCCTTCCGACCAACATTTTAAAAATAAAAATATAAGAAAAAAAAAATGGCAAGTATCGCAATTATGGTTGGCGGAGCTGTGTTGAATGCAGCAGCTTTCATCGGTGGCAATTATCTTGCGAGAGCTTTTGGAGGCGGTGACAAAGCTGCACTTGAAGAAAAAGTGCGGCATGATAAAGCTCTCGAGGCGTATCAAGCTGCGTACGCAAAATATATGCGCGACCGCACCAAACTTCTTGACTGGATTGCAACAAACGCACAAATAAAAGAGGAAGCAAAGCAGAACTTTACCAACACTGACTACGCTTTCAAACTCTACAACAAACTGCATCCTGAAGAACGCATGACACTTCCCAAAGAACCCAAATTCTCTGATTTTTATCAGCCGAGCTAACAGCAAAAAAATGGCGAAATCGCGTTCGTTGGCGTCGGGGCTCTCGCTCTGGGTTATGCAGCTTTTCGGTTCCTTTAAACTTTTTTTTGTCTCTTTATACAATGGAAGACAAACTTGCAAAGATATACTATGGTCCTGGTGGTTATTGGAAAGGTCTTGCCGCTGTTAAAAATTATCCGATGCCGCAAAGGTGCCTGAAGACGACGCAAAAAAGTGGTTGGTCAAACAAGCCCTCTGGCAGATTTATCTGCCGCTCCGAGGCATATTCCAAGACCAAAATTTGATGTGCCCACACCCAACACCGTCCATCAGGCAGACCTTCTTTTTTTACCACACGACAAACTGCCCCGAGGCCGCAAAGTTTTCAAATATGCGCTTACCGTTGTGGACGTGGGGAGCCGCTTCAAACAAGCTGAAGCCTTGACTTCAAAAAATTCTGATGAGGTCGCGCAAGCTTTTCAGAAAATTTACAAACGCGGGCCACTCCAATGGCCGCAACTGCTGCAGGTTGATCCCGGACGTGAATTCATGGGCGCCGTTACGAAAGAAATGGAAAAACACAAAACCTTTATTCGCCGCGGGCGCCCCGAGATTCACCGCGATCAGGCCATTGTCGAACGTTTCAACCGCACCCTTGCCGAGCGCTTGTTTGGACATCAGTACGCCGTGGACATGCGTCTCCCAGAAGGCCAACGGTCCATGGCGTGGGTTAAAAGACTTCCTGAAGTTGTTTTGGCTTTGAATAACGAAAAAACAAGCCTAATCGGTAAGAAACCTGTAGAAGCTATTAAAGAAAAAGCTGTTTATTCCAAACCATCAACACCTTATAAAAGACCTGTCGGAAAATGAAAAAATCCTCCCTTCTCTTGTTAAAGTTCGTTATCTTTACTGTCCGGGAGAGCTTTAAGGGGGCGCAGCAAGAAGGGCAACAGATCCGATCTGGTCGATGAAAGTTTTCAACATTGAAAGGTCTTTTTCCAAACCAAATCAACCTGTTCTATACTATTTGCACGACGGGCCAAAGCGTGGATTTGTGCGTGAAGAGCTGCTGGTTGTTCCACCAAACACCGTTCTCCCGCCGGCAAACTTGAACAGTGTTCTTTTAAAGAAATAGATGTATTTTGAAAAATGGGAAGTGGACGCAACGGTGTGTTAATTCAAAAGGCAAATTTAAGAAAAAAATGTGATCCTGACAAAAATCATTGGGTTATTGGTGATGACAGAAGAACGCTTCGGAAAGATGAAACTTTTTTTGCCCACCCTTTGATTGACTTTTTACGCGGTTTGGATCCGTGCGATGTTGTCCGAGTCCTTGGGGTTCATTCAAACCCAAATTCTGACAAATCAACATCAGCCAAAGCTCCTGCCATCTCTTCGAGTTCAGCTTCTGTCAAATCAAGTGCTTCTGCGAACCCATAAGCTTTTGTATGAATCCCATCGTCCGCTATCCAGCGTTTTGAATCAAACGCAGATAGTGAAATCTTGTTAACGTGCATTCCAAAGATTTGGTGCCCCTCACTTCGAAGAATATTCATTCCGTGCCATAACTGTTTTGCGCCAGATAACGTTTCCTTGAACTGTGAATGTTTGATTTGTTTCTTGACAACACACTTTTTTACACCTTTCGCTTTTTTTTATGTTTTTTTTGTCCGCCTACAGAATCGAATACATTTTTGACCTCAGGCACACACACTCTGAAATCGGCGTTCCAGCACATTCATCCTTCATCTTGCCCAAGACCTTTTTGTTGGCGTTTGAGTGCAGTGGATGATCTGCCGGGTAATCATTCGTGTCATAAAGAAAAGAATTTCTCGCGATGTCTTTGTAAACATCGTCCGTTTCTATCTCAAGAAGAAAGCTGTCTGTGTCTGTGTACAAGAGCTCGCACTTTTCACCGTATTGCTTTTTCAGCTTGTTATAGAAAAAGTCGTACATCAGGATCTTGCTGTTGTCGAGGATCGTCATGCCCGTGTAAACTGGCTTGTTCAGCAGCAAGCGGCTTTTGTGCATGTGGATTCCCGCCATGTCATTTGTGAATTCGGCAAACCTTGAGTACAAAGGGCTTGCGACCAATTTCCTTATTTTATTTTCCTCTGCGCTTCGCACTATTTTTATGTCAACACGTTTTCGCAGATTTCCCATTGTTTTGCCGAAAACCGAGTTGTTCATGAACTTGTACAAGTTCTTTTCAAAGCCGCTCTTTGAGTTTTTTCTGAACTCTGTGTTCATCATGATATATGGCTCCATCCACCGCTCTTGTTCGAACTCAAGCACCCTGTGCACGCGCTTAAGTTTCATTCCCTGGGAGAGATAAAACTGAAGGTTTCTATAGTGGACGACATAATTGTTTTTGTCTTCAAGCGTCAACAACAGCTTCTTGCTGCCTGGTGGCATTTTTATATTCAAATCGTTCATCATCTTCTTCTGATAGTCAGACATCTTTTCTTTTTTTACTTCCTTTTTTTCCGGTGCCACTGGATAGCTGTTGTGCTCCTTGTGCAGTTCTGCGGGATATTCAAGATCAACTTCGAGAATCCACCCATTTCTTGCGTTCTCTTTTTTCTTCACAATCTCCTGCTCTGTGGGCATAACACGTTTCCATTTGAAATTCCTTTTGGGCAGGGGCCTACACATTGCCCATCCATAAAGATTATTTGCGTCGAGATAGATGATGTATTTTTTCGGCTCGTTGGGATCATATGCAGGAAGCAGGGGGTTATTTGCTTTGGCATACCTCTTGCTTGCCATCGAGATTCCGCCACGCATACCCCTTTTCCACGAATGGATGCATTTCTTGGTCGGTGAACAGCTCCAACTCGACACCTGTCATTTTCAGGAGCGCGTCCCATGAGAAACCTGACAACGTGAAATAATGTGCCGGATCCAAACCATATTTTTCTGCGCACAGGTTGCGGAAATTCTCAAAAACATCTGCCAACAGAGCGACATCAGTTTTGACATAGAGATCATGATAGTCTCACAGTGTTTGACACTCAAAAAACTCCCAGACCCTTTGCGCGTGCGCGTACTCTTCGTCTGTGATGTTTTCATCATTCAACTTACTATAAAACTTGTCTTTGTCCGTAAGCTTTGTCTCGCTGAATCTCTCCCAAGAGTTCATGTACTCATAAGGGTAGATTCCCTTTTTGTAAAGTAGATTGCTGCCTTTTGTAATGCTTGCTGTTATTTTTAGACACTCCTTGGGAGTTGCGGAGACTTCCCAACAGAAAGTTCAAACTGTCAATGAAATGCAAACTCCCCATTGAAAATGTGATGTACCTTTCCATGTTGTTTGCAATGCATCGGACTTCTTTCTGCTGTTGGGACATCGCTTGCATAAGATGATGCGCGTCATATCCTTTGAGGTTGTGAAATACAACAGGAATTGGAACTGTTTTGGGTTTAATTCGCATTTTGTAATTGCACTCGTTATGCGCTGCTCCTCGGAACCTGCCTGAGATTTGGCAATGGTCTTTTACCGCGTCTCTGAAGTTTTTCTGAAGCAAAGGTTCTGCACAGAACAAACACGTTTCCTGATTTTTAGATATCCACTCGTCATTTTTGTCTTTTATGCCTGTTTTTAGTCTTATGAGCTGAATTTTTCTATCTGCTTCACAATAACAGCTTATGTGACTTTGACCACAATATTTGTCTGTTGCATTGTTCCAAACCGGCAATGAATCGAAAAGAGGATCAAGTTCTTCTGCGCAGAACAGGCATGTTTCCTGAGTTTTTGTTATCCATTCGTCGATTTTGTCTTTTTTGTCTGATTTTCTTTTTTGCCTTATGAAAGCTAACTCTTTTTGCGCTTTGTAAAAACATTTTTTATGGCTTTGACCGCAATAGTTGTCTGTTGCAAACCAAACTGCCAACGAGTCAAGGAATTGATCTTTTATCAAACTTTTGTTACAAATATGTAAATCTGTTGCGGTTTTGAATTTTTCCCAATCTTCTGCTTCCATCTGAACTGTTTTTTTTTTTGGTGTGGTCAAACTCTCTCTTATTTTCTCCTCTTCCTGCAGAATGTCACTTAGAAACGTTCCCACAGCACCTTCACCCCTATAAACTTTTTGTCCTGTTATTTTGCCATCGCTTCTCACAACCATATACGCGTAGCCACTTGCTTCGTGTCATTCTGTCTTCTCCGTGAAACTTTTTTGCTTGCTCTCTGGTCCACGGGGACAGCCTGGAATCTTTCGTACCAAAGCCTCAAAGTCCGCGTATATCACGAAAGGCGCTTTTAACTTTTTGTGATTATTTTTGAAAGAAAGGGTGTTTTTTCCCTCTTCCGGCATCTCGATCCTTGTAGGCCTGCCATTAACGCCGTTAATGTTAGTTTATGGCCCTCGAGCAAATCCGCTCGTGAGAAACCTGTTAAGCACATCATGCAGTAGTACTTTGTGCAACAGTTTTTGGTCTGATCGAACAGCAAAGCGGAAACCCGTTTTACGTAACAATAGTGTTGTTTTCCCCTGACTCTATCAACATCACGCTTATCCTTTCTAAATTTCTCTCTTTCTCACTTATCCTGTGGACTATAACACAGTTCTTTTCCCAACCAAATACATTGATTGCTAAATGTGGGTTCTGCTCTTCAAGCTTGTCTATCTGTTTCACCGGTGTTGGGAAATCGATTCCTTGGTAGTTTATTCCATCGTTTACCGGATATTTGCTTGGTCTTTGTGATGGGTTCTTTCCATCACTTGGAGGGAATAAAGCAGCTCTGAGCGCCCACTTGTCCCCGTTTTTGACGTTTACTATTGCCTTCTTTTTTGCCACATTGGCTGGAAGAGGTAAATAGGTTCCTCCACGCAGTGGCTCAAAGCGTGCGACATTCACATATGCTGAATCTATATCAACAACATCCCAATCTGATCCCAATTCTGACCAGTTTTCTATTTCTCCATTGATTTTTTTCTATAAAATTGTTGAATTCAGTTTCAATTTTTTCCTCTTCGTGCCTTTGGATAACATGGGGCTCTGTTTCTTTGAAATAATGTGCCATATATTGCATTTCGCCGTTTTTTCTCTTGAAAAGTTAACTTTTAACCCGAAACTTACTTTTATGTTATTTAGCGTATGAAGTTCTTGTTTTACCAAATCTTGCGAACACCAAAACGTCTGCGTTGTTTGGATTTCCTTTGGATGGAAGCATCCACCAAACACGAAGCCATTCCCGGTAATTACTTTGTGATATAAACCTGTCATGTACACCGTCATTTTCTGGGTTTTGTTCAAGAAATTCTTCCAGAAATTCGTTTGGTACAGCCATGTTTTCGTATATACTTGTGCTGATATTTCTTCAAATGGAAAATTAATTCTGCACACAATTGTGTATAAACAAGTGCATGCATTTCTTCAAATGGAAATACAATATGGCTCACCGCTCGCTTTGGCTTGGGTCACGCTCTTTTTTTTTACTTGTGTTTCGCGTTTGGTACACATGTTTTCACATTCGCTCGCTTGGTGGGTTTGTTGTTTCGCTTGGTGGGTTTGTTGTTCTGGGCACACACAAGCTACCAACCCGCTGCCACCCCCCCTGCCACCCCCCTCCACCACTTAGCAACCAACTGTGCGCAGCTGACCCACACCTCCCCTCCACCCCTCCACCACTTCGCAACCAACTGTGCACAAGTGTGCCATAACCACCACGGCATTTGTGTGTGTATATTACGATGACAGCCAATCAGGGTGGATTCTAACAATGCCTACTGTCAAAGCAACCAATGAGAGAGCGGTCCCCAGATTCTGGAGAAACAGCAGGATATTGGAACACGATTAACGATGCCGTTTCGCAGACGTCACTTTTCCGCTTTAGGAAATAGGAGACGGCTACACGCAGGCTACTTGATACCCAATCAGAATCGAGCACGGGGATAATTAATTCAAGATGGCGGCGCCCACTAGGTGAAAAGTCAGCCATGTTGGAAAACAGCCCACAAGCTTCAACAGAGGAATGGGGCCGGTCTCACAGATTTTCGTGACCGAAAAATCAAATAAAAATCGATAACACATGCATAGTAAAGTAGGTACTTACAGTTAGCTTTTCGATTCCCTCTCCTTAATGGAGAGCATTAAACCCAGGGATCCGATTTCACATGTACACTCCGTATAGTGGCAACGAAACGTGTTCACATTGTCCAGTGCCTGATAGTTTTTGTTACGTTGTTTCCCCGTGGCAGTGGCGAAATTTCAAGATAAATTTACAAGTTTATGGCACGTAAACAGCCCCAATAGTTAATATAACTTTCAAATATGTTGTGCCGACATGTATTTGGTAGGATCTGTAGTAAATTTCGCGGTATTTCGCGTGTTTTTGTCAATTTCGCGGGATTTCGCGGAAATACCTGAATTTCTTGGCTCCGCGAGCGCGCGAAATATCAGAAACCCTGAGAAGCGGTGAGCACAAGCGAGACAATTATTAAAACAGATTTAAAAACGAGAACAATTCGGGAACTGCCGACTTGGGAGGTTTGAAAGTACAATACTACGCTTACCTTGCATGTGCCGCTCAGCTGTCGATCGAAACCTGAATTTTTCGTTGAACATCCCTCTCACGTTTAGAAAGACTTCACAGCTGGATAAGTAGACGATTCTTTCCTATTCGTTATAATCTTTTGACACTCACCACAAGGTGGTATTAATGTTTACAGTACGTTTGAGCACTTTGTCGAAAATAGCAAATGATGTCTTCCGTACTACAGCATTTCTCCTGTTCTTCGCCATTTATTTGGTTGTTTTATTGGCACTTTTCTTTCCCTTTTTACTTGATGTATTCTTTGACAGTGCTTTGTCTCGCTTTACATCGCTACTTCTTTGCCTGTTTTGTTGGGTCCTTTCTTACTAAAACTCGTTGATATTTGCTACTTTCCGTTTGCTATTTTCGTGATGGAGCTCCACTATTAAACTCTCTCTAAGGGGTAAACTACAACAGGCTAAACAAATAGAACAACAACGTCTGGGGTGAACAGGGAAGGGGTCCTGGATGGACCCTTCCATTTATTACATTGCCCAACATGGTAAAGAATGTACAAAATAACAACAACTATAGGGAGGGAGGGGAGGGGAACGAAGCTAGGTTGTGTACAAGCACATGGCGGACAAAGCTGAGTACAGCGCATGTCAACTAAACTCGCCCCCAGATCTCTCGCTGGAGTTAAATACAAATAATAGCTATTATTTAAAACTTAACTCTCTCTAAGGGGTAAACTACAACAGGCTAAACAAATAGAACAACAACGTCTGGGGTGAACAGGGAAGGGGTCCTGGATGGACCCTTCCATTTATTACATTGCCCAAGGGAGGCACAACCTACCCCCAGACGAAAAGAAAAAACTGAGGAAACTACTAGGGAATACTAACAAACGAGGCCAATTGCCTAACTGCTAGCATGCGGTCTTTAACAGGAATGTGAATGTAGGACCTATAAGCATCAGATTGCCAGTCTCCTAGTCGTTTAATAAGTTCAGCAGGAACTTGTGCCTGAAAGGCCAGGGTGGCCCCACCTGATCGGAAGCTATGCCCACTAACTTCAGATGGGGCCAAGTTGATCTTTGCTGCCAAACATTTAAGCATGGAGTCAAACTTGCCGTATGTTAGAGGAATCAGGCCTCTTGATGCTGGGACGACAAAGGCTGGGCCCGACAAAGGGGCAGGTACTAAATTGAAGGCATGCCGAAGAGCTGTGTAGGGACAGAGCGGGTGCTTGTTGATGCGAGGTAGAGGGATTGTCAGAATGCGCTGGCTAAATTGGATTGTTTTTGACCATCTGTTGATAACAATGACCCAGTCAGCAAAGAAGACGATGTCCCCTCGACGCAGGTGCTTTGATGGATTAAATTGAGTTGAACCTCTACACAGTAAGTTAGCTTTTCTTAGGAGGCCAAAGAAAGCGACCAAACAAACTGCCCAGAATGTTGCGTGCCAAGGATTATCCAAGTTTAACTGGTTCCTGAGGGCCAAGAGGATTTGGGGGGTAATCGGTTTCTTTTGGGACACTGTCAAACCTTTGGTGCGCTTAATTCCCCGAAGTGTAGTTGCTAGGTAAAAGTTGTTCTTGGTTGGATCAGTAAGGCCATGTTCAAGATGTAGAATGCGGACTGCATTTAAATAGGCTGGGATCGAGGACGCTGAAAGTGACCTTGCCAGGAAAGCTGCGTAACGATTAAGGGTTGACCCTGCTGCTGGGAGAGGTTGGTAGCCATAATATACACAGAAGGAGAGGTATGAACGCGTTTGACTCATATAGGTAGACTTGGTAGTGGGAGCGTATGCGTGACGACGGAAATTGACAACTTCACGGTCCAGTTGCTGCGCATCCTTTGGATCTAAGGAGTGCAAGAGATAATGGTGACATGTGAGATTTTAAGTCCTGTGACGAAGGGGACTTGGAGAGCCATGCTTGGAACTCTGGCCAGTGACGCACATCATCAAGGCGCGAGATACTATCTGCTAAGGTATTAATTGATCCAGGAATGTGCTCGATAGATAAGCTGAAGCTAAAATATTCCTTAAGCCAAAATAGGTAACGAATCCAGGCCATGATCAGTGGGCAGCGGGATGTTCCTTTGTTTAGAATAGCAGCAGCCACCTGGCTGTCTGACTTGACAACTACACGGTAACCTGACCAGAAAGGTGCCCAACGGTGAGCTGCTAAGATAATTGTAAATGTCTCCTTGTAATTGATGTGGAGAGGGTAGAGAGCAGGATTGTCCAAGGCCCAGTTAATATACATCCAGTCAGTGTCCCACACACACCCCCCACCAGATAATGAGGCGTCAGTGAGCACAGGTGTAGGCAGCTCTGGGGTTGCTGAGGGGAACAAGGTTTTACAGTTATGTGCAGGTAAGAGGGAGATCCACCAGAGAAGGTCAGCTCTTGCACTCAAGTTCAAGTAGACACGATGATACGAACGTTTAACAGAGTTTGCCAATGTGATAAGACGCCGTAGAAAAATGCGGCCCCCTCGGACAACACGTGCCGCCCAATTAAGCTTCCCAAGAAGTCGTTGAAGCTGCCGTTTGGAGCATTTACGTCTCAAGATTGTCTCCTTACAAAGAGACAACAACTCAGACACACGATCATTTGGAAGGCGGAGCTCGCACTTAACAGTGTCCATTTCAACCCCGAGAAAAGTCAGGCATTGGGAAGGGTAAACCACTTTTGTCCAGTTAATTGTAAAGCCAAGAGACTCCAGTAAGCTTACCAGCATATCAAAGGCAGTCCTGCAGCGAAGCTGGGTTGGTTCAATAATTAGGAAGTCGTCCAGGTAAGCTAGTACAGTATATCCTCTGTTGGCCATCATACGGCAGACCGCCTGTGTTAGACGGTGGAAAATCATTGGCGATGCCCTGGCTCCAAAAGGGAGACGTTTATCATAAAGGTAGGTTGGGTTTTTAGAACCATTGAAACACCAGGACATTCCAGTAACTCGCCAACTGTCAGGATGCGTGCCAACACTGCGGTAAGCTTGCTTCAAATCAACCTTTGCCAGCCAACAGGCTGGCTGACAAAGGTTTGCTGCATCATCAACAGTAACATACTTATAGTGTTCCAAATCTATGTATGAATTAGCATTCATGGTGGGGGGTCGGCTGCAATCCATGATCATGCGTACTTCATTGGAGTCCTTTTTGGGTACAGCTCCAAGTGCGTTAATAATTGTTGGCATGTGGGATTTGTCTGTTACTCCAAAATGGTCCTGCTGAAGACCTTTAACAAGTTGTGCTTCAATTTGGTCTTTAGTTCCAGGTCGTAAGGCAGATTGATTGTTTTGTGTAAAGGCATGTACCACTATGGAGTCAGGGGGAAGTAGATGAAAACCATGTTGAACACCATCTAGGATAAATTCCATGTCCGGATCATGTGAAAGTTCGGTTGCCCAGGTCTCAAAGATTAAGTCTGTGGAGACCTTGGCTGCATCGGGCTGCTGCATATACTCAGAAGGGGGCCCTGCATCAATAGGTAGACTTTCCCCACACTCTGCGGGATGAGGTGTAGTAAAGGGGGGATTGTTCCCTGCGTGTAATGATGTGGACGAGATATCTCCTGCTAGTTCTTCAGTCAAAGTACAATTGAGAGAAATCTCTGCAGTTGAGTGTGGGTTCACAATTGGGGGTCTTGAGTAGCAGCAGACTGGTGCTGCCATTGTGGATGCGTTCCGAGACATTGCGGCTTGATGCAAACATGGTCATATCTACAAGAAGAGCCAAAGCGGCAGCCCTCACGCCGTTGGAAGTCATAGCAAACTTGCTTCCCGGTTGCTGGATTGATGACTGGACGGGATGGTTTCCGAGGGGGTGGGCGACTGGTTGTAACAATGAGGTTATCTGGTCTATGAAGTGTTTGATGAGATATGAATTGGCTATCAGTTCCCCATTTACAGTTCGTGGCAAACTGCATTCGGCGGTACAAATCATCATACTGCATCACTTTTGGCAGGGGATAGCATTTAGCAAGTTCAGAAATCTTTGAACTGTATAACATATAATCAAGGATATCCTGGGTGGATGATAGGAGGCCATCCTTCATGAGAATATGCATAATACGAAAGTTAGCCGCTGACCACTGAGGGAATGAGATTTTGTCGAGCGAAAGCTTCTTTTCTTGAGAGGATTTTAAGATGATTTTGGCGTCACCCGATGTTCCAAGCACAGTCTCCCTGTCCTCTTGGAGGATTATGGGAAGAGAACTTATAAAATCAGGAATCAGTAATGGACGTTTACCTCGAGAAGAAGTTGGTTCCAACAGCTGACGTGCCGGATCTTGCTCTTCTTCGGTCAGGCCTACTAACACTGGTTCTCCCAACGAGTCCATAAGGGATTTTAGTTCAGACTGTACGTTGGGATCTTGGTGAAGGTCTTTCAAGGTTGGTTTGGCGGGAGGGCTATCGCCAGGCGTTGATGATTTATCTGCCGCCGCCACCACCGTCTTGGGGAGACTGTTCGGCGCTGATTCACGTTGTAGCTTCAACAGCTCGAGTTTGGTACGAGTGAGATCTAGCTCAAGCTGTAAGTTGTGGTTTCGAAGATCTTCGATCGTTCTGTCTTGTTCTACCGCGGACTGCTCGACTTTACCATTCAACGGAGAAAGATCATTGATCATCGACTCGACCTGACTCAATTCGCGTTTGACTGCTTCGCTTATTTGCTGAGGGGTTGCTGAGTCTGCCAGTAAGTCGTCCATCTCGTAATCTGTGAGTTTAATCGGAGGCTTAGATCTCCTGCTGCTTTTTCTAGTGCCCATTGCGAAAACATGAATAGCACATACTATTAATAAAGAAAGATTCTGTGAGGTTGGCTTGAACGAAGCTAGGTTGTGTACAAGCACATGGCGGACAAAGCTGAGTACAGCGCATGTCAACTAAACTCGCCCCCAGATCTCTCGCTGGAGTTAAATACAAATAATAGCTATTATTTAAAACTAAAAATCAACTCCAATTGCTGAAATTCCGCCAAGGAACGACCGCGATTCAGTGATGTGCCAGACCAACCTGAGCCCGCGATCTAATGTAACATACCTTTTTTTATTATTTTTTTATTATTATTATTATTATTAGTTGCAACACTAGCATTACTTACAACACTAACATTTCTTTCAGTACTTAACACTAACATACTTAAAATTATCTACAGTACTTAACACTCACATAACTAACAATACTAAAAACTACTTACTATCATACCAGCATTACTTACAGTATTTAATTACTAATTGACAATACACGTTACGTATCATTACTAACAATTTATTATATGGCTACAATAGTACGCGCGCTCTGATTGGCTGCTGAGCGGGCAAGATTTTCTTGTAATGAACGGGCATTATGAAAATGTTTCACGGCTCTACGGCTCTGTCAAGTTGTGAGTAAAAGCTACGAGCGCGTGGGCGAAAACAACAAAAAATATGGACAAAGTACAACTATATTTTAAATAACTGAAAGAAAAACTAGCATACAGATACTTCTTTAGTATGAGCGACGAAGAGAGCCATAGCGGTAGCGAGTTTTATTATCCAAAGGACGAAGAACAGGCCAAAACTGAGCAAAACAACATGAGCAAAGTTATCACTCACGAAGACGAAAATTTCGGTAACAGTCAAGAGGAATTACAAAAGTTTGTTCAAGAACAGAAAATTGAAAACACTGTGATAAACGTCAAGTGACATGAAGTGTTTTTACCGTTTTCTTGGCGACATAAACGAGACAAATGTTCACATTTTGGACTTACCACCGGAAGAACTTGACCACCTCCTGGGAAAGTTCTTTAAAGACGTAAGGAAAATCAATGGCGAGGAATACGAGCCAAGTACTTTGACGGAACTGCAGAGAAGTATCCAGAGGTTTCTGTCTGATTCCGGGTCCAAGATGAACATTCTGAAGGGCGATGAGTTTGCGTTTTCACGAGAAGTGCTGGAAGCCAAGCGTAAAAACCTCTTTGTGCAAGGCAAAGGCAAACGTCCCATCGCGACTCGGCTCGCTGACTGAAGAAGAAGAAAAGCTTTTTCAGAGTGGCGCATTCGGTGCGGAAAATCCCGTAGCCCTTCAGAGAACCATGTGGTGGATTCTGTCCCTGCAGTTCGTGTTTAGAGCCCGTGACGAGAGCCGTAAATTGTGCTGGGGAGACGTTTCCTTGCAGACGGATCCAATTCGAGATGGCCGCGAAATGCTTGTTTGGCTGAATGAGCTGTAAATAATGCGAGCGTTCCAGCACCTTGAAATGGTATTTTTCCTGGAGCGAATATCAGCAGTATCTCTGGATGTTACTTTCAGATCTTCAGTGGCTCAGTGAAATTGATCCAACAAGGGAAAAAGCGACGTTATGTTATTGAGAGGGACGACGAAGATTAATATTCGTCGCAAGCGTCACTTAAATCACTGCAAGTTCTTCCCACACAAACAAACTGGGCCCATCTTTGCCTTAGCTTTAAATTTTAAGGGTTAAACACTTGTAAACACAGGTCAGTGTGTTTTTTTGAAATTTAAGTGGTTACATTTGCCCAAGATCTTGACGTAAAGACAAAAATTGTCTCATTGTCAGAGAAACTATCGCTCGGTCAATACATCAAGGCCTCGGTCTGAGATTTCCCTGTAATGACCTCACTCTCGGTTAATAAGTGGTATACAATTATATACTTCAAATTAACTATCTTAACTTACAATTAAGCTATAATATGAAATTTGTTGAGCAGTGCAAAGATACTGAAATGTACTAGATAGGCGATTCAGGAAAGGGAAACGACAGCCTCAGCGTCTTTGGGGCGGTTGGGGGGTTGGGCAATATGTGGACGATAATACGACATGGCGACGTTGAGTTAAGGATGGGGATTAGAGGGTCCCATTTGTTCAAGTTGGATATGGGTTTATAGGCCTCAATGTTAAATTGTGATTTAAGAATTGCCAGAAATGTTTTTAGGTGTGGAAATTTTTCAGTGGACCTGCAGCACCATATGTAAAGTAACATACCTGGTCAGCGGTCAACTTCAAAAAATACATGACCTCGATGAGTCCTAACCTCAGCCCTCGATATGGGCATGTGATACCAGTCAGCGGATACCTTGTTTTGACAGCTGTCAATTGACTATAATATGGCAAGGATAAGCAAGAATGTTTAGCTTATGGTAACCTCTAAAATGTTAACCAGGCCGAACTCTCTGAACTATCCTGGCCGCCATATTGGGGCGACGTCGCTCGTACGTACTTTGCACGCGCCCGCGAGTCGTGCCGCTTGTCATTTTGACCATGAAAAATGAAAGGCATGGTTCTCCTGTTTGTACTTTGTATGCGTGCTTTGTGGTCCTATTTCTATGGGTATGGGGCTACCCTCTGCGGCCCTTCGGGTGGCCGGAGCTCCGCTACAATTTCTATTCACGTTTACTGCAATCATTAGAAAAATATACTACATTTTTGTAATGATTGCAGTATTTTTATTTGTAAAAGAGGCTTCTCTCTTCTACCCTTCGATTTTGAAATCGAACAACTTAAAGATTCCGCTGCTTTACGTTTTCCTGACACAGAGCGATCAATTGCAAAAGCCGGCGATTCTTTAATATATGCATGTTTTCGCATTGATCGACGTCGTCTGCCATGTTGTCCGCGCTTTTCGTCCACGAAATACAACGTAGCAAGTCCACGCGCGTCGTAATATTATACACGCGAGAATGAGAGCGTTCTAAAAATAACTTGAGACGGATTACCTTAGGAACAGGGCCGATATGGGGATTACCTCTCTTAGACCTTCATCCTCTCTTGCCGGAATTTATGGCTCGGCAAAAGTTCTTACTCCAGGTTGTTGTGCCAACTAAATGGGGGAAAACGTCTTTGGTAGAGCAGATTTTTACGACAGATCTTATTTTCTACAGCACCAAGAAACCGAGGCGCATTTTATGATATTGCAGTCAGTGGCAAGATAGATACGAAGCTATGCAGTCAGCGATAGCAAAGGACGTGAATCTTTTTCTTTTACCATAACTGCAGAAATTCTCGCGCGCTCATTGGCTAATATTCACGGTCGAAAAGTTCATCGAAGCGAAAACACGATGACGCAGTGTGACGCCATCACGCGCGCTTGTTGAAAAATTTCAACAACTTAAATATCTCAAACTGTTTACAATCCTTGGTTCTGTTAGTTCTCAGAAATAATCAACACATTGAATCAAAAGGGACTCCTTTAAAGAGGAAATCATCCAATTCGTTTTCAATATGAAAATGGATAGGGATTGAATAGGGCGGCCTCGTGAGTCTTCACACAAATTTGACAATGTGTTGAAGAAATTCGTGTTCGATTACAGGACGTACCACAACAAGCTCACATTTATTTGTAAAGTGGTCTTCCAAAGTTTATGGGTTTATCCAAGGGGGGGGGGGGGGGGGGGTAATTTCATGTTTCCCATGATGCATCACTTCGAACTATATTATCAACTGAGGCGCACCACGTGACTTCGTCATTTCAACATGGACGCGCTCGAGGAGACACGTCAAGCTCAGCAGTTCCAAGGTCGGAACCTTCTGTATCTTTATTGTATCGATTTGATTTACGTGTTTGAGCTCACAGTTCCTAGTTTGCCGTTCCTGAAACTGAATTGCGTGTTTGCACACGTAAGTTTCCCTTGTTCTCTTTTTGAAAGGCGAATGGTTGTAATCTTTCGAAGTAACAATCATTTACGTAAGATGGAGGACATGAACTCGCCATGCGTTATCGAGGTCATTTACAGTGTGAATTTTGAGGTAAATACGTCTAGCGTTTACATGATCATCCTGATCAGGTCGAGGACGACGACACCGTGTTGTTGATCTGGGATTTCAAACTCGACGAGACAATCTCCGTTACCTTGTCTCGATCTCTTGTGCAACCGAGGGAAACAAAGTCCCCGAACAGAATTCCCTTCATGCCACTGTTAGACTTGACAAGAGTTGACTGCAACTGCAGCAATTGTCCACGTCGCGGAAAAGTTATTCTCGCCGACGAAGGTCAGACTCTAGATAGGACTACAAAACCTCACTCTTGTAGGAAACGCCACATCAGAAGAAGAGGAAGAGCAGTTTGTCGAAGAAGAGGAAGACGACAAATCAGATGGAGAGGAGGAAGAGTTTGACTTCGACGCCGACGTCAAAGCTACGTGTAGCAACACAGAAAAGGAGTTTCTTCCAGTTGCTTAGGCAGTTATTACTCGATTAAAGAAACGTTGTTTACCGAATCGTTTACTTTTAAAGGTAGCAGCTTTCATGACCACTTTCAAGCTGGACTTAAACTATGCAAAGAGGCATTATTTAAGATGGATGTTTTGCCACTAAAGCTCGTTTACGAGC
The DNA here is from genome assembly GCA_947652115.1 of Blastomussa wellsi. Lineage (NCBI taxonomy): Eukaryota > Metazoa > Cnidaria > Anthozoa > Scleractinia > Plerogyridae > Blastomussa > Blastomussa wellsi. The sequence goes on along the minus strand of OX393570.1, from coordinate 10,991,263 downwards.
CCACAAACAGAAGAGATGAAAATGCTATAGTCGTTCAAGCCCAGCATGATACCTGGAGACCAATAGGTTACATTCCCGGAGTGAAAGTGCCCAAAATAACCCAAGCCATCAAAGGAAAAGAAATTCTAAAGATTGTTCTTACCAGTGTCAAGTACCAGTACGTGTTTCCAATTTCTAGCTTTAAATATTTTGCCACTGTGGCAATCAGTAAAAAGGGAAAGTGGAAGAGAAACAAAGACACTTACAAGTACAATGAAAACATTTGATCAATTTTGTTAGGAACTTTAATTGTAACTTTTTTTACATGTACCTAAAAGTACTAGAAAAATTGAGTTGCTGAAGATAATGTTTATACTATACCGTATATTCAACTACACACTATTGATATACACCCTGTAGCTTATATTAGTAGTAGTATATTCCCATTTGTGTTTTGCTTCAGTTTTTAGCTTGAAATTTACAATTTGTCACAATTTTTTGTCAAAATAACATTGACACATCAAATTAAAATATTAAAAAAGCTGAGAAGCTGGTAAGTTTACACATTGTACATGTATTGTGCTTTTTTGGTACAGAATAAATAACAAGCACCAGTCAAATTATGTTTAAATGATGTAAGTGAGGCCAATTTGAATAATTTACTTTTGTAAACCATAGCAACAATATAGGAAAATAGCATTACAGTGTGTGTAAGTGTATGTGTGTACAAACGGAAAGACAACTGACTAAAATGAAGAACTCATTGGTTGCAAATGAAGCTAAAAATCTTTTATTGTTACAAATAAATTTACAATTACAAATTTCTAAGGAAAACCACAGGGTACTCATTCTAACCACAAAATCCTGGGTTCCCAGCTTAGGCCTTTATAAGAAAAGAACTTTTTCTCATAGCCGACCAAAAGCAAGAAAATTAGTCCCCACTGGCACCCGGGCGCTGTTGAGGAACAGCCCTGTAAATGCTTTTTTTCTGACAGGACACTTGTTCTATTCTTGCGGCTTAACCAATCAGGGAAAACAATTGCCACATATAAATTATTACATCCTGAAAAACTCAACAAAGTTTCACGATATCACTCCTTTATACATGCACAGGGTTGTCAATAAGATTTGAAGTATGTGGAGATATTTTGAAAGTAGACGGCACTGGGGGCTCTTTTTTTAAGCGCTTTTGTAATGACCGCTTTTTTTTGGCTTATTTCCGCCAAATTGTAACCGGTAAAAACATTTAAGTAGCCGGCAATATCACGGGTCGCCGGCGCTTATTGACAACCCCTTTTCTTTCCCGTTTAATAATTTTTTCCCGAGATAATTTGCATTAGTGTTTTCTAAAGAAAAACTTCGTATTTACAACTTGATTGGGAGGTAATCTCACCCCAACAGTATTAATATTCTCTCGCATCTGTATTGTGTGTTCCCAGTTATAATAATACCAATACTTGAAGAGCAAGCTGTGCAAACGTTCTAACATTATCACCAAACAAGGAGATCAGGATGTCTGCCAGTCCTTCTACCATTAAGTCAATAATTTAACTACTAGTAAGACTTTTCATTTTTCCAAGTAATGCAGGTGACACACTGAGTCTCTGTGAGTTGTCTGGTGAAGAAGCAGAATGGCCTGGAGATTCCTCCAAGTAATGCTCTACCGTAATGCCCATAGCATCTTCTGCCTCTGCCACTGTTTTATATTTCCGTTTCAGCTCCATCATAACTTGTTGTCTAATACTGCTACCTGCAGGGAAACAATATGACATGACATCAAGGAAAACTTCAAGGCAAAATAAACCCCAAGACTTTATTAAGTCATCAATTGTTTTGGAAAAATTAAAAAGAAACATGCTTTCAAGAATGTTGGTGTTTGGTCACTCACAATAATGAGGGGTACGGCATTTTTGACTCAGTGTGGTGTATGAGATAAAAAGGAAAAAGGTACATCAAATTTCCTTTTTATAATGAGCAACCTAAAGGAGAGAGGCCTGAAAAAAACATGCAAGTAAAGAGACATTTTCTTACTGCTCGTACCCATGCTCACTTTTTGTACCATTTAAAAGATCAGTTAGTACAGGATAATAAAATGCCACGGTTTTTATGATCCTTAAAAAATAAAATGACCTTTTAACTTACCGGACTTTTATAATCAGTTCCTGTAGTTTCTTGGACAAAAGCCGCAGCTTTTTCCCAATAGTCGTGTCAATTGCCAAACGTGGACCATTCACAGCCATCTTTCTTCAAATCATTGAAACAAGCGACGAACTGAACTAAAGCGACCTGCTCATTCCGTTGCCAAGGGATAGACTTCTTTGAGACCGATGGCAGCTGTTTTGGACTCTTGGGCGATCGAACCAACCGTGCTTTTTTAAGAAGTCGACGCGATGCCTGTACAAAGAGAAAGAAGCAAAATGAAAACATTGTTATTTTACAATCTGTTTGCATAATTTATAAACAAACATCATTTGCATTTTCGTGAAATCCACGAGTTCGCCTCGCTGGCGATTTGCTGCTAAACTCTTCAGTAGTTTTTTTTGTCGGCTGGCTTGTTTGGTGTGTCGCCAGTTGGTACGTGCGATCGTTTCTGTGCATTATCCATGGATTTTTTTTTTTTTATTGCTCACAGTGTTATCATCTTTATGATACTAACGTTACTTACAATACTGACATTACGTACAATTGTAACTGTACTTGCACTACCAGCTTTAGTTACAATACTAAAAATGCTTACGGTACTAATATTACATACAATACAAACACAATTTACAGGTTAGTAAAGCCATATAACACCAGCATTAACTACAAAAACTAACAAAAAATTACAATTGTACTGTAACCTCATAGCTCATACGATAGCTCAATTGGAAGAGCATCGCACCGGCCGTAACGGACAACTAGTAATTTATGCCTGATAACTAGCTTAATTAAACGATATTGATTTTTACATTACAATAACCCTTTTCACGGATAACGTTTTTCGTTTACACTGATCGCAATAAAACTGAATTTCGGACAAAACAACAAAATTTCCCGAAAATGCCTCACGTCCAAGTTTTTTTTTTTTATTTATTCTTAGAAATAATTTTCCCAAAAACAAAAGCACTATACAATTATGGTTACTCTAAATGTACAATTAAGCTAAGGTAGCAAACAAAGATTTGTTATTATGCTCTATTTTCTCAGAAAATGAGAAAATTATCCATGGATGAAAAACTCGAGATTCATCTGAAAAATGAACACAAAACAGATGTAAGTCATCAAAGTGGCCAAAATCATACCGAAACAAAGTGAGGTAATGGGTAAAAAGGTTTTAAAACGGTTTCTACTTGAACTCAATACAGATTTGCCGCCATGTTCGCGGGAATTATTTGACACCTTCGTTCATCATTTTGGCGGATCAACGGTTGAAAAATACCTTATTTCGAAACGCTCAAACCAGTCTAAAACGCGAAGTCAAGGGAAGTCAGAGAGCTGATCTGATATTGGGCATCCTTCGTCTGCCTTCATGCATTATCAGAAACGATAAAACCCATGTTCATCAAAGACACTCACTTGATTGTTGGAGGTTATTGAACCATGCCTTCATTTGCAAGCCAAAACAGCCTAACAAAGAGGAGTCCTAAATAAAGATTTTAAAACAAAAATTGAGCAATGAAGCGTTTCATTGTGTTTTTAAAGCATCAAACAAAAGTACAGACTCGCCTTGAGCAAGCTCTGTCTGGGAGAAATCAACACATGGAAATTGCACTCGTAACCGCCGACCGAAAAAATTTTCTTCCACGCCAAACAAAAATTTGCCGCAAAGCGTCATGGAAACCATGAAATTCTCCCCCCCCCCCCCCCCCTTCTCCCTTGGTTTATGCTTGGACACTTAGGTCAACCGAAGTTCCGCTGTAAGACACTTTACTGCACGGGATCGTTTTCTCTAAGGTTAACGATATCTCATTTTTTAAAGCACACATTTTTGCTAGGTAAAATTTGTATCATACTGTTCGCCTTTGTAATTTGGGAAAATTTATGTGTTGTAATGTGAAACTTCGTTCATGGAAATGCGCGCGTAAGATGTTTATTCACAAAGTTGAGTCAGTCCAGTCGCTGAACTTTCACTTCCGTGCAACTTACAGCACTGAACCCGGAAGCTTCAGCGCTTATACAGAACGCGCGGAAGGGAGAAATTAGAGACTGGACTAACGTTTATTAGTATGAGAAACGAAGGATTGAGCGCAGTCAACGCGTGAGTTTTTAGATCCTGCTCAACGAATGAATAAAAATCGTACAAAGCATTTCCCATGGTTCAATTTTGTCGATTTTATTAGTGCAGAGATCTCCATCGTAACAAAAAAGCCAAAGAAAAGAAAATTCTTTGAAGTGAAAGTGATGTACGTTATATATACTTTTCAGAAGGTCAGACTGATTTTATTTAAAGGTATGACGGGAAAGAGTGTCAGGTTTGGTTGGTTTATCTGTTAACTTTTCCGGGAGCTTCACTGGTGATGTCGACAGTGTTGAATAAAGAAAGATAGACAACCTAGTTTAGAGGATAATGGAGTGCTATTTACTATAAAGAAAAACGGTCCGGTGCTAGGAGTAGCAGTCCCTTCACCGTACCGTGGACGCGTGAGTGGGACTGGTAGGGCATCCGATGGTCGGGTCATCTTCACTTTAAGCTCTGTTAAAAAGAGTGATGAAAGATATTATGGCTGTGTGGTAACTCCAACTGATAGTTTTGAACCGAAAAAAATTGATTCGGTGTACTTGGTAGTTGAAGGTGGGTAAGTTAGAGATTGGACTGTATAAAACTTGCTCGACATGAGACGGGGCAAGTGCATTTTTGTACTGAGAAAAATGCGACTCTCTTTACAATTTAAACTCAATAGCGACACTTGTTAAAATCAGTTGCTCATCAGCCCCAACGCTTATTTCTACTCCCCTGGATATTATATTTATTCATCCCAGGTTACTCCCAAATGATAAAGATAATATATAGATTTAGCCAAGCCTAAATGCGGAGGTCCGTATTTTTGCTGGTTTTTAATAATTTCTCTGAAATAAATAAGAATAATTAAACACGTCAACTCCTCGATTTGTCAGCTGTCAATTGACCATAACATGGATGTCCTATACCAAAGATGTAGCCTGATAAGGCTGACAAGGCTTAGGCAGGGTGCACGCGCCCGCTATTCATGCCACTGGTCATGTCGACCATGAAAACTTGAATGCATGGTTCTCCTATTTCTATGCATGCACGATTGTGCTTCTATGGTTATGGGGCTCCGCTTTGTGGCCCTTCGGGCCGTTGGAGCTCCGCTAATATAAGCTAAAGTTTTGATTTATATTAAAGTCTCGATATAACGCGCGCTCTGATTGGTTGAAAGAACGTCCTTTATCAGAATACAAAGCACACATTTGAAGAATGGCAGCCCAATTTCTGATTTTTACTTCGCTATTTTGACAAACACACACGCAAACGATCTATTTGTCTGCGATAAACATGGACTGCATTGTTAACAACAGAAGTGTCAATACTGTAGGTAATTACAAATAACTCCCAAGTTTCCGACAAATTGCGGGCGAAAATACGGTTATTAAGTAGCGAATTAAATAAGATTTCTTAACGTGTGAAATGCTTTAATTTAATAATAAACGGCGCTAAATTTGTCACGGAGGTAGATATTACACAGCAGAAGTGAAAAAACGAAAGAAACGCCAAATAGGCTGTATGTGGTTTTGATAGAAAGCTTTACTTCCGTAAAACTCAGACTGAAAACTCACATGGAGATTGTGCTTGTTCTAGCCTCCCACGCAGACGTCCTTTGACGTTTGCGTGGGAGGCTATACTCCGATCAACTGAGCGGAAGCGATCATCCTTAAGAGTTACAAGACTCCCACTCTGATCGAGCGAACAGTTTAAAACTTGTTCTGAATACTCTCCTGTGCTCTGAATGGAAGTAGTTTAATCATTCTAACTCTGTCACCAGTTCGGCAATCGTCTCCAGCAAAACGTGCTGTCGAAAAGACAACTGTTCCTCATTTCAAGCTCACCAGTTTGTAAAGTCTTGACCGAGAGTTTCGAGCTCTTCGTTTCGTAATTGTCATGCTCGTGTTTCTCCCTACACTTCTTTCGTGCCCTAGCCGCTTCCTGCGTGCCGCTTTACAACAGAACAGAGCACAGTCGAGGCTTCCTTGTTTGTTAAATGGAACGATATCTGGCCTTCTATTTAGCTTTCAGTTCAAGAATTTCGGTGAACACATCATCCAAACGGGAAATTCGTACTTTGAATTAGAAAGAGTCCCCGAAGAAATAATTCCTGTGGGTATTTTATTCAAATTTCTAAGCATGTGGGTCCGTAATTCGCGCTCATTAATTTCTCGATCACCTGTTCTGGGTATCGTTAGAAAGACAATTTCCTCCTGCAGATCTTGAACATGAACAGGTGATGACGTCAAAGGCTAATGCTCATGACGTGCGGCTTAAGGCCTTTCAGGTGTCAGTGTCATACAACATTAATTTATGCACCGTGTAGGGTGGCAGTGATAATTCGCTCAAATAATTATTTCCTTTTTACAATGCAATAACGATAAAACAAGAATTTGAAGCGTAATTTTCTATGTACGCAAGAAGCAACAATGAAATGGTGCGCCATTCCATTTTCGCCGCCATAATTATACTACAACTTTATGTGGTAAGGGACACCTCCATTTTATTCCAGTACATCGGTTTAATTTAGCTTAGAATCATTACAGTCGTCAAAACTTTTGAATTATTGCAAAATGCTAATTTCCTTTTGATTTCGTGACGATCCATTGGAGCAATATGTAAGCAAAATATGTTAAAACAGCATTTTTGAGCAGGAGAAAATGGCCGTTTTTGTGCTAGAGACGATAAAGTCGTCTAGACGCCTTTGACGTCTAAGACGTTAAAGGCGTCTGGTATAAAAACGGGACGCATTTAGTAGACGGCCTGACAGGAAAAAGAATGAAAAATGAACTTTGTGTGCGCGGAGTTACGAAAAAATCGACTTGCAACTTGCTGGAAACATGACGGGATTACATCCAGGTTATTATACTAGACGTCTTTAACGTCTGAGACGTTAAAGCTGTTCGTTAAGAGCGTCGTTCGGACGCTCTTACGAAAAGACGTTAAAGTCGTCTCGAGACAGCTTTAACGTCTCAGACGGCTTTATCGTCTCTAGCATAAAAACGGCCAATGTTTCCATGCCTATGACGAACTTTAGGCTGATTGGTGAGCATCATTACTATGCCAAGTCAAACCGTTTCATTTCTGAAGGAACGCAAGAAAAAGTATATAGTCGACTTATCATACAGCAGTTAAAAAGAGGAAAACCTCGTAAGCCAGTCAGCACACAGTGCTCACTGACATCAAATTATACTTTTTAATATGCAACCACTGCAGCTGATTCGAGGTCAAGAGGCAGAAGTCCACCGCAGAGGATTCGATTAAAAATACGAAATGGAAGACAAACTATAGGAATAATCGTCATCGTCGCTATCAAAGTTATGATCGTTTTATTTCAGTAACAATTTATGGCTATTCAAATAAAGCTTTGTTGTTCTTGTTTTTTGTTATCTGCTTTGATATCTGTGTTAAGAGAGGATTTTACCGACCTCATGTAACTGAGAAAAACTACGAGTAATGACCATTGTATTTCGAGTTCATTTGTTGACTACTTTAGGCAACGGAAAGCAATAGGCTATAGGGAAACTATCAGCTTTATCCTTATTTTAGCATTGCTAACAACGTTATCTAATTCCAGAGATACCAGTTATCAGCCCACCATCAATAAGCGGAAGTTACATTGAGGGATCCTCGGTCAATATCAGTTGTACAGCGACTGGAAAACCAGACCCGGAAGTATCGTGGATGCGCAATGGACAAATTAAAAGCACCGGGAAGAAAACAGCGTATTTGAGCTTCGACAGAATAAACAGGACACATGATGGAATGTACACATGCGTAGCTAACAACACAGCAGGAGCAAAGACTCACCAAGAGATCCTGGTGGTTCGATGTGAGTTACTATTCTTAAAACAGTAGCAACATTGTATTATTGATATAACAGTACCCTCGTTATAACAGTACCTACCCTCGTTTAGTACGCCTCATTGGCTTAATCTATACACCGAATGCAAATATGGTGGATCACTCGGTCGGCGCCCGGGACGAGTCGCATGAAAGCGAGGCTAGGCAGTCTTGAGTTTTTGTTTTGACTAGAAAGTCTTGCTTCGTGGTTGATTTGGCTCGTTTTGTTCCTCTCCCTACGAGTTTTTGTGTTACTGAATGCCAACAGAAGGGAGTGAAATCTTCCGCAGCAGATAAATGTTTTTTTTTCTTTTGTTTCTCTGTTCGCCTCTGAGGAGATAACATACGAAGGAAACACATGAGGAAAGGAGTTCACTATCGCCTATTAAGCAACTGGTTAAGTTCAGCCTGGAAGATCTTAGAAATATGTAAGTGATCGCATTTACCTCCGAGTCGTTGTCATTTGGTTCAATGCTGTTTCGTACGATTCCGTGTGAGTGGACGCGGACGTAAACAACTGCTTCTATCGAGACAGACACAACATAAGCTCGTCATTTAACGGATTTTTGTAAGATCTTCTATCCTTAAATAATGATGTAGCGAACAAACTTAGGTTCCCGCGGCGATTGTGGACTCCTTTTCTTCGTCTCAACGAACTGTATTAATCCACTATTTCCGTTAGAGGTGAACGGATGATTTCTATCCCTTCTCGAGGCATTCAGAAACACAACAACTCGTCGGTACGGCGAATAAGACAGATCGGATCTACAACGAACCAAGACTTTTCTGCAAAGCGAAACATCGAAGCCTGAGTAACCTAGAATTCATGTAGCTCGTCCCGGGCGCCGACCGAGTGATCCGCTATATTTGCATTCAGTGTATTGCGATGAAATATAAATTGACATATCTAACATAGGCTGTGTTTTCACTAGGACAATTTTAGCTAGATAAAGTCAGAAAAGTCCGAAAATACAGTGAAAACACTTTGTCTAGTGTTTAGCGAATTAACAATCTTAACTGTTTTCACAAGGAAAAACAACGGGTTTTCTCGCCTTTACGACAGGAAACTCACGCAGAGTTATACTACCTCGGAAGATGGTTTAACCTGTCCCGACAAATATCGCAGCCAATCGCATCGCGTGTAGTGACTGATGCCTGCCAAACAATTTGGCAAAATTATTTTCCAGACGCTCAAAAGAGCAACGGCAACCCGCCTCTCTTCGTCCACAGATGTGTTCAAAGGTATCTCTGCTCACTTTGAAGTGCTCGCGCCACAGATGATATTGGTATCGATTTACAACGAGCTGTTCGAACCTAAACTGCGGTCTTGGATAGACCCACATGGTCTTGCGCTTACGGCGATGTATGTTGTTTTGGCGTTGAATTGCCAGGATTACAACATTCTGTCGCATCCTCCGCATCTGCCGAGACATAAATCGCATTCTCTGAACGAAACTTCTTCTCTCATGCAAAAATATAGCGAGAATCAGTACTAGTGATAACAAATATTTTTCCATTCTTTTAGAATATTTCACGCTTCCTCTCCCGTCCTAATTGAAAGTTGCTCGGATTTCTAATTTGAATCTTCCGAGTTATTAGTGGCTTAAAATTTCCCAGCAAAAACAGATGTCGTGTTTAACTAGCTAATGTCGGTTTTTAAACAAACACCTAGAAAGAATGTTCAGCTAGTTAATCGGCCTAGTGAAAACACAGCCATATGAAACAAAACAAAATTCCTAAATTACACGCTGAATATAAGAAAAATCAACGTCTAAAGAATTTTTTTCCTCCGGTTACATTTTCTTTTAATCAAGCGACGTCAAGAAAAGACAAACTTTTTTGTTTTCGTGCAGACCCAGCCAAAATATTACGCCTTACTTCATCAAATGCCAAGTCATGGATTGGTCAGACAGTGACGTTCAACTGTGTGTCAGATGGTGTTCCAACACCAACACTCATCTGGTACAAACCTGATGGAAAGCAACTAAACACAGTCACAGCTAAAGAGAGTACAATGGAGGTGAAGATAAATAATAAGAGAGATTTTGGCAAGTACAGATGTATCGCTTACAATGGTCTTGATCCTTTTAACGACGCCTTGGTGCTCCTTGAACAAATAAGTATGTGTAGAGTAATATGTAGTATGTGTAGAATAATATGTAAAAAAACAATTGTTGTGAGAGCAGACGATTTAGACAAAAAGTACATACTTACAACTATAAAAGAATCTTAATTGCCAATCAGCAGTTAACGCTTTTTTGTTTGTTACAGTGGTTGTATCGACCCAAATGGTGAGAACAACTCGATCATACACACAAAAAAATATTTAATGTTACTTCATCTTCAATCTATCCATAAATACATAACAGTTTACGTGACTAAGAAGTTACTTCCGGTTAGAGTACACTACAGTTGCCATTATCACCTTGACGTAAATGTGTAATTTACATATAAGGTGCCATAAAAAGTACCCCATTTAATTAGAGGGAGATTTACAGCAGAATCGGATTTAATTAAATTTCTCCGTTTGATTTTCATTAGAGATGCCAGTCTCTCCGACTATCATATTGCCAATCTCAAACATTCAAGCCACGTCCATAACAGTGAAATGGACTCCACCAGCTGATAATGGAGGGAGCCCTATCACAGCATACCGAGTGGTCATACTAAACAAGGGCACTGAGATAAAGAATCAGAATGTTACTAACTCTGGTACAACAAGTCTGGCTGTGGGAGGCCTGGAGAGAGATACGGAGTACAGTGTAAAGGTGTTGGCCAGAAATGTTGTGTTCGAGGGTTCAGCTGCGCAAGAGCAAATCAGGACAAAAATTAAAGGTGTATTAATTACATCATATATTTATTTAATCAAACTAGACAGAACTTAGATAAAATCCGCTATTAACACCCAATCATCTTTTGAAATATATCGCCGAATAATCTTTTTACTCTCTTGTCCATTGTTCTAACTATTGTTTCACAGAAAATGGGTATAACATCATAAATTCGTGGAATTTCTTTGATGCGAGAAGTACGAAAAATTTTTTCGATATTGTTATTCATCAGGAATTCCAGGGATACCAGACATTGTTGACATGCCTGACGAGGTACAGGGTGATGAAGCTACCGTAAAATGGAAAAAGCCGATCAGCAATGGAGCGGAGATCACTCAATACACTGTTTATTTACGAAAAGTTAGTTGTAACGGTACCGTGGGAGATTGGAGAAAGCTTGAGGTCATTCATGATGTCTCTGTTCGTGAATATGTCGTCATTCTCAAGAAAGACCAGCAGTATGAGTTTGTGGTGACTGCAACTAACAAATATGGAGAAAGTTTAAAAGAACAACGAAACATAAAGAGAATCAGAGTTCTAGGAGGTAAAGCAACGATATAATTATTCTCATTTTTTTGTGGAGTTTGTTTTTTAAACTATTTCTTCCTGACTGTTTTTTTTTGTTTCTCTTAAACATAATTGCTATAATTTATATTCAATATCCGAAGCTATTTTTTTGTTCTCCGGTGATTTAAGGGTCCACTGGCTCCAAGGCTAACCACAATCAAACAGGTGAGGCTGTTTTCAGCAATGCCTCCTTCCTGACTAAAAATTTACTTTCAATTTCTTTAATTAGTTAGTTTACTTTGCAGTGCAAATTAGGGGTTTCTATCCTTAAAATAGAACAGAAAGAATGTATTAATATAGTGGTCTGCTACTTATAGCATCGAGAAAGCTACATAGTTTTCAAAGGTGCCACTTAAAAAGAGGAAACAAACATTAATTTTCGATTTATTTCCTATAGTTGTTATATGCAAAAGAGAAGTGGAGATTCTTCATGCTGTTTATCTCAGTGTCATAATTCTATTGGTGATTATCATTGTTGTAATCCATGTTGTACTCTGCAGAATGCGTCGAGGTCCAGGTAATTCTTTGTAGTTACTTTCAACACATGCATAACTACTATCCATAGTAAAAATCGAACTTTGCTATGTATCAACAAACAAAAGTGCGAAAATTACCTTTCTGTTCGCTTCCTTAAGTACATCTATTAGTTCCCTTCCTAAAACCCAGCGTAAGGAAGGTTCCTTTGGGACTTCCATTCCTTGTTACGGTTGGGGAGTATGGTCCGCGAAAAGTCACTGTAGATAAAACAATCTGGAACAAACTCGTAATCACTTTGCTGAAAAGGATGACGATTGACGAATCCTTTGTCGAGGCGACCTGAAATATCCTAAAAGAATGGAAAAATATTTGTTATCGTTTATCCCTTTCACTTTTTTATCTATTATTGTCTTTCTCAGAACACGTTTTTGTTTTTCAGAAATATTAAAACATGGAAAACGGTGAGTACAACAGTCAAAATTTTGGTGATCATAAAATTGCAAATTTATTTAATGTTATAGTTAATAATTCATATACACTGAATGAGCTGCGGGCGGTAGTTGAAAGCAAGAAATGAGCATTGCAGTGAATTTCCAATTTATAATATTGCCGGGAAATTGACCTCGCTGTCAATGTGTGGCTTCATAGCTCAGTTGGTAGAGCATCGCACAAGTATCTCGGAGGCCGCCAGTTTGAATCCCCTTAAAATCCTAAATTTCTTAGGCTTCTTTATTCCCGGCAATTGCTTAAATTGGAAGTTCACTGCGTTGACCATTTCTCACTTTCAGTTACTGCTTTTATTAACCTCATTCAGAAAAGACCTTTATTTAAACGGAAGCGATAAAAAGTATCCGTTTATAAAAGAGTTTGAATTAATTAATGTTATCTAGTTCCTTTGCTAACAGATCCTCATTGCATGCGGATTCCATTCAAATGGTAAGTTCGTCTTTTAATTTCCCTTGAAGCATAACCAATACCCCATTCACACCAGCAAAACTTGTTTAGTTAAACTAGGTGATACAAATTGAAAATAAGCAACAGAAGACTGAAATACTGAATTTTACACAGGATTCAAGTAAGTTCTAACGTGTTCTTTCATTGTGCCAAATTTGAAGTCAACAATCATCAGTTAGTAACTTTTATGAACAAAACAATTTTAAACGGTGTTTAACTAAACAGTTTTAAACTTTTTAATCTTTGGAGTGAATCGGGTATTAGCAGAGAAAGCCGAGCCGCAGTAGGTTGCCATTAAATTTTCCTTTCAGAGACAACATTGTCCAGGTGAACCATTTGCCCAAAAAATTCTACCAAGTTAGGGACGGGCCATTTTTTTTTTTGAGGGAGGTGGGGGTGATAATTACCAAAAAAAATCTTGTACAAGAAAAAGCGCCAAAAAATAATCGTGCTAAGGGAGCCATGCGAAAAAATCTAGTAAGGTCCTGCGATGATGTAGAAGAAAATCTTGCACAAGCTCATAGTCTAAATAAACTATTGCACAACCTGAAAGTGATACCCGAAAAAAATTTCTTGCCCAGGAAAATTGCCCGAGTGATAATTACCAAAAAAAATCCTGTACAAGAAAAAGCGCCAAAAAATGATCGTGCTAAGGGAGCCATGCGAAAAAATCTAGTAAGGTCCTGCGATGATGTAGAAGAAAATCTTACACAAGCTCACAGTCCAAATAAAATTAATATTGCACAACCTGAAAGTGATACCTGGAAAAAAAATTCTTGCCCAGGAAAATTGCCCGACCCCCTCCAAATAAAATAGTCCGTCCTTAATCTGAAGTGTCAGACGTCTTTCCGCCGCTCAGGGGATTAGGGTAGGAAGACGTCTGACACTTCAGACAAGCTTGTCCTTTTTCTTGCCCAAAATTCCTCCTTCTGGCCAAAAAATCTGAGTTTCCAAAAATTTGGGAGAGCTGAGCCCCCCACCCCCCACGGCCCGTACGACTATGACAATGTCCTCATACATTACGATTTGCGCATAACAACCTCATTCCTATCAAAAAATAATGTGTTTTTTTTTTCGCATTGTTTTGAGCCATTACTACTTAGTTGTTATTATTACGTTTTGCTGTTTAATTCCAGACTACTATTGTCCAGCAAGAAGCAGATTCTACGTCGATAGAAAAAAGTGACGTTACTAGCACAACCTGCGAGATTCCTAACAGCAGTGATTACATGCCGCTTCATCCTTCAACAAGAAGCTGGGAAATTAGTCGAGAGCAAGTCAGCATCATTAAAAATATCGGGAAGGGGGCTTTCTCACAAGTTGCTAAGGCAACAGCCAAGAATATCTATGGAAACCAAGAACACGTAACAGTGGCTGTGAAAATGCTGAAAGGTTATCTCATTAACCGACACTGTCTTTTTAGAGAGTTGATTTGTCGTTGCCAGCAATTAACAGCGACTGATGTTTTTTTCATTATTTTGCTCCAATTAGAGAATGCTCCTGATTCAGACAGAAAGGACCTGTTGTCGGAACTTGAACTGATGAAAAAACTGAAACCTCACAGTCACGTGATCAAGCTGACGGGATGTGTTACTGAGACTGGTAAAGGAAATACTGACATAATGACAGGAAAAGCATGATTAATTTTAATAATCAGGAACTTCGCTTTGCGGTATCGTGATACAATGTTTTAGATCGGTGGGCGTCATTAGTTTTAAAACTCAGATGGCTGTAAAATAAATCTTAATTTTTTCTACTGCTTTACTCTGCTTTACCTGAAGTGTGTCTCCCCTTACTGTAAATCTATGTATTCCCTTTCCACGTCACCAGACATTGGATTTTTTTTTCTTTTTAGATCCTTTACTTGTCCTTATTGAGTATGTGCCGTACGGTGATCTGCTGGGTTATTTGAGGAAGAGTCGTGGGCTCAATGACACTTATTTTAATAACCCGGATAAAAAGCCGAAAACTAACCTGACTTCACAACAGTTGATGAAGTTTGCCTGGCAGATAGCTGATGGGATGACTTATTTGTCGTCAAAGAAGGTAAATGTATCTATAGTAATAGAAATTTAACAAAAGATAACAAGACAGGAAAAGAATATCAAATATATAGCAAGGAGGACAATTTGAGATACGCAGTAGCATTTGTCTTTCAGATAATCCATCGTGACTTGGCGGCCAGAAATGTTCTTGTTGGTGAAGGAGAGAAGTGCAAAGTGACTGATTTTGGGATGGCAAGGAATGTTCACCAGGATGATATTTACACCAAACGAAGTCGGGTGAGAATTTTCATAGATTCAAAACATTAATATTTCCGCCTACCGAATATTAATAAGTAGTCTTGCCTTTGGTTTTTCTCAAAGGGTCGTCTGCCCGTCAAATGGACTGCTTATGAAGCTTTGTTATATGGAACGTACACAACTCAGAGTGACGTGTGAGTACTGATATTTATGCATATTTACATTGTATTGCTGAATGGGTTCACTGATTACTGTCAGTATCAAATAGTAACAAAGGTATTACGAAACTGGTATTTGAAGCTTTCTACGTAATATGAAAATGGTTCTATAAAGAGTGAAACATTGACGAATAAGTTAGTATTTGTTCCTCTGCCAGTGGTGACTTTTTTCTTTTTTGGCGGTCTATTCCCCAAACAGAAATTCCCCACCCCCGGGTGGCCGGGACTCTTCATCAACCACGCGTACGTCGTATTGTGTACAAAATTGAGATAAGAAGGTTTACTTCTGTGCAATAATCAAAAATCAGACGTTTCGTTCAAGAACTTTTATATAGTTGTATCTTATGGAAGCGACCGCAACCTCGCTCGCTTCTCGCAACGTAGTAATATAGAGGATATTACATGGCCGCGCGGAGATACGAAATTTCTCTTCGAGTGTTATTTCACGAGTGAGCGCATCGAACGAGTGAAATATGTTTCAACACCAGAACAGAAATTTCGTATCTCCAAGCGACAATGTAATATTATTTTTATTATATGAACACCAATAAATTTCCAAACCCTTTCACTTTTGCTGCGAAAGGCGCGATTAATTAAAACAGTATTTCATAACATAGCAACAGTGATATCTTCACACGCGAAGATAACATGTCCTCGCGCGAAGACTCACCTGGTATTTCACTGCTGTTTATATAATAAAAGCGCTATCACTAACTGGTATTCACTTGGTTTCAAGGACCGACTTGTGACACGTGTACTCAAGAATTTTAATGTTTTTTTCTAGACTTTTCATATTAAACAAGGGACACAAATAAAAACATTTTAGAAGAAAACTAAAGAAAAAAACTATTATAACTATAACCCGCACTTCTCGACAATTTCTTGAAAGAAAGCAGCTAACAGAACAAGATTACTCTTCTCTAGCATTTCGGGGGCGGGGATCTAGGATGGTAACAGGTGAAATTGAACCACTCTTTACCAACTCGTTCCTTTTGACAGTTGGAGCTATGGTGTGCTGCTGTACGAGATTCTTACTGTCGGTAAGCTTGATTGTAATTCATGATTGTAGTCCATTAAATATTATAGATTTTTTTTTTGAGACCAAAGTAAACACACGAACGTAGAATTTGTTTTAATTATAATAGCGCGAAGGTAAAACGCCCAATTCCGCCAGCTTCACGCGAAGTGTTTACTAAAAAAGGGGTACCATCTATTTAACAAATACATTCCATGTTGCCGTGCGTCTGTTAGAGTACAGCACGCTATCTGTCTAAGATAAACGCGAAGAACAATGTGACAACAACACACGCATGAGAAGGTCAAGACGTAGCTAATCAATCGAACGTAATCGAGTGCTTCAGTTCGTATGGTTCGAAAATCGAACACAATCGGGCCGAAACATTTGCGTAAGAGTTCGATTGCGTTCGATTGAGTTTTAGTTTCGAATTATTCGAACCCAATAGTGTGGTTAATGGACAACTGGCTTTGAACAATCCCAAAGGACGTTGGTGTGCTGCAGCACTGAAGATCAAAGTGACAAGATCGAAAGCAATTAACGAGGGCTTTAAATCAAGCAGGTTAATCGTATTAGAAATAAGCCCGGAAACAAGCAGCCGGCGCCGGTTCCCGGGAACTTGTCACCTATTCTGACATAAAATTGGCAAGAGCAATTTCCCTTCAGTTTGTTTATTCGTTATTCTGGGAAATATATCCGCAACTGTGATACTCGAATCCATCCATTATTGGTATTTCCAGTCAATGCGTGAGATCGACCATGAATCCAAAGTCGACCTTTCCAGCCTCAAGTCGAACGCAGGGTTCGATTGCTCCATTTTTTAGTTATGTCGGGTAAGGTCAGAGTTGCACGACAACTAATTGTTTCTGCTTTCTCTGTTGTGACTAGAGGGGCTACTTTCATGAAGAAACAACCTCGTCCTCAGAACGTTTTTCCTTAGCATTTGGAGGGGCGAATTCTGAGGGAAAAGCGCCTGGGGACGAGGTTGGTCACGGAACAAATAATGGTTGCAATAATAATGCCCAGTTTTAATTGTTACCACGCATGTTACTTTAACTCATCTAGGTGGATCCCCATATCCGGGAATTAACGCACGACTAATCGCCAGGAAACTTCAAGAAGGATTCAGAATGCCAAAACCAAAACATGTGGATGACAAACTGTAAATGCATGCATTGTTCAGTAGAGATTTTAGTGTGTAGTACATGCAGTAATGCGGTATATTTTCGAGAGCCCTGCTGCTGAGTTTGATGAGCGTGCAAATGAAGTACGAATGTGCAGAGAAATAGACGCAGTCTTAAAACTGGAACCCAGTGCAGGAGGATTTCACTTGATCTGTTTAACTTGTTTCCCAAGATAGCTTATTTTTTCCCAATTATTTCAAGCAGTCGTACAGCTTCTATTCATTGAGTTCTCTTCAGCCCGATTTAAGTATGTAGATTACATTATTGTTTGTGCAATGCATTCTTTCCTTTTCCCGGTTGTTTTAACCGTGATCTAAAAATATTATGTCTTTCAAACTCAAGACGCTCCTGAATTGGGAATAGGGTCACATTTATTAATATAATATGTATTCTATAGATATTGTTTTTTCTTTTCCCTGTTGCTAATGATTTATATTTCTCAGATACCAGATTATGCTGTCGTGTTGGGAAGAAAATCCAAATGACCGACCGACCTTTGCCAAACTTAAAGACGCGATGAAAGATATGGAGAGAAACCACAGGGTAATCTTATTAATGGACCATGCAACAGAGAAACAGAGAAAAGCGAAATAAACAAATCGAAATCGCTTATAAATTATACAAAAACACTGAAAAAAATAAACAATAAGCCATTTTACAGTTCTGTGCTTAGTTACCAAGCCTTTGTGTGGAATTGAGGCTGACGGTGACCTTGCATAGATACAAACCCTCTTGCTTTTGATATGTAAATCGTTTTGTTGTTATGCTAAATAGGTTCTGGTCTCTATCATGACAAGGTCACCCCGAGCCTCGCTTTCATACAAAGGCCTGGCTACATTTCGCAGAACTGTAAAATGGACTATTGTTGTACACTAATTCCATACGAGAAACTATCTCTACATGGTAACTGTCTCCCTTTCATACAAGAGCTTACTAATTATTTGAATTGCCTTTCTGTTACAGACGTACGTAAACCTCAGGCAGTATGATAACAGTTTGTACGCAAACGTCGAGGATCTTGCAGCTGATTGACCTTTTTACGGGCTTATTTTGTTATTTTCTTATTTACATGGCCAAAAAAAACTCTGTTATCAACCCTCCATTGATTCGTTCATGCAGTTAGTTTTTCTTGGTTTCTAACAAGAACTTAACAACAACAGTAGTATTCTTCTTTTCATTTGCTTAAATTTGAAATTAACTGCAATGATCATTCTTGACTTTCATCTATATCCGCAGTTCAAATATGAATTATTTCATAAATACTACACGTCATGTCACTCCTCACGGGAAAATATGAACTCAATAAACAACCAATGTGTGGTTTCGTAGCTCAGTTGGTAGAGCATCGCACCGGTATCGCAGATGTCACGGGTTCGAATCCCGTTGAAGCCTTTATTTATTTTTTTTTCAGGCTTCTTAGCTTCTTTCCAATTGCTTAAATTGGAAATTAACTGCAATGATCATTCTTCACTTTCAACAACAGTGTTGCAATAAATACAAGATAATAAAAAACGGCAATGTTCTCCCGGGAAAAAAATAAAAAGGAAATAACCGAAAAGACAGCAAGTAACTAACATCAAACATTTAATACTAATTTTCTATTTATTACTGAAAAGGTAAGCCCAAACTCCTTCCATCATCCCTAAGGTGCCCCCTAATAAAATGCGCACGGGAACGCGGCCCCAAACCGGGTTTAATAGCAAGTATGTCTTTTTTTCTTTAATAAATATGCTAACAGTAGAAGAATGAAGAAGAATATTTAAGTTCCTTTTTTACTTATTAGAAGTTATGCACTGCCTCAAAATATTAGGATACCGAAAAGTATCCAATGAGTAACGACCGTCCTTTTTTGTGTGCCACAAACGTGTAGCATTTGTACACCAATGTTTTCATTCTTTTAAATGTATTTCGGGATTGATACAGGAATTTATTACTTAGCGCATATAGAATAAGGGTAATCTATTAAGCCTGGTTCACATTAGCGACACAAGGACGACATAACGACACAGTAGGATCATTGTCATGAAGCTACATGAACATAACGACATCAGGAAAAGATTGACCATGTCTTTAATTTATGTCGTTATGTCGTTGCGTCGCTAGCCTAGTGGGAACCAGGCTTTTGAAACGACTCATCATTTTGGGTGAAACTAGTTTTGCAGGTGTCTGCTATCAGAACTGTTTTTTAGTGTTTTAAGTTATTGAAAGGGTTAATGATTTAATACATGTAAAATAATAAGAGAATAAAATGACTCTTATTTGAGCCCTCGTAATGTCATTTGCAGCCGACAAATTCTCTACGTAGACAATTCATTCCCTTAAGAAAACATTTACAATACATGTAAATCTTAAAGTCAAGTGCTAGTTCGACTGTAAATACTGATAAACTTCGCTTACATTCACTTAAATTCTTAGCTTTAACAACAGCAGCGAAAAGGTCGCTCGCTCGAGTTTTTGGTCTATCGCCCCATGTAAGGTAATCCATGACAGTCTTGGATTCTCGATTCCACACTGTGGATTCCGGATCTCAAGGCCTGGATTCGGGCGGGACTCCATCTCGG
This sequence comes from Blastomussa wellsi, assembly GCA_947652115.1. NCBI lineage: Eukaryota > Metazoa > Cnidaria > Anthozoa > Scleractinia > Plerogyridae > Blastomussa > Blastomussa wellsi. The sequence goes on along the minus strand of OX393570.1, from coordinate 10,971,187 downwards.
TGGATTCCGGATTCCACAAACTACTGGATTCCATATTTTTTTCTGGTTTCACGCGTTCTTTGCATTTACTGTTGTAGGATTCTGCTATTAAAGTACACGTAACACAAAAACATGCTCGTATTTTCTCCTGTAATAATGAACATTTTAATACTTAAAAAATGACAACCAATAATAACAGCTCCGAACTTCTTGGGGTACAGGCCTGTGAAGATTAGAAGAAGTCCATGTCCATTGAAGGCGTATTTGAAAATCTGGCCAGTCATTAAATTTACTTCTTATTTACCCATTTTCGGTTTTCTATATACTAATATCGCATACCCCATTCCGCGTTGTAGAAATATCCATCTCGTACTGTGCTTAAGTGATGTTATTTTGTTCCTGGTTCCTTGGCGCGTTATGATGACTTTGAAAATGCATTTTCAAACCGTTATTTTCTTTCCAAGCACTCAGAGCGAAGAACGTACTGCGGCGAGCATGCACGAAAAAATGAGCAGCGAGCCAATGAATCTAGCCTGTGAACATGCTCTCTGGTGAGGATGGTGGAAAGAGAAGGCGAGGGAATGATGACGAAATATGGTAGGGGTGAGGAGGAAGGAGAGTAGAGGTGAGAGCCCAACCGGTACCCCACCCACTGGCCCACTCACGTCTAGTTGGAGCCTGTTCACTGGCTAGAACGAATGGATACGAATGAACGAACAAGCGCGCCGGGGGAAGCAAATTGCTATTTGCTGCGTTTTAATATTTTCACGGTTCACCGACATCTAGACAGTTGCTATGGCAACGTCACAATGGAGACCATGTGCTGTGGGATTTTTCGGAGGAATTTTTTCTATCCTGGCACTGCTGCTGCTGTTCAAGTGCTCATTGATCATAGATTTTATTCAGTCCATTTTTTTTTCCGATACAGTAGGTAGCGTATTAACGTATAGTAAAAAAAATAATGGAATGTTATTTAGCTTCGGTAGCCTTTATCCCTCAAAGTTGAATTTTTAGGTGCCTGGATCTGCATTAGGGAGGGATCAGGTTTCCTCCAAAAAAGAGGGTTTTTCCTTGCGGGCAGCCAGCACGTTGGTTGATCACGTATATACTGTTCTCACGGGATTTTGACATGTATCTGTAGTTTTTCCTTACAAATGTCAATAAATCGGGTCCGTTGCGTGCCTCAATCCTGTGCAGCAACAAGTGCCCTATTTACCAGTGAAGAGTTGGTCTTATTTGACTAATGCGGGGAATAGGAGAAACGAAAATTGAAAAGCTTTCTTTGTGCCGAGCGGTCGCTCGCATGTTCGTTTGTCCTGCGCGCTTGGAAAGGAATTGACCGACCTTCAACTCCCAAACAGTCCCCTCAAGGGAATCGAAACGAAAATACTTCCAGATATTGGCCGGATAACGGTACTTCTTCATTGGTAATTTACATGTAATTTATGTCGAAAATATGTGACTGAACAAATTTCGGGAAAATTCAACGGGTTTCAAACTGTAAACCGTCCTTTCGTTGAATTATTGAACTTTTCTAGTCCTGAAGTTTTCACACGTTGAGATCTATATGTCCACAAAGATGTTTATTTAAAATTTCACATTGATTCACAACACCAGGAGCCCATGACAAGGAGCCTCCATCTCCCATACCGACCGTCTGAGTCAACCCTGTCCCGTATCTTTCTATTTTTAGAAGCATTACCCACGGTGGTTTTCGCGGGTGTTTTTTGTAATGGCCAATCATGTGAGAGCTCACTGTTCTAAAAATAAAAAGATGCGGGACAGTGTTGACTCAAGGGCAAAGTACGAATGGAGGCTCCTTCTCATGGGCTCCTGACAACACATTACATTCCGAATACATACACAGTGTACATACCTTTCCTCTCGACCTTTTTTGCTTCCTCGTATAGCTTGAACGTTTAGAAACCGTACAAGATCAGATAGAAGCAGATATCGACAGAGAAATGACTGTCGAAAATCCCTCGGAGACCTTGCCGGAAAGACGCCGCGCCGCACCGCGCCCTTGCATGTCACTTATTTTTGACAGACACTGGTATGGTTATAACAGTTCCTTAGCGCTTACCACTTGCAAGAAAAAAATGGTTATTCTGAGATGAATTCAAATGATACGGTTCATTGCGGTGGAATTTATCGGGGAAAAGGTAATACCTTCCGAAGCATTACGTTTTTCGAGTCGAGTTGACTTGAATTTCCGGAAATTTATCCGATCCATTTCATTGTTGAAGAATAGTGCAGTTCCATTTGTCTAAAAACTTGCACTGAAAATTCCGTTCAAATGGTTAGAACTTCCTGTCTGTCGACCAGCTTCTTTCTTTTCCAGCTGGAACAGCTGAAAGTCGCCTGTCATAAGCATTATGGGACACGGGAAGCCAATCAAACCGATTGGGAGTGGATTTCAGCAGCTGCAGCAAGATTCCGGATTACAATTTGAGGCGGGATTCTGGAGTTCAAGAGCTGGATTCTGGATTCCAAAGCCCAGGATTCCGGATTCCATAGGCAAAAATGTCTTGGAATCCGGAATCAGGATTACCTTACACGGCCGTTCCATGTATGACGAAGCATCAATAAATTACACTTGTCGGAAGCGTATGAAAATTTACTCTCATGGAAACGTCATAATTAACAGACGTCCTTGGACGTTGAAAGGTTTCGTTTTGGAAAATATTGTTTAATCGCCAAAAACGTACATTGGAGTTTAATTCTCTACGGTAAATATTTTAAAAGTAGGCAAACTTTTTGTTGTGTGTCGATGAGAAAAAGCAAAAAGCAATCGATACTGGACACTGCACCATGCAAACAAGTGACGAGAACAATTTGAGATGGATATAACTGTTTTAATCAATCGCCATTTTTTACAAGGAGAAAACGTTTGATTGAGGTAAGGTTGTTAGCAAAACGATTATTCATACTCTGGGTGACTTTTACGCTTAACTTGCATTATATTGCGTGACTCGAGTGAAGTAAACATCACGAGTGTGATTTCACTCTGATTAATTATTCTCCAGCAGAAATATAAACATGGCGACATTAACGAAGGCTAAGTGAATTTTGCGTAGTGGCCGCAGCAAACAAGCCTCTAAAATTTCTTGCGACTAATAACAACATTTGAGTGATATTGACAGTTTGCCGCATGGATGAAATAATTCCCTTTTCATGGTTCCTGTGTTTGATCTTGTTTCAGAGGCTTCCGCATACAGGTACGTTTCTAATCAACGATTCATTTCAGTTCACCACTGCTACAATCGTGACACATATCAACTATTAAAGTTAGAGTGAGTTACACGCCACAAGTATCAATATGTCATACTTATTAACAACTGATTATAAACAGTTTCATCGCATACGTTTAAAGAGCAGTTCTTCCACGTAACGTGCAATATTATTTTATAGCATTTAATAGTCCATTTTACAGTCCTGTGAAATGTAACCAGGCCTCTGTATGAAAGCGAGGCTCAGGGTGACCTTGTCATGATAGAGACCAGAAACTATTTAGCATAACAACAAAACGATTTACATATCAAAAGCTAGAGGGTTTGTATCTATGCAAGGTCACCTTCAGCCTCGATTCCATTCAAAGGCTTGGTAACTAAGCACAGAACTGTAAAATGGCCTATTGTGTCTAGATACCCGGCAGCCGGGATGTGTTTTGAAAATACTGCTACGAAATTATTCTAGAATTTCCACGGAAAAACTCATCCAACCCTTCTTAAAACTGTAGATCTTTGTTTAAAAATGTCAAGCGCTTCCAATAATAATTTTGGCTTTGTGGTCGAGGAAATTGTCGAGATTGGGCATACTAGAAAATCTCGATGTTTCGACAAATTCGCTCTCTGACTTCGGTGTCAACCCTCATAGAATAATTTCTTCAAAAATTGAAGTTGAAACCCTGTGAGAGTATTCGATATTTGTTCAGAAATGCGAAGCGATTCTAAATAATGTTTTGCTTTTGCTGTGGACGAATTCTCTTCGCTTCGGCATACTATAAAAACTTCGGCTCACGGGCACAGTTGTTCTGGCAAAAAAACTAGATACCTGGCAGTCAAAAATTTATGAATAATCGATACACTCAATATCCACAAAGAGATCATTGAAACCTGAGTATTAAGCATTTCTATCTTTGTTCGGAAACACCAAGAAAGTTTTGACGATGTTTTGGTTTTGCAGAAATTGTACGAACTTTGTGTGACTCACGGGCACAATTTTTTTTTCCCTGTGGCGGACTTTCGTTTCTTCCCTCACCAAACGTTGATTAGCGTTTTGTAGCTGAAGTGTAGAAAGAGTCAAAGAGTAAAGACAAGATGGTGGATGCACAGAACACGTCTATTCACTCGGGCATGCGCCCGTAAACCGGTGACCACTACATCCCCCTTTTTTTACAAAAGTAACAACAAAACAGTTAACACAAAATCAGAAACTTCATGGCTATACAAAAGCTTAACAACAGTCCTTAACTTGTAATGTCAACAAACGAAGTTAATAAAAGTGTTTCATCAAGAGGTTACTCTGTCTCTAGTACTTGATATAGTCCTTAAATCTCTCGGGCTCACGGATTGTTCTACCAGATCGGGTAGTCGTTGCAGGCATTTCTACTGGCTCTGTTTCCTGGTTGTCAGGGGTGGTGGCAACAGGAGCTGCATCCGATTCTATTTCTATTGGAACCTCATCCGTTGTGACATCCGGTGTTTGGGACTCTTCAGTCTTTAACAGATGCCGACGATTCCTCCGGTACACTCCTTTCTCTGTCTCTACCATGTAGGACCTTGGTGAAGGAAGGATTTCTGTGACTCTGGCCGGTTTCCACTTGCTGCCTTCCTTTAGTCTCACTACCTCGCCTTCCTTCAGCGGCGGCAATTTCTTAGCTGTACGGTCGTGCTGCACTTTCTGCTTACTTTGCCTTTCCTTTAGTTTGGGGAGTACCTCCTCAGGGTCATACAGGTGAGGTCTAAGCATATCCTCAGTTACAGGGATGAAGGTTCTCAGACGTCTTCCCATGAGCATCTGGGCCGGTGACAAGTTAACGCCATCTAACGGAGTATTTCTGTATGAGAGAAGGGCTTTGTATGGGTCATCAGCTTTCTCCAACATTGCTTTCAGGGTTTGGACAGATCTTTCTGATTGGCCATTAGACTGGGGGTATCCGGGGCTTGAAGTGACATGATCAAAACACCAATCTTGTGAAAACTGCTTGAACTGCTCAGAACTGTAACAGGGACCATTGTCTGACATTAAGACTGATGGGACTCCATACCTAGCAAACTGAGACTTTAAGGCTGTGATGACTGCAGTACTGGTCATTGAGCTAAGCAAAGTCAGTTCTGGCCATTTGGAGTAATAATCAATCGTAACCAGGTAGTTCCGACCATTCTTGTGCAAAAGGTCCGTGCCAACCTTGGCCCAAGGGAGTGGTGGGATTTCGTGTGACTTTAGAGGTTCAGACTGCTGACATGGCCGATTCTCTAGGCACACTGGACACTTCTTGACTTTCTCAGTTACTTCTGCAGCCATGCCAGGCCAGAACAAGACATCGCGTGCTTTCATTAGCGTTTTGTTGATGCCCAGGTGTCCCTCGTGTAATCTCTCAAGCATCTCCTCTCTTAGACGTTCAGGTACAAAAATCTTCTGACCTTTCAATACCAACCCATGGCCAACCGTTAATTCATCTCTGTAATTCCAAAACTCCTGTAACTCAGCGGGTACCTGACTTCTCTTCTCGGGCCAACCAGACAAAATCACTTTTTTCAGCTCAGGAAGGATGTCATCTTGTTTAGTTTCTTCTGCAAATCTGACCAACTGCGGGTCGGAGATCATGTGTTCAACCAAGTTAATATCTAACTGTTCAGCATTTGTCAGCTGCTCTTGCAAATGAGCTCGAGACAAAGCATCTGCTAAATGGAGACTTGTACCCTGCTTATAGACCAGGCTGATTTCTGGGTAGCGCTGGAGTTGAACCAACATTCTTTGCAGGCGCAACGGTGATGCATGCAGGGGTTTTTTAATGATCGACTCCAAAGGTTTGTGATCTGTTTCAATGGTTACGTGACGGCCCACAATATACTCCTCGAATTTTGTACACCCGAACACCACCGCCAAAAGTTCCTTTTCAATTTGGGCGTAATTCTGCTGGGTGGGCGTCAGTGCCTTTGAAGCATAAGCTATGGGTTGCCCCTCTTGAATCAGTGCTGCTCCCAGACCTGTGGAGCTGGCATCTACTTGGAGTGTTAACTCTTTCTTTGCATCATAGTACCCCAGAACTGGTGAAAAAGCAAGAGCTTCTTTAACTTTCTTGAAACTAGCCTCATGCTGTTCCTCCCAGTGCCACTCTACATCTTGATGCAGCAGCTGTCTCAGAGGTGAAGTAAGGTCAGACATGTTTGGAATAAATTTGCCAACATAGTTGACCATGCCCAACAGTCTCTGAACACCTGCTTTGTCAGTGGGCCTTGGCATGTCAACTACTGCCCTGACTTTCTCGGGATCAGTTTTTAAGCCGTCCCTTGTGAAAACATGGCCATGAAACTTCACTTCTTCTTGCTCAATGTGGCACTTGGACTTCTTTAATCTCAGGTTGTTGTCGCGGGCTCGCTCCAAAACATACCTCAGCCGGGTATTATGCTCCTCCCTGCTAGATCCATACATGATTATGTCATCCATAATGACTTTCACTCCCTGGATCCCCTCGAACACTTGCTCCATTCTCCGTTGGTACACTTCTGGAGCAGACTTGATGCCCATTGGCATCCTCAGGTAGCGATACCTCCCAAACGGGGTATTGAATGTCAACAGTTTGCTGCTCTCTTCATCCAGCTGAATTTGGTAGAAAGCTTTCTCGGCATCCAGGGTTGAAAACAGCGTGGCTCCCGCACAACTGGAAGTGATATCTTCAACTAATGGCAGTGGATAGTGTTCTCGCTTAATAGCACAATTGAGATCCCTTGGATCCAGGCACACCCGAATGGACCCATCCGGTTTATCAACACACACAAGACTGCTAACCCAATCCGCTGGCTCGTTTAAGGGCACTTTCTCAATGATACCAACATTTTCCATACGATCTAGTTCTTTCTTCAAAGAGTCACGTTTAGAGTGGGGAATTCTTCTGGGTGGATGGACAACGGGTTGAACGGAAGGGTCGATGCTGATGTGATACTTTCCTGGAAGGCAACCCAGCCCTTCGAATACTTCTGGAAAATCATCCAGAATGCTTTTGCTTCCAATGGTGCCGATGTG
>OX393570.1:10881460-10956460 GCA_947652115.1 Blastomussa wellsi | reverse complement strand
TTTTGCCACTGGTTGCTGGGCGGTTGGACCACAAAGAGCCCGTTTTGTTGCTCGGCGTCGACAGAAACCCGCGCCAAGACTTTCTCGATGCAGGTGGAAGCTTTCTCGTTCGACAGTTCGTCGAGTGGGAGGCCGTACAAAGTGGTTTCGATTCGAGTACAACCTAGTCCTTGTACGTCTGGGTGTAAGAATGTTTGGCGGAGCCGCTGGTTGGGGCAAACGGCGTATTCTGCCAGGTGCCCGCCAACAGGCTCGCGGATTTCTCCTGCCTCGAAGTTCGAAACGACTTTGTTGTAGATCTTGTTTCGAGTTGTGCACTTTTCTTGTTGTTGCGTGGTCTCGAGCCAGGTGCAGCAGTGCTCCCCGACGCTGGTGGTGTTGTCCAGGAGCCGGTGGCTATTTTCTCCCATTGCGGCGGAAAAACTCCCTGCCGTTTCGAATCCAAGGTTGGCCACAAGAGCTTTGCGATCCAAAGTGCCCGAAAAGTCTTGTGTTTAGTCGATGCTGTAGATATCGTAGCCGAAGCCCCCGATTAGACGATTTGCGAAAACCGGCAGCGCCTGGTGCAACTCTTCCATTGGGACTTCGGACACGTCGCATTTCGCCACGAAATAGCCGGCGATCTCTTTCCCGGGGTGTAGACCAAACCAGCTTCTTTTTGCCATGCGCAGGGTGTTTTTCCTCTCTGGTAGACGCACTGCTCTCTGGCAAGCGGGCCAAACACGTAGAGGTCCTCGATGAAAGGCAGAAGACCAGCCAGTGGCCGAAGGTTCGTGCGACCTTGGTTCCCTGCAAGATAGTCGACCTTGGCGATGTCGGGCAGAAGATTGCTTTCGTACGCGTTTTCGAGTAGCAGGTGGTAGGCGACAGATTTCTCGCACCGCCGGCACATACTATCGAAGGTTTATTTTGTTGCCCCATTGCTACCACGGTTGCCGCTGCGCGTGCTGCTGCGAACTCTTCTGGGGTTGCGCCGGCGATGTTCGTTGCCGCTACTGGTACTTTGCTTTTGGCCTCTGCTGCAGCTCTGGTTTCTGCTGCAAGTTTGGCGCGGGCTATTTTGGCTTTCTCTGCGGCCTGGAAGGCCTCCCCTGCTGCTTCTGCTTCTTTTTCCAGTGCAGCTTTTTCTTCTTCTTCCATTGTTCCTTCCCCATCCTCTGCAGCTTTTTCTTCCCGTATTGCTTTCTCTTGTAGTTTGAGGCTGTACGAAGCACAAACTTCTTTTTCCTTTTCTGCTGCTGCGACAGGTTCGGCAAGTGCAGACAATGTGGCTTTTGGGGGTTTTGCTTCTTCTCCGTCCAGCGCTGCGGGCCTCGAGAAAAACAAAGCCGCATTGTTGGATGTTTGGTGGACTACTGTTTCGTTGCCAAAATTTTCGAACAGTTGGGAAGACAATTTTTGTATACTTCCGGCAAAAAATTTGTTCAATTGGAGGATTTTGGCAACCTATTATGTTTGTTTTGCGTGTTTTGTACTCTGCAGAGAGGCACCTGTTGTCGGGCAAAGCACCACCTTGTAGTGTATCTTCGAAAAAAATAGCAGCTCTTGTGCCAAACAAAGTGGTATCTGTATAGTTTGTTGCAAGGCAAAAGTGGTATTTGTCCTGGCTTGTGGCAATGGAAAAGTGGTATTTGTCCTGGCTTGTGGCAATGGAAAAGGGGTATTTGTCTGGCTTGTGGCAATGCAAAAGTGGTATTTGTCTGGCTTGTGGCAATCCAAAAGTGGTATTTGTCTGGTTTGTGGCAATGCAAAAGTGGTATTTCTCTGGCTTGTGGCAATGCAAAAGTTTTATTTGTCTGGCTTGTGGCAAGAAAAAAGTTGCCGAAAATTCTCTCATCAATGTTTGTTGGGTGACTACTTCGCAGTTAAGGAAATTTCAATAATTGCGAAATATTCTCTTCTAAATGTTTGTTGGATGACTACTTTGCCGTTAATGAAGTTATGAGAGCTTAAACATATCTTGCAAATACAAATGAGGCGAAACAAACCGCGCGTGCAGATTACAGAAGTCAAACTACAAAAGGGGAAACCATTCAGACGTATGACCTCTATACATCTACATGGCGGCTACAATGTTATGGCTTCATGTTACGCCTCCAGATAATACAACATATATCTTTGAAATTCTATCACGAATAAATGTATCTAAAAGGTCTTTCCATAATTCATCTTTTTTTATTTCATTATCTATATGTTTATGCGTATTTAAATGACTTTTTTTACTATTTAATTTGTAATCTTTATTACAAATTTCACATGTCCAATATTCAACAGTTTTTTCCATTCAATATTATATATATCTTTTTTTAATTTTAAAATAAACGAACTTATAAGATGAGTTGTAATGATGGCATACATAATGAATTAAAAATTATTGATCAATATAATTGTCCTTTTTGTGATAAACATTTGACGCATTATAGTAATAATATGGAAAATGAAAAATGTTGTGATAATCAAAATGTTATTAATTTAAATGGAATGAATACATGTATAAGTTGTGGTTTAGTTGATGGTTATAACTTCACAATGAATAAGTTTAATTTCTATGAAAATATGTATAAAATGAAAAGGAAATCTATATATAATCGCAAATACCATATTGAGAATTTGATTAATAAATTATATTTTAAAAATAATGTTCAATTAACTTATAATCAAAGGGAACGGATTTATAAAGCATTCAATGAGATTGATAATGTTCTACATTTAGTTAATAATAGTCGTAAACGAATGATTAATATTAAATTTATAATCATAGAACTGTTTAAGATGATGAATATTCATTTTAAAGATATCACTTCAACAAAATCAAAAAAGACACTAGCATTTTATAATAAATATTGGAACGAAATAATGAATCTAATTGGTGATAAAATTAAATCTATTCTTCAGGACCAAATATCTGATCATATTTTTTATAAAATTTATCAACAACAGGTCCAATATCAATAACATAACTATCAAAATTATTCATTGAATTAATCAAAAGTTCTCTATCAAATTCACCTGATCTCATTGCATATTTTATCATAATTAATAGATGATTATAACTTTGATAAGCATATGTTGAATTTTGTATTTTCAAATCAAGGTCTTTATGCTTCATCCAACCTTGGATTAGAAGTGCTGTCGTACTAATAGCAATCAAACTAACACCACCCGTTGCTAAAGTAGAGGCTATACCTCCAGAAGCAAAGACGATAGACAGTGAGTTCCCCAGTAATTTCCATTTTTTGAAGCGTTTTACTGCCTGTTTGTAGGCCCAACACTTTCTATGATATGTGTGGTAGTATGATTTTAATTCCTTTATCTGATCTTCTGTCAGTTTGTTTGATATGTGATTCCAGTTAAATATGCTTTTATGTTGATCTTTCATATATAATATATTATATTTTCTTCCATCATATAATATATTATATATTCTTCCATCATATTATATATTATATATACTTCCATCAATTTGTTCAATAACATCCTCAACTTCATCCATTGTTTTTCTGCAGCAAAGAATGAAGTTTTTTACTTTCTTCAACCAAATTCTTATCTTTTCAGTTTTCATATATCAATTGATTATATAAAATATGTTCCTCTCAATTTCTCGAGAAATAATATTTTATGGAATTCTGGGTTATTTACAGCATAAAATTTGGGGCTGCATCCAATACGTTGAATATGTTGTGAGAATATGAATCTGATTCTTTTAAAGTTGACATTTACATTCAATGTTTCATTGATGAAAACAGCGTTATCGCATAGACAAAGCTGCCAAAGATCGCCTCTTTTTGCAAACCAAATCATTAATTGTTTATCTTTATAATTTGATGATATTGCTTTAGTAAAGTTATTTCTACCAATTCTAAGTTTTAATGAACCTTTATAAATGGTGATAAAGACGAGATTATGCGACCCATGAAATTGAATAAATTGGTTAGCTTCACTATACTTAAAAGTAACCATCAACGTCATATCACCATTTATGTCTATATTATCATATAGGTCAAAATACGCTCCTAACACAAGACCTTGAGACATATCAAAATCATCTAGATCCTGTGTAGGGTTAATAATCAACCGGTAATTTATTTTGTTAACAACAGCACCATTTGCTGTTTTATTGATATTAAACATACTTGGGTTAAGACAATCAAACCAATCATCAAATAACTCTTCATAATAGTTTTGTTTCTGTTTTTTATTGATTAAATCATTCAATTTTGTTTCAAGACTCAAACAGTATGCAACAAGTTGTTTATAATTAACAGCTCCAGAATCAACAGTATCTTCTTTTATCCCAATAATTTCTTTACTACCCATATCAATAACTTCATTCATTACAATTTTACCATCACCAACAGTCCATAAAGCATCATAAATACTTGATTCCACATTTGATTGAATCCCTTTAACACCATAAAATAGTATGTATGTCTGAAGTTTTGCAGGATATGATACCCCAGCTTTCATTTTCATAATAACATCGATATATAAATAGTTGTTTCCAATATTTTGTGTTTTAGTGAACTGAACGATCAATCTAACATAATTATCAAAGACCTTTTTCAAAACAATATGAATCGTTTCAATGGAACTAACGCCGTTGATAGATATAGTATCGCGATCGATATTGTTATCAGTCCAAATAAGTTCAAAAACCATTGTGTAATCACTATTAGGTAAAACATATAGATTAACCGCTATTCTCGAACGATAATATCCTTTATTCGAGTCCAAAAGTAGTTTTGTGTCAACAGCATTTTTATTTATTGAATGAGGACTTGATTGCACAGTCACCATATCTCCAAATTCAACATCATCTTCTTCAGTTAATTGTCCACCAGGATTATCCATAATATATTTGAAAACATTTAATCTGTCGGAAGCGGTTACATGTGATTGACCCACATGCTCTTCCATATACTTTTTAGTGATCAGATCTTTGTCACTTGTTGGATTTGCTGAATTGATTATTTTGTGAGTATTATTAAAGTTTATATTACCATTCATATTTCCACCTGATATGTTGAGTTTTACTGCAACTTGATTATCAACATATGATTTATTAGCACCATGACGTGCAGCAGAAGGATTAGCCATTCCAACAACTTTATTATTGTTCATGTCTAATACCCCGAAAATATCAAGAGTGCCACTGATGGAATCACCTGATTTGCTTAACTTTGTATTTAGTTGAGTGTTTATCCATTTTTTAGTAGCAGCGTCTTGATCATCAATGGGATCTTTTAGGTTTATTATCTTTTTTTGGTTCATGTCAAGATCTGCAAGCATCTTATTCTCACCGAGAACTGACAATGAGATCAAATCAACATACGCTTTATTAGCTGCTTGTAATTTTGTTGAAGGACTACTAACGTTGTTTATGTGTTGGTTGTTCATGTCAAGATCACCAGTCATTTGTTTTGCCCCTTCTAGATGTAATAAACTATTACTTATAACGTCCACATATTTTTTGCTCACCAAATCATTATCTCCAAAAAGCCCATCATGATATGGTTCTGTGTTTCTAATAACATATTGATTTAAATTAAAATAATTACCATCTTTGTCTTTTTTGAGAAATTTATTATTGAGGTATTCTTTGTTAACACCCGACTTCAGATCTTGGACGTAGTGATCATAACTGTCATCCTCGGCGACATCTGGAGGGCATTCAAGATTCCTTATTAGTTTATGATCGAGATCGTAATCACCATTATCTGTCAGTTTAAAACCAATACCAGGCAATCCCCGTTGTGAACTCATCATTGTTGTTGTTGTTCATGTCGGTAAAAGTCCATTTGAATAACTCATTATATAATTAGATTATATTTTTTCATTGAAATTTTTAGCTGGGAATTTTCTTGGTTTATCAACGTATATGAAGCTGTATGGTTCTTCCGTTGCTTTCTCATATGATTCTTTTAGAATACTGTTTTCACGGCAAATTAAACTCTTCTCATTAGCACTTGGGAATTCATAAATGGAGAAGTGTGAACAGTTCAATCTTATGTCTTTTGGCGTCTTATAATAACTTTGACTCAGATAAATCACACTACAATTTTTATGTCGTCCTCGTATAAAATAGTCAACCAGTGGTTTTTGGTTCTTCTCACATACAAATCATCAAAGATAACAATTTTCTGTGAGTCACTATCAAGCTCTTGAACTGGAATAATATCATCATTACTTGCGTCAATAACATCATAACCAACTTCATTACTGATAGGTTGGAAGACGTTCATAAGATTCTGGTACTTGGACTGTTCTAAGTTTTTCGCGTAGAGATAAATTTTATCAAAATATAGTAGATTGTAGATCATATGTATCAGTGTGTTTGTTTTTCCTGAACCACTTGGACCACAAATCAGCATCCGGAAACATTGATGAGGCATGAAATTGTATAGTTGTCTGAAGTTTGAGACTACATCATCTTCAACATCAAAATTTGGTATTTTCATTATACTATATTGGTATATTAATTCAATATAACGTGGTGTTCAACGTAGTGTTCAACATGATGTTCAACGTTATTTTTTATATACGATTTTCATTTTTTATGTAACGTAGTAATATAACAACAAATGAGTTTACTTAGATGGAAAGAACTCGCAAAAAGTAAATCTAAATTAGGGAATAAAATCAATTATGCCCATAATGTAATCAAAGAACATAATATCGGTCAGCAGACAAGCCAAGCGTCATTACAGAAGGTATTCAAACCAGTGACAAGTAAATTAGATGATGTAATTAAAACTAATTTGGTTTCAAAGATGCTTCGAAAGAGAAAACAGCCACCGAAGAAAGGGGAAGTTCCGGATTATAGTATTAAGGAAGATCCATATGAAGACATGGATGTAGAAGGTTTGATTAATTTTGGTGATTATGTGCCACCACAGCAAGAAAAACAAATAGTACCAAAACCGCCAACATATGAAGAATCTTTACAAGATCTTATGGAAGGAAAGAAGGAGATTCATGTCGATCCCCAATATTTTCCCCAAAATCCTCAGGATCTGCCACCTGAATATGATGATGGTGAAGAAGTTGATTATGCAATAGATGATGAGGATGAAATCAAATATATTTTAAAAGATATTGGTATTCCGGATTATGAAAATGTTGAAAAGGTTCTTAATCAGCCAGAAATGAATGCTAAAAAAAACAAAAAATATCTCAATAAAATAATAAATGATGCAACATATAAAAATCATCAATTGAAGGGTTTTAAATCAGATGTTACAAAGAAATACCAAAAAAATGTTATAACAGAAGCTGAAAGGCAGGAGAGAAATAAAAGAATAGACAGTGCAAGAATTGTTTTAAATGAATACATAAAACATTATAAAACTAAACTGCAAACAATGAAAGGTTCAGGCATCAAAAGTCGAAGAAGACAGAGAGGTGGTAATATTATGTTTTTCAACGATGTAAAGCAGCTTCTCAAGAAATTAGAATTAATCATTGGTGAAGTTATTGCAGGTAACACATCAATTCAGATGAGAAATACAGGAGTCAATATATTGGGCACATTATTGAAAATGGCAACAATTAATAGATCGCAGTATAATAAATTGTATAATAAGTATTTCAAAGTATAATTTATGTAAATGTATTATATACACATGGATCGAGAGATTGTATTGTCATCATATAGTGTCAAAAATCAAGGAAACAACACTCCTCAGAATTTTACAACTAAATTCACAAATCCCATAATATTGGGTAAAAATTCTGAATATGTGGTAGGCCTTAACCGAATCGTTAACATGTCGTTCACATGGTTCAATGTAAATTCCTCGTATAATAATCAATTAATAAAGTATAGCTCTGATAACGGCTCAACATTTCACGAAATTACTTTCCCAGCAGGAGTTTGGAATTATACAGATTTCGATACGTACATCAAGGACATAACTAAGATTGAAAAAGTTGTACCAAATGGTCCAAATACTGTTGATTATCCCATCACTCTTGAATTCAGCAATACAACATTCAGAGTCACAGTCACATTAGCTAAAAATTACCAACTTGATTTAACAGCAAGCAATTTCAATGAACTGATTGGGTTTGAAAAGGTATTGCTGAAAGATGAATTGAATGTAGGACCAAAAGTGCCTAATCTCAGTCAAGATACTGACGTACTCAATATTCATTGTGACCTCATCAATGATTCACTTGTAGACGGTCAAGATACAGACATTATTTATTCCTTCTCAACCAGCGTGCTTCGACCAAGTTACTCCTTTACCATCGAACCGCGAAGAGTCACATTCAATCCCGTCAATAAAATTAGTATAAGTAGTATCAGGATACATATCACAGATGGAAAAAGGAGATTAATCAACCTAAATGGAGCAGATACAGCTTTTTCACTGATTCTGAAAAGGGTAGAATAATGTAACATAATAGTATAAAATGAAACCATATGAATTTAAGAGGTTTTATCATCCAAAGCTTGGTAAATTTGTATATGCGCATAAAGGGTCTGGGATTATCGTTGATAATATTTTCAAACCGATAAAGAGCGTTGTGTCGTCTGCTGTAAAAAAGTTTGCTAAGAAATCAGGTATTTCACATTTGAGTAATGTTGGTAAAAAGACATCCGAGAAGTCAGGAGACCTGATAATGAAAAAGCTTAGAAATATGTATGCAATTACCCCACCCATTAAACAGCAACAGCAAAATGAAAGTACTGATATGTTCATCAATAGATTGATATCAGGTAATGGTGTAAAAAGAAGGTGTAAATAATTACAAAATTATCTAACATAATAGTATAATGTCTTTCAGAACAAGTGAATATTTACAAAGATATGAGTTGGTTCGATTTCAACTAGATGATGTCATTCGGGCTCCAGCTAATGGTCAACACCAACAAAAAAGTGGATATAAGTTTACAATTAATGACAGATCTGCATTCTATGATTGGTATAATGCTTATTTCGAGGTGCAATTTCAGTTGCAAGTCTTAGCTGATGGAGCTGAAATTGCAAATGACGCACGTACAACAATTATCAACGGATCCCATTCATTGATTGATCATATGATGATAAAGAGTGCGGGTAAGATTGTGTATGATACTGATAATCTCCATAAAGTTACTTTTGTCAAGAACCTCCTTGAATATAGTGATGATTTCAGTCGTAGTGTTGGTAAAAATAGTCTATGGTATTTGGATACTGATAACACTACAGCCGATACTAATAAAGGGTTTGAAGCTAGACGCCTTTTGACAGAAACAGCCAAAGATGTTAATGTAGTAATACCACTCAATCGTTACAGTTTCTTCGAAGAGTTAGAAGGTCGAATGTTAGTTCCAATGCAACTTCAGTTTAATATTGAGTTGCAGAATGATGATGAATTAATTTTTAAAGCAGCTGCTGGCGCTGCAAGTCGAGTTGTTATCAATAGATTTTTACTATGGGTCCCAAAAATGATCCCGAAGGACAGCTTATATGATAAGTTCGTCAACTCATTTTTAACAAAAAATACTTGGAAGTATAACAGAGAAATGTATCAAGTTTCCGCACCAGCACAAACTAGTGGATTTTTCCAGATCTCCTCCAGTATTGACAATGTTAAGACTATCTTAGTGTATCTACAAAGAGCTAAAACAAACAATGCAAATGCGAATCCATACATATTTGACACTTTTAAACTGAATGCAGCTGATAATAATTCTAGTCTTACAAATTGCAGATTGGAATATGGGAATGGAGTATTTTATCCAGAAACCGAATACGACTCAGTGTCAAAAGTAAGGATCTTCAATGATTTGATGTCCTATGCCATGAGAAAGAATGATTACAACACCGGCACACAACTCAACCTGGATAATTACAACTCTCTTTATTCCATCATATATTTTGATCTGTCATATCAAACAGAGAAAGTAACAAGAGATCCAAAACAGTTGATATTCAGGTATAAACTTAACGCAAATAGTGCAGCTCCTTTCAATGTGCACGCTATTGTCCTATACGAGGAAGAAGTTGTCATCGACAAGGTTGGAAATGAATTAGTCATAGTGTAAAAAGTATTGACCGTAATCAGATATTCCTTATTTTGTATATGTTATATAATCAAAAATTGTATAACATATATTATATACAAGAAATGACTCAGCTTTTTGAAATAAATGTAAAACTATCCGAAAATCAGAAGAAAAATATCATTGACGCTCACCGTAAAAGAGAAACAGTTGTTATAAGGCTAACAAATAACTCTCTCAGCGGAAATAACACTTTATACGTCCCAGCAACAGTAAAAAAGAGATTAGAAAAAAATCGTAAAGATAAGAAAGGTATGGATATCAAGCTGTCAAAGACCAATATCAGAAAACAAGTTGGAGGTAGTATACTAACTTCTGCTCTGGCCCTTGCACGTGCATTCGGTCCAACCATTGCGAAAACTATGGGCTTAGCAGCTTTAGCCGGTGCTGCCAGTACAGGAGCAAGCCAAATTGTAAAAAAAATATCTGGCAAAGGACAAACAGGAGGTTTCCTAATTCCACAAAACAAAATTGACACACTAATCGCAAACAAACACCTATTGTCTTCAAAACAAAAGAAAGACATATTGGGTGCTCTTCAATCAGGTTCAGGTGTTGTTGTGAAGCCAACTAAAACACAATCTGGTGGTTTCCTTGGTACTTTACTCGCCAGTATTGGAATTCCCCTGGTATTGAAAGCTTTGACTGGAAGTGGTGCTCCTAAGATTGGAGCTCCACCTTACCCAAAACAAGGGGGTAGAGGAGCTCCAAGAATGGGTGTATGGCAACCACCACCATTCATTGGATCATGGCCTAAGACACAAGCTGGTATGGGAAAAAAAAAGCCAACCAAAAAAAAGAGAAAGGGAAAAGGTCTACTATTAGGACCAAACAGCCCGTTCAATTCAATCCCACTCGTAGGGGCAATATTGTAAAACCTAAATTTGAAAAAGACATTCCGATGAGCAGTCATGATCTAATAAGATGGTGCAGATATCTGAACATCCCAATCAATAATGTTCTATCAAGGGATGAAAGAGTTCCACATAATCATAGCCAAGCATTATTTATTTACAATCTTGAACCATCATATATGAGTGGAAGCCATTGGGTAGCAACTTTTGCAAAAGACAACATTATCAATTATTTCGACAGTTTCGGTATGCCTCCTTTTCAAGAGCTTGTAAATCATGCGAAAAGAAAGAATTTGACTTTGCTTCACCAAAATAATCATATTCAGAACATAAAAACAACCACATGCGGCTACTTCTGTTTATACTTTTTGAATGAAATGAATAACGGTAATTCATATCATGATTTATTAAAAGTGTTTGACATTCATAATACAATGAAAAATGAGAAATTTATCAAACATTATTTCAAAAATATCTAACATATATGTATACATGGTAAAATCATATTGTGTGAAACAAAAGAAACAAACAGAATGCGTTGAGCCATCTGGTTATAAACAAGCCAAGAATGGAAGGTTAATGTTTTTTTGTACTTGTGCTGAATGTGGAATAACAAAGACAAAATTTGTTAAGAAGCTTGATACAACAAGTGGTGGTGCTATAAAAAATAAAACTAATAACGCTTCTAAAGCAAAAATATATTGTGGTTCTAAAGTTCCACAACCAAAAGGAACTGCACTCGGTGATTGGGAACAATGCAAAAAACAAATAAGATATTATGGAAGAGTTGCGCTTGATCAAGAAGTTTTTGATAAGTGGGAAAAAGAAAAAAAAGAAAAAAGAAAAGCATATCAAAAGAAACGTACAGAAAAAAAAAGGAATGATTTAATAAATGAATTAGTAAAATTAAAACCAAATACTAAAGAATACAATGAAATATTAAAGAAATTAGATAAAAAAAGCACCAGCTAAAAAAAACCAGGGAAACTAGCTGTGCCCTCACAAGCTGGGGGAAGTTTGTTAGATCAAATTCTTGACAACTTTATAAAAGGTGGTTCAATAGATATACACAAGGCTATATTAAAAGTAGCGCCAAAGAAAGGTTTTGTTATGCCTGGACATAGATATACAGGTCCTGGTAATCCTTTAGAACAGCTCCAATCACTGGTCAGATACTTGAGATATATCAACAACCAACTGGAAAAACAGATGCTGTATCAATGCAACATGATGTTGATTATTGAGTATGTGGAAATAAGAAAAAAAGTGATCAATTAAAGTGTAAGAATAAAGCTGATAGAAAGATGGTAAAAGCTTTGGATGCTATTCCATGGAAAGACAGACAATGGGGACATGCAATTGCTAGAAATACTATAGCAGCTAAGTCAAAATTAGGTATGGGGGTAATGAATTCATTAAATGCGATTCCTGGTTATTCTGCAGCAAATAAAACTCTTTCTTCAGTCATACCAAAATTGATAAAAGAAGAAGGGGCAAAAGAATCATTTGATGATTTTGCAAGTGGAGACACTATCAAACGTGCTTGGGCTGGAATTACTGGACAACAGGGAAAAATACAAAAAGAAAAGATGAGGAAGCAAGGATATGCACCAGTTGAGAAAAAGAGTCAGCAAGAGGTATTTAATACTATGGCGCGTGATTATGGACCAGATTGGTATATTGGTGGGCCATATGAGAATCATTGGAAATTTAATAGATTGATTTGGGATGTACAACATGGGAAACATCTAGGTATGGGGGTTAAAAACGTCAACAGCCGTCGAGTGAAGAAAACTGGCAAGTAAAATTAGCAGATGAATTACATACACCAATACATCGTAAATTTACTCGGCGGCGTGTGATTACAAATCATATCGATGAAATATGGGCAAGTGATTTGGTTGAAATGCAGCAGTTTAGTAAATGGAATAAAGGCTATCGATATCTTCTAATGGTTATTGGTGTATTCAGTAAATATGGTTGGATTATTCCATTGAAGGATAAGAAAGGTGAATCTGTCACTGAAGCATTTAAATCAATATTCAAAGGAGGTAGAAAACCACAATATCTTTGGGTTGATAAGGGAAAAGAATTCTATAACAAACATGTGAAAGATTTATTAGAGAAAAATGGGATACATATGTACTCAACTGAGAATGAAGAGAAGTCCTCAGTGGTTGAAAGATGGAATAGAACAATTAAATCCAAAATGTGGAAACAGTTCACTGTTCAAGGTAATACACAATATCTTGATATGTTACAAAAATTAGTAAATCAATACAACAACACAAAACATTCAAGCATAAAAATGACTCCAGTTGAGGCATCAAAGAAAAAGAATGAAGGAACTGTTTATTTCCATTTGTATGGTGATATAGAAACATTGAAACAGAAACCAAAATTTAAAATAGGTGATAAGGTTCGAATATCCAAGTACAAACGGAACCTGGTTATACACCAAACTGGACTGAAGAAGTTTTTACAGTTGATAAGATCCAATACACTAATCCAATAACATACAAAATAAAGGATCTCAATGACGACACAATAGAAGGGAGTTTCTATGAACCGGAATTATTAAAAGTCAAACAGGACGTATTCCGTATTGATAAAGTCATTCGCAGAGATTATAAGAAGAAACAAGCTTTAGTTAAATGGAAGGGATATAGTGATGATTTTAACAGCTGGATACCAATGAAATATTTAATGAATATATAAACATATATTGTAGAGAAATATAGAGTGAATATCACTTTATATTACATACACATGGAAAATGTTATCATCGCTATATATTGGTAGCCAAAAATATTATTGTTTTTGATTACTAATCACATCTTGCAATGTTTCTTATGAAGAGATTTGTAGTTGTTTTTATAAGTTTTGTTGCAGTTAGGGCATTTGAATTCTTTATTTTGCCATTTTTTAATGGATTCCATTTTGTTTTTCTTTTTGTCTTCATCTGAGACTCTTCGTGGTCTTTTATTAGCTGATTTTTTATAGTCAGCAGGTAATTCATCTGGTTTAACATATTCAAATTTGTAAGAATGTCCGTCTTTCTTTGATATACCAGATTTACAATTATTGATACCCTCACATACCATCTTAACAATACCTGCATTAATACCGAGGTGTTGTCGAATTGCATACATACTGTTATAATACGAAACTTCCTTTGTGTTACAATTAGTGGTTTTAACACATTTCTTATTTTTATGATTATTAGCAATGAATGTATAATCTCTTTCTTTTGCTGACATCTTACAATTCTGTTTTTGTGTGATAAGCTGTAAATTAGATAAACGATTATCTTCCTTATTATTATTGATATGATCAATAACTTTTCCTTCTGGTATGTCACCATTAAAACATTCCCAAACAAATCGATGGACATAATACGCTTTTTGACCTGATTGAGCATGTTTTCTCACCACACACCTTAAGTAACCGGAATTATTTTTATTCCCCTGGTTAGGTATCTTTTTGATGATATTAATAAAAGTTCCATCCTTCGAACTGGCATATAAGTCATATATTGGATGGATATTATAAACGCACTCGTTGATTGTAATTGTTGTCATTCTATATATTTATATATAGATAATATTTCTTTATATTAATTATCAAAATATTAATTATAAAAATATTTTAAGACTTAAATAAATATTATCTAAACTAAATATATAGAATGTATTTTTTCAAGCTACTCTCAACTCGATACTACAAAACCGCTACAAAATTAGGTTATAAATGGTTAGATTTAGTTAAAAAAGAAACAAGACAAAAAGTAATTGACAATGTTGAATTATACAAAAAAATAGAAATTATTAATAAACATACGCAAGATACAATCATAAATAAAATCAAAAATAAACAACACTTGGAACAGTTAAAAAAACTCAAAAGAGAGCACAAGAGAATAATGAAACAAGATAAACCAAAAACTGAGATAGAGCAATTGAATCAAGCATTGAAGGGTTATACTAAGTCTTTTGAAATTGGTATTAAAAATGATAAAGACCCGCTAGCACAACTACAAAACACAAGAAAGGCTGTGGTACATCATATTAAAAGTCTACACTGACAAATATGAAAGGACTAAAATTCGTTGAAACTCTCAAGGTAACGTTCACAAAATATCAAATAGTAAAAAAGTGTATAAAACCGCATATTTCAATAGTAAGGCTCAAACTATCATAAACCACTTGAATGTTAGTGAATCACTTGAATTATCAAAACAACAAATCTTAAATAAGATAGCTCAATGGGTATCTGAGGGTTCAGGTTGGACTATTCAATCAGTTGATAATCATTATCTTAATGTAGTAAAATATCAACCATTGAAAGGCTCCTCATATATTGAACTACCACAAGAACTAAGAAACAGTGCGAAGGGATTGATTGATATGAAAAATGATGATAATGAATGTTTCAGATGGTGTCATATCAGACACTTAAACCCACAAGATAAATACCCTCAACGGATTAAAAAATATGATAAAGAATACATCGATAGATTAGATTACTCAGGGATTCAATTCCCAGTAACTATCAACCAGATCAACAAAATAGAAAAGCAAAATAAGATTAATCTATACATCCATTGTTATGAAGAAAAGCAACCATTCCCAAAATATCTATCAAAAGAAAAATACGATGATCAGATGAATTTATTATTAATAACTGAAAATAAGAAGCAACATTATGTATTAATGAAAGATTTCAATAAGTTTATGTATAATCAAACGAAACACAAAGAAAGAAAGCACTTTTGTATGTATTGTTTGCAATGCTTTAGCTCAAAAAGATTCTTAAACAATCATGAAGAGATATGTATAGAAATTAATGGAACACAAGCAGTAAAAATGCCTGATATGAATAACAATATACTGAAATTCAATGACTTCCATCGACAACAACAAGTGCCATTTGTGATTTACGCAGATTTTGAGGCTATAACAGAAAAGATATCAGGTTGTAAACCAAATAATGATAAATCATATACTGAAGCCTACCAGAAGCATACAGACTGTGGATATGGCTATAAGATAGTTTGTTGCTATGACGACAAATATAGCAAACCTGTAATAATATATAGAGGTGAAAAGGCTGTAAATAAATTTATGGAGAAGATGCTTGATGAAGTTAAATATTGTAAAAGCATTATCAAGAAGCATTTTAACAAACCATTGAGAATGACAAATGATGATGATGATCAATTCCGAAAAGCAGATGAATGCCATATTTGTGATAAAAAATATACTGAGAAAGACATAAGGGTTAAAGATCATTGTCATATTACCGGGAAATACAGAGGCTCAGCCCATCAAGAATGTAATCTAAAACTAAGAGTAAATCCAGAAGAGATAAAAATTCCTGTTATCTTTCATAATCTACGTGGGTATGATTCACATTTTATAATGCAAGAGATTGGTGAAAT
This sequence comes from Blastomussa wellsi, assembly GCA_947652115.1. Lineage (NCBI taxonomy): Eukaryota > Metazoa > Cnidaria > Anthozoa > Scleractinia > Plerogyridae > Blastomussa > Blastomussa wellsi. The sequence goes on along the minus strand of OX393570.1, from coordinate 10,940,115 downwards.
AGTTAAAAAGCACACATACATAAATAAAAAAGGAGAGGAGAAACAAATGAATATCAATGCCATACCAAACAACATGGAGAAATATATGGCTTTCATGCTCGGTAAACACTTAACCTTTCTCGATAGTTTCCAGTTTATGAGTTCCAGTCTAGAAAAACTTGTAATCAATCTACCAAAAGAAGCATTAAAATATACCTCTGAAAAATTCAAAGGTGATAAACTTGATCTAATGGCACAAAAGGGAATTTACCCCTATGACTACATGGACAGTTTCGATAAATTCAATGAAAAACTACCAACCAAAGAAGACTTTTACAGTATATTGAATGATGAACATATATCAGATGAAGACTATAAACATGCTCAAAATGTGTGGGATACATTCTCTCTTAAAAATATGGGTGAGTACCATGACTTATACCTTAAATCTGACATCCTTTTGCTAGCTGATGTGTTTGAAAACTTTAGAAAAACATGTCTAGAATACTACAAACTGGACCCATGTCATTATTTCACATCTCCCGGTTTGTCATGGGATGCTATGCTAAAAATGACTGATATCAAATTAGAACTAATGACAGACATCGATATGTTCCTTTTTATTGAAAAAGGTATGAGAGGTGGTATATTATACATAGCCCATCGATACAGTAAAGCAAACAATAAATACATAAAACCATACAATGAGAAGGCGCCGTCAAAGTATATCATGTATCTTGACGCTAATAATCTGTATGGTTGGGCAATGAGTCAGTACCTTCCAACAGGTGGATTTAGATGGATGACAAAAAGCCAGATTGATAAAACAGACTTAGTCAAGTATAAAGAAGACAGTAAGAAAGGTTTAATACTAGAAGTCGACCTAGAATACCCTGAAGAACTACATGACCTTCATAATGACTACCCATTAGGAGCGGAAAAGGTGAAAGTAACTGAAGACATGCTATCAGATTATTGCAAAAACATAGCGAAAAAATACAGTATATCAACAGGTCTCGTACATAAATTAATTCCAACTTTGAACAACAAAGAAAAGTATGTACTGCATTATAGGAACCTCCAATTATACACAGATCTCGGTTTGAAAATAACTAAAGTCCATCGAGTGTTAGAGTTCAATCAATCCCCTTGGCTTAGGCAATATATTGATTTCAATACTGAAAAACGTAAGAATGCTAAAAATGCTTTTGAGAAAGATTTCTTCAAGCTTATGAATAACAGTTTATTTGGAAAAACTATGGAAAACATCAGGAAAAGAGTTGATGTAAGACTGGTAACAGATAGTAAAAAACTAATTAAACTAGCCAGTAAACCAACGTATGTCAGCAGTAAGATTTTCAATGAAGATCTGGTAGCTGTGCATAAGATGCAAAGAAACACTAACCCTTAACAGGCCGGCATATGTGGATATGTGCATCTTAGATTTAAGCAAGACGTTAATGTACGATTTCCATTATAACTACATCAAAAAGAAGTATGGAGACAAAGCCAAGTTACTATTCACAGACACTGACAGCTTGACTTATGAAATTGAAGCTAAAGATGTATATCAAGACTTTTGGAATGATAAAAATAAATTCGATAACAGCGATTACCCTGAAAGCTCACCGTATTTTGATAATACAAATAAAAAAGTAATCGGAAAATTCAAAGATGAAGCCGCAGGAGTCCCTATTTATGAATTCGTTGGTCTACGATCAAAAATGTATAGCTATATGAAAGACGACCAAAAAGGAGGAAAGACTGCTAAAGGAATAAAAAAGAATGTAATTAAAAAAGACATTCAACATGAAAACTATGAAGAAACACTATTCAATAATGAACAGATGTATCATAAGATGAAAACAATCAGAAGCCAAAACCATGAACTCGGTAGTTATGAAATCAATAAAGTATCGCTCAGCTGTTTTGATGATAAAAGATACATACTAGAAGATGGTGTTACAAGTTATGTCTATGGACATTATAATATAAAACAATAATTCCAATTTTAATTTACTTAATTAATTTAATTTACTTAATTTACTTAATTTACTTAATTCCAATAATTCCACTGATTCCAATAATTTTCATAATTACATAAATTCCAACACAGAATTATCTAGCTAATATCCAAAACTAAATTAGCTAGATAATATCCAATACTGAATTAGCTATCTGATATCCAAAAATGAATTATTTATCAGAAAAAAAGATCAGAAAAGAGTTCAGAAATAAAGTATTAAAGTATAAACTAGACCGAGCCGGACATTTCTTTTATTTTTTTAAATAAAAGAAACAACGTGACCCCCTGTCCCGTGTCCCTTCCCCTCAGGGGAAGCCTGTTTTATCATCGACAACAAAACAGAGTCCAGACCAAGAGTAAAAACCAGGAAACAGCCTTGAGTAAAAGAATACTAACTTCAACAGCTAAAAACTAAAACTGAAAAATTCAGCAGAAAAATTCAGTCAAAAAATTCAGCTAAAAATTCAGTAAAAAAATTATTGAAAAATTCTGCTGAAAAATTCTGTTGAAAAATACAGTCAAAAAATTTGGTTGAAATATGATCTCGTACCCCCATCTACTATACTACTCTCTCGTACGCTTGTATTTCTGCTTGTAGCAGTTGCTATTGTTTTAGGGGCCAAGGGCACTGTTCCTGTTGTTTGTTATATTTTGATAATAACTCCACTCCTCAATTCTTCTACTTTCCAGTGCATATATATGAGGCACGAAGCATTCATTAACAGCCTAGAAAAAGAAAGGAGAAAAAGCAAGAGAAAGAAGAGAAAAGAAAAAAAAAGGAAATAAAATATTACCATCCCACAGAGCATCGAACCTTCGACGCTCCGATCTTAGGTTAGAAACTTTCCAAAGCACAAACCTGTCGTAGACACATTTATACAAGGGTAAATAATATACATAAAGCTACGACAGATACACACAACGAACCAGTGATTGACTGTTGGCTCAAACTAGGTTCCCAGTGAGGTTCGATCAGAAGGAATGAGACGTTGTTTGATCTGGAGGAGGCTTGGTTTTCTCACCAAATGATTTGTTTTACCGGTTATATGTCTGTATGCCGAGAAATCGAGGGCATTTTTTAATTCAGCCGTGCACAGAGCTCTTTGATTTGGAACATAGCCATGTCAGAACCGAAGCCCTTGTTATCCTCAAACACCGAGGGCAAAACCACGCTTGAGTCAAGCTGAGTTGTATTCTCGCATGATTCTTGGCTCCAGATGTGGACGCCGAAGTTACCTCAGTCGAAATAACCGTCGTTGGATCAAAGAAAGCATCACGGAAAATTGAGGTCATCGATATCAAATTCACTATGGTCGTCCTGAGGAAACTCGTCTGAGATATTTGCGATTTTGCTGTGAACAACGGCTAGGTCAACCGTTACGATGTCAACGGTCCGGCTCTCCTATAAAGAAAAGTTATCTGTATGTCATGGTGTGAAGTTTGCTCCAGGTTGAAACTGGTTGACAATTCACAACAACAGGTAAAACTCCGACGCTCAAATTTCTTCCATTTCTTTATGCAAAGATAACTAAGATTGAACAAAGCAGTAGAGGCAACGGCCGAGAGATGAACCACAAATGAACGCTAAAAGCAAATATAACCGCGATTCACTGACCTGGAAGCACGAAAGGAACAACTGATTATTTTTGTCCCAGTAATTTGCATTTGAATGCATGAGTTTTGTGACTGCTGACCGGTTAGTTACTTGCGTGACCGATCTGGCAAAGAATCAATAATGCCGTGTCCAATATAATCTTCTTTTTAACATGGCGACGTTTATGACTATTTGAACTCATGGCCACAAACGCGTGTCCTTCATTCCAAGAGCGGCTGTGTCAACAACATTGACAGCGATGCAAGTTTGAAATAAGCTGATGATGGCGAAAAACGTTCATTCATCAAGCTGCTTCACATATTTTGTGCTGTTTGAGATACTTCCGCATGCAGGTACGCCTTAGTAATTTAGTTCATTTCACATCGGTCGTACATGTAATGATAATTATTGTCACAAGCAATCACAAATTGGAGTTGTTTCTGTAAACTGCAAGGCACAGTGTTAACTTGTCAAAACGAGTGTGATCATTGAAGTGAACACCGATAGCTATTTTATCGATTTACAAAGCGATGTTCAGAAATTTTCATGTGCCATTCGGCTCCCTACGACAACTGATGATACGCGACGGTTCAATTGATTCACAACCCTCTTCCATTGTCAAGCAAAGTTCAACATTGGAAGAAACGGATCCTGTGTACAATAGGCGGCCTTGGTCAATATGCCGGTCGATATATCGGTCGATTGTCGACCGAGCATCAGTCGATAGTCGACCAATGGTTGACCGAGTGTCGGCCGACTATTGGTTTTGTGACGGTCGAAATGTCGGTCGACATATCGGCCGATGTCCCGTCCAGCATGCAATGTCTCGGTTAATATATCGGTGAAATTTCGGTGAAGCATCGATGGAGTATCGGTAAAGTATAGGTGGAATATTGTTGATGTATCGGTGGAATATCGGCCGGAAGTATCGCTGGAATATCGATAAAGTATCGGTGGAATATTGGTGAAGTATCCGTTAAACATCGGTGACGTATCGCTTGGATATCCTTGAGATATCGGCGACTGGTATCGGTGGGATATCGAAGTAGTATCGCTCCTACCCATAATAGGGACTTAAAGCAAATCGGTACGGGCGACGGTACCACGGCGACAGGAGGTCAATAATTCCCTGAGCATCTAACTATCTATAGCTTTATTAAAAGAACTCATGACGCTGTTTAAGAACTGCCAATAATACGATTTTATGATGAGAAACTTCCCAGCAGTACTATTTCGTACCGTAAGGTTAGAAATGTAAAAAAAAAAAAAAAATGGCGTCACTGACTTCGTTTTGGATATGACATGCCCAGAAGGACACCCTAAATCTGAATAATCGCGCTTCCTTGGCGAATATGGCTACAGTGCCTGTAAGCCCAAAAATATTGCAAATAAATCTCCGAGGCGAGCGTATCTCTCACAAATGTTGTTTAAGTGGTCCTGTTTAAGACGAAAGGCCCACAAAAATTGATGATGATTGAAATTTCGCGACTACAGTCAAAGTTTTGTTTTAGCTCATATCTTGGCTATGGAAAGGTATTAGTAAGTAACGTAACGTAACGTGGTGTAGTTTGCTTTTAAGAGACCGCCTCAATTTGGAGGAAATCGAGAAAATCTATTTTAATTAGCTCTCGGCGACTTCAAAACAACCAAAATTTGAGACAAAATTAGCCGTTCGCAAAACTTCGCTGGCATGCAAAAGGAACGAAAGTTAGGAAAAATCTCTTCCGATTTACCTATTCAAGAAGTGCTTCTTTCAGTCTGGTGATAAATTTTAATCTTGTGGATCACCTGGAAGATAAAAAATAATCATTTAGAGCCGATCTTATTTAGCCGATAAACTGATTTACATTTCACCGTGACGTCTCGAATAATTTTTTAACCATGTGCTACGCCGTCGTTTCTCCTAAAAATTGAGCTCTAGGGTATCTAAAGATCGTGCTAAAATATTTTGTAAAAACTGGCTTGGGTTATTTAGTCTGCGCTTCCCAGAAGTCTCCAAAGTGGAACTTACTTATTGAGCCCCATACTTATTGGTGGTTTTCTCTGTCACGATATCAAAGCCTAAATTCGAAACAATTCAACTACAGAAGCTTAGAATTTCGGAAAGTGTAGATGGAAAATAAACAAAAAAAATTCTCCAAGTCTCAGGCCTGTGCGGTGTGCCGTTCGCGAGTTATTTGCCTAAACGGTCGACGCAAATTTACAAAGCTCAGTATCGAGACGCCATATTTGTGTCCTTCTGCGCCTTGTTTCTTTTCCCCTCATTTTCATTTTCGTGTTCAGGGACAAAAGAGGCTCCCACTTTTTAAGGCGATTGTCGTTGTATTGTTTTCTATTACATAGATATGTTTTAAATACAATAAGAAATTGTTTAGTTTTGCACAGCCAAATATAATATTTAGCATTTAAGCAACATAAGTTAATTTGAAGTTTATTTTTAAGAGCTATCTGGCCTTAGGCCTAGTATCAGGCTCTAAGGGTGTCTCTTTAGCAATAACTTTGAAATTGGTCCAAAAACATTGAGTCCAAAATAAACGTGCCAGCTTCTCTGTTCCTCTTTCACAGAAAGTGCGTTTCTCGCTATCAATGTGTCCATTTTTTTCAAGAAGCTATTTGTCGATATTCTTCTATGAAAAAACTTAATGATGAAGGTAACAAGTTTTGTGCTCTTTGTACATTGAAAAGCCATTTGACAAGCCTCTTTCCAGTTCTACATTTTCCAGTTATACATCGGCGAAACAGGGAGACGACTTGGCGACCGATTCCGAGAACACCTTCGTGACGCGGAGAAAGACGACAAAACTGCATCGAAACCGGTCGCGAGACACTTCAATCTGCCAAATCATTCTAAGCAACATTTGGCAGTCTGCGGCCTTTCCCTTCACCAAGGAAACACGGAAAGCCGTAAAACTCTAGAACAAAAATTTATTTTTCAAATCGGCACTCTTAATCCTCACGGTATCAACGAACGCTTTTCATTCAACTAATTTATTCCGTTGTTTTCACGTTACCAGGCACCAGCCAATAGCGAAGCTCCATCTTTCTGTATATAAAACACACACGACCCACAATTCCTTTATTCGCTCCGACGAAGGGCTAACGCTCGAAACGTCAGCAATTGAATCTCTTTACGGTGGCCAATTGACATTAACAACCCAGTTGATGAAACCAAATTATATTGTTATACTTCCCACCGACGCAGCACCACAGTTTCTTTAGAAACTTACCCCCTCTTTCCAGTTGAGCTCTTGTTTTGTCGTAAGAACGATGTCTTCCTACCACTTTTGTTGACTTTGGTTGGGTCATTCACTTTTTTCTGATACAAGTTTCTTATATACTAGTCCACTTGTTTTTTTGCATTTTAAAAATTTTGTCAAAAAACGCCTATTTTGTCAAAAAGTGCCTATGAAATGAAAAAACGAGCTATTGAAAAATAAGCTTATTTGAAAGGCCTTTAAAAATGAATAAGAATGGCGTTTTCCTTTTTGTGATATGTCCTCCCGTTCCAGGGATATTCAAGATTTTCGAATTATGTAAATTAGGTACTGATGATGTCATAAGGTGTGATAATATGGATGTAAGAACACAAAATATAGCATATCTCTGCAACTAATGATGCAATGTAATTGGAACTTTGCAAGCACATTGCACTCTTTTTGGAGAAGTTTGATTGAAGAAATGATACCAGGAAAGGATAAAGGTCGGACTGTTAGATTGTGTATAGTTTGGAAGGCAGTGAAAGAAAGAAACTTTCCGGAGTCATCCATTCAATGTTCTACTTTTGTTATTTTTTGGGGAACCAATCCTTAAGGAAAACTGGTCTATTCTCAACTTTTAAAAGTGAATTGTACCATATTTCAAGGATTTCTTTGAAAAAAGGATCCGATACTTTGATAATGTTACGACTGTCTTTTATGTTAAGATTTCCAGTTAGTGTTACTTCACCTCCATAATTTTCAAGTTGAGTCGAAAAAACTTTTCCAGTTTCCACAGTTTACCTTATCCAGACATTTTTTTATTAATGTGGCTTTCAGAGATCGATTTATCATTTATCATCACATTTCTTTTTATTTTGTCACCTTTGTCATTCCATAAGAAGTTATAGAACATTACATTAATATCCTTTCGTAATGTGTTTGAAGAGGAGAACAAATGTATAGCTTTTGTGAAGCTATGAGACTTTTTAAAACATTAGTTTTTCCTTAAAGACCGAGCCTGCGAAGTTTCCAGCATACCAAAATCAACTCATTTTTTTTTTCTATTTTATCTTTGTAGTTCAAATATATAGTCACATCAGGGTCTGTTGACAACCATACCCCTTATGCTCTGACTTTTTTCGGCCATTTGAAGTCCTACAAATCCAATCCGCACTTGCACCAATCCACAAAGCTTCTGTCTTTTTGCGATCAAGTCTGAGGCCGGATATGTTACATATTATATTAAATTTAGCAGGCCTAGCGAATTTTGATTTCAAAATTTTATGACGTCACATGAAAACCAAGAACAGAAATAGGAGAACCAAGCACGCACACAAAGTACAAACAAGAGAACCATGCCTTTCATTTTTCATGGTCAAAATGGCATGACTCGCGGGCGCGTCGAAAGTACGTACGTACGTAGGTACGACGTCGTCCCAAATATCAATATGATAAATAAGGACATAACATAATTCGCGGAATATGTCTACCTTGCAAAAACAGTTCTTGGCCTAGATCAGATAATTCTTTGTTTTTATTTCGTGGTATTCTATTGTCGAATTGGTTTCTGTTTGCCATCAGGTAAATCCAGCATTTGGCTGTAATAAACTGAGTGTTCATTCTGCGTATCATTCCTGAAAGATAAGATATATAGGCATCTTTAGAGTCACACACAAGTAAATATTTGTGTTTTTACTGGGCTTCTGTTGTTTCAAATTGTTTTTATTTTTAATTTCCCTTTTTGGTTTGAATTAAAGGGTTTCAGCCCTACCAATCTTCCATTACTAACGAACCAATGAATATGTAAATGAGCCAGTACATGAATGAGCTAACTCAAAGAGCGTTTGATTTTTCATAGCCTCCGCTCAAGCATCAATAAAAAAAGTATGAGTGGAAAAACCAATAATTTAATAATGCTACCGTAACGATTTGCTCTACTCTTTTTTTAGCGAGAAATGGACTTATTTTTGTTATTTAATTTTATTTAAGTTCTTTTCACATTTGAATCGTTTTTAGTCAGTGTCTATCACTTGAAGGGCTACAGGAAGACATGGACAAAAGCGATAAGGCCTTTTTAGTGAGATGATGGCTCGGTAGGATACTGCACTTATTTCAAATTAAATGAATCATATCAATTAACACTCATTTTGTTCATATGATGAAACACTGTCGTAGGCTCATAGAGACCTATGATATGTCAATATGTCAATTGGAAGTTTCTTCGTTGTCATGATAAGTGTAATAATGCTGTACAATTGATTTTCTCGTGTAGTGTGTCAGCCACAATTCAGTTCACCCTACAGAGGAAACCAGGTGACTGGAGTTCATGGTTCATCTCTTAACTTCAGTTGGACATTCACTGGAAATATAGCTTCTATTCAGTGGGGAACAAAGAAGGATGGTGTTCTCTCCCTAGATGAGACATTAGTCATCATAAAAAAGTTCTCAACAGTTACCACAATACAAAATTCTCGATACAGTGGACGTGTGAGTGGAGTTTGGAATAGCATTAGCCCTGGACAGGTTACTTTCACGTTACGTCCAGTCCAAAAGGAAGATGAAAAGTTTTATATTTGCAAAATATCAGAGGGTGGTCTTGATGGGCAAGATACTTCTGACTCTGTAAAGTTGCTTGTTTTTGGTAAGTACAGGTTAAAATTTTGCACTGCTCTATACATAAAATTAATCTAACTCGCCTTAACCCCCAATTTTTTTGGGCTAAAATAAATCTGAAGCACTTGTGCAAATCCCTTATTTTTAAGCGATTTAGTCGAGTTTTGGTGACCCAAAGCTGCTTTATAAGTTTTAGTTTTTGACTTTGTGTGTAGAATATTAATTATCAAACAAGGTGTGCAACTTCAACATAAAAGAATTGAGTACCGCCTCTGGAATGTCGCGGAAAATATAAATTTCCTCTACTTGCTTTCATCAGAGCTCTCGGGCTTTGAAAGAACAGTCTTTGGACTGTAGTCTGACTTAAATATGAGTCCAATTACTTCGAGAATTGTTCTACAGTACGTGAAGCTGGAATATCAAATCAGGTGGCAACTTTGCCGTTTTAGTGGAGTTACTATGTTCTCTACCACTAGCCGGGACAATTTTCAGCGTCTTTTAGTTAGGGGCCTCCCCCTTAACAATCTTCAGATTCTATTGGGTTGTTGTTTGTAGATCTAACTCTTGCCTTGTCATGAGGTCTTGCGCTCACATTCCTAAATACTGCTGGCCATCGATCATCCATGTAAAGGCCGATGTTTCCATTGCGATGATATATAAACTTATAAACTCACACACCTCGGCACCATTTTCGTGTAGCTGCTTAAACACCTAAAAAAACCTTTGAGAGAACTTTTAGTTGGCTATATAAATTCTTGTATTAAAATCGGTTACCCCCTCTCCCTCCCTTCATTCTTCATTTGTAGGCGTAGACTAACTTATTTGAATAATAATGGCAATGAGACCAAATTCCATTTTCTTTTAAAGATCACTAAGAGTTCTCAAAGAGGAGTTCTCAACACTAGTAGTTCTCACAGATCACTTCAAGCAGACGGGCTTATTGATCGAGATTCTTCGACCTTAGTGTCGATACCTGCTCTCGTAGAGTATATTTGTGTTTGTGTAAGATGAGAACCTTTATTTAACACGATAACAATTTAACTCGGCAAAGTAACTTGTGTTTGTTTGGTGGTTTAATTCTGGTAACACGCACTGTGTTTTTGCCTTGCAAGTAGAAAAACTAGACTTTGCTTTTTCAAATCTTTCCATATATTTTTCCAACACCACAAAACATTTACAATTTGCAGCTTTAAAATATTTCAAATAATCCTGTCCCCCTGCTGATTTGACATGTATCGAACACCGAAATATCACATGACATATTGAACTTCTTTCATTGGTAGCTGAATAAGAGCATTCTTAACGACCATTTAACGAATGCATGAATGCGCCTGTCGAACTTGAGACGATCGGTCGTCGATTTCAAATTTTCTATTGTTTACGCCTGACATCGTGATTCCCCCAACCATCCCGAAAGCTCTCCACGAGCTAAAAAGCCTGGCTCTGCATTTGGGAGGGATCAGGTTTCCTCCAAATTTCAAAAAGAGGTTTTTCCTGGCGGGCAGCGGGCACGTCGGTTCATCACGTATACACTGTTGTCACGGGTTTTTCATTTGTAGCTGTCGCTGTTGGCGCGGTTGCAGTTGCGGGTTTGGCATTCTTGACATTTCGCTAACTACTTCTTTGCAGCCAAAACAGCCAAAATCAGAAGCCAGGTGTGCTCTGCCAGAAAAGAGATGACCTGACCAGCTGCTTTGAATAGGAAAGAAACAATCGAGCTAATTAACCCGGGAAGAAGTGAAGCAAGTTTTTGCCAATCTCTTTCAAGCCATTTCCCAAACCTTTGCCGGTGGCTTTCAGCGACGAGTTAATAGCACCAATGACAGCACCAATCGTGGCACCAGCGGCAAGAAAGATGGCTGTAACTGTCACGCCGTATTTTTTGAAGATCTCTTTCACCCTCTCACGAAGTGGAAGCGCACTTTCTCTTTCCTCAATCTGCGTTTGCAGACGCGCAAGCTCCTCGGTTCTTTCCGCAACTCTTTCTTCCGTGGCTTCTTTTTCAGAGGGTGAGGCGTTCTCATCGTTGATGATTTTCTGATCTTCATCACTTTGTCGTTGAAGGTCGGTTTCTTGCTCACGCAGTTGTAAAAGCGCTCTCGTGTCGTTAAGATTTTGTTGAAGAGCGTTTCTTGCTTTTTCTGTCTCAAGAATGCCTGCTCTGATTTTATCAACCTCCTTTTTTTGTTCTTTTGTTTGCTCTTCAAGAGCTGCCACCTCTTTTTTTGCATTCTCAAAATCTGCTTTAAGATTTTTTAGCTGTTGCTGCAGTCTCCGCCTTTATGGCTCATTTTCTTCATCCGTTGCATCAACCTTGAGTTCGATCAATTCTGTTTCTCAGATTTTGAAGCTCTTGGGTAGCTTTTTGCTTTTCTGCAGCAATTTTTCCAGTCTTTCTATGTTGTTGTTGTTCTGCCTCTCTCAATCTCTGACGTTGTTCTCTTATGCTCTCATTATCTTGAGCAATCAGAGATTCAGCTTCTGGCCCAAGGGCGGTTTTGAACTTGTCTGTGAATTTTTTGAGAAGACCACCATCTTTTCTCAAAATTTCAGTCTCACCACCTTGTGGACCAAATGATACAGCTGTTGTCTCATTGCCACCCTTTTTGCTAAACCTATTGGACCTAATTTTCCAAAGTCCACCTTTGGGAAACTCTTTTTGATAAAGTCTCTAGCTATTTCAAGAATTGTTGGTTTGTCCAAAATATCGCCCAACAAAGGTGTAAGTGCCCCTAAGGCACGGGTTTTATCCCTTGTTTTGATTTAGTAATCGTTCAATCAATAATCTATTAAGTCACACTAGGTGCCGCGTCACGCGTTCCTTAAGTAGTATCGCATTTCCACAGACCTATTGTGTAATTCAATAATTCGATCGAATTCGCAAGCACTCGTGGTTTAATAGAAAGAAGTTGTCTGTCGTTTTTATCGAAGGAAGGAAAGGTCTTGTTTATTCAGTGTCAACTCTCGCCAGATCCGGCAACAATGTAAGTTTAATTTACGTCGAGTATTTCTATAGTTAATTTCTTGTTCCTAATTTTGTGAATCAATTATTTTTAGTTTCACGGTCAGAAGCAACATTAAAGTCATTAAAGGAGGCGTTCCATGAAAGAAATATTGGTGCGATATTTGTTGTTTCGATCAGTGCGATTTGTACGGTCCAGCTAGCGGCGATCAAGCGCCGCTATAGTGAAAATTGAAGGAATTCAAGATATTAGCGGGAGTTTGTCGACTGCAAACAATAGCCATGGCGCAGGCAAACCCTACGATGGAAGAAGTCACGAGCGAACAGAACGAAGACCATCAAGTCGGCCTTCAAGCGACTGAAAAGGACAAAAGAGAAAGAATCCCTACCGAAAGGGGCGAGTCACTTCGCCTGGAAAGGCTTGTTGAGGAGCGAAAGGCCACAGGAGTCGCTCTGAGGAGGCAAATAACGAAGGTAAACTCTTTACTTGAATCGATAACAGAATTAGACGCAAGAGTCCTAGAGCAAGAGCGTGACAGTCTAGACTTGTGTAGGGATAAGATGAATGACGCTCATCACAATTATTACAAGGAATTGCATGACACTAAGGAAGCAGATGAAGCGTACGAGTGGTTTGATATTCGGGATCGCGAACATTTCCAATGTCGCATTAGAATTAACGAAGCCTTGCTTAGTGTGGAAAGACAAACAAGCGATAAAATGTCTCTGGTTTCGTCAAAATTATCCAAGCGTTCTTCCTCCTCTTCAGTAAGATCTAGAAGAGCAAAGGCAGCGGCCAAAGCAGCGTGTCTTCAAGTAGAAATGGACTTTCTAGAAAGGGAAGCAGAGTATAAGAAGCTAGTAATGCAAAAGGAGTTAGCTAAGGCAAAGGCTGAGGAAGAAACCATGCGCAAAATCGAAGAAGAAGAAAGGCAGGAGGATTCCCGCCAGATCCCGAAGCATGAAATACCAATTCTAGACGTCAAACCCAAGTTATTGCCCAAAGAGGAACCTAGTGAAACAAACCTTTGCAAGATGACGGGATTTTAAACCCAAAGGCTCCGCCCTTTGAACCCCCAAATGGCCCAGTTGTACGCCAAGGCACGCAAGCTGGTGAATCACCATCACGTGGATCAAAGCCGGAGATTTCCGACAGAACAGTCGAGTTAACCTCAGTGGTGAAGCTTGTCGCCGAACAACAAAGAATGAGTCTGCTCCCAGGACAGCAACCCCCGGTTTTCTCTGGAAACCATTTCGATTACGCAGCATTCATCAGTGCCTTCGAAAGTTTAATAGAGTGCCGAGTGAGCGATCCAAAGCAGAGGCTATATTATTTAAACCAGTTCACATCTGGGGACGCTAAGGAATCAATTCAAGGCTTCATTAACCTCGACTCTCCAGATTCCTATGATAAGGCTAGAAAGGTATTAAAGGAAAGATTCGGCCATCCTTATCGCGTTGCACAGGCCTACAAGGATAAGCTGAATGCTTGGCCTCCTATGAAAGAAGGGGACGGCGCGCGTTTGCAACAGTTTGCTGATTTCCTGGTGCTTTGCGAACAAGCCATGAAAACGCTAAAGTACATGGAAGGCCTTAACTCTGAGGATACTCTTAGAAGGATAACTTCAAAGCTGCCAAGTAACATGGGAGTGAAATGGTGCCGTTTTGCCAATAAGATGTTAAAATCAGAAGAAAGACTTTCTACATTTCATGACGTTGTCAAATTTGTAACGCAAGAAGCAGCCTTGGCAACCGACCCAGTATTCTCACCCGAAGCCCTCGAGGAAGCAAGGAAAGACGAGTTCACTAGCAGTGGCAGCAGTGACAACAACATCAACAGGAACACAACCCGGCGAAACAATGGAAGAAAAGACAAGAGTGCAAGTAGCTTCTCGACAAGTGCCACACCTCACGATGATCAAAAGGCACCATGTTCTTTATGTCCATTCTGCAACAGCCAGCACCACGATCTGGAGAAGTGCTCAAGTTTCAAGAAGAAGACTGTTAAAGAAAGAAGAGCATTTATCCAAGAAGCTAGAATATGTTTCGGTTGTCTCTGCTACGGCCACATGTCAAGAAGATGTCGAAACCGGAAGGTGTGTAAGACATGTAGTATGCCCCACCCGACCATCCTTCATGATGAAAGCAAAATTTCTCCCAAGCAAAGTAGTGAAGACCAAGCAAGAGTAGTTCAGGCAGCTGAAGCCCCTAGCAGCTGTACAAGTACCTGTAATGCTACTGGAGTCACCGATGCCATCACAAACTCTATGATTGTTCCGGTTCGAATGTACCACCAAGACAACCTCGAAAGACAAGTGGTAATTTATGCGCTGCTCGACCCAGCTAGTAACGGAACGTTCTTTAAGGAAAGCATACTCGAAGAGCTGCAAGTTAATGGAGTCGAGACGCAATTGAAGCTGAACACAATGCATGGTTCAGAAGTAGTTCCTACTCGTAGAGTGAGCGGTCTTATCGTGGAAAGAATGGATAGAGAGGTCCACATCAAGCTTCCCAAGACGTACTCAAGGAACGAAATACCATCGAGAAGAAACGAGATCCCAAGGCCAGAGTCAGCAGCAAAATGGCCACACCTAAGTCACTTAGCCAACAAGATTTACCCGTACCAAAACGATCTGCAAGTGGGACTTTTGATCGGCTCGAACTGTCCAAACGCCATTAAGCCGAAGCAGGTCATTCCTGGTAGAAGCAGCGATCCTTATGCCATCCGTACCATTCTTGGTTGGGGCATCATTGGTCCAGTGACAGGAAGTACAACCACAGAAGATTCGGATGTCTTATGTCACAGAGTTGCAGTGAAGGAGATCGGCAGCGAAGAATTACCTTCCCATAGTTTTGTTGTTGAAACACACGTAAAGGAGATCATCTCTCCAGAAGCAGTTAAGAGAATGTTCGAGCGAGATTTCAATGAAGGGAAGCACGTGGCTCAACAAACTCTTTCCATTGATGATCGAAGATTCATGGCAAAGGTTAAAGAAGGAATTACCCATCGTTCAGATGGACATTATGAACTGCCATTGCCACTACGAAATGAATCGTTAGCCCTGCCGAATAACCAGAAGCTTGCAGTCCATCGCCTCCAGCAGTTGAAACTGAGATTTCGAAGAGATGAGAAATACAGAGAAGACTACACGGCATTCATGAATGACATGATTAAGAAAGGATATGCTGAGAAGATACCAAAGGACGAAGTTAGGAAAGATGGAAAGACATGGTACCTTCCTCACCATGGTGTCTTCCACCCTCAGAAGCCGGACAAGATCCGCGTAGTCTTCGATTGCTCCGCGGAGTACAAAGGCGAACCTCTTAACAAGCATCTTCTCCAAGGCCCAGATCTTACCAACAAGCTTGTTGGAGTGCTATCGAGGTTCAGAAGGGAGCCAGTTGCCTTCATGGCAGATATTGAAGCAATGTTCCTGCAGGTCCACGTCACTGAGCATTGTAGAGATCTGTTACGCTTCTTGTGGTGGGAGGATGGCGATGTAAACAGGGAGCCCACGATATACCGGATGACCGTTCATCTCTTTGGAGCTGGTTCGTCTCCTGGTTGTTGTAACTTTGCGTTAAGGAAGACCGCTGATGACCATGAGCAAGAGTTCGGCTTCGAACCAGCCGAGTTCCTAAGGACAGATTTCTACGTTGACGACGGTCTGAAATCTGTACCTTCTACAAGTGAAGCAAAGGAGCTCATACGCAAGACTAAAGAGATGTGTCGGCGCGGAGGATTTAACCTGCATAAATTTACAAGCAACAAAAGAGAAGTCATCGAGTCCATACCAGTGGAAGATCGTGCGAAAGGCATAAAGGAGCTGAACCTCGAGAAGGATAAGCTGCCTATGGAAAGAGTGCTTGGTGTGAGTTGGTGTATCGAGTCAGACGCTTTCAAGTTCCGGATCGTGATGCAAGATCGCCCTTTAACACGAAGAGGAATTCTGTCTACTGTTAGCAGTGTGTACGATCCGTTGGGGTTTCTGGCACCTCTAATCTTGACAGGAAAGGGCCTTTTGCAAGATCTGTGCAGAGGTAAAGTGGGATGGGACGACCCTATCCCCGAGAACATAAGATCACGTTGGCTGAAATGGAGGGATGAGTTACACCACTTAGAAGATCTCTCCGTTCGCAGATGCTTCATCCAGAAGGTTTCGGAACGGTGATATCAACACAGCTTCATCACTTCTCAGATGCAAGCACGACTGGGTATGGCCAGTGTTCATACGTTCGTTTGGTAGACGACAAAGGCCAGATCCACTGTTCTCTGATTATGGGCAAAGCAAGAGTAGCTCCTTTAAAGATGGTCACCATACCACGTCTGGAACTCACAGCAGCTGTGGTGTCAGTGAAGGTCAGCGAGATGCTCCGTCAGGAGCTCAAGTATGAAAGTGTAAAAGAAATCTTCTGGACTGACAGTAAAGTCGTGTTGGGCTACATAAAGAACGACTCGAAGAGGTTCCACGTGTTCGTAGCCAACCGTGTTCAACAAATAAGGGACCAAACCTCACCTAGCCAATGGAGACACGTCGAAACGAAGTGTAACCCAGCCGATGATGCATCGCGTGGTATCACTGCCAAAGAACTCGTCGAAAGTTCAAGATGGATTTCAGGGCCAGAGTTACTTTGGACACCCGAAGACCAGTGGCCACAACCCCTCGAGGCTCAAGACCTCGTTACGCCATCAGACGATCCAGAGGTGAAGAATGTAACTTCTTATGCAACAAGTACGCAAGAGCCATGGAACCTTGTTGAGAGCTTAAGCTACTTCTCGGACTGGCATAGGGCTTGTAGAGCCGTTGCTATCTGTCTACGCTACAAGCAAAAACTCCGTCAACTGGCGTCCTCCAAGAAGGAAAGTTGTGCTAAACCAACCAAACGTCAGCAAAGGCCTGCCCTGACAGTGGAAGAGATTTTATCAGCTGAAAAGGAGATCCTCAAAGCAGCCCAGAAGATCACCTTTTCAAGGGAGATGGGTCTGTTAAAGCCGTTTCAAGAAGGACAAGATAGATCATCCGCTCAGCAGAAGAAGAGAGCCATGAAGGCAACGAGCTCGTTGTACCGCCTCGACCCATTCCTTGACCATGATGGAGTGCTGCGAATTGGTGGTCGGATCCAACGAAGTAATTTCACAGATGAAACAAAGTTCCCAGTCATCCTTCCCAGGAAGGGCCACGTGACAGGTCATTAAGCACTACCATGAGAAGGTTCAACATCAAGGTCGTGGAATATCCTTAAACGAGATCCGAGCCAATGGATTCTGGGTTATTGGCGGAACATCAGCTGTAGCATCCAAGATTACAAATTGTGTCACCTGCCGGAAGCTACGAGGTGCAGTCCAGGAACAGAAAATGTCCGACCTTCCGGAGGATCGTCTGGAACCGGCACCCCCCTTCACCTACTGCGCTGTCGACTACTGTGGACCATGGTATATTAAGGAGGGGCGCAAGGAGGTGAAGAAGTATGTTGCCCTCTTCACATGCATGGCATCAAGAGCCGTACATCTTGAAGTCTCGAACTCCTTGGAAACTGACTCGTTCCTCAACGCCCTGCGTCGTTTCATCTGCAGAAGGGGTCCTGTACGTCAGCTGCGCAGTGATCAAGGAACGAATTTCATCGGAGCAAAACGAGAGCTCCGCGAAGCGTTGCAGTCTATGGATCAAGGCAAGATCAGTGCTGAGATGTTGAAAGAGAATTGTGATTGGATAACCTTTAAGATGAATTCCCCATCAGCCAGCCATGCAGGAGGAGTATGGGAACGCCAAATCAGGACCATTTGCAGCGTATTGTCAGCCCTCCTGGAGAAGAGTGCAAGTTACCTGGATGGAGAGTCCTTTCAAACGATGATTTGTGAGACCGAAGCGATCGTGAACAGCCGTCCCCTAACAGTGGACAATCTAAGCGATCCAGGGTCACTATCTCCACTGACGCCAAATCATATCCTCACGATGAAAGCAAAGCCAGTCCTACCTCCGCCTGGCGTGTTTCAAAGAGAAGACCTGTACTCAAGGAAACGTTGGCGACGAGTCCAGCATTTATCATGCGAATTCTGGGACCGTTGGAGGAAGGAATTTCTTCATAGCTTACAAGAGAGGTCCAAGTGGACGAGGTCACGCCGTAACCTGCAAGTTGGCGACGTAGTTATCGTTAAAGACGACAACAAGGCGAGGAATCGGTGGAGCCTTGCTCGTGTGATAGAAACGTACCCCAACAAGGCCGATGGACTGGTGCGTAGTGTCAAGGTAGCGATTGGAGACCCTGATATCTCCAGCACTGGCAAGAGAGTGCACCCCCATCAGTTTTGGAAAGACCCATTCAAAAGCTTGTCCTGCTGCTGCCAAGAGAGGAAAGACCGGGATTCCCGCATGGGGAGCCATTCAACGAAGACATTCCAAAGGAGGACTAGACACGGACATGTCAATGAACTCTGAACTTGTTTCTTTAATTATGTTTCGTTTTGTTTTGAAATCCGGTGATTTCAAGGGGAGCCATGTAAGTGCCCCTAAGGCACGGGTTTTATCCCTTGTTTTGATTTAGTAATCGTTCAATCAATAATCTATTAAGTCACACTAGGTGCCGCGTCACGCGTTCCTTAAGTAGTAGGGAGCTTAAGAAAACCACGACGGCAACGTCAACGAGAACGTCGCTAAACAAAAGATTTAATTAGGAGTACAATAGCTCTGCACGTGCGTTATAATTCTTTGTACATTTCTTTGCCGTCCTCTGCAAAACAACAACGTGAAATGACCAATTTCTGAGTACTTTGGAGAACCTGAACCCCGAGGGCTGAATTTTCGTTTTTCTTTTTAAAAATAAACGCCGCCCATATGTTTTCTACAAGAACTACGTTTGAAAGCGATAGATGCACCAAATGCATCAAGGCAATTGCGAGATTCGTGCGTAAATATAAATTCATTTTTTAGCAGGCGTCGTCCTAGCCGTCGCCGTCGTCATTGCTTAAGCTCCCTAATATCGCATTTCCACAGACCTATTGTGTAATTCAATAATTCGATCGAATTCGCAAGCACTCGTGGTTTAATAGAAAGAAGTTGTCTGTCGTTTTTATCGAAGGAAGGAAAGGTCTTGTTTATTCAGTGTCAACTCTCGCCAGATCCGGCAACAATGTAAGTTTAATTTACGTCGAGTATTTCTATAGTTAATTTCTTGTTCCTAATTTTGTGAATCAATTATTTTTAGTTTCACGGTCAGAAGCAACATTAAAGTCATTAAAGGAGGCGTTCCATGAAAGAAATATTGGTGCGATATTTGTTGTTTCGATCAGTGCGATTTGTACGGTCCAGCTAGCGGCGATCAAGCGCCGCTATAAAAGGCGCTTCAACATAGGATTTGTCAAGCAGCCCGCTCTGTTCGTGATGCATTGTTTTCAGTTCATATTGTTCGCCACGATAGTAGGGTGTCGATGCGGTGTCCGGCACAAAAGGACCGGTTGTGTTTTGACGGTTTTTCTCTTGTTCATCGGCATCGCCGTCGTCATCGTGGTCAAGTGCATGGTCAAGTGCAGGGTTGTCGTGTCCAAACTCTCCATCTTCCGCCATTGTTGTATATTTAAACTAAAATATTTTTCTGTTTAATATAGACAAAATGGCGGTGCAAGCAAATCTTCGGCCAACGCAAAAAGAGAAAAATCTCGCCGCGATGAAAGCCGAGCGTGCAGTAAAGCGCATCACCTTTGATCGTAGCGACGCCAACCCCTGCGAGACCCTGAATGTTTCCGTGCCCAAGCTGAAGGAGGAAGAGGTCCTCGTGCCCGGTTCGCTCGCACTGCTTTTCAACATCGACTTGACTGGAGGGGAACCCAACAACTTCCTCGTTCAAAACGTCGGGCTTGCTCTGGTCGACAAGCTTGTTGTGAAGTACGGGGGCGAAGTACTGCAGGACACGGTGGGGTATGACATCTTCAAGATCTGGGAGGACCTTTTCCTCTCCCAGGAGGAGCGGGACAACAGGCTGCTCGGTGGAATTCAATGCGAGGACCTCTGCAAGATTCGCTCAAACGCTGAGGATAAGAAAACCTCGGCGTCGACGCGGAAAACGCGCTCTCCGCAGTTTTCGGCACAAAATACCGAATCAGACTGGACCACCAGATCCTGACCGACCACGGAGTCTTTTACCCCCAAGCTCTTTACCACGACCTCGTGTTTGAGCTGACCCTTGCGCCGGCCTTACAGGTTGTCAAAAGCTCTGACCAACAAAACTGAAATACAAGCTGACAGACATCGCAAGAAGAAGAAGTGCACCGTGATAAAGCTCTCGACGCGTACCAAGCTGGGTACGCAAAATACACACGTGACCAAACCAACTTCTCGACTGGATTGCGACAAACGCGCAAATAAAGGAGGAGGCCAAGCAGAATTTCACCAACACTAGCTACGCCTACAAACTCTACAACCAGCCGCATCCTGAAGAACGAATGATACCTCCCAAAGAGCCCAAGTTCTCTGATTTCTATCAGCCAAGCGAGCAGCAGAAAAATGGTGAACTCGTATTTGTGGGTGCCAGGGCGCTCGCTCTGGGATACGCAGCCTTCCGGTTCCTTTAACTTTTTTAACTCCTTACTTATATAGCGCGATGGATGCAAAACTCGCAAAGATATACTATGGCCCTGGAGGATATTGGAAAGGCATTTGCGCTATCAAAAAATTATCCGAGGCCGCCAAGATACCAGAAGACACCGCAAAAAAGTGGCTGGTCAAGCAAGCCCTCTGGCAGATATACCTGCCCGCTTCAAGGCGCATTCCTCGTCGAAAATTCGACGTGTCCACATCCAACGCGGTCCACCAAGAGGACCTTCTTTCTCTGCCACACGACAAACTGCCCCGCGGGTGCAAAGTTTCCAAATACGCGCTGACCGTTGTCGACGTGGCCAGCCGCTACAAAGAGGCCGAACCCTTGACTTCGAAAAATTCTGATGAGGTCGCCCAGGTCTTTCAGAAGATTTACAAGCGCGCGCCTCTCAAATGGCCTCAACTGCTGCAGGTTGACCCCGGGCGCGAATTCATGGGCGCCGTTACAAAAGACATGGAAAATCACAAAACCTTTATCCGGCGCAGGCGCGTTGACATTCACCGCGACCAGGCCATTGTTGAACGTTTGAACCGCACCCTTGCCGAGCGCTTGTTCAGGCACCAGTACGCCGTGGAAATGCGACTCCCTGAGGGTCAGCGGTCCACTGCGTGGGTGAAAAGACTTCCTGAAGTTGTTGCCACTCTGAACAACAAGGTAACACGCCTTATCGGCAAGAAACCCGCAGAAGCTGTCAACGAAAAATCTGTTTATTCCAAACCATCAATACCTTTTAGAAGGTCTGTTGAAAAGAGCGAAAAAACCTCCTCTCTCTTGTCCAAGTTCGTTATCCATACTATCCGGGAGAGTTGGAAGGTGGGGGAAAGAAGAGAGCCACAGATCCAATGTGGTCGTTGAATGTTTACAAATTTGACAGATCTTTTACCAAACCAAATCAACCCGTTTTCTACTATTTGCACGATGGGCCCAAGCGTGGCTTTGTGCGTGAAGAGCTGCTGGTTGTCCCTCCAAACACAGAGTTGCCCCCCCCCCCCCCCAAGCAACTCTAACAAAATGCTGATAAATCAACATCTGCCAATAAAGCTTCTATTTCAGCTTCTAACCCCCCGAGAAACTCTATTTCAGCATCTAAAGGCCTGGAGTACCCGTAAGCATTTGTATGGATCCCGTCGTCCGCTATCTGCTGCTTTGAATCAAACGCCGAGAGCGAAATCTTGTTTACGTGCATGCCATAGATCTCATGCCCCTCACCTCGAAGAATGTCCATTCCGTGCCATAACTGTTTCGCACCTGAAAGCGTTTCCTTGTACTGTTCATGCATTATTTGTTTCTTGAGAACGCTCTTTTTTACACCCTTCGCTTTTTGATGTTTTTTTCGTCCGCCCTCAGAATCGAGTAAATTTTCGGCCTCAGACACACGCACTCTCCTATCGGCGTTCCGGCACATTCATCTTTCATCTTGCCCAAGGCCTTTTTGTTGGCGTTTGAGTGAAGTGGCTGCTCCTCCGGGTAATTGCTCGTATCATAAATAAATTTTTTTCTTTCGATGTCTTTGTAGACGTCATCCGTTTCTATCTCAAGCAGAAGGCTGTCGGTGTCTGTGTTCAAGAGCTCGCACTTTGGGTCGTATTGCTTTTTCAGATTGTTGTAGAAAAAGTCGTACATCAGTATCTTGCTGTTGTCAACGATCGTCATACCCGTGTACACAGGTTTATTCAGCAGCAGCTTGCTTTTATTCATGTGGATCTCCGCCATGTTGTTTGTAAATTCGGCAAACCTTGAGTACAAAGGGCTGGCAACCAATTTTTTTATTTTGTTTTCCTCGTCGCTGCGCACGATTTTTATGTTAACATGGTTGCGCAGGTTTTGCATGGTTTTGCCGAAAACTGAGTTGTTCACGAGCTTGTAAAAGTTCTTTTCAAAGTCGCTATTTGCGTTTTTCCTGAACTCAGTATTCATCCTGATGTACAACTCCATCCAGCATTCTTGTTCGAACTCGAGCACCCTGTGCACGCATTTCAGTTTCATGCCCTGCTTCAGATAAAACTGAACGTTTCTGTAATGCACGACATAGTTGTTTTTGTCTTCGAGGGTCAGCAGTAGCTTCTTGCTCTCCGGTGGGACCAGGTCTTTCATTAAATTCTTTTGGTAGTCCAACATCCATTCCTTTTTCACGACTTTTTTTCTCTGGTGCCAGGGGATAGCTGTTGTGTTCCTCGTGCAGTTCTGCGAGATATTCAAGATCAACCTCGAGAATCCACCCATTCTTTGCGTTCTCTTTTTTTCTTGAGGATCTCCTGCTCTGTGGGCATAACGCGTCTCCATTTGAAATCTCTTTTGGGGAGGCGCTTGCTCATTGCCCATCCGTACAGGTTGTTTGCGTCGAGATACATAATATATTTTTTCGGTTTGCTGGGGTCGTAGTCAGGCAGCAAGGGGTTGTTTGCCTTGGCATACGTCTTACTTACGCTCGAGATTCCACCACGCATTCCTCTTTCCACGAAGAGATGCATTTCAAGGTGTGTGAGTAACTCCAGCTCGACTCCCGTCTTTTTCAAGAGCGCGTCCCAGCTCAGGCCTGGCGACGTGTAATAATGTGCCGGATCTAACCCGTACTGCTCTTGGCATAGGTTTCTGAAGTTCTCGAATACATCAGCCAGCAGGGCGACATCCGTTTTCACGTAAAGATCGTGATAGTCGCCCAGCGTTTTGCATTCGAAGGCCTCCCAGACCCTCTGCGCGTGCGCGTATTAGTCGTCCGTTATGTGCTCGTCATTCAGTTTGCTGTAAAACATCTGTTTGTCAGACAGCCTTGTCTCGTTGAATGTCTCCCATGAGTCCATGTACTCGTAAGGGTAAATACCCTTTTTGTAAAGCAGTTCACTGTATTCTGAAATGTTTGATGTTATTTTTAATGACTCCTTTGGGGTTGCGTTTACAAGCGAATCGAGGCTTCCTTGCAGAAAGTTCAAGCTGTCAATGAAATGCACATTCCCAACTGAAAATGTGATGTACTTTTCCATGTTGTTTGCGATCCGTTCACTTCTTTCTGCTGCTGTGACATCGCTTGCATAGCCCCTCAGGTTGTAAAATACAACTGGAACGGGTGCCTTCTTGGGGTTTATTCACAGTTTGCAATTGCATGCATTGTGCGCGGCGCCGCGGAACCTGCCCGTTATGTGGCAGTGGTCTTTTACTGCGTCTCTGAAGTTTTTCTGAAGCAAAGGCTTTGCCCAGAATAAACAGTTTCCCTGATTTTTTGCCGCTTCTTTGTGCTCGTTTTCTGACAATCTTTTCAGACAAAGAAAATCCCCTTTTGACTGTTCAAAGTAAAAACATTTTTTTGTGGCTTTGGCCCAAATATTGGTCCTTTGTTTTGTTCCAAACAGGTAATGAGTCCAAGAATTGGTTTCTTAGCAAACTTTTGTTACAAATATGGCAATTAGCTCCGTCATTAAATTTGTCCCAGTCTTCTGCCTTCATTACAATCGGCTTGGGTTCGGTCAAGCTTTCTCTTATTGAAACCTCCTCCTGCAGAATGTCACTTAGAAACGTTCCCACCGCATTTTTGCCCCTGTAAACTTTTGACCCTGTAACTTTGCCGTCGCTTCCCACAACCATGTAAAAATACCCGCATGCTTAGTGCCATTCGGTCTTCTCCGTGTAGCTTTTTTTGCTTGCTCTCTGGCCCGCGCTCGCAGCCAGGAATCTTTCTGACCAATGCCTCATAGTCCGCGTATATCACGTATGGCACCTTCATCTGTTTGTGATGATTTTGGAAAGAAAGGGTGTTTTCCCCTCTTCCGGCATCTCGACCCTTGTCGGCCTGCCATTCACGCCGTTCATTTTTGTGGTTCTCGAGCAACTCCGCTCGTGTGAAACGTGATAAGCACATCATGCAATAGAAAGTTTTATTATTTATTGCCTTGTCAAACAGCAAAGCGCTCACCCGTTTTACATAACAATAGTGCTGTATTTCCCCTGACTCTATTAACATCAGGCTTATCCGCGGCACAATCGCTTCTTTTCTGCTTATCCTGTGTACTATCACACAGTTGTCTTCCCAGCCAAAGACATTTATTGCGAGGCCTTTGTTTTGCGCATCAAGCTTGTCTATCTGTTTCACAGGTGTTGGGAAATCGATGCCATTGTAGTTGATACCATCGTTAACCGGATATTTGCTTGGACTTTGTGGGTTCTTTCCATCTTTTCATAAAAATAATGTTTCATGTGTTGCGTTTCACCGTTTCTTTCTCTTGAAAACTTTACTTTTAACCCGAAACTTAATTTCACGCTTTTTAACTTTTGAAGTTCTTGCTCAACCAAATCAGTGAACCTTGCTTTATTTTCTCTTGCAAACACTAATAAATCTTTGTTGTTTAAATTTCCGTCGGATACATCCATTCTCCAAACACGAAGCCATTCCCGGAAATTACTTTGTGATAATAGAAACCCGTCATATAATAAAACCAGTTGGTTGTAATGGTTGACGTAGGTTTCTGTTTTCAACACTCGTTATTGGACCGTAAAACATTTGCAAAACAGCGGATGTATAATTTGCGGCAGCCATATTGGCGGATATACTTGTGAAGATATTTCTTCAATTGAAAATTAATTCTGGCAGAGATCCGCTCGCTTGGTTGGGGTCACGCTCTTTTGTTTACTTTTGTGTTTGCGTATTATTTGCTTTTTCACACATATGAAAGTACTGGTTCTGGACACAGGAAGTTTGCAATTTGTTTCCCTTATCACTGGAAGCCGTTTACAATAAACTCGGCGACATTTTGGAGCCGAGTTTAGTGTAAACGGCTTCCAGATAATTCTTCGAGTGTTCTTCCAACGTCCGAAGTGGTCCGAAGCCTACAAACCACAGAAACGTGTGGTCTATTGCTTTGATATAATAATTCAGAAGACGTGCGATTTACCATGAGTTTACTGGCACAATAAACCATTGCTGATTGACCAATCAGAGCGCGGGCATTGATTTGATTATTATATAAAAGCCTATATGTACCGGCGCGGGCATCCGTAAACACACAAGAGACCCATTTGGCTTGAACGAGTTTAATTAACTAACCAAACTGTCAAAACTGAAATGCAAATTGTTACAAAATGTCACTAAGCTATAAAGAAACAAAAAAGGGAGTGAAAATACAGACAATAAACGCAGAAAATACAAAAAACTTACGCCTTTCCGGGCTAAAATGGCAGGACACCGCGTGGTCTAAACGAAACTGAAACTTACAGCGCATGTGCGTGGTGACGTAATCTAAAAATGTGACCATGTCACGATTGCGTGACAACAACTAAGACTGAGGCACACGGGTGCCGTTACATGGCTCCCCTAAATGAGACTCATTTACAAAATAAAGAACTAGTTTAATGTCAGTCATTGTCCTTAGTACTGGCTCCTCGGACGGGGATGACATCCTGGTCTGTAGCTTCTTCTCGAGGGAGCAGTAACACCAACTTGTGGATGGGCCGTTCCAGCTGTTTGCGTTTTCCGTCTTGGACAACAGACAGTTGCACCTTGCGGATGAGGCCATCCTTGCTTGGGAAAACCTTCATCACTTGGGCGAGTGGCCATTGGTTCCTGGGCAGGTCACCATCTAGGAGTAAGACAATATCTCCTTCTCTGCAATCTCGTTGCGGGACGTTCCACTTCTGTCTCTTCTGAAGGAGAGAGAGGTATTCTCGACGCCATCTGAACCAAAACTGATTTGCTAAATGTTGTACTCGGCGCCACCTCTTTCTAGAATATACGTCTAACTGATCAAAACTGCCAGGAGGGGGGAGTACTACCTCAGACTTCAGCGTCAAGAGATGATTTGGTGTTATGGGTTCTGGTGAAGCTGGATCGGAAGGACTGTCCACGGTAAGTGGGCGGCTGTTAATGACGTTTTCTGCTTCTGTCATCAAAGTGCGTAATGCTTCATCATCTAGTTGGGTGCCTTGTTCTTGCAGTAGGCCCATGAGTACTGATCTGACTGACTTGATCATCCTTTCCCAAATTCCGCCCATATGCGAAGCAGTGGGAACATTCATGTTAAAATCGATCCAGTCACAGTCTTTGGTACGGAGAAAGTTCTTGATCCGAGCTTGATCAAGCGTTTGCAAAGCGGCGGCCAGTTCATTTTTGGCACCAATGAAATTGGTCCCCTGGTCGGAGCGTAGTTCACGGACTTTCCCACGTCTACAGATGAAACGGCGTAGGGCACTTATGAAAGAGTCGGCTTCCATGGAGTTGAGCGTCTCAAGATGGATAGCGCGGGATGCAAGGCATGTGAAAACTAAGCCATAGCGCTTCAAAGTTTTGCGGCCCTCTTTTACGTAAAATGGACCGAACACATCCATGCCTGTGTAATGAAAGGGGGCGGTCGGCGAGACGCGCTCTTCTGGTAGGTCTGACATCTTTTGCGTAAGTGGTCAACTTCGCAATTTGCGGCAGGTGACACATTCTGCGATTGTTCTTGCGACTGAAGAACGGCCATTAACAATCCAAAACCCAGCCTGACGAATCGCGTTGTGGGTGATTCCACGTCCTTGGTGATGTACGGTCGCCGAGTGGAAGTGTCTCACAATAAGATCAGTGATGTGATCGCTCTTCGGTAAGATGAGAGGATGTTTGACATCTAGAGGCATATCCGCACGGCGTATACGTCCACCAATTCGGAGCAGTCCATCTCCGTCGACGAACGGGTCTAACTTGTACAAATTGCTAGTCGTCTTTAATCTCTTGTTTCTGTGTCGTGCAGTGTTTCTTTCTTGGAACTGGTCTGAATTACCATCAAGATTCTTCAATGACTGTATCACGGGACCAAAACGTTCCTGTTGGAGCTCGCGCAAGATAGCTCTTTCTGAGTGAACTAGTTCCTCTACTTTGAGGGGCAAGATCTTAGTACTCTTGTCACTTCTTGATATGTCGGCAGCCTTCGCCGGTTGTACTTCATTACTGCAGTGGGGTTTACATGCTAACAAGGCTGTTTGGCGGTTGGACATTGCTCTTATGATCCAAGCGACTGAGACTTTGGCTTTGTACCACGACGAGGTACGCTGAAGGTAAACCAGAAGATTAGCGGGTTCTTCGGATGGTGAGCATACTGTGGTGAGGACCTTTGACTTCACTTCAACGTCATCCTTTGGTAGTTCGGTTGGCGGCACTGTGTTCAGGAGTGGCACATTGCTTTTCCAGAGGAACTCTGGTCCATGAAACCATCTTTTATTGTCAAGTAGCTGACTGGCCGTGAGAGAGCGAGATGCCTCGTCTGCAGGGTTCTCTTTTCCAGGTACATGGTGCCACTGTTCTGGTTTACTACGGTCACGGATGTGCTGCACTCTATTGCCTACAAAAACATGGAACCGACGTGCGTCATTTTGGATGTAAGCAATCACCACCTCAGCATCTGTATAATAGACTGACTGTAAGCTTGTGTAGTCTAGTTCATTTTGCAGCATAGTAGTTACGTTCACCGACACGACAGCGGCCGTTAGTTCCATATGAGGAGTCGACACTGGTTTGATGGGAGCAACTCTTGCTTTGGACATCAGGAAACTGACATGAACATCTTTGTTTTCATTGACAAGTCGCAGGTACGAGACCTGACCGATTCCAGACTGACTGGCATCTGAGAAACTGTGGATTTCAGATTGCATCACTTTTCCAAAACCGCATGGTTTGAAGCAACGCTGAACAGCGACATTCTCTAGCAGTGGTAGCTCGTTACGCCATCTTTCCCAACGAGGGAGGATGTCCTCCGGAACAGGGTCGTCCCAGTCTACATTCTGAAGGCAAAGATCTCGTAAGATCAGTTTCCCGGTCAAGATCACTGGTGAGACGATCCCAAGTGGATCGTACACAGAACTTATCGTCGAAAGGATCCCGCGACGAGACAGCGGTTTATCCTTTAGTTCTATACGAAAGCCTAAGGTATCTGACTCTATACACCAAAAGGTGCCGAGGGACCTTTGGATAGGTAACGCGTCATGACGGAGGTCAAGATCCTTAAGGTCCTTTGCTCGGTCATCTTTGGGAAGTGCTTCTAAGACATCTTTACAATTGCATGCGAACTTATGAAGACGGAGCTTTGCAGACGCGCAAAGGGCTTGGCTGTCTTCAATCAACTTGATGGCTTCCACAACAGTAGAAACTGAAGTGAGTCCATCATCGACGTAAAAGTCTCTACAGAGAAAATCCGCAGCTTTGTCACCAAACTGCGCACGACCAACCTCTGCTGTTTCATGAAGACAATAGTTGGCTACTGCAGGAGACGATACAGCTCCGAAGAGATGAACATTCATGCGGAACTCAACGATCGGGCCATTTAGATCATTGTTCTCATACCAAAGAAAGCGGAGGAAGTCTCTGCTGGCGGGATCTACATAGAAACTATGGAACATTTGTTCCACATCACAGGTTATTGCAACTTCATCTTTACGGAAGCGGTTCAAGACTCCAACGAGAGAGTTCAACTGGTCTGGGCCTTGTAGAAGGTTTCTGTTCAAAGACTCATTACAAAAGACAGCACTGCAATCGAAGACAACCCGTACTTGATCGGGCTTCTTTGGATGGTATACATCGAAATGTGGCAAGTACCATACTTTACCAGGGAGACCCGTAAGCTCATCTGTCGGAACACGACTGGCATGCTGGCGGTCAAGAATTTTCTGCATAAATGCAACATAGTTCTCTTTCGTTTTCTGGTCCCTGATAAGCTTTCTCCTTAGGGACAACAGTCTTTTTACACACTGTTCTCGGTTGTCTGGCAAGTTTATCTTGTCTCTCCTGAAAGGGAGTGGGACCTCCCAGTTGCCGAGATGATTCCTGTGAATTTCCGAACTTATGATTTGACAGAAGCGTCTATCTTCGATCGATTGTGTAAGTCCAGTTCCGGGATTGCTGCGGCTGTAGTTCAGTTCACTATAGTCAAGTTGCATCATCTCGCGAATCTGCTGGGGGGACGTCATGTCTTTCACTTGTGTTTTGTTAATGAAATTGGCTGCCATGTCCACCTGGAGATTGTGAATGGGCAGTTCCTCCCTCATAACGGTTACACGATTCACAGATGCTTTGTGGGTAGGTTCTTCAAACGCATTCTTGTCCAAACAAACAGGGCCGATAATTGTCCACCCGAATTTGTATCTCTCCGCCCATGGTTCGTCTGCTTCTCCATAAATAACTTCTAGTGGTTGAAAGGCAGTGGGGACATTTCTACCAATCAACATGCCAATGCCTACATGTGGTTGATGATGGATTTGATCAGCAATAACTTT
Source organism: Blastomussa wellsi (assembly GCA_947652115.1). NCBI lineage: Eukaryota > Metazoa > Cnidaria > Anthozoa > Scleractinia > Plerogyridae > Blastomussa > Blastomussa wellsi. Next base: position 10,909,924 of record OX393570.1, on the reverse strand, counting down.
CAAGTGTTCCCATTGTCTTGCTATCTCAGGGGTAGCAATGTCATGATGTGTTGCAGGGATGTTCTCTTGAGCATACGCATATGGTACTTTGACTGGCGAATGTTCTCCATTCACATCTTGAATTTGCAGACCCGAAACTTTACGCATCCGAGCAGTGTTGGTGCCCAGGATCGTGTTCACTTGAAGATTGACCTCCTGACTGTTGACATTCAATTCATTTAACAGAGAGTCCGTAACAAAGACATCAGTTGATTGATCGTCTAGGACTGCATATGTCAACACCTCCTTTGATGAATCTGATCGGTCGGATACCTTCAACAGAACAATCCTAGCACATGAACGAGCAGGTGCTCCGTTGCAGACTTGAGTACAGGCTGATGATATGGGCGTGGTCTGGTTTTCTGGTCTTGATGGATCATGGAGAAGTGTAAGGTGCCTGTTTCCACATATCTCACATTTGGGTGGACCCTGATTACACGTCTTGCTTGTGTGATCCGATGACTTGACGCAGTTAAAGCACAGTCTGTGTCTGAACATAAAGTCCTTTCGTGCAGCAAAGTCTAGTTCACGAAATTTTTGACACTCATCAAGATTGTGGGACTTTGTCCTGTGGAAGGGACAGAAAGCTGGTTTGGGTGCAGCAGGTGTGGTCTGACTACGAGAAGAGGTAACTGGCGTGATGTCGTTCACAGGCTTGGTTCCTTCTGAACTTTTAGGACCATCAGGGGTTGACGAAGTCGTGAGTGCTGTAACTGGCAAGGACTGATCACGCCTTTTAGGAATCTGTGGTCCTCTGCGGAAGGGAGTGACTGGAGGGACGGGTACATTTCTTCGGTTGCCAGTAACAGGTGGTGTTTGTGAAATCTGGGGAATATTCATTCGTTCTGCATGGAAATTGACTTCATTCACAAAGTCTGAAAACGAGGGGAATGCATTCTGACCCTCAGTTCGTTGCAGTTTTTGAACTTTGGTGGACCATTTACTCTGAAACCAGCCTGGAAGCTTTTCCACTAGACTCTGCAATTTGGACGAGTACTCAAAGATCTTCAAATTAGGAATGTGCACTGTTGCTAGCTCAACTTGTTGCAGAAAATCACTGAACTCTTGCATGCTCTTTGCATCATTGTTCCCGATCTTAGGCCAATTTGTTAGCTTGTCCTCAAACTCTTTGCTAAGAATGGCTGAATGTCCAAAACGTTCCTTTAATTTCTTTCTTGCCTCTGCATAGGCTCTTTCAGGATCACTACTCATGAACTGTAGCTGTTCGACAACTTTCTTGGCTCTACCTCCCAGGTATTGGAAGAGAAGGTATAATTTCTGTTGTGGCGTCACTGGAGCTGAGTCTATGAGGGCGTTAAAGGCTGTTTCCCATAAGAAGAATTTAGTTTTGTCACTTTCTTCTCCATTGAAGACATCAGGTACTGCTCGTGGTAAGCGTTGCAATTGCGTGACTTTGGCTAAGGCATCAGTGATTTGTTGGCTGTTATTAGGTGCTGGCATTACATAAACAGGACTGGTTTGCGATGGCTGAGGTGTGACGTAAATTGGAGAGTATCCTCCATAGCTGCTTTGAGGTTGATAACTCATGCTTAGACTGGTAGATGAGAAAACAGAAGGGGGCATGAGAGTTGCATCTTGATTTGTCACGTTTGCAGGGTACCTTGGGGTTGTTGCTCTGTATACACTTGACAAGAAGCTTGATGATGAACGTGGAGTCGTGTAGATCGACGGGGACTGGCCCAGGTAAGGATACATAAATACTGAACACCGGCTAGGAGTGACTAAGGACGGCGTCAGTGGTACAGATATTGACGGGTCGAAAACAGAAGCATTTGGCTGTGTAACAGTAACTGATGGCTGTGTAACAGTAGCTGATGGCTGTGTAACAGGAGCTGATGGCTGTGGAGCAGTGCTAACGGATGGCTGTGGAACAGTGCTAACTGATGACTGTGTAACAGGAGCTGATGGCTGTGGAATAGTGCTAACTGATGGCTGTGGAACAGCGCTAACTGGTGACTGTGTAAAAGGGACTGAAGACTCTGTAACAGTACTAACTAATGGCTGTGGAACAGGAACTGATGGTTCTGTAACAGGAGCTAATGGCTGTGGAATAGTGCTAACTGATGGCTGTGGAACAGCGCTAACTGGTGACTGTGTAAAAGGGACTGAAGACTCTGTAACAGTACTAACTAATGGCTGTGGAACAGGAACTGATGACAGTGTGTCACTCAAAGGTTGCGTGACAGGAGGCTGAGTAGGTAAACAAGACTCTTGATCATGTAAGTAGGTGTCTATAATGTTACCAAAGGCAGTGGGAAGTTTTGAATCTGACTCACCTCCGCTGTCTTGGTTTTCTTCATCGAATGCTTCTCTATAGACCGCCTCTTCGGCAACGGTCTCACAGAGTTCTTGTTGAATCCTTAACTTAGCGAGGGCTTTCTCTTGGTCTTTAACCGAGTCTGAAAAACGTAACCTTTGTTCGAGCACGGCACGTTTGGCTGCAGCGCCGAGCAAAGCATCTTTGCAGGACGAATGGCTCCGTGCAGATGTCTGTGAAAGTTTTGACCTTCGAGATCCGCGAGACGAGTGTGATTTCGTTTCATCTCTCCAATCTAAATAATCCAGACGGCGTAAAGCTTCGGCACGAATTTTTTCCCATGAAACATGTACTTCCTGCTGTTTGCTTGTGATTTCGCTAATTTCTCCCGGATCCGTAGTCAAGTTTAAACAATTGACGAATTCTTGCAACGTGTTTTCCGAGAAGACTTTGAGCGCTTGGAATCTTTTCTTTATGACGTCGTGGCTTTTCGACTCGGCGATTAATCTTTCAAACAAACAAACTTCGTGTTCGAATTTCCTCTTGCTGTCCAAGGCTGCTTTCTTTCGTAGCTCGAGCGTAAACTCGCGACCCTTTTCGGTCATCTTTCGACAACGTTTACTAGTATCCAGCTTGAAGAAGGGACTTGACTAAAAACAACAACAACCAGGCTTTTGACTGTACCGGCGCGGGCATCCGTAAACACACAAGAGACCCATTTGGCTTGAACGAGTTTAATTAACTAACCAAACTGTCAAAACTGAAATGAAAATTGTTACAAAATGTCACTAAGCTATAAAGAAACAAAAAAGGGAGTGAAAATACAGACAATAAACGCAGAAAATACAAAAAACTTACGCCTTTCCGGGCTAAAATGGCAGGACACCGCGTGGTCTAAACGAAACTGAAACTTACAGCGCATGTGCGTGGTGACGTAATCTAAAAATGTGACCATGTCACGATTGCGTGACAACAACTAAGACTGAGGCACACGGGTGCCGTTACACTATAAATTGTAACTTTTCATTGTTCAGTTTATGCCCAGAACTAGCAACTTATTGTTCGATCTTCGGAGAAGTCTCTTTAGCTATCATAATTCTCAATCAATGTTCGATGTCATCGTCGCTCAGCTCAATAAGTGAAGTTTCTGGTGCTGCCTCCTCGACATCCGACAGCGTAACGTCTGCAAATGGGTCAGTAATAATCAATATCCCTATTCCTCTTGTGCACTTTATTTTTTATTTCATTCTTTTTTTTTTAGGGGGGGGGGGGGGGCTTATACGATCCTGGGGCTTATTAACTTTTCCTGCCTTTAGGGGGGGCGCTTATTCGGGGTGGCCGCTTGGTTGGAGGCTTAATTTACAATTTAAAAGCACTATAATAGTGAGAAGCTCCATTTTTGGCAGAGTCTCCACGGCTAACCTTATCGTCAGTACAAGGAAGTTACAATGAAGGATCCTCAGTGAATATCAGCTGTACAGCATCAGGGACACCATACCCGGATGTTACATGGATCAGAAATGGAAAAGTGAAAAGCTCAGGGACGAAAGCAGCGTTATTGACATTCAGCAGTATAAACAGAGCAGATGATGGACAGTACACTTGTAAAGCCAAGAACTCAGCAGGGATTGATGAAAAATATGCGACACTTGTGGTTCACTGTAAGTATTATTCCTTTGAGGTTATGACAAAATTAATTATTTTCAATGTGTTTTTTTTTTTCGTCTTAAAGTTCTATCACAGCATAGGCGTAAGGGCAACTTCGGACTTTGGGGGCATGTAACCTCCATGCCCGAAAAAAAAAACACAATTTTCGAATGCGTCAGTATTAAACCGGTATACAGCCGCCCAAAAATTTCTGCTTCTTTTGCCCGAATCCTGAGCGTTTTGCCCGAAAAATGTAAAAACTTTTCGAAACTGGGGGAGTTCCAGTCCCCTTCGATCCCCCCCGGCTCTCCCCGGTCCCCCTGGCTCGTACGCCTATGTGTCACAGTATTGTAACAATTCTGTGATAGAGACTTCATCTTTCTAGGCGCATTTATTTTAAGCTACCCGGTTAAGGATTGAGTGCATTCAGAAACAAAATCTTTACAGTAAGGATTAGTTTAAATTCCAAATTAAATACTGAAAAAAGCTTTATTATATGTCTACAATAGTACGCGCGCTCTGATTGGCTGCTGAGCGGGCAAGACTTTCTTGTAATGACCGGGCATTATGAAAATTTTTCATGGCTCTACGGCTCTGTCAAGTTGTGAGTAAAAGCTACGAGCGCGTGGGCGAAAACAACAAAAAATATACAAAGTACAACTATGTTTTAAATAACTGAAAGAAAAACTAGCATACAGATACTTCTTTAGTATGAGCGACGAAGAGAGCCACAGCGGTAGCGAATTTTATTATCCAAAGGATGCAGAACAGGCCAAAACTGAGCAAAAGAACATGAGCAAAGTTATCCACTCAGGAAGACGAAAATTTCGGTAACAGTCAAGAGGAATTACAAAAGTTTGTTTAAGAAGAGAAAAGTGAAAACACTGTGATTAAACGTCAAGTGACATGAAGTGTTTTTACCGTTTTCTTGGCGACATAAACGAGACAGATGTTCAGATTTTGGACTTACCACCGGAAGAACTTGACCACCTCCTGGGAAAGTCCTTTAAAGACGTAAGGAAAATCAATGGCGAGGAATACGAGCCAAGTATTTTGACGGAACTGCAGAGAAGTATCCAGAGGTTTCTGTCTGATTCTGGGTCCAAGATGAACATTCGGAAGGGCGATGAGTTTGCGTTTTTACGAGAAGTGCTGGAAGCCAAGCGTAAAAACCTCGTTGTACAAGGCAAAGGCAACCGCCCCAAAGCGACTCGGCTCGCTGACTGAAGAAGAAGAAAAGCTTTTTCAGGGTGGCGCATTCGGTGCAGAAAATCCCGTAGCCCTTCAGAGAACCATGTGGTGGATTCGTGTTAGAGCCCGTGACGAGAGCCGTAAATTGTGCTGGGGAGACGTTTCCTTGCAGACGGATCCAATTCGAGATGGCCGCGAAACGCTTGTTTGGCTGAATGAGCTGTAAATAATGCGAGCGTCCCAGCAGCTTCAAATGGTATTTTACCTGGAGCGAATATCAACAGTATCTCTTGATGTTACTTTCAGATCTTCAGTGGCTCAGAGAAATTGATCCAAAAAGGGAAAAAGCGACGTTATGTTATTGAGAGCGACGACGAAGATTGATATTCGTCGCAAGCGTCACTGAAATCACTGCAAGTTCTTCCCACGTGTTCAAAATTCAATGACAAAACTGGGCAGTGTGTTTTTTTGAAATTTAAGTGGTTAAATTTGCCCTAGATCTTGACGTAAAGACAAAAATTGTCTCATTGTCAAAGAAACTGTGCCTTGTGGTTTTGATCGCATTGCCAGGTTCGTTTCGGTTCAGTGAACACGACCTCGAATGACCTCTTGCGCGCCCAAACGGATGTGGAAAATTACTTCCGGTGTTAAAAGGCCATATAATAAATAACTTATTAACCTCGTCCGTTCGGTCATTTCAGGGAAATCTCAGACCTCGGCCTTCAAGTATTGACCTCGCTATCGCTCGGTCAATACATCAAGGCCTCGGTCTGAGATTTCCCTGTAATGACCTCACTCTCGGTCAATAAGTGGTATATAACGTCGAAAAAAATTATGATGTCATTGCTTTTTAACAAACGCGAATCGCATCCAACAAATCCATCAAACAGATCTTGCTGCTGGCTTTGGTTTGATCTGAGAAAGATGTAAGCCGTGCGAGTTTTTAGCGTTTCTGTGTTCTGGTCACGTGACTTGTCAATATGGCCGCAACTGCCAAAAGTCAAAGCAGACCCAAAGCAGCCTTCAATACAACAAGCACGATAAAAGCATTGCCCAAAATTGAAAGCGAATAAAAGAACCCGACCCCGAAATGATCCCCAACCCCAGAATGATCCCTGAATCAACCCTGAAATGATCCCGTCCCCGAAATGATCCCCAAGTAATTTTTGGATTGGCGTTTAGATATAGGACTATGGATTGCGCAATGTTGTTAGAATTTTATCTTCTCACAATACTGTCATTGAATTTATTTTTAGCAAAGGCGTACGAGCCGGTGGGTCGAGGGGTACTGCAGACCCCCAGTTTAGAAAATAGTAGACATTTTTCGGACAAACGCTCCTGATTAGGGCAACATAAGTTGGAAGAAAACTACCAAAAAAATCGAGACTGGCTGTATCAAGTTAGTGTTGAACTTGCTCGCTCAGAGGACAAATTTAACAACGCGACCAAGCAAGTGTGACTTAAATGCAAGAAATATTACCGTTTACTGAATCCAAAGCGATTAAAGAAACCCTGAAACAACCCGAAATACTCTTTTAAAGGTATTCTTTAGTACCGTGGCAGCAGCAGATATAGGGGGAGGGTGCAGGGTGTGCGCACTTCCCCCTCTGAGATGACCATCGCCTTTCTTACGTCACCCATCAATTACGTGATTCCTTAGGGGTGCGCCCCCTCCCCACCGCCATCTGTTTGCGCGCGTGTACGAATATATAAACAATAGCCTCCATTTGGCGAAGGAAATATTCTGGGATATTTGTCCACGGACATTATTAATTCAGCCGCCCAATTTGGAGACCTTTTCTGAAAACTATTTAAGACTTAAACATGTTCAGTTATATTCAAATGAACACTTTACTCGGGATGAAAACTAAACGTGCGAACATAAATCCCAAAATTCAAAACCTGTGGAATATCGCTTGAAGTATATTAAAAAATTATCCTGCGAAATCGCGCGGAATATCGCCTGATTCTTAGGCGACGAGGCCATAGGCCGAGTGGGCTAAATTCAGGTGATATTCGGCAAGATTGAACAGGATAATTATTTTGTTATTCAACAAATTGTCTAAGAAAAGCACTTTACAGCTAGAAAAGTTGCCGTTATGCGGCACTTTGCGAGGTTTTTACCGAATTATCGTTACTTGACGCATACGTTACTTGAGCATAATGACCATGTATGGGCAACCTAACAATTTGTTGAATAATAATCTCGGGTATTCCACAGTTTTACCGGCATCACATGACGTTTTTAGGCCTATCGCGCGCACGATAAACTGCTGTATTTTTCTTCAGTTTTTAGGGGAAAAATGGCGGATTTCGAAGCATGCTCGTGCAAGTTACCCGGACACTCTCTTCTTTCTCGCCAGAGTTCAGCCACTTAATAGGGCGCACAGAAGAGTGATTTCAGAGCCTAGACTCGGCGTTTATTTCGTCGATTAAGCGCCTTCGGAGTTGCAGTTGAGTTGCAGTCTATTCAATCCCGACGTTTATTAACCAAGGATTTTTCTTTATTATTTTTGAAAGCGATATATATTTCCATTATTCATAAAACAGATTACACCTCGAATAAATATTTCGAGGCCCGGTGTTAAATCGAGAAAATACGGGATACACTTTACTAAACGATTTTGGCCAAATTCAACAAATTGCAAAAGCTATTTATTTGTCTTACAAGAAAGCTAATCAAGTCTCCTTTTCTCGATAGCGAGTATGATATCTTCGAAACAAGACACCTCAGGCATATTTTCGGAACATTTTAAGGGACCTGAACAGTATCTCGTTGCCATGTTACGAGGTTGCTACGTAAGTGCAATTTCTGCGAAGCCGCAAAATATACTTCATACTTCTTTCTTTTTCCGCGAGAAAGTTCTTATAATCACAGCAGAAACCTATTAACTATTGAATGCAATATTTGTGAACGTGCAGTGTAGATAGATTTAGATGTTTGTGACACATGTTTGTAAAACAAACGAGAATAATACGTACCTCCGACGCGATATATTTTTTCACAGAAGTGACGTACCTGTGAGTAAAACAATGCGAACATACGGAACTAGTAGAACTACGATTTTTGAAAGTTTCTCCTTCAGCTCAGTACAGAAGCCTGTAAGGCATTATCACTAGAGCTGAACAAAGCACAAACAATCAAACTGAAGTATTATTAATTTCGATTCGTTTGTCGGCGAGCGAAGGCAAGGAAAAAAAATTGTCAGTGTGATTCGTACGGAACCCGGAGACTTAGCTGCCAAAAATTGCTCACCGAAAGAGCTGAAATAATTCGTTCTTTAGATAACAACATTTCAAAGGAAAAAGCTATTCAACTATTCAGTCTGTTAATTCAACCGACCGATTCAGCTATCAAGCACAAAAAATACGCCTGTTTCGCAAAATTACAACTGATTATGATGAAACTCAAAATGAAAGTCCTTTTAATACTTACATCCAACTTCGTTTACATTTATAGTAGCCTGTAGATGTTAACTGACGGCAGAAACGATTGCATGTTTGGAAAATCAAAATAACAAAAAAATGGTACACAAAAATGTGGTTATCAGACCACATTTGTTGTCATTATTTTTAAAGTTTTCATGCTAACGAAAAACCATGCTTACAATTCTAAAGATTGATGTATAGTTTGACCTGATACTGCGCACTAGGAATAAGATTGTAAGTGTCTTGCGTGAAACTCAGTTTTCTGTTTTGGGTCACGTGACATAGGGCGTGTCCCGATGACGTCATCAACCCGTTTGCACTTACATTCATAGTCTACTGTCAAAATTTAGTTTCATAAAAAGAATTCTAAGTCAAGTTACAGCCGATTGGATTTTCCCTTGCAATGGTCAAAAAAGATACTGTTGAGGGGCCTTAAGAGCCATATTCAAAACGGCCCTTCCGCGACATCAATGTATAACAGAGGAGGGTTTTCTTTTCAAGTTTTCTTAATTCAATTTTTGGGTGCAGCAATGAATGGAAAAAAGAAATAAATGTAAATGCAAGTCTCCCACACGCGAGCTTGGTAGTTCCCTTCTCTGAAAATTCCGTGTTATAGTATCGTTGCGTCGAGGCATTTTAACAAAAACAAAACACTGCCCTTCATTCTTCGTCGAATATATAACAGTTTGTCAATCAAATTATTCAAAGATATTTTAAAAATCGAGAGAGCCACGTATGTGCTAAATCAATCGAGCCGTCAACGAAACGCCGTTTTTAATTTTGTTTAAAATAAATTTTATTTTATTTTACTTTACACCACTTACATTACCTATTCCTTACGCGACTTACAATACTAACGTTTACCCTACTTACGCTACTAACAATACTAATACTTCTTACAATATTTACAAACAATTAGATTACTTGCCCAACTTACAATTCTAGCACAGCAAAATCATACTTATTTACATACGGTGGGGGGGGGGGTGGGGGTGGAGTAGCTTACTCCTGTCAGTAATTTGACTTCTGAAATCGAAAGAAGAAAATATATATGGTATGTATGCGCCTTTTTTCGTTTCCCTTCATTTTTCATTTTCGTTTTCAGGGGACTAGGATCAAGTTATCAAGAGATTACAAATGATACAAAAGAGGCTCCCACTTTGTTGAGGCGATTTCTTATTGTATTTAAAACATATCTATGCAGTAGAAAACAATGAAACGCCATTTTGCTAATTGCTTATTCGCAACCTCACTGCGAAACATTTTGCAACGTCACGCCACGTCATAAATCAAGCGCGCGCTGATAAAACTTTCCAAACACACATAGGCCTGGTTGCCACTACGTTCGAATTCCACTTTTTTAGCTCTTCGGTTTGCTGTACGACGGTTTCAAATGCCTAATTTAAGGTTAAGTCTTACTTCTACAAAATATGACGGATATTTTTTTTCCTTGGACTCATATATACCATGCTGAATTACATTCGGCATACGCTTTATCTTTGAAACGAAGTCGGTGATCACCACTTTTTTGTACTTCTGACTCACGTAGCTCATTATTCGACCGCAGTAAAAGTTTAAAAGGACCTACCGACTTGAAAAAGTTCGCGCGAACGTCCTTGAGGTTTGCATTACACTGAGTAGACCTTAAGAGATGAGCGAACATAACGCTAGAGTTTTCCGCATGTTCTCTTCAACGCGATAGGGCCACGCGTTTCTTCAGCAGTTAGTAACCAATATTTCCGTTTTCATGCATTGTTCTCGTAAAACAAAAGACGAGTAGTTTACTAGCACAATGCCCAATTCCATCTACGCTGGCCGTCGTATTCAACATAGAAAAAGTGGCATGTATCTGTAAGTTTTTATTGCGTGAACTGTTCAGTTTTTTCCACTGCACCCTCCGCCTCGACCAGTCTTCCCAATAGTGGATTGTGCAATGTGTTTTTGTCTGCTTTTACATGTAGATATGGATTTTAATACACATTTTCTGTGTTATTATCGCCACTTATGTAATGTGCCAAAGGTTCAGCTTCATCGAGCTTTTTGCAGCTAAGTTCTGGATGGCACCCCAAGGGGTCCCCCTGAGGTCCATTTTCAACCAAATTTTGGGTACTTTTCAATTCCTCCATCAAAGACAGGTGTAATTTCCGACAAAACCAAAGTAATTTATTTAAAGCCCAATCACTAAACTTTCATAGGTAAACTCACAGGATTATTTCCGTTGTCTGTAGGCCTTTTTTAGCATACCAAGAGTAACCGGAAATGACCTATTTTTAAGGCTTATTATTTTGGATACCCACATGTTAGATCATAAAATTTTAGCATCCCTGTAAAATTCAACCCTAAATTCTAGTAATACCAAGAAAAAATTACTGAGGTTGATGCTTTTCAACGGAACAGAAACTCACTCAAAAGATACTACCTTGGAAGTCCACTTCTGGTAAAAGTGATTAGAGGGTGTGTACAAAAAACCTAGTAATTTGCGTTTTAATGTCAATTCTTATTTCAAGCTGTCATATAAAATGTTTTACAACATTTATCATTAAAATGAGTTGTTTTTTCATAAACATTCTAATTTAATCTTTGGAGGATCGATCATAGTTTGGCCTGGCCGGAGGAAAAACTTGAAACTTTACGGACAATTTGCTTCATTGTCAATCATTCGTCATTCGCTGAAAGTCTACTTCTACATACATCATTGCAGTTTGTTCAACCGTACATAATGCATTTTTAAGCTCTTAATTCAACGATAAAAATATTATGGTCACAAGTGATGGCGCTCTTGAAGCACAAAGACTGAACAATTACGGCATTAGATTTGTGTATCATATAATATATAGATTTAGACAAGCCTAAGAGCGGAGCTCCCGGTTTTTTATGGCCTTTCGTATGCTCTACGTTTACCCGATATCGCAAAGTGGCAGTCTCTCTTTGAGTTCGTCCCTCTCATTCTCTAGAGCATCAATCTGTTCCCATTTCCCAGCTATGAAAGAGAAGCTTCTTGATTTTCATTCTCATCATTTGCTATTATCTTATCTTCCCTGATGGATTTATCCGGTTACCCCCCAAGAGTGCCAATTGGCACTCTAGAGTTTTTGCACTGAGATCCCAAGAGTGCCAATTGGCACTCTTTTGGTTGCTATGTTTAGACCAATAGAATCCTTTCTTATAGTCAGCCATTTGTTGCTAAGGGTTTTTGACCAATCAGAAGGAGGATAAGAATGATGTTTGCAATGGCCACATGGGTCTTGTTCCATACAAGATTTGTGAGAAAGTTTGTCTTGAAAATTACACAATGGTCGCTCGATTCGAGCCGCACATGGAAGATTCAGAGGTTGAAAACGAGCAATATAACTACGATAGTGATTCGGGAAGTGATATTTCTGTTTCAACAGTGAACACTGAAGATCTTTGCGACTTATCTTTTTCGGAAGATGAAGATGATCGCCCTGAAATTGGTTAGAGTCGAGATGTTTCTCCAGTGAATGTCACCGCATTCACCGCCGCCATTGGAGCAACAAGTACAGTTCCAGAAGATGGCACAGCGAAAGACTTCTTCTGCCTTTTTGTGACCGAGGAATTGTTGGAGAATATCGTTGAGGAAACGAACCGCTACGCGAGGCAGTGCATTGCGAGAAAACCCGACCCGAAGTGGTACGAAACAAACTTGGCAGAATTGCAATCGTTCTTCGGATTGCAAATCTTCTTCGGCATACATGTGTTGCCCGAAACAAGTTTGTATTGGTCCGATGACCCAGCTCTCGGTGTACCATTTGTAAAGCGTGTCATGGCCAGAAACAGATTTGATAAACTAAATCAGTATCTGCACTTGAACAACAATGAAAATTTTGTTCCACGCGGGCAGCCAAATCATGACAAGCTCTTCAAAGTGCGTCCTTTCTTAGATGCGGTCGTGAAGAACCTACGTGAAGAATATCGTCCCAAACAGAATTTGTCTGTAGATGAGGCAATGGTCGGTTTCAAGGGGCAACTTTCAATGAAACAATATTTACCCATGAAACCAGTGAAACGTGGAATTAAAATCTGGGAATGTGCCGACTCTTCAAACGGCCGCGTGTGTAATCTAGTCTATACAGGCAAACAAGATGGCGGCGTGACAGAACACGGACTCGGCTATCGTGTTGTTCGCGAACTTATGGAGCCGTTTCTTCACAAATACCACCATGTGTTTTGTGATAATTTTTTCACATCGATTCCTCTCGCTTGTGATCTACTGAGAGAGCAAACTTACCTGTGTGGCACGATTCAATCGAATCGTCACGACGTGCCTGAAAGTTTATCGCCGAAGAACGCCGAAGTAAAAGCCCTCAAGAAAGGAGAGTCGAGGTTCCGCCGACGTGGAAATTTGGTGGACTCTGTTTGTAAGGATACCAAACTGGTATCCTTCCTCAGCACGCAGTCAATTCCTGTTGGCGACGATCGCGTAAATAGAAAGCAGCGCGATGGATCTGTTATTGAAGTCCCGACTTTTCCTGCTGTAGTCAGCTACAACAAAAACATGGGTGGCGTGGATTTGAACGATCAGCATCGCAAATATTATTCTGTTGCACGCAAGTCACGCAAATGGTGGCGATATCTGCTTTGGTTCCTGATAGATGCGAGTATTGTGAATGCTCACATCTTAAAGAAAGAAGCGCTTAATCACTTGTCGCGTTCAGATGTATTTCAGACTGGAGCTAGCAAAGATGCTTATCGGCGACTTTTCTTCTTCCCGCTAGCTCACGGTTTCTGATGGGAGAAATACTGATGGCCACTGGCCCAAAGCAGCGAGCAAAGGACGTTGTAAGAGATGTTTGAAACGAAAAGTTGTTAAGTTTTGTAGATTGGCGTGCATGTTTTGCGACAAACGAGTTTTTTTGGAGTGCTTCCCAAACCACACCGAGGCAGATTTGTAATGGCGCGAATTTTGAATTGACCGCAGAGTTACTGTGTGGAAGTTTTGCCAGATAGCCGTGCTTTCCATGCACATAACATTAGTTCCATGGACTTTGTGAAGAAAATGTATTCGAAACATGTTTCTTTTGTAATTTTTCCATGACTAGGGCCTTTTATCATTGTAAATATAGTGCTGTTATTGTTGAGAAGAACTGAACATTGGGTAAAGAATGACACAGAGACAGATTGCTCATTTTTTACTTGTATTTAGTCAATTAGTAATGTCAATTTTCTACATAAGATTACATAAATAAAAAGTTTATTCATTTTTCAACAAAGTTTTTGTGTTGTTGTGCAATGCTTAGTTTTCACACTAGAGAACTTTTTGTGAAGCCACCTCAAATCACTGTCATTTTGGCTAGTGGTCCTTGGGGAAGAGGAGTCATGCATCTAATTAGTCCCTTGTGGGATAAAGGGTTATGCAGTTCTTCAATTGTTCACGCTTTGTACCGAGAGCCTTTCCTATTTGTTTTGGAAGATTTGGATTCAATCGCTGAACGTTAGTACAGTGTGCAGGTCGTAAGCTTTCTTTCCTCGGTCAAACAATTTCACCTGCAATCTTCCTTTTTTACTGTAAGTAGCCTCAATTTCTGTAGTTTTTGCTTCAGGAAATATCCCTTCAAGCGTACTCCCCTCTTTAAGAGTACTCCATTCTATTTTGAGTACTCGTGAAAGTGTGGGATTTCCCTCGATGAAAGAGTTTCCGCAGTTGTTCGCTCTGCAGCCGTCGCGGCGCTTCTTTCTCTCCCTCTGTTAATCGTGGTCAAAGGAATATCTTCTACTGAAGGACCGGGAGTTGAAGACGAATCAGGTTAGAAAGGATTTTTATCACCTTCATCATCATCATCATCATCATCATCATCATCATCATCATCATCATCATCATCATCATCATCATCATCATCATCATCATCGTCGTCGTCGTCGTCGTCATCATCATTATCATCGTCATCCTTGTTACGTTCTCGCATAGGATCCAGCCATTTTGATTACCGAAATATAATATTCAGCCATTAATAGTGGAAGTCAGTGAAAGGAACAACCCTTCTCATAAAAAGAAGATATCGAACGCGTTAAAGGCTGATAGAACTGTTCACCGAGTCAAATTTAATCCGAACAAGGCATCATCCGGTGAAATTCTTGGCATCCCCTTTCCGAAGCTGAGTGACGGAGTCGTCTTGGTTCCAGGGACATTGGCATTGGTCTTCGAGATAGAAGTGAGTGGTCATGCGAATAACTTTTTGGTGAACAATGTGTCGAAGGCATGGAAAGATATTGCAGGATGCGAACGGTTATGATTTGTTGAAGCTTTACGAAGACCTCTTCTTGACGGAAAAAGGGAGATAATCTCGGATATCTGAAGGAATTCAGTCTGAAGTTGTCTCAAATATCAGATGTGGCTCAGGGAATAAGGAGACTTCAGGAGTCGCCAAGGAAGTGAAACTCAATGATGTTTATAGGTATTGAATTCCGATTGATCATGACGTATTGAAAGATCATGGAGTCATCTTTCCGAGAGCATTGAGCGATGAGTTACTTTTTGAAATGGCGCTCCCTCCCGCTAGAAGTGTCCTGAACGGATCTGATCCAAGAATGTTGGGATATGAATTGAGCAACATTCAGCTTGAATTTCAATATAAACTTCTTAACAGATGTCTTGCAACAAACGCTTTTTTTGTTAGCAAAATGGGTATAATTTCATCTCCAGCTTGTTCCTTCTGCGGGGAAGAAGGCGAATCTCTCGAACACATTTTTGTAACTTACCACTACACTAAGAGATTTTGGGGAGAAGTGATAAATGGATGGGTCTCCAGGATATCCAAATTGAAACTTTTTCGAATAGAGATATAATGCTCGGCATATTTGACAAAGAAGATTTGTTTATGAATCATATTTTGTTGATTGCGAAAAAAATATATATATTCCTGCAGATGTAACAAGGTCAAACCATCCATTATAGCATTAAACTCCCAAATTAAGAACATTTATCAAATTGAAACTATGATCAAGTGCTATACCCAGTAATAAATATGCCACCCACCTCAAAAAGTGGGGCAAGTATATTGAAACGCCATGAACAATGTTAAATCTTGTGCCGCATTTTTTGTACTATGTAGCTTTATAGTTTAATTTTAAAATTTAGAATGTAACTTTACATGTAGAAGGTTTTCCTTTACATATGTGTGTTTTGTGTGTGTATAGCGAAGATATCAGTGACGTCACCCATTGGTATTAATGTGCCAGCCAGAAAGCTATTGGCTGGTGAAACAAAGAGCTCTTTTGCTTAAGTTGTTGGCAATTTATATAACAAACACAAGGTTTGTAAACAAATATCTTCCCTATATTGTGTAGTGTGTATTGTAAAAAAAATTGAATATGAAATAAAAATATTAAAATACAAAAATTAAAACATTCAGCTTGAGTATGAAGTCATTCACAGCAACGAGCTCACGGAAAAATTGATGAGTCATTATCTGAATGGAAAGAGATTCATTTATGAGCACGTGACGCATCACAACACCGTGACAATAGACAGAAAAAAGATTCCATCATCAACGAAGGCATCAATGCTCCGAGGATTGTTGCTATTATTCTACCAGCCAAACGCGGAAGAAGCTAGAGACAGCCAGAAGACTTTTAACCCCGACATCACTCAAGTCAAATTGGCCATGAAGGGAATGCCGAACAAAGTTTACAGCCAGGGAGTGAAAAGGAGAGATATGTGGGAAGAAGTTTTCAGAAGGTTCGGGAAAGAGAACAGTTCGATGACACCGAGTAAGGAAGAATCCTCTCCCAAGCCCATCCTTCACTGACCAGTAAGGATCCATGGCTCTCTTCTTACAACCTTAGAGCTCACAAGATGCATATAGATATCTCACATTCACCGAAGAATCTAATCCCCTCTCTTTCAAGCAAACCACCCTCGAATAACTCGTTGCCACCGGCTTTGACCGCTTTCTCTCTTATCGCATCAACTGGTTTATTCCTGGTCAAACAACTCACCTCGTTATTCAATGCTTCCACTGGAAGTCTCTTCACCCATTCACGAGATCTATCAGAAGATTCCATGTTCATCTCTTGAAAATATTGAAAGTTGAAAAGACGCTCACTCAATGTTCGATTGAATCGTTCAACGATTCCTTGATCGGGATGAACTTCCACATTTCCAGTCCTGATCCTCACACCATGCTTCGCCATCTCTTTCTTTACATCACCCATCAATTCACGTCCATGATCAGCCTGAAGAACTGAGGGCCATTTCAACGGTCCTTTGTCTGCGGCTTTGTAAATTTTCACAAAAGCCCTTGAAACTTCTGAAGACTCCTTGGAAGTGAGTGGCTCACCGGCCTTGAATCTGCTGGTGACATCGACGACCGTCAATGTGTACTTCTAAACCTTTCTTCCTCTCAGAAGTCGATCATGAGGGACGAAATTAAAGAAGATCAGCTTGATCAACTGACTTGGGAGATGACACATCAAACTTTGGTCTTGAGATATGCTTTGGAACAGAGAGATAAATCTGCCAGATGGTCCGCGTCATCAACCAAAGTTTCGCGACCTCTTCAGAAACTCTCGCTTCCTGAGCCAACTTCTTAACGGCCTCCAATCCCTTCCAGAAACCTTTGGAGCTGTAATAAACTTTTGATAGAGTCTTGTCGTAGGCGTTGCCACTCATATTTGTTACGAAAGGTTCACAAGAAAGACTCGCCGATCGTGATGAGTCTCATTATATAGTTTCAATGCGTAATCCGTTTTCTCCAAATTTTGTTTCGCTTCCTCTTTCCACGCGAGATCGTGTCTTTTTTTTTCTTGATCGGCTGAATCACCGCTCGAATACTTTGCCAGATAATTTCCACCGACGAACGCCGTGGCACCATTGATAATCGCTCCTCCAATCATGATCGCAATGCTCGCCATTTTAATATTTTTCAATGGTAGTAATATTACTATTGATTCATTCATCAGAAATGATCTCTTCGAATTCTCGAATTTCTTTTCTCAAAAGAATCACTGCTGCTTCAAGGAATAACCAAAAAGTGGTGAATCTCAAAGCGGAAACGGTTATATCACTCAACATTTTATTTAACTCGGTAAAACCTTTTGATCATCGTAGCGATCGAAGTCGCAATCACCACCGTGAATTTCACGTAGTTCATCAAATACGCTGAAGGATCAGAAATCATCGGCTCTTTGACGACTTTCTTCGTGACCCATCCATATCCAGCTGCCAAACCAGTTTTCGTAGCGGCATCAGTCAGTGTTTTTACAAGTTTATTGTCAGATATTTAAGAAGGAGAAAACGATTTCACTAATCCATGGATTTCAATGATGAAACTCTATGTGCTTGAGAGGCACTCGCTGTGACAGACGATGTCACAGGCCGCTCGTCCCAGACGCTGTCGAATTTGTTCGGTTGATCAATCATTTTTTGGTTTAACGAGGGACAGCGATTTCAACTCTTTTCTCTTGTAATATAATCCTGCGAGAGAAACAACGATTCCTACCACTGAAAGAACTCGAGTGAGTGAGAATGAAGAGAAATAAGAGGAAGGAGAAGGATTCCCATTCTCAGATTTCTGTTTGTCATGAGCTTTACTGTTCAATCCCTCGACTTTTCGCAGATCTTTCTTAGGTTTTGTTTTTTCATATTGGAGGTCACTTTACTGGCTAGGTTCTTTTCAGCGTTTTCTTGTTTTTCAATGGTTTTTGCTGGTTTTTCAATGGTTTCTGTTGGTTGATTATGCTCTTGCTCACTATGTTTAAGTTCTTTTCAAGTTCTTGCTAAAGTTCTTTTTCACGTTCTTGTTGAAGTTCTTGAGAAGTACTTGCTAAAGTTTTTTCCAAGTCCTCATCCACGTTCTTCGTGGTAAGAAGAGCAGCAGTCGCCACTGCCATGTATTTTTTATAGCTCAAACTAAATATTCCATCAATCGTCGAGAGTTCTTTCTTCACCATTTAGATCGTTCAAGAGTCTGCTCTGATCGACCGGAAGGAAATGTGAGATCAATCTACAACTGAGCTGAAGAAAACTCTCAACCATAACATCTTTGAAGACAATGAAGTCTCATAACTCTTGAAATATTTTTCAACGTCTTTTTTGCTTAATCTTTTGACTTAATCTTGCTTCAAGTCAACTCCGGTCATCTCCTTCGCATTTCCATTGGCAACCAGGACCGCAAACTGCTGGCGTTGCTGCTCTATGTGATCCATGTCATTATTTGAAGGTTCAGCTTATTTTATTTTTTTATTTATTTATTTTTTATTTTATTTATTCCTCCAATCCCTAGTTGATACAAATGATATGTAGATATAATAACTGGTATGTAAATATAATATGTAACACTTAAATTGATATGCACTGTATGTTGTGTTATATGTTTGTAAGATTACGAGTACGCCTACATTGCGTGCCTATGTGTATGTAATTTAACCAGGACACCTTGTGGCCTTAGTTCTACCATGTGCTCAGTGTCACATGGCAGCCGTTGTTTATTAAACCGTTTGTTTGAGTTCATTGCCCGCCTCTTAAGTCTCCACCTTCGAAGCAATCAACATGCTGGAAGGAGAGGAGAGGGGCACGTCTAGATATACTAATATTGTGCCCCTTAAAAGTTATATAACAGAGAACTTGAGATTTTTAATAAAAAACTAAAGGAAAATTACAAAATACCTCAGTAAGTTATAAAGAAGATAAGGTATCATTAGTATTGAGCAAGGTGCCAGCGAAAAAGTGCTTTTCTGAACATTTTTCTCGATGATTTTTCCCTGATAAATTGCGGAATATCATTCCAAAAGAAACTTCCAATAATGCTGGGGCAAAATCTTCGAAGATTAGTTCGAAAAGAGGGTATTGCAACTTGGTTGGATGATGCACTGCGGGTACTGTAATTATGTAGCTCAGATACTAATGAAGCAGGTATATTAGGAAACGTTTCATGGTGTAAATAATCATAAAAAAGCATACAGGGAATTTCAGAAGGCCTAAGGATGTGTAATGTGGAGTTATTGATTCCATTAAGGGAACGTCATTAATAACACGAACTGCTTTGTTTTGTAATTTTATGATGGAGCATTATAATTATTTCCCCAAAGTGTGCATATTGTTTTGAGGAAATAATGTTTTCATTCGTAAAATAGAACATCAACTGATTAAAAATACATATCTCAAATGTTTTACTTATGGAAGAGAGAACTGAGATAGGTCGATAATTACTACATGTAAAACGAGATCCTTGTTTAAAAATTGGAACAACTTTAGCAAGTTTCATACTATCAGGAAAAATACCTTGGTTGATAGACAGATTAAAAATAGATGTGAAAGGACAGTATATTTGGAGTGCTGCAGTTTTTAACAAAAGTGGATGGGTTGTGGATGAACCTTATCAATCCCAAAAGACTTGTTTGTGTCAATACTTTCTAGTAATAAGAATACCTCTATTTCAGAGACTTGTGCGAAGTTGGAAGCGAAATTGTTTTTTGTTTCTGAGAAAGATAAGAGGTTGCACTGTTAACCGATTTAGGCAGTTGTGCTGCAAGTCTAGAAGGGAAAAAAATTGTTAAGACAGTTAGAGATAGTTAAAGGTTGTTCGTATTGTTTATTATCCACTTGTAATTTTTCTATATGAGAACTTGGCCGCTTCTTATTTATCAGCCAATAAATTAATATTATCCCGCATCTTTTTCGTGTTATCTGATTTAGTTAATATGTCATTATAAAAGCAGTCGCGATATATCTTATTAATGATAGTAATTTTATTTCGATATAATTTACATTTATTTAGAAAAACATAATTTCTAGTAACAAGCCATTTCTTGTATAATTTATCTCTAACTTTCATGGATTTCTTTAAGCCAACAGTAATCCACGGTTTATATGTTTTGTGTTTAATTTTGGCCTTTTTAAGTGGTGCATGTACATTACTTACTTTATTGAAAATATGGAGGAACCTGGTATAACATTAATTTACTTCGTTGCATTTGTAAATAGAATCCCAGCTCTCTCTTCGTAGATCTAATTTGAAATTTTCACTTTCACTGAAAGTCTCTGAATTCGAAATAATCGGGAAAAGGGCTCAATTTCGGGTGGTACAAAATAGAAAAGACTGGTAGATGATCAGCAATCTCAACTGCAAGGCTGCCACTTGAAGTCGAAATATTTGTGAAGAAACGCGTTGCTTCAAAGATCAGCTGACTGAATCCTTCTGATTGTATTAAGTTAATATATTCCTTAGAAACACTCGTTTTGGTCAGAGAAATTATATTAGTGTCACCCATAAAAATGCATTTTTTCTTAGAGAGAAAAACATTGTGTAGGGTTTTTTCGAGTTTATCGAAAAATTCTGAGTTTGAAAAATTTGGGGGTTTATAAATAACACCCACAATCACATCATTAGTTTCTATCCAAAGGTTTTCGATTAAGTCTATTTTGAGGTCATTTCTAATTGAGAAAGAACCGCCTGATCTGACATACAAAGCAACACCACCACCTGTCGAATAGGTGCGATTTTCATTGAGTAAAGTGTAACCTGGAATTTGAAAACAAGTGCTATCAGTTTCAGAAGTGAACCATGTCTCAAAGCAACCGATGAAATCAAACTTACACGAGATCGAATCCAGAAGATTGCACATTTGTTGGAAATGTTGTTTTAAGCTTCTAGTATTTAAGTGAATAGTAGAGTGTTGAGGTTTGACAGTACGAGACAAAGTGTGTAAATCCCATGATCATTTAGCAATTGTAAATTGAAATCAGGGTCAGAATACTCATGAGTCATTTGCATAAAATTTTTGCTTAACGAAAACTAAGTAAACAATTAAGAAATAGGAAACGGTAATTATAAAGCTGTGTAGACATTTAAACTGGGACTTACACGTATATAGAAGAGTATACTGTTCAAACATCTGAAGCCCGATGTAGTTCACCGTCAATGTAAAGCTTGCCATGACACTCAGCCCCTTATGTATCACACTGAAAGCCAGGTTCACCAGTTCATTCGTTCTCTTTTTCACATCTTTAGAACTGGCGCAATAATCGAGAATGATCAGGGAATTTGTTTCCTCAAACACGAAACTCACTATTTTCAACCAATCATCGATCTGATCCTGACAAGGAGTAAAGACAAAGAAATCTTGGTCACCCTGGGCGAAACCCAAAGAAGAATCACGTAATCGAATTTCTCTCTGAATTCGTTGCTCAGGATTCTAACCAAGTATTTGGTGTTGTCTGAATTCGTGGGTTCTACGATCAATGCGTTGAACGGAATATTATCTGGATTCATTTTAATTTATCTTTTTATTCTTCTATGACCATGCGCAAAAGTGTGAATCCCATCGTCCATGATCACTCTCTTGTCATCGTTTTCGCTTAAATCGATTTTGTTAACTGTTTAGGTAAAAATCTCATGTCGGTGTGACCTGATCACATTCATCTTCCCCATCTGAGGTTTTTCGCTTTTCAAACAATTTTTGAAATCATCGTGTGAAATTTTATTTTTCACAACGGCTTTTTTCACTCCCTTGTATTTCTTTTCTTCTTTTCCATCGCCTGCGGCATCATGCATCTTGAAACTGTACAGTTTTGCTCTCAATCCAGCAAACGCTACGATGATCTTTCCCCCGCTTCGTCTTTCATCATTCCAATCACTTTCTTATTGTGTCCTTGGATCCCGCTCGGATGGTCTGTTGGAAAACCACTCGTGTCAAACTTGGTTTTCACGTCTGACTTGATGTCTTCTGAACGACTGAAGCAGGATACCCGCGGCTGTCGAAGAAATTGCACATGTCCTCTGATTTTTAGGAAAAATCAGAGTTGTCACTACACTGCTTCTGTTGTTCAAGCTGGCCATCATCGCGTCCAACAAATTGATCGACAGTCAGCACTACAAACGTCACAGAGAGAAAACAACCACAGAATTCCATTCACCCTCACATTTCACCCTCACAACCACGTAGATAAATACATCATTCTCAAAAACTTTAAATTACTTCAAAATGATCCCGACACTGGTAGAATCTTCTCGCAACCTCCATTAATTTCATTCAAACGCGACAAAAACATAGGTGACTTTTTAGTTTAAGTGCATTCCAAACAAGTGATCAACCCGGAGCTTTTAAATGCGCTCGCGCACGATGCAAAATATGCCCTTTCATTCACAACGTTGACAAGCGATCTATCAAGATCACTGATCATTTCATCTGTACCTCAGTCAATGCCATCTACTGCACAACTTGCACTCTTTGCAGAAAGTTATACATCGGCGAAACAGGGAGACGACTTGGCGTCCGATTCCGAGAACACCTTCGGCAAAAATGCATCGAAACCGGTCACGAGACACTTCAATCTCCCTAATCATTCTAAGCAACATGTGACAGTCTGATGCCTTTCCTTTCACCAAGGAAACACGGAAAGCCGCAAAACTCTAGAACAAAAATTTATTTTCTTAATCGGCACTCTTAATCCTCACGGTATCAACGAACGCTTTTCATTCAACCAGTTTATTCCGTTGTTTTCACGTTACCAGGCACCAGCAAATAACGAAGCTCCATCTTTCTATATATAAAAAACACACGACCCACAATTCCTTGATTCGCTCCGACGAAGGGCTAACGCTCGAAACGTCAGCTCGTGAATCTCTTTACGGTGGCCAATTCACATTATCAATCTAGTTGATAGAACAAAATTATATTGTTATACTTCCCACCGACGCAGCACCACAGTTTCTTTAGAAACGTACCCCCTTTAAACTTTATTGACTTAAACGCTCTCAGGCGCCAGCGGATTATCGTTGTGATCATCGTGAAGTTCTTGGATATTCAAGATCCACCTTGAGGATGCAGGAAACGGGAAGTGCTTTACACATCGTCCAGTTATAAAGATTGTTTGCGTCGAGATATTAAATGAATTTTCTTGGTTTGAACGAGTCGTTATCTTCGCCCATTAAAAGGCAAGCAACATGAGAGTTTGCAAAGCAGCGATCATGATTTTATAATATGCAAATAAAGTCTTCTGTCGCGACAAGGTTTTTCAACTTTTTTTGAAACTGTACTTCGGCTTCGCCGCGAGCTTCTCTTTTAAACATCAACATCAACCGGTAGCAGCTTGCTGACAGAATGATTCCTCGTGAGCTTGGCCTGGACGTTTTCTTTTATATCATTATACTGCTAAAAAACTCAGCAATAATTGCCTGGAACCCGTCACTTATATTGCTGTCTGTTATTGCTTTTGAAACCAGGCATGTAACAGTCTCACGTTTCGCGAGGGCAGGCGTTACGATTTCTTGATGTTTCGACATTTTTATCCAATTTTTTCCAACAACAACAAAGCCAGACGAAGCAACAGAAAAGAAGCCTCCCACAACACCCGAGGGAACAGCTACATGAATGACAATACCAGTCAAATTCGAGGCGAGACCAACACTGGAAAGAAGGCGCTTAGGCAGCCAGAGCCCCCGGTAAGCCAGTGAACAGACATTTTTGCCCTTTTGTATTTTTGTCGGACGAGCCGGTAGTGAACTACTTCTTAAGACAGCGCTGAAGCAATTTCATTTACCATGCCAATGTGAAGGTCATGAGGCTGTTGCGGCAAAATCGGATAGAGACTGCGTTTCGTGCTCAGGCGGGGCACTGGGTAACACATTGATTTGCAACTCGAAGTGAAGCGGCTGAACCTCTAAGTCAAACAGCTCACCGTTTGCATCTTAAACCGAAAGCGTCAAACCGTTTACAAATTCGCTTGTCGAAGCGTCACGGAAGCCTTGCTTTTCTGCCCTTTGATAGTGAACTTTTTAGAAAGCAGTAGTATGAGGTGAGCATGTCAAATACCAGCTCGTCACGCGCTCCTCGGTTGTATTTGACACGCTCACCTCACACTACTTGGCATCATTCATTGACACGTTCAACCAATTAGATAGAAGTGGCGGAGACCAAAATGGCACAAAAACACGGAGAAAACAACTGCGGGTTGTTGCTTCGAAACCGGCAAAAGAACTGCGGCAAAAAGGCCAGCGAAAAATATTGTTATCAGCACAATTGGCAAGAGAAGAAAGGAATGCAAAAACCGTTGCCATGTCGCAGCTGCGGAATCGGTGTTTCAATCGACCGCCGGCTATGCGTGTATTACGGAGGGCACTTGCTTCAACAGCGGCTAAAACGAATAGAGAAAAAAGCGAAGAAAAATTTTGAACTTGTTTTGCGCGAGCTGAAGCAAAAAATATCAACCATTTAGAGGTTTGCATCCATTTAGAGATATGCCCCAAAAGAAAAGCAACCAATTAGAGAAAAGCACCAAAAGAGAAACAAAAATGGCTGTGCAAGTGACGATGCAGGAAATGGAACAAGCCCTCGCGGAAATTGACATTGAAAAACTGTTTGAACAAATTTGGAATGAACAAATTCGGGAAGAACGCATTCGGAATTTGAATGCGTTCTTCGGAAGCACACCCCCGGAAGCCCTGGAGCGGCTGCCCGAACCTCTGCTTCCAAAACCTTATAGCCCCATCGCGCCTCCAAGGCGAAAAAGAGGGACGCCAGCCAGCGTTCTAAAAATGTTTGATCCAGTCGATCCCCAGTTTGTCAAATCGCAAGAAAAATACCACGAAACTCTTGCATGGTTCATGCACGGACCAGAAGCTGAGGTGGGAGTGGAAAGAGGACGCCATTTTATAAAATGGGCGATCCGGGCGCGAAACGTAAACATGACAGAGGAAATCATGGAAAAGATCCGGGCAAACACCTCAATGTATATAAGGTACGCTTTTTCTTATTGGTTGGTTCACATCAGAGAGGGAAAGATGATGTTGTATTATCAAATTTTGAAAGGATCACCTTGGATAAACCGATATTCAGAAGCGGAAGAATATGTGAATGCAAGGAAAAAGGAACGTCTGGATATCGAGAATATCGAAAGACCGAACACAATGTGGAAGTTCGTTGGCTATGAAGATGTTTTCGTGAAAGTTGTTATCGATAACGCGCCTATGTTGGGTACAGGTCCCTTGCCAGACTGGCTGCGCAACCTTGCACATATCAATGCAATGGTGGCGCTGGACACTTTCCAAGATAATTTATGTCTCTGGCGCTGCATAGAGGAGCCAGACCAGACCGAAGTACAGCAGCGGTCAGAGAACTTGCCAAGAGTTTCTACGGTTTCGCAAAAGCACCAAAAGACATTCCAAAAACATCTCTTGACAAAACAAAAACAAAAACGTCTTTTGACAAAACAAAAACATCTTTTGACGATTTAGAAGAGGTTGAAAAGCATCTCAACAAAAAAGTCCCTTTTTCAGATTGGCTTGGCATCAAAGTTTATTATGAAAGCGCATTTTTTTTCGGCAACTTTTTTCTTGCACTTTCCCATTGCCACAAACCAGACCACTTTTCCATTGCCACAAGCCAGACCACTTTTGGCACAACTTTGTCACAAGAGCTGCTTTGCCAGCAGGGCACAAAAACAAACATCAAACAGGTTGCCAAAATCCCCAATTGAACAAATACGTTGCCGGAAGTATACAAGAAATGTCTTCGCAACCGCTAGTGGATTTCGACAACGAAACAGTGGTTGTGCAACCTTCCAATATTGTAGCTTTGTTTTTCTCCGGGACCAAAAACGACGAAGTTGCAGCGACGAACGTCGACACCCGCGACACCCGCTGCAAACGACGTTGCAGCAACACCCGCTGCAAACGACGAAGAAGAAAAACAGGACGTTGCAGCAACACCCGCTGCAAACGACGAAGAAGAAAACCAGGAAGTTGCAGCAACACCCGCTGCAAACGACGTTACAGCGACGAACGACGCGACAAGAAAAACCTTCGAAAGCATGGGTCTGCGGTGCGAGAAATCTGTTGCCTACCACCTGTTACTCGAAAACGCCTGGGATAGTAATCTTCTGGCCGACATCGCCAAGGTCGACTATCTGGCAGGGAACCTCGGTCGCACGAATCTGCGGCCATTGGCTGGTCTTCCGCCTTTCGTCGGCGACATCTTCGTATTTGGCTATCTTTCCAGAGAGGAGTGCGTCTACAAGAGAGGAAAAATCTCCTGCACCGAGGGCCCACAAGGCGCGGAAAAAACTGTCGTGGCAAACATAGCAATAGCTTTGGAAAATGTCCGGGGGAAACGCTACACAACAAACATCGTCCACACAGTGGGGCAAAGGAAAGCGGAAAACAGCGCAATCCGCGCCACCATCGAGAGAATCGAGAAAAACACCGGGCACAGGGCAAAAAGAAGCTGGTTTCTGCTACACCCCGAGGAAAAGATCGCCGGCTATTTCGTAGCGAAAATCGACGTTTCCGAAGTCCCAATGGAAGAGTTGCACCAGGCGCTGCCGGTTTTCGCAAATGGTCTGGTCGGGGGCTTCGGCTACGATATCTACTCCATCGACTACAAACAAGACTTTTCGGGCACTTTGGATCGCAAAGCTCTTGTGGCCCACCTTGGGTTCGAAACAACAGGGACTTTGTCCGCCGCAATGAGAGAAACCACCCCCTGCACCTGGACAACACCGCCAGCGTCGGAGAGCACTGCTGCACCTGGCTCGAGACCACAGAAGAAACCACAACCACCCGAAACAAGATCTACAACAAAGTCGTTTCGAATTTCGAGGCAGGAGAAATCCGCGAGCCTGTTGGCGGGCACCTGGCAGAATACGCCGACTGCCCCAACCAGCGGCTCCGCCAAACATTCTTCCACCCAGACGTGCAAACCCGAGGTTGTACTCGAATCGAAACCACTCTCTATGGCCTCCCACTCGACGAACTATCGACCGAGAAAGCTTCCACCTGCATCGAGAAAGTCTTGGCGCAGGTTTCTGTCGACAGCGACGAACAAGCTCTCTTTGTGGTCCAACCGCCCAGCAAGCAGTGGCAAAACCTCGCCGCGACCCTCGACAGGTGCCTTGTTCTCGCGGTAAGACCACAAGGCCACATCTTCGTCGCGTGGGGCGGCCACACAACAACAGGCCGGATCTTTGGAGTCCACGTGCGCCCCACCCAAGCGAACATCCAAGACCCAGCCAAGTGGGAAAAAGCAGTGCAGTGGGCAGCAGGGGACTTCGGCTTTCGGTGTTGCCCGATTTTCCGGGTCGAAATTCTGGCCGCCGACGACGAAGGGGTGGAGCTCGGATCGCTCCGCTGTTTTCGGAAAGACGAAAACGCCCGCACCATCCTCGCAGCGAGCAAAACACCGACGCAGCTCCACCCGAACGGAGGCAACCTGCCAACACTTCTGCCGCCAACAGACAAGATCGTGTGGGAATGGTGGACCAAAAAATGCCACGCCATCGGCAACAATTCTTCGAAATACGAGCTCCAAGAAGTGCCAGAAATCGCCCAACAGCGGAAAATATCTGCGCTTTCCACAAGAAACCGAGAGAAAGTTCTCGAGGAGCTTCGGTACGCCCGCACAGCCGAGGAGTGGAAACGAGTCCACTGGGAAAGAGAAGAAAATCGGCGCAAAAAAGAGGAAGTAAACACAAAGATTCGCCAAGCGGAAATAGAGACCCTTTGCGTCTATGCCGAGACAAAGAAAACAATAGAAAGAAAAAGGCAAAAGACCCGCGAAAAAATCTTGGACGCTCTTGCGAAGGGCACAAAAAAAGTTTCGGAGCTGGCCGCAAACAAGATATGGAAAGTTCTTGGTTTCCGCGCGAAAGAAGAGCAATATCGGGTTGTCTTGCAGGAAACAAGTTCTTCGGACTGTGTTTCTGTTTGGGCGACGAAAGGTCTGCGAAAAATCCTCCACAAATGCGCGGCCTTCTTTCGCAAGGAAGAAGACAAATTTGGTCGGAAACTTTTCTGGCTTGTGGCTTTCGACGGTGTCGGCAAGCTTGGAGGGTTGGAGTTTCAAATCCAATCCCCGAAAACCTTCGTGACCAACGAGGGCAAAACAATTGTGTGGAATCCAATACAAGTTCTCGAAGCCCCAGACCC
>OX393570.1:10838889-10881260 GCA_947652115.1 Blastomussa wellsi | reverse complement strand
TTTTTTCGCGGGTCTCTCGGCTTTTTCTTTCTATTGTTTTCTTTGTCTCGGCATAGACGCGAAGGGTCTCTATTTCCGCTTCGCGAATCTTTGTGTTTTCTTCCTTTTTTTTTCGCCGATTTTCTTCTCTTTCCCAGTGGACTCGTTTCCACTCCTCGGCTGTGCGGGCGTACCGAAGCTCCTCGAGAACTTTCTCTCGGTTTCTTGTGGAAAGCGCAGATATTTTCCGCTGTTGGGCGATTTCTGGCACTTCTTGGAGCTCGTATTTCGAAGAATCGTTGCTGATGGCGTGGCATTTTTTGGTCCGCGACTCCCACACGATCTTGTCTGTTGGCGGCAGAAGTGTTGGCAGGTTGCCTCCGTTCGGGTGGAGCTGCGTCGGTTTTTTGCTCGCTGCGAGGATGGTGCGGGCGTTATCGTCTTTCCGAAAACAGCGGAGCGGTCCGAGCTCCACCCCTTCATCGTCGGCGGTCAGAATCTCGACCCGGAAAAACGGGCAACACCGGAAGCCGAAGTCCCCTGCTGCCCACTGCACTGCTTTTTCCCACTTGGCTGTTCGCTTGG
This sequence comes from Blastomussa wellsi, assembly GCA_947652115.1. Taxonomy (NCBI): domain Eukaryota; kingdom Metazoa; phylum Cnidaria; class Anthozoa; order Scleractinia; family Plerogyridae; genus Blastomussa; species Blastomussa wellsi. Next base: position 10,880,696 of record OX393570.1, on the reverse strand, counting down.
GTGGGGCGCACGTGGACTCCAAAGATCCGGCCTGTTGTTGTGTGGCCGCCCCACGCGACGAAGATGTGGCCTTGTGGTCTGTCCGCGAGAACAAGGCACCTGTCGAGGGTCGCGGCGAGGTTTTGCCACTGCTTGCTGGGTGGTTGGACCACAAAGAGAGCTTGTTCGTCGCCGTCGACAGAAACCTGCGCCAAGACTTTCTCGATGCACGTGGAAGCTTTCTCGTTCGATAGTTCGTCGAGTGGGAGGCCATAGAGAGTGGTTTCGATTCGAGTACAACCTCGGGCTTGCACGTCTGGGTGGAAGAATGTTTGGCGGAGCCGCTGGTTTGGGGCAGTCGGCGTATTCTGCCAGGTGCCCGCCAACAGGCTCGCGGATTTCTCCTGCCTCGAAATTTGAAACGACTTTGTTGTAGATCTTGTTTCGGGTGGTTGTGGTTTCTTCTGTGGTCTCGAGCCAGGTGCAGCAGTGCTCTCCGACGCTGGCGGTGTTGTCCAGGAGCAGGGGGGTGGTTTCTCTCATTGCGGCGGACAAACTCCCTGCCGTTTTGAACCCAAGGTGGGCCACAAGAGCTTTGCGATCCAAAGTGCCCGAAAAGTCTTGTGTGTAGTCGATGGAGTAGATATCGTAGCCGAAGCCCCCGACCAGACCATTTGCGAAAACCGACAGCGCCTGGTGCAACTCTTCCATTGGGACTTCGGAAACGTCGATTTTCGCTACGAAATAGCCGGCGATCTTTTCCTCGGGGTGTAGCAGAAACCAGCTTCTTTTTGCCCTGTGCCCGGTGTTTTTCTCGATTCTCTCGATGGTGGCGCGGATTGCGCTGTTTTCCGCTTTCCCTTGCCCCACTGTATGGACGATGTTTGTTGTGTAGCGTTTACCCCAGACATTTTCCAAAGCTATTGCTATGTTTGCCACGACAGTTTTTTCCGCGCCTTGTGGGCCCTCGGTGCAGGAGATTTTTCCTCTCTTGTAGACGCACTCCTCTCTGGAAAGATAGCCAAATACGAAGATGTCGTCGACGTAAGGCGGAAGACCAGCCAATGGCCGCAGATTCGTGCGACCGAGGTTCCCTGCCAGATAGTCGACCTTGGCGATGTCGGCCAGAAGATTACTATCCCAGGCGTTTTCGAGTAACAGGTGGTAGGCAACAGATTTCTCGCACCGCAGACCCATGCTTTCGAAGGTTTTTCTTGTCGCGTCGTTCGTCGCTGCAACGTCGTTTGCAGCGGGTGTTGCTGCAACTTCCTGGTTTTCTTCTTCGTCGTTTGCAGCGGGTGTTGCTGCAACGTCCTGTTTTTCTTCTTCGTCGTTTGCAGCGGGTGTTGCTGCAACGTCGTTTGCAGCGGGTGTCGCGGGTGTCGACGTTCGTCGCTGCAACTTCGTCGTTTTTGGTCCCGGAGAAAAACAAAGCTACAATATTGGAAGGTTGCACAACCACTGTTTCGTTGTCGAAATCCACTAGCGGTTGCGAAGACATTTCTTGTATACTTCCGGCAACGTATTTGTTCAATTGGGGATTTTGGCAACCTGTTTGATGTTTGTTTTTGTGCCCTGCTGGCAAAGCAGCTCTTGTGACAAAGTTGTGCCAAAAGTGGTCTGGCTTGTGGCAATGGAAAAGTGGTCTGGTTTGTGGCAATGGGAAAGTGCAAGAAAAAAGTTGCCGAAAAAAAATGCGCTTTCATAATAAACTTTGATGCCAAGCCAATCTGAAAAAGGGACTTTTTTGTTGAGATGCTTTTCAACCTCTTCTAAATCGTCAAAAGATGTTTTTGTTTTGTCAAAAGACGTTTTTGTTTTTGTTTTGTCAAGAGATGTTTTTGGAATGTCTTTTGGTGCTTTTGCGAAACCGTAGAAACTCTTGGCAAGTTCTCTGGCCACTGCTGTACTCCGGTCTGGTCTGGCTCCTCTATGCACAGCAATGCAGCGCCAGAGACATAAATTATCTTGGAAAGTGTCCAGCGCCACCATTTCATTGCTATGTGCAAGGTTGCGCAGCCAGTCTGGCAAGGGACCTGTACCCAACAAAGGCGCGTTATCGATAACAACTTTCACGAAAACATCTTCATAGCCAACGAACTTCCACATTGTGTTCGGTCTTTCGATATTCTCGATATCCAGACGTTCCTTTTTCCTTGCATTCACATATTCTTCCGCTTCTGAATATCGGTTTATCCAAGGTGATCCTTTCAAAATTTGATAATACAACATCATCTTTCCCTCTCTGATGTGAACCAACCAATAAGAAAAAGCGTACCTGATATACATCGAGGTGTCAACATTTGCCCGGATCTTTTCCATGATTTTCTTTGTCATGTTTACGTTTCGCGCCCGGATTGCCCATTTTAAAAAATGGCGTCCTCTTTCCACTCCCACCTCAGCTTCTGGTCCGTGCATGAACCATGCAAGAGTTTCGTGGTATTTTTCTTGCGATTTGACAAACTGGGGATCTACTGGATCAAACATTTTTAGAACGCTGGCTGGCGTCCCTCTTTTTCGCCTTGGAGGCGCGATGGGGCTATAAGGTTTTGGAAGCAGAGGTTCGGGCAGCCGCTCCAGGGCTTCCTGGGGTGTGCTTCCGAAGAACGCATTCAAATTCCGAATGCGTTCTTCCCGAATTTGTTCATTCCAAATTTGTTCAAACAGTTTTTCAATGTCAATTTCCGCGAGGGCTTGTTCCATTTCCTGCATCGTCACTTGCTCAGCCATTTTTGTTTTTCTTTTGGTGCTTTTCTCTAATTGGTTGCTTTTCTTTTGGGGCATATCTCTAAATGGATGCAAACCTAATGGTTGATATTTTTATTGATATTTTTTGCTTCAGCTCGCGCAAAACAAGTTCAAAATTTTTCTTCGCTTTTTTCTCTATTCGTTTTAGCCGCTGTTGAAGCAAGTGCCCTCCGCAATACACGCATAGCCGGTGGTCGGTTAAAACACCGATTCCGCAGCTGCGACATGGCAACGGTTTTTGCATTCCTTTCTTCTCTTGCCAATTGTGCTGATAACAGTATTTTCCGCTGGTCTTTTTGCCGCAGTTCTTTTGCCGGTTTCGAAGCAACAACCCGCAGTTGTTTTCTCCGTGTTTTTGTGCCATTTTGGTCTCCGCCACTTCTATCTAATTGGTTGAACGTGTCAATGAATGATGCCAAGTAGTATGAGGTGTCAAATACAACCGAGGAGCGCGTGACGAGGTGGTATTTGACATGCTCACCTCATACTACTAAAGCTTTTGCTTGAACGTCAAAGCCTTGCAAGGGTTGAATGGGGGTCAACCAAGTGAGAATAAACAAAGTAAGTGCTTGGTGTTCTAAGCCGCATGACTAATTCGCGGGATATGCCAAGAAAATCGGCTAAGTCACTGTTGAGATTTATTTTTTATCGTTTATATGTCCTTTGTCATTGTACCAACTGGCGTATTTATTTGAGTGGGCAATTTTACATCAAATTTCCTGAAGACGTTTTATTTATTTTATTTATTTATAACAACTTCATTTGTAATAATCAATACAAAAAGGCTTCCATGAGGGAGGAACTGAATCCTCATGTAAGATGACCCCCTAAAGATATCTACAATGCTATCAAGGAAATATAGATCTAGATAAAAGCTAATATAATGTAAAAAGAGATATAAAAGATATCACTAAAATATATCTTTTCATAATGGAGTCATCAAAGTTATCTAATTAGCAATTAAATATACAATCGCAACAATTTCATATTCATACAAAATTTAGGTACTAGTTAAAAAGTGATCTCATAAGCCCTTTTTAAATTTTGACAATGAATCGGCACAGAGTAGGGAATCTGGTAACGAGTTCCATTTATCTATATATCTATGCCAGAAAGATAATTTTTAAATATTAGTTCTTGAAAAAGGTTTCCAAATCTTCTTATTATTTCTTGATCTAGTACTAGCACGAGAGAACGATAGATAATTGCCAAGCTTAACTCTCGAAGAACCATTAATAAACTTAAATAATTGAATGAACGATAGAAATTCACTACGGGACTTAAGTTCCATCCAATCAAGGTATCGCAGACGTTCAGTATAATCAATAGATCCACCAAGGATCCACCGTGAGACATTTCTTTGGATTCTTTCAAGTTTGTCTGATAAATAAGCTTGATGTGGATTCCAAATGGGACATGCATATTCGATGATAGGACGGACCATTGTTTTGTATCCAGTTATTATTGCTTCAGAGCACCTGCCAAATGTGCGTTTAAGTAGACCCAAGATCTTGTTGGCTTTAGCAGCTATTGTAAGGACATTATGTTTCCAGGATAGATCAGATGAGAATGTTACACCCAGATGCTTGTGGGTAACTACTTGTTCCAGGGGTAAAGAGTTGATGGAATACGAGCACTGTCCATTGCCCTTAGATCTTGTTATTCTCATGCACTTAAATTTAGTTTCACACACCTTTAACAGCCACTGCCTGCACCAGTTGGACATACAGAGTAAACCATCTTGAATTGGAAATGAGACTTCATTGACGGGTGCTGAGTTGTGGAGAAAAGTATCATCTGCAAACATATCACTGGAACAAGGAATACATTCGGGGATGTCACTTACGTAGAGTAAGAACAAAAGAGGCCCAAGAATACTCCCTTGGAGAACCCCTGAAATAACTGTAGTCCAGCTGGAGGTGGAACCGTCAATAACGACCCGCTGGCGTCTATTTAAAAGGAAGTCACACAGCCAATTTAAAATTTGACCTTGTAAACCATATTGACTGACTCTATGAATAAGACGTTTGTGAGGTACCGAATCAAAAGCCTTCGCAAAGTCTAAAAACACAACGTCAGTTGTTTTACCATTGTCCAACGCTGAGGCCCAGGTATGGAACAGATGAATCAGTTGAGATTTGCATGATAATCCCGTTCTAAAACCATATTGGTGGACACTTAGTAGATTATGCTGATCAACGAAGACTAAAATGTGCTTTGCAATAACTTTTTCCAGCACTTTAACCACAGGGCATGTTAAGGAGATTGGTCGGTAGTTAGTTGCAGACTCTTTTACCCCCTTCTTAAAAACTGGCGTAATGTTTGCAGATTTCCATTCACTGGGTAGTTTGCCTAACTTCAGAGAAATGTTTAACATCTTTGATAAGGATGGTGCAATTGTCGATGCGGATTCTCTAAGCATACGTGCTGTTATTCCATCAGGCCCACAAGCTTTATTGGTATTTAAAACCCAACAGCAACTTCTCAACATCTGCTTCGGTACAGGTAAAATCTTGAATGGTTTCATCGGTTTTCTATATTTTCCCCGATACTTTAAGGATGTAATGGCCTCTTGGAAAAGTAATGGGAACAGTTTATTTGCTATCTCGATTACACATTGAAATTAACCCAAATTAAGTCATGAATTGAGAAGGGAACAAGAAAGAAGCCTGAAAAAAACGGCTTTCGGAATCTGGTTGTCAAAATGGACAGTGAAGGGGTTTTGCGTCGTAGTTACAGTCACTCGGTGAAAACATGAATTTCCCACTGACAAACATGGTTCCAACATGACATTTGTCATATTTGTTTTGCAGACAAATATGGTATTTGATATGGTAATTATGCATTCGCTCTTTTCACAAATCTGGACAAATATGATGTAACTGTACGACAAATATAAAATTTGCCATGTTTATCAGGTTGAAAAAGGAGTTAAAATGTCACATTTTCCAGGTTAAATGTGAAACAAATGTGATCTTTGTCAAGTAAAATTCTGATTTTCGCTGGTTCCATGCCATGCAAAATGGGTGATATTTCTTCCTTGATTACCACAAGAGGTTTTGAAAAAAAAACATTGCGTTATAAAAGAGATGAACAGTTTCAAAACCGCACGGACACAAGCCAATTATGTCCGTTTGACTATCTCGAAAAGCTTGCACAGAAACAAGCCGGAGATTCAGCGTCGCACGATCTTGCGAAATGGATAGGTACCCCCACGGCTTCAAAAATCGCGCAAGCCACACAAAACAAGGCGTGGGCATCTTTCTCAGCAAGATTCCCAAGGGCCGACAAGAGCAAATTTGTTGCGCATGCAACGTTCACGCTGGACCACACAGCAACAGCTGAAATATGTTACAGGGCGGGAGAGAGAAGTCTGCAAAGCGTATTCGGCTCAGGTAGCAAGTATTGGAGAGCGAAGATGAAAAGCGCACTGGGAGTGAATGTTGTAGGTGGCTTCCCGTATCAACTGGCGCCGTTGGGGATTGCATGGGTGTTCCCCGTGCCAACAGTCCCTTTCAACGACTCCGCGCCGAGCTTCAAGGATATCTTTAACGGCAGCATAAAAATCTACGTAACACCCAACAAGTACTTTACCACGAAGTTCAGAGAGGTGTTTCAAAAGACGAGGCTCGAGCACAAGACCGCAGCGGAGTCTCGCGGGGGATTCTCGATTACGACCACACAACGCTGAATCTTCCGCACAGGTACGAGCTTTCTACATCTTCCACCTGTACATCATGGTCCGGCACATCTTCTTCCAGCTCGTAGGGATCCAAAGCTTCAGCGCATGATGATGATGATGCTGATAAAACACTTTACAGTTAAAACTGATAAACTAGTGGCCCTCATTATACTTACATAAAATGTAAGAAATAAAATAACTGACTAAAATGTTAATGCAAGGGGACCCGACATTCAGCCATTTTAACAACCATTATGACGCAGCGTCATGCAAGAGGATATGCGATGAATTCGGAGTAGACCCAGCAACTGATCTCCGCTTCACGCGAGGCGCAAACCATGTGCCCTATCCATCGTCAGAAGCAAAGTTCGATGACGAGGACCTAAAGGCATCAGAAATGGAATTTCAGTATATTGGGCGCTTCGCCTGATGGACGGCGGATCTTCAAAGGTTAACCCACCTGATAGCCACCCTTCTAACCCAATTCACAAAGCAGCAATAGCTGAAGCAAAAACAGATCCAAAGCCTGCAGCCCAAACTCCAGCTGCAAAAGAGTCAACGCCAACGGAGCAGATAGAAGAACCAACCCCAACGGATGGCTCTGGCAGTGTGTCCCGCGATAAAAAAAAAAAATACCTGTCGCTGTTTTCGCGGTTGCAGTTGCGGGTTTGACACTCTTGTCATCTCGCTATATGCTTTTTGATATATGTCTCCTTCAGAAAGGCCACAACAACCAAAACCAATAGCCATGTGTGCTCTGCAAGGAAACCGATGGCCTGTCCCGCGATTTTGAAAAGGAAAGAAACGATCGATCCGAGCAGGCCACGGAGAAGTGAGGCTGTTTTTTTTGCCACTTTCTTTCAGCCCGTTTCCCAACGACTTACCTGTGGATTTCTTTCGTTGGTAATGGCCCCAATGACAGCGCCAATCGTTACACCAGCAGCAAGAAGGATTGCTGTTACCGTCACACCGTGTTTTTTGAAGAACTCTTTGATCCTCTCGCAAAGCGGCATGCCCCTTTCTCTCTCCTCGATTTGAGTGGCCAGCTGTTTAATCTTTTCCTGTCGCTCTGCCACTCAAGGTTTCTGGTGGACCAGATCTACGGCATTTGAAATCTCTATTCGGGAGGGGCTTGCTCATTGCCCACCCGTAAAGGTTGTTTGCGTCGACATACATAATATATATGTTTCGGTTATTTGGGGTCGTAGTCAAGCAGCAATGGGTTGTTTGCCTTGGCGTACTTCTTGCTTACCATCGAGATTCTGCCGCGCATTCATCTTTCCACGAAGAGATGCATTTCAAGGTCTGTAAATAACTCAAGCTCGACTCCCGTCTTTGTCAAGATTGCGTCCCAGCTCAGGCTTGGCGACGTGTAATAATGTACCGGAGCTAACCGATGCTGCTCTTGGTACAGGTTTCGGAAGTTCTCGAAAACATCAGCCAGCAGGGCGACATCCGTTTTCACGTAAAAATCGTGATAGTCGCCCAGCGTTTTGTATCCAAATGTCTCCCAAACCTTCTGCGCGTGCGCGTACTCTTCATCTGTAATGTGCTCGTCCGATAGCTTGCTGTAAAACTTTTCTTTGTCCGGCAGCCTTGTCTAGGCGAATCTTCCCCGTCCATCCATGTACGGGTAGATCGCCTTTTTGTAAAGCAGTTCGCTGCCTTTTGAGATGGTTGCTGTTATTTTTAAGGCTTCCTTGCAGAAATTTAAATTTGTCAATGAATTGCAGATTCCTAGCTGAAAATGTGATATACTTTTCCATGTTGTTGGCAATGCATTTCACTTCTTTCTGCTGCTGCAGAACATCTGACGAGTATCTAGCGGAAGCCATCTTGGCCTATTTACTTGTGCAGATAATTCTTCAATTGGAAAATAATTCTGGCACACAATCGTGTATAAACAATAGCATGCATTTCGTCAAAAAATATTATTCTTTGGCACATACACGCATATTTATTACGACTTCACTGGACCGCAAAATCAGGCGATAATTTGTTTTTATGTTATATTTTTCACGTTCCGAAGCAACCACGAATTCCGAAACGACCACGATTTCTGTATGATATTTTTTCTCTAGCGTTTGAGAATTTCATGAGCGTTTAGTAATGTCTAAAAAACTCACGAATAGAGGGGGTAAGTTTCTAAGGAAGCTGTGGTGCTGCGTCGGTGGGAAGTATAACAATATAATTTGGTTTTATCAGCTGGGTTGATAATGTGAATTGGCAACCGTAAAGAGATTGAAGAGCTGACGTTTCGAGCGTTAGCCCTTCGTCCAAAAAACTCATTCATGCCATTTCTATTTATTCACTCTGCTCTCACTCCCAGACCCACCGCGTAGGGGTATAAACTCACCAAAATTACGTCTTCGGAACAACTTGAAAATGGAACAAAACCAAATTAAAACAGAAGTCGTGTTTACAAGTTCCTTGAGACTCTTGCCTCCGGAACACACTCGTCTAGTTCACAAGCTCACATTAGACAGTCGATAAAAATCTCTGAAGGTATGAAACTGTTGAACCAGAAAAGGGGCCTTCGCGGCAGGATACGAGAATTAACCAAGTCTCTCGAGACGAAAAAACCTGAGATCGCTCTTGCTGATCAAGAGACCCCCCAGCAGCTTGAAACAGATCTCCAGGATAGTAACGATGAATCCAGTAGCGAGGAGGATTGAGCTGTATCGCTGATAGTCTCAATAAAATGTTTTCAATCTTTTTACTGTGTATTGTGGTTGGTAAAGCGCTTCCACGCGTGATCCTTCTTATCGCATGACGTGAATGCTTCGAAATCAAAACAATATAATACCCTGCGAGCGCTCCGATCAGTGCTTCACTGATCCCCGCTTTGTTTCATGCTGTTTGCATTATTAATTTTGCTCACACACAATATATGTTGTGAGTTTTGGGCCAGCGAGTAGTACAAAAGCTTCATGATCTCGAACAAACGTGCTTTTGTTTACTCTTGTGTTTGCTTTATTTGCCTCGACACACATGGACGATAGGAGTCTGGGCACAGCAGCTGAAAGCCGTTTTTTCACTAAACTCGGCTCCAAAAGTAGCCGAGTTGAAAAAACGAGGCTACCTTTGGAGCCGAGTTTAGTGTTGACGAGATGCAGTTGAAAAATGGAATACCAATCGATTGACAAATTTTCTATTGATACCAATCGAACCAATCAAACCATTCGAAACAATCGACAAATCGTCTTTGGATGGCTCTCAGGCGTTAATGAGATGCAGTTGACAGATGGAATACCAATCGACTGACACATTTCCTCTTGGTACCAATCGAACCATTGGTACGATTGGTAAGGGTGTTTTGACGAATCGTATCTGTTTGCCACCACGGAAATCTCAGCGCATCAGTGTGACTTGGCGTCACATTGGTCTGGTGGTACATCCCCTCAATGTCTACAGAAAAGGCAATTTATTCTTTGCGGAAACGAATTAAGACACCAGATAGGTCATTCGTAAGGCAAGGTCCTTGCAACAGCTGATCATGTAAGGATGCCTATTGAACCTTGCGGCCGCATCAAATACTACCCTCACTTTACCTGGCTCGTTAGGGCTTGTTACTGGGTGATGAGGGACTGTGGCAGCTGCCCCTTTGCTCAGCTTTCTAGAGTACCCCTTATCCACACACTCATGAATCACAGCTCTGTATATAACTTTCAACTCAGGGTCACGACAGAAGCGCTTCTTCAGGTACTGTAATCTTGCTTCGGCTAGAGTTTGGTTGTAAGGAAGTACAGGATTGCAGAATTACAGAAATCTTCTTTATTTCTACCTCCGGGAATCACTCCTCTATTGTTGTACAGATCGCGATACCCTTTTATGCTTCAGGGGAATGGTAAGATCCCTTACAGCCCATGCAGAGTTGACAGAAATCACATGGTAATTCTGGCTGTCCAATGATGCAATTTTAAAGTCAACCTTCATCCCCTTTCCTTCGACATCAGCACTGTTAACGGTAGTGAGAGAAAGCTTACTTTGAGTTCCTACAACGTCCAACAGTTTCACAAGAGAACATGAGTCAATAAGACCATATGTTGTGATTTTACCAGCATTGCTTATCACCTTCACCGGCATAACTTGAAGTAACACTTCAGGAGAATCATGGGGAACGTGTTGAAGTATTGCATGCTGTACCTTGGTCAGGCATTGAGCCCGGATTAGCATTGTTGTTTTGGTTGACAGTTCCCTGATCTACTTCTTCCTTAGGCTCGACAAAATGTAACAGAGTGTGATGTGCATTTCCACTTCCATTTCAGCTTGTTGTTGCATCAATGCTGCCTTTGCACTTGGACTTTAACCTCACGAGCTTTCGAACAAGACACACTCAATCTCGAGGCATGACTTTTTCCAGATTTAACAGATTCCGGTGGAGAATGTTTCTCTGTCTCATTTAATTCTTTGGACACTAAAATTCGGCAGCATCAGTAAAAAATTGTTCAATCTCATAATTGTAAGCTTGAACCCTTAGGCGTTGAGAGTCAAAGTCACTAACAACAGTCTGATCTTTCTCATAAGCGGTATCGAGGAAATCATTATATTTATCATAACAACCCTCCGAAAACTAAAGCCCTGGGGCTTGGTCCTTGGAGACATTGTAAAGAGAACCTTTTGGATTCAAGTGGCCTGATGGGCCCGTTCTAGTGTTAGGGACGTATATTTCGCATGATGAAAAGCAAAATGAAAAATATAATTTCGAGACTAAACTACAGAAACCGCAAACGATCTTCGATATCTGGCATTGTCGCAATCTTACAATATTCAAAAGATGCCTTATAGGTACAAGCCTTGGAATCTCGCAATTGGTTCATACGATTTCAAACCTCAATATCCCTAATGACTACGCCTCTTTGACTATCCGCTCATAGAAAATTCGGGCTCGAAGCCTAATTGTTAAATAGTTACAAATCAGTCATTATACAAATTAAAAGAGGATATTTATAACATGTTCGCACGAGGATAGGAACTACATCTTCGAGTGCTGATACTATCTATTACTGTCTTTAACAGAAAATGTTGTCCCCGGGCAACTTGCTTTGCTTGTTTTCAAGAGTTTGACGAATTCAGAGTTGATTCCACAACTAAAAAATTTTAGTGAAACATTCCACTGAAAAATTAAATGCTCACACGTTTCGGGTGTAGTGTTTTAAAACTGAAACAATTTAAAAATTTCGATTCACCGAAGTAAACGCCAATCAATGGTGTGTGTGTATTTCCCATGGAAACTACCAAATTGGCCGTTGACCAATAAGGGTTGTGGGTATCGGTCCCTTGACAGTTCTGAAAACCGGTTTCGGTATGGCTTTTTGTGGAAAAATAGGTTTTGGGAAAAATAAATCTCGGATTGTCGAAATGTCGAATGAATAAAAGCATGAACTTCTGTTCATGCATTTTTAACTATAAAATGCAATCAGTCAGTCCACGCACACGTAAATTAACCGAAAGAACATTCGTCAAGGACATCATTCTTTGGAAAAAATACGCCACTATTTTGAAGGCTTCAGGTCCATTCATGGGATAACACAATACTTTTTTCGTGTGAAACGAAAACCCGGTCAAGACGTACTGCGCTTTTCTAACCACACTGGTATAAGCTGAGGGAATGAAATATCAAAAATCCACTTTTCAAAAGAAATACTGTTATTTTATCAGAGTTTAGATGAACACTGATAACTTCTTACGAAATCAGTATTTTTATGTTCAAGAATTGCTTTGATCATGATCTCTCTAATTACGCACAGAACATTTCATACGGGACTTTGTCACGGTTATATCACATAAAATTCAGTTTGGTATAAATGACGAGGCAAAGTCAGGATGAATCATAATAAAAGGTAAAACGTTCTCTGGCTTAAAATATGTTTAAAAACGAGCTTTCGACTGCCAACGCTACAGTCTTCAACGTTGAAAACGTGAAAAAGGCGCTAAAAATTTAAAATATATAGTGAGATAAAAGCTAATGAAAAAATTATATTAATAAGATTATGGAAATAAACCTAAGCATTTTTGCTAAAAATAATTTTGTATTTTCCTGGGAGAGGACAAGAGTTATTGCCCGCGTTAGGGGTCGACATGGTGTGCCAAGATTCCAAAAACCTCCTCACTTTGCAATTCATTTGCCTTTGTCAGTTATGGAAACATTGTCAAATTCAATGATATGGTCCTGAGACCATGCGTGATGAGCAATCCTAAAGCCTTTGACCGCTGCGTTAATATTCCTGATATGTTGTATTTTTTTCTTGTGAAAAGAAAACGATCTACCCGTTTCACTGACATAATTCCATGTACTATTGGCGCAAGGAATTTTATCAACAAAATCAGGTTATGAATCTTAGGCCTAGTGGCCGTCCCTAATTACTAGTTGAAGACTGTAGCGTCGGAAGTCGAAAGCTCGTTTTTAAGCACATTTAAGCCATTTTAAGCCATTTCAATTTTATTTTATAAATTTCTAAGAAAGTTTTTTTCTAATTTTTATATGTCAATGAATTGCGAAACACTATTATTAGCTCGTAAACTTTACTGAAATTCTCGCAACATGCCAGCTGCATGTGTCTCGCCCATAGAATTTCTCTCTTCAAATAGGCTACACATGTACATTGAACTTTTTATTAGCGCATTTCCTCTGGCTCAGCGAATACATCTCCCGCCAGGCAGCACAGACTTTTAAACACAAGATTAGTTCATCTTATCCAAGTCGCAAGCTACGCGCGTATTATTTACTTTATCTCCTTGGCATTATTCCGCCTAGCAACTTGTTCAGTGGTTAGAGCATTCAATACTTTAATTTTTATAGGTAATTTGACGGTCGAACATTTTCAACATATGATAAACATATCTGCTGTTACCAGCCTTCGTCTTCCATTCTTAATTAATATGATGTAATTTTTATTTTTCAGACCCACCAACAATACACCAAGCCATCACATCAGTTGCCAAGTCATGGATTGGTCAGACAGTGACGTTGCAGTGTGTATCAGATGGTGTTCCAACACCAACACTCATCTGGTACAAACCTGATGGAAATCAAATAAAGAAAGTCACAGCTACACAGAACACAGTGAATGTGAAGATGAACGAGAATCAGGATTTTGGTGATTACAAGTGTGTTGCTGAAAACGGACTCACTCCTGCTGGTTTCAAGACAGTGAAAGTACAACAGATAAGTAGGTGCTGTTGTCATAATTATGTTAACCTTATCTCCTTTAAAGGAGGCAAGATGGCAAATTAACTATAACTTAATTTTTTTCATTAATATCAAGAGGACGGAGAGAAGACGGAGCTTTGTACAATAGAAATAGTCTGCTGTCCGTGCGAGCGGCTCTCGATCGCCATCTGAAGTCACCGCCTTACAACAAAAAATTTTCATCTGCGATGACTACTTGTTCAGCGAAGCCAATAAAACCCTGAATCCCTACCTAAAGCAGCCCGTCAACGAACCCTAACCCTAACCCTAGCAAGAACAGTCCACAAAATCCATTAACCAGTGAAATAATCCAGAAATTGTACGATGTAGGAAAGCTAGGTGATGCTGACACGCGTGATCCTCGAGCTTTACTCCAAACAGCCTGGTTTATTGTCTCCATCTATTTTGGCAAGAGGGGAAGCATACCTGCCAACTCTCCCGGTTTTGGCGGGAGTCTCCAAGTTTTTGATCAAATCTCCCGGTCTCCCGGTTAGAGCACCAAATCTCCCGGGAAATACCTACCATGGCTTTTTCAAATTTTTTTCAATAATTTAGTTGTTTTTGAGTTGCCAATTTGAGCTGTTCTTGATTGGAAAACAACAACAACAAAAAAAACACAGATCAAACAAGGCGACTCGCTTTGACCTTCAGGCGACAAGAAAATTGTACGTTTTTCACTCCATGTAGTGTTAACGAAAAGTCTTCTCAACACATCCTTCATGTAGCATACTTGAAATGTCTTATTTAAAATGAAGATTTCTAGACGTCTCCAGATTTTTGTACTCTAGGGGTTGGCAGGTATGGGGAAGAGAAAACCAAAGTTCACTGAAAAAGTCAATGCTTCGTCTCGTCCCAGCTGCCAATGCAGAAGAATTCTTCGAGCTTAACAGGAATGAGCCCGGAGCAGTACTGGCAAGCAAGAACCACACGATGAAAACTTCCTCTCGTCAAAATGGCCTAAATCCTGGAGCAATTCTGCCGTCGGGAAATTTTCAAAATTGCTTATTCACATTCAATGTTAATGTGAACAATGGTCTTTAACTATTTTGACTGAACTTACCGTCAATTGATTTCGCCTTAGGCATATTTTAGCCTCAATATTGCCTTTTTCTTAGAGGTAGAACGTTTTACAGTTTGTAAAACTGGCGAAAAACACTTGTCATTTTTGACCATGTGATGTAATAGACCATGTGATCAATGCGCGAAGTTGTTCACTGACGCGTGACAATGACAAATAAAATTTAGCATTCCTTTGTTTAGGTATTTCTATAATCACCTGAGTAATTATACTAAAACAATTATTCGCCTCAGGCTCGTGAATATTGGTGAATATTACCCTCGACTTCGTCTCGGGGAATATTATTCACCAATATTCACTTCACCTTCGGCGAATAATTGTTAAATTTTTTATTAAATAGTAAATACATCTGGCTTACGGTGTATTGACTGTAGATCGTGATAAAACGAGTTTACAACTAGTCAATGCAACTGCAAAATAAAATAACTATTATATTTCCGAGTTTCTACTTGTATTCGAAAATGTATTGTGGAATCACAATTGCTCTAAAACTCCAAGGAAAAATAAAATTGACTAGAGAAATTGGCAGTTCGAGAACTTTGGGGACTGGGGAAGAAGATAAAATTAAAGTGGTGGAATGAGTGAAATAAAACCAAGTGAAACGACATTTGTTTTCTGTTATGGAAGGTTCGATTGAAGTGTATATATCTTTGCTTGCTCTCCTAGAGAAACCAGGCTTTCCGGCCATCACATTGCCAGCCTCAAACATTCAAGCCACGTCAGTAACAGTGAAATGGACTCCACCAGCTGATGATGGAGGGAGTCCTATCACAGCATACCGAGTGGTCATACTAAAAGAGGGCACTGAGATAAGGAATCAGAATGTTACTAACTCTGGTACAACAAGTCTGTCAGTTGGAGGCTTGGAGAGGGATGCTAATTACACTGTGAGAGTTTTTGCCAGGAATGCTGTGTTTGAGGGACCTGCTGGAGAAAAGGAAGTGAAGACTAAGTATGAAGGTACGAAAATGTGCGGTATTGTACTCGTGAATTTCACATTAATGCTCCCAACCCAAGAAAAGCAAACAACACACAGTAGCAAGTTTGTAGGATAAAGGGGGGTTGGGGACAAAGTGTTCCAGAAAAAATACTCGCACAGGCCAAGACTACAAACTAACCATAACCGAGTGAGGGAGCTAAAGGAGAGGTCATAATCCTCTCCAGAGACGGGGTCAATCCTCCAACCCTCTCCGGGGGTCAATCCCCACTAGAGACGTCCTTATCCTATCCGAGTTAGGGAGCTAAAGGAGAGGTCAATCCTCTCCAGAGAGGGGATCAATCCCCCAACCCTCTCCGGAGGTCAATCCCCGCTAGAGAGGTCCTTATATCCTATCTTAGTTAGCTGAAGGAGAAGTCAATCCTCTCCAGAGAGGGGTCATAATCCCCCAATCCTCTCCAAGGCGTGAAGATCCCCACTGAAAGAGGTCCTTATCCTAAAAGATTTCAACGTAGTTACTATGGTAACAATGTTATTAAGCTGCACTGGGGCTCAATAGGTGAGTCTATGGGGCAAAGGGTGACCTGTATGGGAGCACTTCATCCCGAACCCATGTTTATTGAAATTTAATAAATCTGAATCTGACTGCGATGTAACATGATTGTAAAAGCGTGTCGCATTGTTTTTGGAAATTTACATACACCCATTGTCTTCATAGTTTGCAACCTGATTAAATTGAAATGAACAATAACTGTGGTTAAGAACCAATCTATCAATATATGGATATCTCAGTAAGAGTAGCAAAAATGAGTAGCCACCCGTAAAAATGGGTGCGTCACAGCCACATATTGCGCTCAGAGCCAATAACATCAAAACTTGAAACATGCGAAGAAACATATATTAGAGAAGTTACATTAAGATAAGCAGGCTCTACAATAAGGATGATTGAAAGCCAAACATAACCACCGAGGTGGAGAGCTCTTTAAGGGTAGAAATGACATAACAACTCATAAACTGAAGGGTGCTCAAAGCAAAATAGAGGTACCCAGAACTGAGCTCTAAGAAAACGGCAACAGTACTTTTGTAACCTGACCCTAAGCATATATCTATAAAAACAGCGGACGTAGTAAAGGGACAAGAAAATACTTCTCTGTTGCACATAGAAAGAGGAGGCCATTGAGGGTAGGGAGGGAGGGAAATGTTGTAGCAGGCTACAGTGAGGAACTGAGCTTCGAGGCACATGGCGAACCTATTGAATTACTATGGCAATGCCATGTGCATGGAAGCAGCATATGATTGGCCAAATGTGACGCGAGATGTTGTTTACACGTGAGCATGAGATGACCTTTGAACTTGACAGGCAAGCTTTGCACAAAAATTATGTCACGCAATATGATATTTCTTGGTTGTCACATTAACTTAAATTTATAAATTAATTTATTAGTGGTCTCTGTAGTCTCTCTTTATAATTTATCTTAATTACTATTTGTAATACCGTTACTTTATTAGTGGTGTCTGTAGTCTCTCTTTATAATTTATTTGTATTACTATTTGTAATGACGTTACTTTTTTTTTATTTTTTTTTATATATTTATTCCTTACAAAACAATTACTTAGTTACATTACTTACGATATATACAGGTTTTAACAAGGGCTTACATTACAGTACAATCAATTTAGGGAAATATAAGTGTATTACTATGCCTGCATATATATGTATATACATAAATAAATAAATAAAAATAAAATGAAATAAATAAAATAAATAAATAAATAACTATTAACCTAACAGAAAACAGTTCGCCCATTTCGATTGTAAAAATTCCATTTTATTGCTCTTTCGTGCAATGTATGTAGCCTTAAACCCAACGATACTTGGACAAGTTTGGTTTCTTCTACAATCCCACAAGTAGAGTTTTGCAATTAGTAAAAAGTAGTTAAGTAAGGGGCAAGTTCTTGTTATAATTCCCACTACGACGTCTCCTAATGTTACATGGATTTGTTCACTTTTTGCCACAGACCAATACACTTCAAAATCTTTCCAGAATGCTGTAGAGAAAGGGCAGTGGTAGAGCAAATGAGTTAATGTTTCTGATTCATTTCTACAAAAGGTACATTCTTTGTTTGAAATAAAACCGATTTTGTAGAGCTTCACATTTGTATAGAGGATTCTATTCAGTACTTTAAACTGAAAGGCTCTCACGTAAGGTTCAAGAGCTACTTTGTGAGGGAGCAAAAAGACTTGTTGCAGTTGTTTCTCTGACAGATTGAAATCCCTATGGAGAAGGTTGATTGCATTTGGTAGTTTAGCTTTTTTACTGATGAGCAGTAAATAGTAATCCCTTGACTTCTTAGAATTCACACAAAATACCTCATCGCCGCTGCCAGTTGAGAATGATGGAATAGTAGAAGATGGGGGTTTACTTGTGATATTGTTCTTCAAATGAGATGGAATGGAGTCCCGAAGGCCCGTCCAGATTAGAAAATTAGACTTTTCTATGTTCCTTGAAACAATCTCAAAAGACTCGATGTTGTTGCTACTTAAAAGAAGATTCCTCAAATACACTACACCTGAAAGGAAGAAATTTTTATAAAAAACTGGCTTGTCATCAATACGAATATCACGATTATTCCAAATAATATTGTCCCAGTCTTTTGAAGAAGCAAAGTCATCACGAAACTCTGACCACCATTTCAAAAGTTGAAAATAAAATAGTGAAGGCACCGAGAGGTCATTAACATCGTAATTACAGTTAAACAAAAACAGACCACCGAACCTTGTTAAAAGGTGAGAAAGATACCATTTCCAAGGACCTTCTGTAGCATTATATACTCTTTGTAGCCATGCCAAACGCAAAGATTTAACCATAGAATCTAGGTCAATCATTTTTAAACCACCTTTAGCATAATCGTTGATTGTAGAAAGACGAGTTACCTTATCAGTTCCATTCCACAGAAATTTGTAAACTAGTCGATTGAACTCTTTCACAATTTCGTCAGGACCAGGCATGAGAGAGCATATGTAAACAAATTTTGGTATAGCTAGGGATTTAATGACAGTCACCTTGCCGTAAAGTGATAAGCCTCTACATGGCCACAGATTCAGAAGTTTTTTAATCTTGTCCAAATTTTCAATGAAGTTTTTCTCCCGAAGAAGGATTGGATCGTACGAATAATATACACCTAAAGCTTTGATAGGCTCTTGAGACCATTTGATGCCAAAGGGTTTGGAATTGCTATTTCTACAAGATCCAATCCACATACCCTCTGTTTTACTGTAGTTAATTTCTAAGCCCGAGAGCAGTTTATAATTATTTAACAAGCTGAAAAATGCTTGGGCTGAAGTAATGTCAGCGAGGGTTGCTGTTGTGTCGTCTGCATACTGAAGCAGTTTGGTTTCTTGTCCATCAATTGAGATACCTCTTATAGATGTATTCTGCCTTACAGCGATTGCCATAATTTCTACGGTTAGTACAAAAAGGTAGGGGGATAGTGGATCCCCTTGTCTCACCCCGCGCTCTAAATTAAAAAAATCCGACGCCCAACCGTTATTGATAACGCAACTTTGAATATTCTTATAGAAAATTTCTACCCAACGAATAAAATCTGGGCCAAAATTGAAGGCTCTCAGGCCGTAGAAAAGAAAATTCCATTCAAGACTATCAAAGGCCTTATGAAAGTCAATAAAAATGTAAAATCCATTAAATCAAAAATAGATCGTACAGTCTCGCCAATGTAACGAGCATTGATGAATCCTGTGTGATTGTGATGAACAATAGCAGGTAAAAAAAAATTTTTTTTTAGTGGCAATAACCTTGGACATTATTTTAACGTCTATATTTAACAATGAAATTGGCCGCCAATTTTCTAGAAAGAGACGGTCTTTGCCTTTTTTTTTCGATGAGAGTTATCACTACCTGCCTCTGAGAACCCGCTAATTCACCCTTTTCGAAACATTCATTGACGCAATTAATAAGGGGTTCTTCAATAAAGGACCAACACATTAGTGTTAGGGTTACTTTATTAGTGTTTTCTAGTCATTGTTGTTAATTTTAGTCTCTTTAGTCCTCTTGTTGTTTTCAGTTGTTTTTTAGTTGTGCCTAGTTGTACATGTGTATTAATAATTTGTGTAAACATGACCCGCCTAGACTAGCGTTGCTACCTGCGGGCATGGTTTAATTGTAATTTTAATTTAAAAGCAAAAACAAAACGTATGTTATTTTCGTATGTATGCTTACAGTGTATCATTTGCTACTGAATCACCTAAAATGGTAACTTACTTCTAGGACGGAATGTAAAACTCTCTCTTCGATGATCTGAAATAATGCTAATAAACAATAAGAACTGCACAAAAATCTCAAATCAATTACAATAATTATCTGCTGTACTTAATTATATAACAGAAATTATAAGTTTTAAGCCCCATTTAGAGAGCAAATCAAAGCAGAAGATTCTTTTCATGATTAATTTTCAGAGATCTTAGTCATGCTTTCTGGGATATAGTAGAAATAATTTCAACTATTAAATAAATTGGAATCCCAATTTGTTTTAATCCCAAGGGAAATGATATTTGATCAGCGAACTTATGATAAAATAATCAACTGAAAACCGGTGAGCTAAAAAGAAAATCCTCTCAACAAGGATGAGGACCAACGACAAACTCGACGCGCATATGGCACCGGGCCAGATTCGAAACCGGGCCATATTGGTGGCAGGCGAGCACTCTCACCACTGTATCATCCCTTCTCCACGTAATCGGAGATGAAATCACAGTACTCGAGGAGAAACACGTTTATTGCGTTGCACTTTGACCATAACGTGGAGAGTTCTACAATTTGCTTTATCGTTGGGTGATATCGATTATCAACTGTGGTAATACAAAGTCACCAGTTTGAGTGACGACATTGGATAACTTTTCTAAGAGATAACTGATTACGAAGGAGTCTCTAAGAGATAACTGATTACAAAGGAGTCCCAACAGCAGCGACAATTGAAGATTTGCCTAGTAAAGTAACAGACGATTCGATTACTCTGAAGTGGAGTGAACCACAAAATAATGGAAAAGTTATCACACAGTACACTGTGTATCAAAGAATAGTGTCTGATGGAAAACCTGGGGAATGGACCAAGTTAAAAACAATAAATGATGTCTCAGTTAGACAATTGAAAGTTGAGTTGGATCAAGGCAAGGAGTACGAGTTCGTAGTCACTGCAACAAACGAACTTGGTGAAAGTTTAAAAGAAGATGGAAAGATCATGAGAGTGAAGGCATCGGGAGGTATATTTCCATAGTTTCCAATAAATGGAGCTTTATTGCCGACACATTTAGTTCAAATCAGTAAGGTTAGTCCCCCATTTTGGCCATTCTAAAACGCCAAAATATATTTTGTCTTGACGGATCGAATCTCGCTACCCTTAGTGAGATAGACCACTGTGAACTCTAACAGTATTTACTTGTTATCGCATTAATTAAAGGCCTTGAAATTATTTTGCCCGAAAATTGCACTGACAATTACAACCGACGTCAGCAGCGAGGGCATGGTAACGAATCCTGAAATCTGATTGGTTCTTAGCACGGTCCGGATTTTCTTATCTCTGCCCAGGGGTACGGTTAGGCAATTGATGCGAAAATCGTGAAGCGAGACGAAGAAACTCGTGATAGTTTTGCTCTCAAAAAATCAATAAAGTTGCTCACCAGCTATTGTAGCCGAAAGGAAAAAAATAGTAGTGGAATTAAAGGCCTTGAAATTATCCAAAGGCGAGTATTCATTTCCTTTATTTGCAGGCGAATAACGGCCGCGGTTTGTCGATCACTGTTTGTTCATTCGCACTGATTTTGATGCCAGTTGTGATTAACTGCAAGTCGCCGGTTTTCAGACTCCAGTTAGCATTTAAGGACGTTCGCGCAAAAATTTTTTACCATTGATTTTTTTATGAAACTCTCACCGCTGTAAGATAATGAGTAACTGATGTCAGAAATGTAAAGAAAATGGGGGTCACCTGCTTCGTTTTGGAGATAACTACCAGCAGAAACGGCTTCTGGCCCTTTGTTTTTTCTCAGGGCGCGCGCTCGATGGATGACGTATAGTGACGAATTCCGTGCGCAGTAACGATGCGCAGAAACAACTGGCGCGAACGTCCTTATGGTTTCCCTTAAATGTTTTATTGGCTGACAAGTACAGATGCAGACTTCATTTTACTTCTTTCTTTGCTATAGCACCACCAACAATTTCCTTGAAAAGCAAAGGTAAAGTAACTGTTGTTGAGGGAAACTTACTTTACTTGTTCTGCGAAGCTGAGGGCGTTCCTAAACCACTTGTTACCTGGAGAAAAGATGGAAAGTTACTTCAAAGTAGCATCAAAGAAACAAACTTCATCGTCAACGAAGCCAGTGAAAATGACGCCGGTGATTATGAATGTAAAGCTTCCAACTCTGTAGGAACTGCGATTTACACGGTGCGGGTTACAATCAAAGGTAAAGTAACTTTACACGAGGATTGTCGAAGTTAAACCTAACTTAACTAATGCCCACAGATTTTCGGCAAGTCAGCGATGGATCCGGAGTGTCCATCCTTTGGATAACGCTAACAGTTTGTAAGAGTGTTCGCTCGTATCGTTCACTAAACTATTCCTTTAGAAGAATAAATGTTGTCCCTAGAATCATATAAGCATAGACAATCGCAAAAACACATAAAAATTGACATTAAAAGTTAAATTGATCATCAAATTACTGGAAAAGACCGCTCGTCCATATAGGTTCCCCGTGTAGATGTTCAATTCAATGTCTTAATAGGCCCCTCTTTAATATTAAGGAACCCGAAATAATAATAATCTCTAATTAGGAAGCTTTCAATCACAATTATGTGGTTTTCAGAAAGGTGCTGTCTAAGAGTAAAATTACAAAATAGGAACTATTAAAACGTAAAAGAATTAAAGTAAAAAAGCCAAAAAGAAAAAACTGTTTCAATATCAACTGAAATTTAAACTGATAAAAGCTGCAGTCGAAAAAAGAGAAGAAAACTAAAAAATACAACTGAAAGAATTAGCTAAAAAATCTGTTAAGAGAACTTCGCTTAAAAATTGAAATATTAGGTGCATTTCTAGTTTCTCTGTCTAATGAGTTCCAATCTTTCAGAGAGTGGTAGCACACTCTCTGCTTTCCCCAATTTCTAGTAACATGGGGTATTCTAAGCATGTCATTATTCCTTGTTTGCTATTAATTCTATAGAATGATCCATAAGTCCATTGATACATTTATAAACATATATTATGCGATGATAAAATCTACGTTGTTATAGGTTAAGCCATCGGTAGCCGACAAATAAAGTGACCTATCCAGAATAATGGTGGCGGCCTTGTTATGCAAAACTTGTAGGTCATTCATAAGAGTCACATTGTTCTTGTCGCCCCACACAAGATCAGCATAATCAAAAATTGGGAAAACAAGGCCGTTCTAGAAAAGCAGGCGGGCGGTAGAAGGTATACGTAACTGTCGTGTCCCAACGCCGTATCGAAACCGATGGAACTGGATTATCGCACACACGAATAACACAAACGAATCAAATCAGATTTCCGCCATGCTGCTGTTGATAATTACTAGTTCATATACGGTGCACCGAAGTATACTTTACAAACGCTACATCCCTCTCTTTTTCGGAACAAACACTATGACTTTAGAAAATGCCAACAGGATGAAAAGTCGGCTAGAAACCTAATACGACTTAAACCTAAAAAACGGCTAGCCACAAAATCATAAATTCTCTCCTTTTAAACTGCAACAGTCAACAATGACACTCAGTCATAACGAAATCTTAAGCCATGATGCTTAAGTCAAATCAGTGTTTCTAACAATAACACTTAGGTCGAAACAGAGTCCTTAACAATGACGCTTAGGTCATAACAAAGTCTTTGAATCTTTCTGGCAGTTTCCTAACCCTTGTGGGTCTCATCACAACTGGGCTGCTTGGCTCCTCTCGTTCTGCTGTCGGTTTTACAGGATCAGTAACATCAAGCAGTGGAGTTGTTTCCTCAGGATCCTGTGATGACTCCTCGAACCTCTTTACATGGGTTGTGTTTCGCATAAGTTGAACTCTTTCTGGTGATTCAGTGATGACACTGTTTCCAGTTTTGGTAACAACATCATAAGGCTGACTCCCGGACATTCCTCTTCTTGTCTGCATACTGTTTAGCTTTGGCCTTCATTTCACCATCTCTGTCTCGCATCTTGCTCTCTATGCTCTCCTCTCTCAGTTCAGGTAGTTTAGTTCGCATCTTTCTGCCAAATAGAAGTTCTGCTGGACTCACACCTGTGGTAGTATGAGGGGTTGACCTATATGCTACCAAATACTTGCGAACTTCTTTCTTCCATTCTTTTCCCTCGGCTTGAGCTATTCTCATCCTCTTGAGAAGGGACCTGTTTTGCCTTTCCACCTCGCCGTTCGCTTGCGGCCATAATGGTGTGGTCTTCCTGTGCTCTATACCATTATCTTCTAAATACCGCTCAAACACCTCTGACCTGAACTGTGGACCGTTGTCACTTCGAAGTGATAGGGGTAATCCATGAGTGGTGAAGACTTTCTCTAAACAGTCTATGACTTTCTCTGACGTTGTAGAGCGCATAACTCCCACTTCATAGTATCTGCTGAAATAGTCTACAATGACTAGGACAGATTCTCCTGATGGTAATGGGCCTAACAGGTCAATGGCCAAATCTTGCCACGGGCCACTTGGTAACGGTGTCGACTTGATTGGCTCTGGGTTTACTGGACTACTTACAAGCTGACATCCATGACAGGTTTTGCAAAACTTCTCAGTGTCCTTGTCGATCCCAGGCCACCATACTTTCGATCGCGATCTCTGCTTCATACTGACAATCCCTGGGTGTCCTTCATGGGCAAGGCCTAGTACTCGACTTCTCAACTTGCTTGGTATGACAATCCTGGTGCCACGAAGGATTAACTTGTCAATTACACACAGTTCACTGCATACTGGTATGTACTGCTTATGCTGATCACCTTTCCAGTTTCCGTCTTTTATGCACTGGCGCAATTCAACAAATTCTCTGTCTTCTGATGAGGCTTCTTCAATTTCACGCGTTGTCATCGCTTGAGGGGTGGCAGTCATCGCGACAAACCTGACAAATTCATCTGACACTTTGTGCGCTGATGAAGATTCTGCTTGCCCACTTGCTTGCAGTAAACGTGACAACGGATCAGCAATATTCTGCTTCCAAGGCAAGTACTTCACTTGAAACTTGTATGGCTGTAATCGCAAGATCCATCTTTCGATTCGCGCACACTGCTTTGATCTGCTCGAGTAGATTGTTTCTAACGGCTTGTGATCAATGTACAGTTCGAATTCAATGCCGTACAAGTACACATGGAAACGCTCACATGCCCAAACAACTGCCAAGGCCTCTTTTTCCGTTTGCGAATATCGCCTTTCCACAGCGCTTAAACTCTTGCTTGCGTAGCTGATGGCTCTTTTCCTGCCTTGCTGCTCTTGGATGAGGATTGCACCTAGGCCTACTGGGGTTGCGTCTGCTATGATTATTGTCTTGGCATCTTTATCAAAGTAACCAAGAGTTTCTGCACTCGGTAGCCTCCTCTTTAGCTCATTGAATGCGTCCTTCTGCTCCTCCCCAAACTCGAAACGAACACCCTTTTTGGTCAATCTGCGCAATGACTCTCGACTGTAGCGAAGTCTGGGATGAATCGAGCATTGTAGTTTGCCAGTCCCAGAAAGCTTCTGACTTCTGATGCACTCTGCGGTTCTCTTGCGTCAACAATTGCTTTTACTTTGTCTTCGGTCGGGCCAATGCCATTGTCGCTTAACACCAGTCCCATGAACACCATCTGGGTCATGTGGAACCTGCATTTCTCTGCGTTCAACGTGAGATTCTTCTCTTTCAGCCTCTCCAGAACTCGCTGCAATCTCTTGTCGTGTTCTTCAGTGTTCTTTCCATGAACAATAATATCGTCTGAGATGTTGGCAACGCCCTCACAGCCATGTAATGATTGCTGAATGACATGCTGTTACACTTCGGGAGCTGAGCTTATGCCAAACATAAGGCGCTTGTACTGGTAAAGACCACAGTGTGTTGTGAAGGTTGTGATACTGCTGGAGTCTGGATGCAGTTCCAATTGGTGATAGCCCCACTTTAGGTCAGGTTTACTGAACACTGTGCTTTGGTTGAGGCTTTGGAGTACTTCATCCACTGTGGGTATGGGGTAACGTTCTCTGATGACGGCTTCATTGGCTCTTCGCATGTCTACACACAGGCGTATTTCATCATTTTGCTTTGGGACTACTACTACTGGACTAACCCACGGGGTCGGACCCTCTACTGGTTCAATTATGTCCATGTCTACGAGTTCTTCAATCTTTTCCTTAACTTTGTCTCGAAGACTACACGGGGTGCGCCTCACTGGTTGCGCCACAGGGGGTACGTCTGGATCCACGTGCAACTTAACTTGGTAATCTTTCAACTTTCCCACGCCTTCAAAGATTTCTTTGTAATGGGACATGATTGACTCTTTAGATGTCACTGAACAGATTGGGATGCCAAGTTTCAACACACCTAGCTGTATGGCAGTTTCTCTTCCAAGCAGTGCTGCCCCCTCCCCATCAATAACAACAAATTCGGCTTCAGCTTCTTTTTCTCCTACTCTTGCTAATGCAGAGAATGTTCCAAGACATTTCAGTGGCTGTTTACTGCCATATGCATAAAGCTTCTTATCACTCTTCTTAGACACACATTTAACCTTGTCTTGCTTTAACTTTGACCACAGATGTTTGTCAATCACATTGGTGCTTGCAGCCGAATCAATCAACATTGCAACTACAACTCCACCCACAGTTACATCTATTTTCTCAGGTGATGCCACAGAATTCACAGTAAATGCATACTCATCTTCATCTCCTTTACTTCCCACATACCTGACTGATTTCTCCCTTTTCTTTCCTTTTGTCTTCTCTCCTCGTTTAGGTTTAGGAGGTTTGGCAGTTTTCGTTCTACACTGTGAGCCAAAGTGGTCAGCTCCTCCGCACTTGTGGCAGGTTTTCCCTTCGCAGGACATTCAGAGTCTCTTCCAAAATGTCCTGATTTTCCACATCTGTAGCATGCTCGCTTTACAGGCTCTTTCCCTTTGTCTTGCTGCTTATCGCGGACAAAATTCACATCCTTTCCACCTTCCATACTCTCCAGCTGCGATTGAACACGCTCGTGATTTGCCGCCGTCGAAAGTAGCAGCTCCAAGGTCAGTTTTTCCCCTTTTTCCAGTAACTTCTTCCTCAATTCATGTGATTTACATCGCTGCACGACCTGGTCACGAATCTGGTTTTCGGCTTGTTCGCCGTAATCACAATCTTTTACCACCTGCCTTAATCTTGTCACAAACTGGGCAACAGTTTCGCCATCTTGCTGTTCCATGCTTCGGAATACGTGGTTTTGGTATGTCGAATTTACCTTCGGAATGAAGTAATCGTTCAAGGCTTTTACCGCTTTTTTGTAATCTTTTGCCTCGCCTGTCTCGGCCAAGGTTTCGAAAATTTCTTGAACGGCTTCACCGGCTGAGTGAAGGAGTAAAGCCCTTCTTTGGACCTTGTTATCAGCTTTATCCGCTTGGATGATCAGGCCTTTGCTGTCGGCATACACTGAGAAACGTTTCATCCATCTCTGCCATCGCCTTCCCACGCCTGAAGGATCACCATGTGGGTCGAATGGTTTTACACTCGTTAAATCATCTATCTTTATCGATGCCATGGTCTGGGTAGCTGCAAATCCCATCCTCGTCGCCAGATGTCGTGTCCCAACGCCGTATCGAAACCGATGGAACTGGATTATCGCACAGACGAATAACACAAACGAATCAAATCAGATTTCCGCCATGCTGCTTTTAATAATCACTACTTCATATACGGTGCACCGAAGTATACTTTACAAACGCTACAGTAACAAATGCTTGATTCTGCGTAAAAGACCAAGTCGTCACTTTATGGTTAGTCGTGGCAATTCAAGAACAAGGAAACAAGACACCTTTTCGCTTTTAAATGTATTCATTAACCACAACTTTATTTTGTGAAAATTTGTTATCAAACACCACTTATTTTGTAAAGTCCATTGTATTTCTCTGTGCATATTCTGACTGATATACGTATCTAATGATTTCGTCTCTATTAGGCGCCCAAATCCCACACAAAAACTATGCCCCAGTGGGCTTCATTCAATAGAATAATATATAAATATAACATAAATATAATCTCATGGATTAAACTAATAACAGTCTAAATTGTATTTAATTTCACATTTCAGGTCCATCGTGTAACGAGACAACTCTCCATATTGTATATATCATTGTCATCATTTTGTTGATGATTGTTATTGTTATTCTAATTATAATCTTCCGGAGAATTCGCAGCAATACAGGTAAGTTATATTTTGTTATAAGGTATCTAATGTCGGTTTCACCTCAGAAATCTCTAACTCAAAATCTAATTGTTTCAGTTGAATTTTAACTCATTTTCCTTCGAGTAATCATTTCCCATTATTGTTCTGCATTTGAACAGTATTAACGAAATCTCGTGTGGACTTAATTGTCAATTAAGGACGTTCGCGCAAAAAGTTTCTAACACTGATTTTTTTCTGGGACTTTCATCACTGTAAAATAATGAGTTACCAATGTCCTGAAGAACATCCTAAATCTGAAAAATAGCGCTTCCTCAGCGAATATGGCTACAGTGCCACCATTAATTATGGTGCCTTTAAGTCCAAAAAATCTCTGAAGTGAACCTGTCTCTGCCATATGTTGTTTAAGTGAAACAATTAAGTTAATTTATTCAATTGATCGCCGCAAGATGGCAGAATTCGATGGCGTGTGGACATTGATTTTTTGTCCATTTTTGACAATCCCTCGAGAATTGTAAATAGAATCAGTTCATGAAAAAACTAAAAGCAAAGTTAACGCAGCGGCTTCTGACCCTTTGCTTTTCCTCAGCACACGCGGTCGATGCATGACGTGGCGTGACATAAGCAATTAGCGTGAACGTCCTTAAGACATTTAAAAGCTGCAGCTGGGTACGCGAACTCATCAATTCATTCAAGGAACTTGACATTTCCAACTCACGTAACGGTGACTGGCTTGATATTTTTAGTCTTTTAGCGAAATTAATTGTCCATTTATAGCGGAGCCCCATAGCCATGGAAATTGTAAGAGAATCATGCAGTTTATTTTTCATGATCGAAACGGCTATCGGCATGGTTCGCGGGCGCGTACAACGAACACGATGACGACGAAATCGCCCCCAGCATGGCCATGCTCCAGAGATAGGTAGATCTGATTAGAGTTAATGTTATGGGAAAAATCGTTGCGTTAGACATCAATGTTATGGTCGATTGGAACTGTCAAAACAACAACATGGAAACGGAACTCCTAGATGGGATTTGAACCCACATTCTATTTTTACTGCCTTCGAAAACCTCGGAGAAACGAGAAACTTTCGCCTGTTTGTAGATTTCTGCAGACAAATTAAACAATAGAGTTGAGGGACTGATCGACTGATAGTTGTCACGCGGAAAATGTTCTTAAAACAAATATTAGCCCGAGGAGCAATGCTTCGAGGGCTATATGCTAGTTTTAAGAACATCTAATTTCCAAGTTCCGAGACAAAAAAACACTCTATTGTCTTCATTATTTACCACTAAATTTCCTTCCTTCTACGCATTCACAAAAGAGCATAGTGAATTATTTCCAACGTTTTAGGATGGAAGACTTGAAAGACGAAGTATATCGAATGTAAAACCAGACAAGAAACCCATAATTACAATTACGGCTTGTAGGGCTGCTTGTTTACAAAGAATTTAAATGGCCGAAAACTATTTTTCCTCGGACGGGCATCATGGACTGATAGTGTCTCCGGGGATGAACACAATCGAGCCGCGTGGTAAATTTAAACCAATCAAAATCTAGAAAATTTAGTTTTGAACTGTAATGGCTGATATTAGACGAGCAGTTCAGCCAATTAGATTGCAGCATTTACATTCCTATGCCAGTAGAATTCTACTAAATTTAGATATGATGACGTATTTTTTATTGTAAGATACGGAGCACTCTGTTAGAATGTTACTCCTTTCAAATAGATTGTGCAAACGTATCACTCAGTTTTTTGACTTTATTTTTTTTTCAAAATAGATATAGATAGCAAGCGAACTTTTCTCGTTTAGAAGTTTGGTGCAAGCCCCTGAGAATGGTGGGATAATTCGAATTTTTCCAAACTTTCCCCAATTTTTGTATTAGGCTATGGAAACATGCGCGGCATTTCACCGATGAGAAAACTCACTGGCCACTATTTTTATTTTCATTTCAGTGATCTCAAAACCCAATCGGTGAGTAAATTGCCGTTATTTATTAACTCACTGAAAATCGATGAAATATAGTAAGATTGTAAAGGAAATACGTGCATGTAGGTTTTTCCTGTACTGAAAGTTATCCCATGTCCAGTAAGCCATTAACATTTTCACTTTTCATTTTGGAGTAATGGATTTTAAACTCTTTTACACGGACCCGTTCACGTTTCGTTTGCGTGAAAAAATAATCCCAAGGACATTGACGAAGAAAAATACCACGAGTGATGTTCTTATTAAATAACCATTAAAGGAAAATTATTTGTCTGTGTAAAAGATCCCTTACATATACTGAAAAGCGTTTGCTTATACAACTTCCAAGTACATAGTATAATTATAGCTATGTTGCAAATGATCATTGTATAATTTTTATGCCAAGGGAAAGAAGAAAAATGATAAGCAATTATATATAAGGCGTTTTCTGTCCTCTGAGCACTCCTTTCTTCTTTAGAATGTGGACGACGCACATCTTCTAGCGAGTTCTTTTTTAAAAAAAAGAAAGTGTTTGAAGTTCTCAACCTCGTTCCCAGGGACTTCTGCTGGCCTTTAACGCAGAGGATTAACCCCCAGGAAGGTTTTACACCCTCAGAACGCGGATCCCTGAGGATTATCACTCTCCCATACGTGATTATTAGCCTAGTTTTACCCCTAGAGAGGTTTTGTACACCCCTCAGAACCCTGGCGATTATCACACTCCCATGCACGTCTTACACAAGATCATTTTTGTTACATTTCCTATATATAGAGCTATTACAGATTGAATGCCATATGTTAAGATACGTGTTCCTTTATTTCAGTAGAAATATATGTACGGGATGCGGTGGAGAGCTTGTTATGTTGGCAAGTAAATTAGAAAGCACACGTAATTCTAACTTCATAGACCATTTCGCTACCGAATTCAGACCATGCGATGATTAATTTGGGAGATTGCAATTGTCACAAGCAACTGAGTGCATGCGAGTATCTACGAAAAGAAAAAAAAAAGAAAATAATAATTGTAACCTCCCAAATGAATCATCACATGATCTGAATTGGGGAGCAACAAGGATGTAAACACTTTAGCCGAATATTACTAAAGCTAATGTTGATGTAACTGTTAATCTTGACCAACACATGGTGCGGTGTTGAAAAGCTTAACTTTTAACCTCATTCAATAGGCTGTTTGCACCCCAAGGTTCTAGAAGAGTTGGCCACAACTGTCTGGCATAAAAAAAAACAGATGTCGCTCATTTTTTTTCTGTTACAAGATTCGAAGTCAGTCTTCGTGAAAACCACTTTGGTAACTTAAAAAGACAATAAAAAGTCCTATGGCATTTTCTTTGCAAAGAGATTGTTAGTTTTCATTTAATTTATCTTTAAAAAGTTGATACAGTAAAAACCCGTGTGTAAGAACCTACATTTTCTCCAGTATGGCAAAACTGGTTCTTGCATTTTCGGGTAGTTATTAACAATTTAGGCTGAGTAGGTTCTTAATTAGGTTCATAATTTATATGGGGAGACAACGTTGTTGATTACTAGAAAAAAAATAACAAAATTGGGTTTGTTCCTTCACTATACAGCATTTATTCATAACTGAATTGCCAAAAGTCTAACAAAACTGACTAAACAATGCATATGTAATACAGCATTGACGGTAAAAGCATCTTTTCAACAAGAGCTGTATATGAAAATGTACCAGAACCCTCATATAACAACCTGCTTATATTTGCTTGACTAAACAGGTTCTAATATTTTAGGGTATTAAAATGGAAAATTTCTGCCAGCAGGTTCTTAAACCACTAGGTTCTTTCATGCGGGTTTTTACTGTATTGGTCGTCATAAAATAAAAGATCGTGCATGGGTTTTTATTGTAAGGACACGAAAGTCTTGCAACACAAAAAATGAGCGAA
Source organism: Blastomussa wellsi (assembly GCA_947652115.1). Classification (NCBI taxonomy): domain Eukaryota; kingdom Metazoa; phylum Cnidaria; class Anthozoa; order Scleractinia; family Plerogyridae; genus Blastomussa; species Blastomussa wellsi. The sequence goes on along the minus strand of OX393570.1, from coordinate 10,848,790 downwards.
ATCTGTTTTTCATGCCAGATCTACTAGACTGCTTTCAGGGAGACTATCTCTTAACACGTGAGGAAATGTAATTTACGCGTCGGGTAGAGATCCTTTATTAAATGAAAATTCATATTAATGATTATGCTGTATCAACTAGTAACCATCTGAAGCTGATCATTGCTCAATAGAATACCATAGCTAAAGGAACCGAAAACTTGGAACAATCCTCCAGCAAGATGCCGCCCGACGACTCCACGAACTACGCTACTCCCAGCAGCGGAAACTACATGCCACTCCACCCTCCAGGACGAAGGTGGGAAGTTGATCGAGAGCAAGTTAAAATCATAAAAGTTATTGGCAAAGGAGCTTTTTCTCAAGTTGCCAAGGCAACAGCATTGAACATACACCCTAACGAGGATCACCTCACGGTTGCTGTGAAAATGTTGAAAGGTGGGAAAAGAGTTTTTCCAATTTTAAATTAATTTTAAGTTTTCCAATTTTTATTTGAAAGACGGATGTTATTTTTCTTAAAGCGAATGCCCCGGATTCAGACAGAAAGGACCTCTTGGCAGAAGTTGAGTTGATGAAGGAACTTAAACCTCATCCCCACGTGATCAAGCTGTTAGGATGTGTTACTGCTACTGGTAAATCAAATACTGATTAAATAATATATAAAGCCTACATGAACTGACATAGTATAAAAGGCAAAACTTGATGAAGATACTGAAACCTAATCCGAACATGATGAAGCTGATGTGATATGTAACTGAGATCTGACTGGTGAAACTTCAATCAAGATACTGAAGCCTCATCCGCATGTGATCAAGTCTGATTTGATGTGTTCCTGAGGCTGTGCAATATAACACTACAACTAAAATTAACTCAAATAATTTTAGCATCTTTTCGCAACTTTTTGATTGCTTTTTGCTCGAACTTATGTTACTTCCACGTAAGCTCAGAATACACCGTATTTTCATTCGTCATTTAAAACAGAAGCCTTTATAAACATAATATAGAAAGTTATAAAGTGCCCACTGCGGGTAAAGCACGCGGCACTGTAACTGTATAAAGGTAATACAACTTTTCGTTCCTTATTCGTGTACAGTGTGATGTCAATTCCACCATCCATGATACCAGCCTGATAGTAGCTGACAGTTTTTCTCACCAACTTATCTTGTCCCGTTATTTCGTTAAATCTTTCCTGGTTTGAATTTTTGTGCCAGATCCACTGCTTGTTCTTATCGAGTATGTGCCGTACGGTGACCTGCTTGGTTACTTGAGGAAGAGTCGAGGACTCAAGGACACCTACTTCAAAGACCCCGATGTAAAGCCACAAACCAGTCTGAGTGCGCAACAGTTGATTGGGTTCGCTTGGCAAGTTGCTGATGGAATGTTTTATTTGTCATCGAGAAAGGTTTCATTGTTTTCTTTTTGTATTATGTAGGTCAGAACACGTTACGCTTACTATTAATAAAAAGCTTTACAGTGTCACGTTCATTGAAGAAAATAAGAATAATAGGATATAACTTTCTCTCAGATAATCCATCGTGACTTGGCGGCCAGAAATGTTCTTGTTGGTGAAGGAGAGAAGTGCAAAGTGACTGATTTTGGGATGGCAAGGAATGTTCACCAGGATGATATTTACACCAAACGAAGTCGGGTGAGAATTTTCAAAGAATCAAAACATTAATATTTCCGCCTACCGAATATGAATAAGTAGTCTTACCTTTGGTTTTTCTCAAAGGGTCGTCTGCCCGTCAAATGGACTGCTTATGAAGCTTTGTTATATGGAACATACACAACTCAGAGTGACGTGTGAGTACTGATATTTATGCATATTTACCTTGCATTGCTGAATGGGTTCACTGATTACTGTCAGTATCAAATGGTAACAAAGGTCTTACGAAATTGGTATTTGAAGCTTTCTTCGTAATATTAAAATGGTTCTATAAAGAGCGAAACATTGACCAATAAGTTAGTATTTGTTCCACTGCCAGTGGTGACTTTTTTGCTTTTTTGGCGGTCTATTGCACCAAACAGAAATTCCCCACCCCCGGGTGGCCCGGGACTCTTCATGAACCACGTGTACGTCGTATTGTGTACAAAATTGAGATAAGAAGGTTTACTTCTGTGCAAAAATTAAAAATCAGACGTTTCGTTCAAGAACTTTTACATAACTGTATCTTATGGAAGCGACCGCAACCTCGCTCGCTTCTCGCGACGTAGTAATATAGAGGATATTACATGGCCGCGCGGAGATACGAAATTTCTCTTCGAGTGTTATTTCACGAGTGAGCGCATCGAACGAGTGAAATATGTTTCAACACCAGAACAGAAATTTCGTATCTCCAAGCGACCATGTAATATTATTTTTATTATGTAAACACTTTTGCTGTGCAAGGCGCGATTAATTAAAACAGTATTTCATAACATAGCAACAGTGATATCTTCGAATGTGAAGATAACATTATATCTTCACACGTGAAGATAACATGTCCTCGCGCGAAAACACACCTGGTATTTCACTGCTGTTTATATAATAAAAGCGCTATCACTAACTGGTATTCACTTGGTTTCAAGGACCGACTTGTGGCACGTGCACTCAAGAATTTTAATGCTTTTTTCTAGACTTTTCATATTAAACAAGGGACACAAATAAAAACATTTTAGAAGAAAACTAAAGAAAAACTATTATAACTATAACCCGCACTTCTCGACAATTTCTCGAAAGAAAGCAGCTAACAGAACAAGATTACTCTTCTCTAGCATTTCGGGGGCAGGTATCTAGGATGGTAACAGGTGAAATTGAACCACTCTTTACCAACTCGTTCCTTTTGACAGTTGGAGCTATGGTGTGCTGCTGTACGAGATTCTTACTGTCGGTAAGCTTGATTGTAATTCATGATTGTAGTCCATTAAATATTATAGATTTTTTTGAGACCAAAGTAAACACACGAACGTAGAATTTGTGTTAACTATAATAGCGCGAAGGTAAAACGCCCGATTCCGCCAGCTTCGCGCGAAGTGTTTACTAAAAAAGGAACCTTTCATGTCTCTTATAATGTCCTTTTGTGGGGTACCATCTATTTAACAAATATATTCCATGTTGCCGTGCGTCTGTTAGACTACAGCACGCTATCTGTCTGAGACAAACGCGAAGAACAATGTGACAACAACACACGCATGAGAAGGTCAAGACGTAGCTAATCAATCGAACGTAATCGAGTGCTTGAGTTCGTATGGTTCGAAAATCGAACTCAATCGGGCCGAAACATTTGCGTAAGAGTTCGATTGCGTTCGATTGAGTTTTAGTTTCGAATTATTCGAACCCAATAGTGTGGTTAATGGACAACTGGCTTTGAACAATCCCAAAAGACGTTGGCGTGCTGCAGCACTGAAGATCAAAGTGACAAGATCGAAAGCAATTAACGAGGGCTTTAAATCAAGCAGGTGAATCGTATTTGAAATAAGCCCGAAACAAGCAGCCGGCGCCGGTTCCCGGGAACTTGTCACCTATTCTGACATAAAATTGCCAAGAGCAATTTACCTTCAGTTTGTTTATTCGTTATTCTGGGAAATATATCCGCAACTGTGATACTCGCATCCATCCATTATTGGTATTTCCAGTCAATGCGTGAGATCGAGCATGAATCCAAAGTCGACCGTTCCAGCCTCAAGTCGAACGCAGGGTTCGATTGCTCCTTTTTTATGAGAGTTCGATTATGTTCCATTGCCGAATTCAATCGAACTTTTTTTTGGTTCGATAAGTTATGTCGGGTAAGGTCAGAGTTGCACGAAAACTAATTGTTTCTGCCTTCTCTGTTGTGACTAGAGGGGCTACTTTCATGAAGAAACAAGCTCGTCCTCAGAACGTTTTTCCATAGCATTTGGAGGGGCGAATTCTGAGGGAAAAGCGCCTGGGGACGAGGTTTGTCACGGAACAAATAATATAATGGTTGCAATAATAATGCCCAGTTTTAATTGTTACCACGCATGTTACTTTAACTCATCTAGGTGGATCTCCATATCCGGGAATTAACGCACGACTAATCGCCAGGAAACTTCAAGAAGGATTCAGAATGCCAAAACCAAAACATGTGGATGACAAACTGTAAATGCATGCATTGTTCAGTAGAGATTTTAGTGTGTAGTACATGCAGTAATGCGGTATATTTTCGAGAGCCCTGCTGCGGAGTTTGATGAGCGTGCAAATGAAGTACGAATGTGCAGAGAAATAGACTCAGTCTTAAAACTGGAACCCAGTGCAGGAGGATTTCACTTGATCTGTTTAACTTGTTTCCCAATTTTTTCCCAATAATTCAAGCAGTCGTACAGCTTCTATTCATTGAGTTCTCTTCAGCCCGATTTAAGTATGTAGATTACATTATTGTTTGTGCAATGCATTCTTTCCTTTTCCCGGTTGTTTTAACCGTGATCTAAAAATATTATGTCTTTCAAACTCAAGACACTACTGAATTGGGAATAGGGTCACATTTACTAATATAATATGTATCCTATAGATGTTGTTTTTTCTTTTCCCTGTTGCTAATGATTTATATTTCTCAGATACCAGATTATGCTGTCGTGTTGGGAAGAAAATCCAAACGACCGACCAACCTTTGCCAAACTTAAAGACGCGATGAAAGATATGGAGAGAAACCACAGGGTAATCTTATTAATGGACCATGCAACTTAATTTCAGTTAAAATAGATAACTTTTTTTAACAAGAACAGAGAAAAGCGAAATAAACAAATCGAAATCGCTCATAAATTATGCAAAAACACTGAAAAAAATAAACAATAAGCCATTTTACAGTTCTGTGCTTAGTTACCAAGCCTTTGTGTGGAATTGAGGCTGAAGGTGACCTTGAATAGATACAAACCCTCTTGCTTTTAATATGTAAATCGTTTTGTTGTTATGCTAAATAGTTTGTGGTCTCTATCATGACAAGGTAACCCGGAGCCTCGCTTTCATACAGAGGCCTGGTTACATTTCACAGAACTGTAAAATGGACTATTGTTGTACATTAATTCCATACTAGAAACTATCTCTACATGGTAACTGTCTCCCTTTCATACAAGAGCTTACTAATTATTTGAATTGCCTTTCTGTTACAGACGTACGTAAACCTCAGGCAGTATGATAACAGTTTGTACGCAAACGTCGAGGATCTTGCAGCTGATTGACCTTTTTACGGGCTTATTTTGTTATTTTCTTATTTACATGGCCAAAAAAAACTCTGTTATCAACCCTCCATTGATTTGTTCTCTTCCACACCCGCTTTTAGGCTAGTCAGTCCTGAATGTTATGCTCCATGACCATGCAGTTAGTTTTTCTTGGTTTCTTAACAACAACAGTAGTATTCTTCTTTTCATTTGCTTAAATTTGAAATTAACTGCAATGATCATTCTTGACTTTCATCTATATCCGCAGTTCAAATCTGAATTATTTCATAAATACTACACGTCATGTCACTCCTCACGGGAAAATATGAACTCAATAAATTGACCTCGCTTACAATATGTGGTTTCGTAGCTCAGTTGGTAGAGCATCGCACCGGTATCGCCGATGTCCCGGGTTCGAATCCCGTTGAAGCCTTTATATATTTATTTTTTTTTTCAGGCTTCTTAGCTTCTTTCCAATTGCTTAAATTGGAAATTAACTGCAATGATCATTCTTCACTTTCAACAACAGTGTTGCAATAAATACAAGATAATAAAAAACGGCAATGTTCTCCCGGGAAAAAATTAAAAAGAAAATAACCGAAAAGACAGCAAGTAACTAACATCAAACATTTAATACTAATTTTCTCTTTATTACTGAAAAGGTAAGCCCAAACTCCTTCCATCATCTCTAAGGTGCCCCCTAATAAAATGCGCACGGGAACGCTTCCCCAAACCGGGTTTAATAGCAAGTATGTTTTTTTTTCTTTAATAAATATGCTAACAGTAGAAGAATGAAGAAGAATATTTAAGTTCCTTTTTTACTTATTAGAAGTTATGCACTGCCTCAAAAAATTAGGATACCGAAAAGTATCCAATGAGTAACAACCGTCCTTTTTTGTGTGCCACAAACGTGTAGCATTTGTACACCAATCGCCATTAGTTAAATAATATGTTTTTATTCTTTTAAGTGTATTTCGGGATTGATACAGGAATTTATTACTTAGCGCGTATAGAATAAGGGTAATCTATTAAGCCTGGTTCACATTAGCGACACAAGGACGACATAACGACAAGGTAATAACGACACAGTGGGATCATTGTCATGAAGCTACATGAACATAACGGCATCAGGAAAATATTGACCATATCTTTAATTTATGTCGTTATGTCGTTGCGTCGCTAGCCTAGTGGGAACCAGGCTTTAGAAACGACTCATCATTTTGGGTGAAACTAGTTTTGCAGGTGTCTGCTATCGGAACTGTTTTTTAGTGTTAAGTGTTAAGTTATTGAAAGGGTTAATGATTTAATACATGTAAAATAATAAGAGAATAAAATGACTCTTATTTGAGCCCTCGTAATGTCATTTGCAGCCGACAAATTCTCTACTTTTGTTATGATAACAAAAGTAGACAATTCATTCCCTTAAGAAAACATTTACAATACATGTAAATCTTAAAGTCAAGTGCTAGTTCGACTGTAAATACTGATAAACTTCGCTTACATTCACTTAAATTCTTAGCTTTAACAACACCAGCGAAAAGGTCGCTCGCTCGAGTTTTTGGTCTATCGCCCCATGTAAGGTAATCCATGACAGTCTTGGATTCTCGATTCTACACTGGATTCCGGATTCCAAGGCCTGGATTCGGGCGGGATTTCATATCGGTGGATTCCGGATTCCACAAACTACTGGATTCCAGATTTTTTTCTGGTTTCACGCGTTCTTTGCATTTACTGTTGTAGGATTCTGCTATTAAAGTACACGTAACACAAAAACATGCTCGTATTTTCGCCTATAATAATGAACATTTTAATGCTTAAAAAATGACAACTTCTTGGTATACAGGTCTGTGAAGATTAGAAGAAGTCCATGTCCATTGAAGACGTATTTGAAAATCAGGCCAGTCATTAAATTCACTTCTTATTTACCCATTTCCGGTTTTCTACATAACAATTTCGCATTCCCCATTCCGCGTTACGTTGTAGTAATATCCATCTCGTTCTTTGCTTAAGTGATGTTATTTTGTTCTTGGTTCCTTGGCGCGTTATGATGACTTTGCAAATGTATTTTCAAACCGTTATTTTCTTTCCAAGCACTCAGAGCGAAGAACGTACTGCGGCGAGCATCACCAAAAAAATGAGCAGCGAGCCAATGAATCTAGCCTGTGAACATGCTCTCTGGTGAGGATGGTGGAAAGAGAAGGCGAGGGAATGATGACGAAATATGGTAGGGGTGAGGAGAAAGGAGGGTAGAGGAGAGAGCCCAACCGGTACCCCACCCACTGGCCCACTCACGTCTAGTTGGAGCCTGTTCACTGGCTAGAACGAATGGATACGAATGAACGAACAAGCGCGCCTGGGGAAGCAAATTGCTATTTGCTTCGTTTTAATATTTTCACGGTTCACCGACATCTAGACAGTTGCTATGGCAACGTCACAATGGAGACCATGTGCTGTGGGATTTTTCGGAGGAAATCATTCTAGCCTGGCACTGCTGCTGCTGTTCAAGTGCTCATTGTTCATAGTTTTTATTCAGTCAACTTTTTTTCCGATACAGTACGTAGCCTATTAACGTATTGTAAAAAAAAATAATGGAATGTTATTTAGCTTCGGTAGCCTTTATCCCTCAAAGTTGAATTTTTAGGTGCCTGGCTCTGCAATAGGGAGGGATCAGGTTTCCTCCAAAAAAGAGGGTTTTTCCTGGCGGGCAGCCAGCACGTTGGTTGATCACGTATATACTGTTCTCACGGGATTTTGACATGTATCTGTAGTTTTTCCTTACAAATATCAATAGATCGGGTCCGTTGCGTGCCTCAATCCTGTGCAGCAACAAGTTACCACTGAAGAGTTGGTCTTGTTTGACTAATGCGGGGAATAGGAGAAACGAAAATTGAAAAGCTTTCTTTGTGCCGAGCGGTCGCTCGCATGTTCGTTTGTTCTGCGCGCTTGGAAAAGAATTGACCGACCTTCAACTCCCAAACAGTCCCCTCAAGGAAATCGAAACGAAAATACTTCCAGATATTGGCCGGATAACGGGACTTCTTCATTGGTAATTTACATGTAATTTATGTCGAAAATATGTGACTGAACAAATTTCGGGAAAATTCAACGGGTTTCAAACTGTAAACCGTCCTTTCGTTGAATTATTGAACTTTTCTAGTCCTGAAGTTTTCACACGTTGAGATCTATATGTCCAAAGAGATGTTTATTTAAAATTTCACATTGATTCACAACACCAGGAGCCCATGAGAAGGAGCCTCCATCTCCCACACTGACCGTCTGAGTCAACCCTGTCCCGTATCTTTCTATTTTTAGAAGCATTACCCACGGTGGTTTTCGCGGGTGTTTTTTGTAATGGCCAATCATGTGAGAGCTTACTGTTCTAAAAATAAAAAGATGCGGGACAGGGTTGACTCGAGGGCAAAGTACGAATGGAGGCTCCTTCTCATGGGCTCCTGACAACACATTACATTCCGAATACATACACAGTGTACATACCTTTCCTCTCGACCTTTTTTGTGCTTCCTCGTATAGCTTGAACGTTTAGAAACCGTACAAGATCAGATAGAACCAGATATCGACAGAGAAATGACTGTCGAAAATCCCTCGGAGACCTTGCCGGAAAGACGCCGCGCCGCACCGCGCCCTTGCATGTCACTTATTTTTGACAGACACTGGTATGGTTATAACAGTTCCTTAGCGCTTACCACTTGCAAGAAAAAAATGGTTATTCTGAGATGAATTCAAATGATACGGTTCATTGCGGTGGAATTTTTCGGGGAAAAGGTAATACCTTCCGAAGCATTACGTTTTTCGAGTCGAGTTGACTTGAATTTCCGGACATTTATCCGATCCATTTCATTGTTGAAGAATAGTGCAGTTCCATTTGTCTAAAAACTTGCACTGAAAATTCCGTTCAAATGGTTAGAACTTCCTGTCTGTCGACCAGCTTCTTTCTTTTCCAGCTGGAACAGCTGAAAGTCGCCTGTCATAAGCATTATGGGACACGGGAAGCCAATCAAACCGATTGGGAGTGGATTTCAGCAGCTGCAGCAAGATTCCGGATTACAATTTTAGGCGGGATTCTGGAGTTGAAGAGCTGGATTCTGCATTCCAAAGCCCAGGATTCCGGATTGCATAGGCAAAAATGTCTTGGAATCCGGAATCAGGATTACCTTACACGGCCGTTCCATGTATGACGAAGCATCAATAAATTACACTTGTCGGAAGCGTATGAAAATTTACTCTCATGGAAACGTCATAATTAACAGACGTCCTGGACGTTGAAAGGTTTCCTTTTGGAAAATATTGTTTAATCGCCAAAAACGTACATTGGAGTTTAATTCTCTACGGTAAATATTTTAAAAGTAGGCAAACTTTTTGTTGTGTGTCGATGAGAAAAAGCAAAAAGCAATCGATACTGGACACTGCACCATGCAAACAAGTGACGAGAACAATTTGAGATGGATATAACTGCTTTAATCAATCGCCATTTTTTACAAGGAGGAAACGTTTGATTGAGGTAAGGTTGTTAGCAAAACGATTATTCATACTCTGGGTGACTTTTACGCTTAACTTGCATTATATTGCGTGACTCGAGTGAAGTAAACATCACGAGTGTGATTTCACTCTGATTAATTATTCTCCAGCAGAAATATAAACATGGCGACATTAACGAAGGCTTAGTGAATTTTGCGTAGTGGCTGCAGCAAACAAGCCTCTAAAATTTCTTGTGACTAATAACAACATTTGAGTG
>OX393570.1:10748889-10833889 GCA_947652115.1 Blastomussa wellsi | reverse complement strand
CTGGGCCTTCGAGAACTTGTATTGGGTTCCACACGATTGTTGTGCCTTCGTTGGACTGGAAGGTTTTCTGGGATTCGATTTGCAACACCAACCCTCCAAGCTTGTCGACACCGTCGAAAGCCACAAGCCAGAAAAGTTTCCGACCAAATTTGTCTTCCTCCTTGCGGAAGAAGGCCGAGCATTCGTGGAGGATTTTTCGCAGACCTTTTGTCGCCCAAACAGAAACACATCCCGAAGAACTTGGTTCCCCGAATGCTTCTGCTACTTCTGCAAGTGCGTTTTCGTCTTCGTCGTTGCGAGGTTCTTCCCCATTGGTGGTGGGTTCGGGGTTTGCCCTGGCTGCTCCTTCGTTGCGAGGAGGGTACTCCTGCAAGACAACCCGATATTGCTCTTCTTTCGCGCGAAAACCAAGAACTTTCCATTTCCCACTGCACTGCTTTTTCCCACTTGGTTGGGTCCTCGACATTCGCTGGAGTGGGGCGCACGTGGACTCCAAAGATCCGGCCTGTTGTTGTGTGGCCGCCCCACGCGGCGAAGATGTGGCCTTGTGGTCTGTCCGCGAGAACAAGGCACCTTGTCGAGGATGGCGGCGAGGTTTTGCCACTGGTTGCTGGGCGGTTGGACCACAAAGAGCCCGTTTTGTTGTTCGGCGTCGACAGAAACCCGGGCCAAGACTTTCTCGATGCAGGTGGAAGCTTTCTCGTTCGACAGTTCGTCGAGTGGGAGGCCGTACAAAGTGGTTTCGATTCGAGTACAACCTAGACCTTGTACGTCTGGGTGTAAGAATGTTTGGCGGAGCCGCTGGTTGGGGCAAACGGCGTATTCTGCCAGGTGCCCGCCAACAGGCTCGCGGATTTCTCCTGCCTCGAAGTTCTAAACGACTTTGTTGTAGATCTTGTTTCGAGTTGTGCACTTTTCTTGTTGTTGCGTGGTCTCGAGCCAAATGCAGCAGTGCTCCCCGACGCTGGTGGTGTTGTCCAGGAGCCGGTGGCTATTTTCTCCCATTGCGGCGGAAAAACTCCCTGCCGTGTCGAATCCAAGGTTGGCCACAAGAGCTTTGCGATCCAAAGTGCCCGAAAAGTCTTGTGTTTAGTCGATGCTGTAGATATCGTAGCCGAAGCCCCCGATTAGACGATTTGCGAAAACCGGCAGCGCCTGGTCCAACTCTTCCATTGGGACTTCGGAGACGTCGCATTTCGCCACGAAATAGCCGGCGATCTCTTTCCCGGGGTGTAGACCAAACCAGCTTCTTTTTGCCATGCGCAGGGTGTTTTTCCTCTCTGGTAGACGCACTGCTCTCTGGCAAGCAGGCCAAACACGTAGAGGTCCTCGATGAAAGGCAGAAGACCAGCCAGTGGCCGAATGTTCGTGCGACCTTGGTTCCCTGCAAGATAGTCGACCTTGGCGATGGCGGGCAGAAGATTGCTTTCGTACGCGTTTTCGAGTAGCAGGTGGTAGGCAACAGATTTCTCGCACCGCCGGCCCATACTATCGAAGGTTTATTTTGTTGCCCCATTGCTACCACGGTGGAATGCAATCTTTGCCGCTGCGCGTGCTGCTGCGAACTCTTCTGGGGTTGCGCCGGTGATGTTCGTTGCCGCTACTGGTACTTTGCTTTTGGCCTCTGCTGCAGCTCTGGTTTCTGCTGCAAGTTTGGCGCGGGCTATTTTGGCTTTCTCTGCGGCCTGGAAGGCCTCCCCTGCTGCTTCTGCTTCTTTTTCCAGTGCAGCTTTTTCTTCTTCTTCCATTGTTCCTTCCCCATCCCCTGCAGCTTTTTCTTCCCGTATTGCTTTCTCTTGTAGTTCGAGGCTGTACGAAGCACAAACCTCTTTTTCCTTTTCTGCTGCTGCGACAGCTTCGGCAAGTGCAGACAATGTGGCTTTTGGGGGTTTTGCTTCTTATACGTACAGCGCTGCGGGCCTCGAGAAAAACAAAGCCGCATTGTTGGATGTTTGGAGGACTACTGTTTCGTTGCCAAAATTTTCGAACAGTTGGGAAGACATTTTTTGTATACTTCCGGCAAAAAAATTGTTCAATTGGAGGATTTTGGCAACCTATTATGTTTGTTTTGCGTGTTTTGTACTCTGCAGAAAGGCACCTGCTGTCGGGCAAAGCACCACCTTGAAGTGTATCTTCGAAAAAAATAGCAGCTCTTGTGCCAAACAAAGTGGTATCTGTATTGTTTGTTGCAAGGCAAAAGTGGTATTTGTCCTGGCTTGTGGCAATGGAAAAGTGGTATTTCTCCTGGCTTGTGGCAATGGAAAAGGAGTATTTGTCTGGCTTGTGGCAATGCAAAAGTGGTATTTGTCTGGCTTGTGGCAATCCAAAAGTGGTATTTGTCTGGTTTGTGGCAATGCAAAAGTGGTGTTTGTCTGGCTTGTGGCAATGCAAAAGTTGTATTTGTCTGGCTTGTGGCAAGAAAAAAGTTGCCGAAAATTTGGATGCGGGGAAAAAAGTGCGCTCTCCTAATTTACCTATTTTAAAGCCCCCAACGTTTTCGTGCGTTGGGAGGTTTAAAATGAAGATCAGATGAAGATCAGGTGGTATTTGTCAAATCGCGCTATTACTACTACTTCGCAGTTAATGAAATTTTTAAAACTGCGAAATATTGTCTCATCAATGTTTGTTGGGTGACTACTTCGCAATTAATGAAATTTTTAAAACTGCGAAATATTCTCTCTCAAAAATTTGTTGGGTGACTACTTCGCCGTTAATGAAATTTCAATAACTTGGAAATATTCTCCCACAAATTTGTGTTGGATGACCACTTCGCCGTTACTGAAATTTGATTTACCGCGAAATCTTCTCTCACAAATTTTTGTTGGATGATTACTTCGCCGTTAATTAAATTTCAATAATTGCGAAATATTCTCTCACAAGTATTTATTGGGTGACTACTTCGCAGTTAATGAAATTTTTAAAACTGCGAAATATTCGCTCATCAATGTTTGTTGGGTGACTACTTCGCAGTTAATGAAATGTTAAAAACTGCGAAACATTCTCTCTCCTTTTTGTTGGACGACTACTTCGCCTTAATGAAATTTCAATAATTGCGAAATATTCTCTTCTAAATGTTTGTTGGATAACTACTTCGCCGTTAATGAAGTTATGAGAGCTTAAACATATCTTGCAAATACAAATGAGCCAAAACAAACCGCGCGTACGAAACATCTTGCAGATTACAGAAGTCAAACTACAAAAGGGGAAACCATTCAGACGTATGACCTATATACATCTGCATGGCGGCTACAATGTTATGGCTTCATGTTACGCCTCCAGATAATACAATATATAGTGCCATTAAGAAACTAATGAGAAGCAAAATAGCTCGGAGGACCGAATTAATATTGACGGCACATGAACAAATGTCACGAGCGATCGGCTCGTCCGCATAACGCAGTTGGATATGTCCAACTATCGCATTTCCCTGCCACGAAGAATCGCTGCTTGAGGATTGTTCATCGCTCGAAATGGATGCTGAGGAAGGCATTTCTGTCAGACACAATTGAAATTTAGCCCATGAAAATACAAGCTACAGTCCTCTGACCATGAGAAGTTCACTCAAAAGCAACAGGAAACTCTGTGTAAACAGCACGCTGGAACCACCAACTACGTCATCACCGCTTAATTCGTTCCCATTCTCCGGAACCCCCTATTCACGTATTTCAAGCAGCAAAAAACCGGATTTTCTTTACTTTCCACAAAACTTCTTTTGTCATTTTGGAATAAGGGTACAAAATACTACAAAATTGTGCAATTTTTTTTTCACTTCATAAGTGGAATAAAGGACAAATTTCAGACTGTAGCGGAGTGGCAATTACAGTAACAAAGATGTGCAAATTTCTCATGCAAATTTAATCAACTCTACCGTAATTCGCTTCAATGGTTCTGTTCAGCCTCGATTTTAATGTAGACAAGGAGGTTGGTTTCTGCATGAAGTATAGGATCCCCCGGTAGTGTAGTAGCTCTCGTACGCTTGTATTTCTGCTTGTAGCAGTTGCTGTTGTTTTAGGGGCCAAGGGCACTGTTCCTGTTGTTTGTTATATTTTGATAATAACTCCACTCCTCAATAGACTAATTTCGATATTTTAATATTCAGCCTAAAACAATAGACATCAATGCGAGGCTCCGGGGAATAAATCCCACAAACTCTATAATTTATACCCCGGAGCCTCGTGCTGAGGTCTATTGTTTTAGGCTGAATTTTAAAATATCGAAATGGGTCTATTCTTCTACTTTCCAGTGCATATATATGAGGCACGAAGCATTCATTAACAGCCTAGAAAAAGAAAGGAGAAAAAGCAAGAGAAAAGAAGAGAAAAGAAAAAAAAAGGAAATAAAATATTACCATCCCACAGAGCATCGAACCTTCGACGCTCCGATCTCAGGTTAGAAACTTTCCAAAGCACAAACCTGTCGTAGACACATTTATACAAGGATAAATAATATACATAAAGCTACGACAGATACACACAACGAACCGGTGATTGACTGTTGGCTCAAACTAGGTTCCCAGTGAGGTTCGATCAGAAGGAATGAGACGTTATTTGATCTGGAGGAGGCTTGGTTTTCTCACCAAATGATTTGTTTTACCGGTTATATGTCTGTATGCCGAGAAATCGAGGGTACACCGTGATTAAATGCCCAAGAGGCCACACCGCGACGGAAAGAATGTCCTCGATAAGAAGAAGCGTGAGGAAGACCGGCAGCTGTAATAGCCCGACGGAACGCGGCTATGAAGCGATCCTGAGTAAGAATATGAGTGCCGAAATGGCTGGGCAAAACAAATAAGGCGGACCGAGAACTAGCGGGAACGAGAGAAACCATACGTTGATATACGGAGACTGGACATATGGGAGAGCCGGGCAGTCGTAACAAAGGAATATGTAACTTGCGCTCTCCGAACTGAATAGTCTTGGTACACTTAAAAGTAACAATTAATCCATGTTGATTTGTTGCAACATCGCTCCGCGTAAGATTACGCGAAGGGTCAAAACACTTACGCGAACGAGGTACTATACTGATAATGCTAATAAATCTAGGTAAAGGAAACAAACAAACAAAAAACGAAAACAAAACTGTGTGATAGAAACTATTGTCTGATACGCTCGAAGTGAAAACTGACTCGAACTGAAAGATGAAACTTCTATCACCTGATACTAAAGGGAGTGTGTTGCGCAATTAATCCCTTTGAACACGTGCTTGTCCAAAGGGGGTAAATTTGCATTTGAATGTATGAGTTTTGTGACTGCTGACCGGTTAGTTACTTGCGTGACCGATCTGGCAAAGAATCAGTAATGCCGTGTCTAATTTAACATGGCGACGTTTATGACTATTTGAACTCATGGCCACAAACGCGTGAACTTCATTCCAAGAGCGGCCGCGTCAACAACATTGACAGCGATGCAAGTTTGCAATAAGCTGATGATGGCGAAAAACGTTCATTCATCAAGCTGCTTCACATATTTTATGCTGTTTCAGATACTTCCGCATGCAGGTACGCCTTAGTGATTTAGTTCATTTCACATCGGTTATACATGTAATGATAATTATTGTCACAAGCAATCACAAATTGGAGTTGTTTCTGTAAACTGCAAGGCACAGTGTTAACTTGTTAAAACGAGTGTGATCATTGAAGTGAACACCGATAGCTATTTTATGGATTTATAAAGCGATGTTCAGAAATTTTCATGTGCCATTCGGCTCTCTACGACAACTGATGATACGCGACGGTTCAATTGATTCACAACCCTCTTCCATTGTCAAGCAAAGTTCAACATTGGAAGAAACGGATCCTGTGTACAATAGGCGGCCTTGGTCAATATGCCGGTCGATATATCGGTCGATTGTCGACCGAGCATCAGTCGATAGTCGACCAATGGTTGACCGAGTGTCGGCCGACTATTGGTTTTGTGACGGTCGAAATGTCGGTCGACATATCGGCCGATGTCCCGTCCAGCATGCAATGTCTCGATTAATATATCGGTGAAATTTCGGTGAAGCATCGATGGAGTATCGGTAAAGTATAGGTGGAATATTGTTGATGTATCGGTGGAATATCGGCCAGAAGTATCGCTGGAATATCGATAAAGTATCGGTGGAATATTAGTGAAGTATCCGTTAAATATCGGTGACGTATCGCTTGGATATCCTTGAGATATCGGCGACTGGTATCGGTGGGATATCGAAGTAGTATCGCTCCTACCCATAATAGGGACTTAAAGCAAATCGGTACGGGCGACGGTACCACGGCGACAGGAGGTCAATAATTCCCTGAGCATCTAACTATCTATCGCTTTATTAAAAGAACTCATGACGCTGTTTAAGAACTGCCAATAATACGATTTTATGATGAGAAACTTCCCAGCGGTACTATTTCGTACCGTAAGGTTAGAAATGTAAAAAAAAAAAAAAAATGCGGTCACTGACTTCGTTTTGGATATGACATGCCCAGAAGGACACCCTAAATCTGAATAATCGCGCTTCCTTGGCGAATATGGCTACAGTGTCTGTAAGCCCAAAAATATTGCAAATAAATCTCTGAGGCGAACGTATCTCTCACAAATGTTGTTTAAGTGGTCCTGTTTAAAACGAAAGGCCCACAAAAATTGATCATGATTGAAATTTCGCGACTACAGTCAAAGTTTTGTTTTAGCTCATATCTTGGCTATGGAAAGGTATTAGTAAGTAACGTAACGTAACGTAACGTGGTGTAGTTTGTTTTTAAGAGACCGCCTCAATTTGGAGGAAATCGAGAAAATCTATTTTAATTAGCTCTCGGCGACTTCAAAACAACCAAAATTTGAGACAAAATTAGCCGTTCGCAAAACTTCGCTGGCATGCAAAAGGAACGAAAGTTAGGAAAAATCTCTTCTGATTTACCTATGCAAGAAGTGCTTCTTTCAGTCTGGTGATAAATTTTAATCTTGTGGATCACCTGGAAGATAAAAAATAATCATTTAGAGCCGATCTTATTTAGCCGATAAACTGATTTACATTTCACCGTGACGTCTCGAATAATTTTTTAACCATGTGCTACGCCGTCGTTTCTCCTAAAAATTGAGCTCTAGGGTATCTAAAGATCGTACTAAAATATTTGTAAAAACTGGCTTGGGTTATTTAGTCTGCGCTTCCCAGAAGTCTCCAAAGTGGAACTTACTTATTGAGCCCCATACTTATTGGTGGTTTTCTCTGTCACGATATCAAAGCCTAAATTCGAAACAATTCAACTACAGAAGCTTAGAATTTCGGAAAGTGTAGATGGAAAATAAACAAAAAAAATTCTCCAAGTCTCAGGCCTGTGCGGTGTGCCGTTCGCGAGTTATTTGCCTAAACGGTCGACGCAAATTTACAAAGCTCAGTATGGAGACGCCATATTTGTGTCCTTCTGCGCCTTGTTTCTTTTCCCCTCATTTTCATTTTCGTGTTCAGGGACAAAAGAGGCTCCCACTTTTTAAGGCGATTGTCGTTGTATTGTTTTCTATTACATAGATATGTTTTAAATATAATATTTAGCATTTAAGCAACAGAAGTTAATTTGAAGTTTATTTTAAGAGCTATCTGGCCTTAGGCCTAGTATCAGGCTCTAAGGGTGTCTCTTTAGCAATAACTTTGAAATTGGTCCAAAAACATTGAGTCCAAAATAAACGTGCCAGCTTCTCTGTTCCTCTTTCACAGAAAGTGCGTTTCTCGCTATCGATGTGTCCATTTTTTTTTTCAAGAAGCTATTTGTCGATATTCTTCTATGAAAAAACTTAATGATGAAGGTATCAAGTTTTGTGCTCTTTGCACATTGAAAAGCCATTTGACAAGCCTCTTTCCAGTTCTACATTTTCCAGTTATACATCGGCGAAACAGGGAGACGACTTGGCGACCGATTCCGAGAACACCTTCGTGACGCGGAGAAAGACGACAAAAATGCATCGAAACCGGTCGCGAGACACTTCAATCTGCCAAATCATTCTAAGCAACATTTGGCAGTCTGCGGCCTTTCCCTTCACCAAGGAAACACGGAAAGCCGTAAAACTCTAGAACAAAAATTTATTTTTCAAATCGGCACTCTTAATCCTCACGGTATCAACGAACGCTTTTCATTCAACTAATTTATTCCGTTGTTTTCACGTTACCAGGCACCAGCCAATAGCGAAGCTCCATCTTTCTGTATATAAAACACACACGACCCACAATTCCTTGATTCGCTCCGACGAAGGACTAACGCTCGAAACGTCAGCAATTGAATCTCTTTACGGTGGCCAATTGACATTATCAACCCAGTTGATGAAACCAAATTATATTGTTATACTTCCCACCGACGCAGCACCACAGTTTCTTTAGAAACTTACCCCCTCTTTCCAGTTGAGCTCTTGTTTTGTCGTAAGAACGATGTCTTCCTACCACTTTTGTTGACTTTGGTTGGGTGATTCACGTTTTTCTGATACAAGTTTCTTATATACTAGTCCACTTGTTTTTTTGCATTTTAAAAATTTTGTCAAAAAACCTTTCATGTTTAAAGTGCTATGAAATGAAAAAACGAGCTATGAAAAATAAGCTTATTTGAAAGGCCTTTAAAAATGAATAAGAATGGTGTTTTCCTTTTTGTGATATGTCCTCCCGTTCCAGAGATATTCAAGATTTTCGAATTATGTAAATTAGGTACTGATGATGTCATAAGGTGTGATAATATGGATGTAAGAACACAAAATATAGCATATCTCTGCAACTAATGATGCAATGTAATTGGAACTTTGCAAGCACATTGCACTCTTTTTGGAGAAGTTTGATTGAAGAAATGATACCAGGAAAGGATAAAGGTCGGACTGTTAGATTGTGTATAGTTTGGAAGGCAGTGAAAGAAAGAAACTTTCCGGAGTCATCCATTCAATGTTCTACTTTTGTTATTTTTTGGGGAACCAATCCTTAAGGAAAACTGGTCTATTCTCAACTTTTAAAAGTGAATTGTACCATATTTCAAGGATTTCTTTGAAAAAAGGATCCGATACTTTGATAATGTTACGACTGTCTTTTATGTTAAGATTTCCAGTTAGTGTTACTTCACCTCCATAATTTTCAAGTTGAGTCGAAAAAACTTTTCCAGTTTCCACAGTTTACCTTATCCAGACATTTTTTTATTAATGTGGCTTTCAGAGATCGATTTATCATTTATCATCACATTTCTTTTTATTTTGTCACCTTTGTCATTCCATAAGAAGTTATAGAACATTACATTAATATCCTTTCGTAATGTGTTTGAAGAGGAGAACAAATGTATAGCTTTTGTGAAGCTATGAGACTTTTTAAAACATTAGTTTTTCCTTAAAGACCGAGCCTGCGAAGTTTCCAGCATACCAAAATCAACTCATTTTTTTTTTCTATTTTATCTTTGTAGTTCAAATATATAGTCACATCAGGGTCTGTTGACAACCATACCCCTTATGCTCTGACTTTTTTCGGCCATTTGAAGTCCTACAAATCCAATCCGCACTTGCACCAATCCACAAAGCTTCTGTCTTTTTGCGATCAAGTCTGAGGCCGGATATGTTACATATTATATTAAATTTAGCAGGCCTAGCGAATTTTGATTTCAAAATTTTATGACGTCACATGAAAACCAAGAACAGAAATAGGAGAACCAAGCACGCACCCAAAGTACAAACAAGAGAACCATGCCTTTCATTTTTCATGGTCAAAATGGCATGACTCGCGGGCGCGTCGAAAGTACGTACGTACGTAGGTACGACGTCGTCCCAAATATCAATATGATAAATAAGGACATAACATAATTCGCGGAATGTGTCTACCTTGCAAAAGCAGTTCTTGGCCTAGATCAGATAATTCTTTGTTTTTATTTCGTGGTATTCTATTGTCGAATTGGTTTCTGTTTGCCATCAGGTAAATCCAGCATTTGGCTGTAATAAACTGAGTGTTCATTCTGCGTACCATTCCTGAAAGATAAGATATATAGGCATGTTTAGAGTCACACACAAGTAAATATTTGTGTTTTTACTGGGCTTCTGTTGTTTCAAATTGTTTTCATTTTTAATTTCCCTTTATGGTTTGAATTAAAGGGTTTCAGCCCTACCAATCTTCCATTACTAACGAACCAATGAATATGTAAATGAGCCAGTACATGAATGAGCTAACTCAAAGAGCGTTTGATTTTTCATAGCCTCCGCTCAAGCATGAATAAAAAAAGTATGAGTGGAAAAACCAATAATTTAATAATGCTACCATAACTATTTTCTCTACTCTTTTTTAGCGAGAAATGGACTTATTTTTGTTATTTAATTTTATTTAAGTTCTTTTCACATTTGAATCGTTTTTAGTCAGTGTCTATCGCTTGAAGGGCCACAGGAAGACATGGACAAAAGCGATAAGGCCTTTTTAGTGAGATGATGGCTCGGTAGGATACTGCACTTATTTCAAATTAAATGAATTATATCAATTAACACTCATTTTGTTCATATGATGAAACACTGTCGTAGGCTCATAGAGACCTATGATATGTCAATATGTCAATTGGAAGTTTCTTCGTTGTCATGATAAGTGTAATAATGCTGTACAATTGATTTTCTCGTGTAGTGTGTCAGCCACAATTCAGTTCACCCTACAGTGGAAACCAGGTGACTGGAGTTCATGGTTCATCTCTTAACTTCAGTTGGACATTCACTGGAAATATAGCTTCTATTCAGTGGGGAACAAAGAAGGATGGTGTTCTCTCCCTAGATGAGACATTAGTCACTATAAAAAAGTTCTCAACAGTTACCACAATACAAAATTCTCGATACAGTGGACGTGTGAGTGGAGTTTGGAATAGCATTAGCCCTGGACAGGTTACTTTCACGTTACGTCCAGTCCAAAAGGAAGATGAAAAGTTTTATATTTGCAAAATATCAGAGGGTGGTCTTGATGGGCAAGATAATGTTGATCCTGTAAAGTTGCTTGTTTTGGGTAAGTACAGGTTAAAATTTTGCCCTGCTTTTTACATAAAATTAATGTAACTCGCCTAAACCCCCAATTTTTTTGGGCTAAAATAAATCTTAGTTATTGAAATTTGAAGCACTTGTGCAAATCCCTTATTTTTAAGCGATTTAGTCGAGTTTTGGTGACCTAAAGCTGCTTTATAAGTTTTAGTTTTTGACTTTGTGTGTAGAATATTAATTATCAAACAAGGTGTGCAACTTCAACATAAAAGAATTGAGTACTGCCTCTGCAATGTCGCGAAAAATATAAATTTCCTCTACTTGCTTTCATCAGAGCTCTCGGGCTTTGAAAGAACAATCTTTGGACTGTAGTCTGACTTAAATATGAGTTCAATTACTTCGCGAATTGTTCTACAGTACGTGAAGCTGGAATATCAAATCAGGTGGCAACTTTGCCGTTTTAGTGGAGTTACTATGTTCTCTACCACTAGCCGGGACAATTTTCAGCGTCTCTTAGTTAGGGGCCTCCCCCTTAACAATCTTCAGATTCTATTGGGTTGTTGTTTGTAGATCTAACTCTTGCCTTGTCATGAGGTCTTGCGCTCACATTCCTAAATACTGCTGGCCATCGATCATCCATGTAAAGGCCGATGTTTCCATTGCGATAAGCAGATGTAAATTTGTGTAGGATATATAAACTTATAAACTCACACACCTCAGCACCATTGTAGTGTAGCTGCTTAAACACCTAAAAAAACCTTTGAGAGAACTTTTAGTTGGCTATATAAATTCTTGTATTAAAATCGGTTACCCCCTCTCCCTCCCTTCATTCTTCATTTGTAGGCGTAGACTAACTTATTTTAATAATAATGGCAATGAGACCAAATTCCATTTTCTTTTAAAGATCACTAAGAGTTCTCAAAGAGGAGTTCTCAACACTAGGAGTTCTCACAGATCACTGAGCAGACGGGCTTATTGATCGAGATTCTTCGACTTTAGTGTCGATACCTGTTCTCGTAGAGTATATTTGTGTTTGTGCAAGATGAGAACCTTTATTTAACACGATAACAATTTAACTCGGCAAAGTAACTTGTGTTTGTTTGGTTGTTTATATCTGGTAACACGCACTGTGTTTTTTCCTTGCAAGAAGAAAAACTAGACTTTGCTTTTTCAATTCTTTCCATATATTTCTCCAACACCACAAAACATTTTGCAGCTTTAAAATATTTCAAATAATCCTGTCCCCCACCTTTATTATTTGCAGGTTTAGAATATTTCAAATAATCCTCTCCCCCTGCTGATTTGACATGTATCGAACACCGAAATATCACATGACATATTGAACTTCTTTCATTGGTAGCTGAATAAGAGCATTCTTAACGACCATTTAACGAATGCATGAATGCGCCTGCCGAACTTGAGACGATCGGTCGTCGATTTCAAATTTTCTATTGTTTACGCCTGACATCGTGATTCCCCGAACCATCCCGAAAGCTCTAAAAAGCCTGGCTGTGCATTTGGGAGGGATCAGGTTTCCTCCAAATTTCAAAAAGAGGTTTTTCCTGGCGGGCGGCGGGCACGTCGGTTCATCACGTATACACTGTTGTCACGGGTTTTTCATTTGTATCTGTAAATTTTTCCTTACAAGTGTTAAATTTCTTCTCTTCGCCGTGGGGATCAGTCTACCGTTCTTTGCATAGTATCTTTTGATTTTAACTGATTCAGGTCTACAAAGATCAGGCACCATTCCGCATTGGTTTGTCGTTGTGATCTTGTCGATATTAGAAGATTTGTTTGTCAATAAATCAGGTCCGTTGCGTGCCTCAATCCTGTGCAGCAGCCAGTACCCCATTTTATTATATATATAGCGACAATTTTAGGTAATAAACCTTGCAGATAGAATTCTATATCTGCTATATTTCCACATGTGAGAAAAGCGATACGTCCAATCAGCTTCGCGTATAGCTTTCTTCACATGTGAAAAATATAACCAATCAGCATCAAGAGTAGAACGACCTAACCAATCAGAGCGCGGGAATTCAAATGGTTTCCAACGAGGTTGTGAAAACAACACGCTGCAAGTTTGCAAGCTCTCGAAGACAGTTTATGTTTTGGCTACAAATTTTGTACTTTTAAGAACTTTATGGAAAGGAAAGCCATCAGAAACACGCCAAGCAAAACCTTGAGAACACAGTTACGATATGGAAATGCTAAAATCATTCTCCAGGCGGAGCGAAGACAAACTAAATGTCGATAAGGGAAAGCCAAGAAATGAAAGACTTTCATTGTAGCTTTGATACAACGCAGCCGTGGACGTTCTAAGAGAATTCAAGCACTCTTGGGAACACCAGGGTAAAGTAAATATTTCACTTTTGAATATGGATTTACGTCGTAATTATTGTTTAATGAACCGACTCCTTGTATCATCACAACTTTTGTTCAAAAATTCGCCAGTTGATTTGCGTGCAGTAGTTGATTCACTTATGGCGACGTTTCTCGATGCGATAGCAAAAGCTTTTCTTTTAAAAAGTATGAACACAGTGTGTTTTATACCGCTATTTAAATAAAGTTCTTGTTCACGATAGCTTGTCGTCGCCGTGATTTTTCTTTTCTATTTAAAAGAGATCTCGCTTGGAAAGCCATCAGAATGCATTTGCAGCTTTGTTTTCCTCGCGCTGCGCTTAACTCTTTAATTATAGACTGGAAAAATCGCTTTAAGTTTACAATGGTTGAGTACTCGTTATATATAATAAACAAATTACAGCATAGAAAGTGCTTTGTACGGATTATTATTCACTCGTCGCAAAACTTTGGAAAACTCACTCGTTCGCTGCGCTCACTCGTTCGTTTTCCAAAGTTTTGCAACTCGTGAATAAAAATCCGTACGCCGCACTTTCTATGAAGTAATCTATATTTACTACACATACAATTTTGTCGAAAATATGTGACTGAACAAAATTTCGGGAAAATTCAACGGGTTTCATACTGCAAGCCGTCGTTTCGTTGAAGTTTTGAACTTTTCTAGTTCTGAAGTTTTCACACGTTGAGATCTATGAGTCCAAAGAGATGTTTATATAAAATTTCACATTGATTCACAACACATTATACATTCCGAATAGATACACTATTCACAGCGGTCTCACCTAAGCGTACATAAAGAGAATCAACCATAGACTTGCCCTCTTTTCTCGCACACCCGTGCGTTGTACACGTGTTGTTGTCCTTGCTTCAAGACTCAGTATTTCGCTATGCCGTACTTCGCACTGTGGCTTTCGCTCTACAACTCACCGCTTATGGGAACAGTTAACAACTCGCATGCCTTTTTACATCGCTCAAGCTCGAGCAAGTTGTGCAGCCAACCGCGCCAGGAGAGAAGCTGTCTGTTCCGAACCAACTCGCGGGTATAACTCGAGCAACTTGAGATATTTTGTTTCCCCTTGTCTTGTTGTCTTGGCTTCCCTTTGTATTCTCCCCTTATTTCAGCGTGGGCTCTTATTATTTCAGTCTTTATTTTGTTTTATTTGTTTCCTCATGGCCAGTGTTTAATTCGCTCATTTTCCGGTACGATGTTTTGTTGTTTGTTTCCTTATGGCCGATGTTTAATTGGCATATTTTCCGGCATGAGATGTTTTGTTAATTGTGTCCTCATTGCCGATGTGATTTGGCATATTTTCTGGCATGAGATGTTTTGTTTTTTTGTTTCCTCATGGCCAATGTTTATTTGGTATATTTTTCTCTTCTCTTTTTGCGCTTCGCTCTAGGATGACGGTCTTGAAAAGAGAGTCTAATTTCCTCTCGGATTACTGAGGCTCAAAACTGTCATCCCTTATGCCATCTCCCCCCTTGCATTTTACTTTCTTTTCTTGTGGTCCCCTGCCAAGCGTTTTTAACTCGCCTTTACCGTTCCGTAATGTGAAGTTTCTCCTGATTTCAACCCAGAAAGTATATCCAGACCTTTAGAAAGTTGCGTCAGGTTTTATACGTCTCTCTTTATATGGCTCAGGGGATGACAGGAAATAATCTCCGTGTCTCTCTGGAATTTTTGGAGCGGTTCTTGATGGCCACAATATCCCTTTGTGCTTGCCTTTCGGGGTTGGCGGCCTGTAATTTTACATCTTTCTCTCCTCTCCCTTTTAGTTTGGGTCGCGGTTTGGCCGATCCTTATTTTGGAGCGCGGGATCTTGAGTTTGGGTGGTTTGGTTTTAGTATGGGTGTTTCGAATTTCTGGGGCGCTCCTCATATCACCGATGCTATAAGCCCAGGACGCCAGGGCTTTCCATTTCTCATTATAGGAGTGCAGGTGAGATCGGTGAGAATAGTATACATTTACATACCATTCCCTCGCTAACTTGTGCTTGCCCGTATAGCTTGTACAAGTTCAGGTAGAAGCAGATATCGACAGTGCAGAGATCGATAGAAATGACTGTCGAAAATCCCGCGGAGACCTTCCGGTGGAATTTTTCGGGATGAGGTATTACGTTTTTCCTGAATTCACCGGAATTTCTGAAAATTCCTGCAATATTTTTCCATAAACGTGGAGCCAGGCTCCTTTCGACAGCATGTTTATTGTCTTCCAGGTCCCCGCTGCGATATATCGAAATTATAGCGGTGCTCAGGCGGCCCGAAAGGCCGCCAAGCGGAAACCCATACTCATGGGAAAGAAAACGAAACCCATGAGTTGATTTTCTCATGGTTATCATGGCTAGCGGTATTGCTCGTGGGCGCGTACGCACGACAACAGCGGGTGTGCAACATGGCGGCCATAAAATAATAACCATGCCTTTTCAACACCTTGTCAGCCTTATCAGCTTACATCTTTGTTATAGGGCATCTATGTTATGGTCAATTGACAGTTGTCAAAAGAAAGTAGCCGCTGGCCAGTATCACATGACCATATCGCGGGCTTAGGTTGAGCCTCATCGAGGTCATTTTTTTAGTTTACCGCTGACCAGGTATGTTATATCATTAAATCGCGGGCTCAGATTGGACTTGAAATATCATTGGATCGCGGGCTCTAGTCCAAATTTTTTGTTGTGTTCACGTTCAGCTCGGATTTAATCATTTTTCACGGTCGTTCCTCGGCGAGAAAGCGAGAAAGAGCAGGAATTAAACTGCCGACAAAGCACTGTCAAAGAATACATCAGGTATTAAAGAGGGAAAGAAAGGTGGCGATAAAACAGCCAAATAAATGGCGAAGAACAAGAGGAAGGAGAGCAAGTCGACCAAGGGGTGCTTTTATTAGTACGGAGGACATCATTTGCTATTTTCGACATAGTGCTCAAACGTACTGTAAACGTTACTGCCATGTGGTGAGTGTCAAGAGACACCGGCGGCTCGGGCTTAACTTCATCGTATGGAATAGGAAAGAATCGTCTATTCCGCCAGCTGTGAAGTTCTTCTAAACGTGAGAGGGATGTTCAACGAAAAATTCAGGTTTCGATCTACAGCTGAGCAGCACAAGGTAAGCGCAGAATTGTACTTTCAAACCTCCCAAGTCAGCAGTTCCCGACCTGGTTTTCTCTCTTTTTTAAATTTGTTTGGATAATTGTGCTTTTTCTCACCGCTTCTGCTGTTTGCACCGGTGCTTTCGAACACAAGTCGTAGCAAAGGCTGGTTGTACACAATGTAAACCCGTATACGTCGTGACACAATGCCAATTTGGTGATTTTATTGGTATATCTTTTCAGTGTGGTTGTTTACCTTTCAACTCGACTCAGTTTATTTTAAACATAAATTCCATACATGTAGATTAGTTCTGTGTTGAAGAAGTTGTGTCTTTAAACCAGGAAAACATTATTTTTGCAAAGGTTTGGAATTAAATTTTTTGCAAAGGTTTGCAAAGGAAAATAAAGATTTGCTGATGAAAATGTGGTTGATCATAATTTTCTTGTCCAGTAAATTTATTTGGTGAATCTTTCAGACTTGAACCATGGATTTACATTTTCTCCAAAGCGGAAGTTTTGACCAATTTAGAAAGACTGACTAGTGCATCTAGTCATAGGCGTACAAGCTGGGGGTCAAGGGGGCTGCAGTCCCTCAGTTGACTTTTTTTTCCAGATGACATTTTTTGGGCAAAATGCTTCCAGTTCAGAGAACAGAAGTTTGAAGAAAACTGGCCAATACAACCCTGATTGTCTGTGTCAAGCAAGTGTTCCTGAAGACAGATTTTTCATTTTGTGCTTCTTGTGTGACACAACGGCAACCTACAAGCGCTTACAAGTTTTTGTCAGTAAATAATTGTTGAATAATAAGGGAAAGTTTAAATAAGCGTGTAAATTGCAAAAGTCTAGTATTAAACTTCATTTTTGGGCCTTTTAACACATTTGGGGCACTGTGTATAACTGTTTTGGGTTCGCAAATCACAGCCCCTTCCCCCCCCCCCCAAAAAAAAAAAATCAGGCAGTGCCCGTATGCTTAAAGATACCCAGACTTTGTTTTTGTTCCATTTTTGCAAATATTTTTGTTAAGCAGATCTTTGTTTTATGGATTGAAATAATTATCTGAATGTTTAGTCAGTGTGCATTTAATTAACAGCTGAAAAGTTGTCTAGTTCTATCAACAAACCACAAAAATACTGTAACTGTTTAAACTTGTGAAAAGCAAATAGATGGCTCCTTAATCAGCAACAATGAATATTATAGATTGTTTGGATTTTGTTGCCAAAGTTGGTCTGTTTATTTTGTGTTAGATTTTTTTTATTTTATTTTCTTTCATTAATTTATTCCATCTTGTCATGAAAGGTCTTTGGAGAATTATTTGGAGAAGGGTCATTTGAATGAATTCAAGGTTTTAGGGATATGTGAAATACCTGTCTTGTTGCAGCTTGGTATATCAGGGCTTGCAGCAACATGGGCAGCTCAGTAATACAAGAAATTTTCTATGTCACATCAAACTTCTCACAAATTACTTCAATAATAAAACCTCTTATGTGTACTCTCTCCAATTGGACTATGGATATTAAACCTCTGTCCCAGAGAGAAAATTCATAAGCCTTTTTCTTTTTGCCCCAGCAGTAAAAATGCAGTAAAAATGGGGCTTCTTATCTATAGGGTGCTGCAAAAAAGGGAAATTATGCGGCATTTTCAAGGGAAATTATGAGGCAAGAAAGGTATTTAACATTGTTTTATTAGGTCTCAGACGAGGAAAATCATTTTTTTTTTTTGCTGTCCAACAGGCAATTAGAGCTTAATCTTAAATGTTTCAATTTTTTTACTAGAGCATTGATTTTGTCAGAAATTCCTCATTTATTATCTGAAATAGCATTTCAGAGCTTCTAAATTTCAAAATCTAGCAGGGCATTCAACTTTTTTGTTAAGACAGTTTGGTTTAGCATTCGTTTACACATTTGAAACAGCCTGAGGAAAAAAATATGTATAAACAGGGTTTGAAAGAAAACCTTTAATTATAACTTTCCCTTCAGGCAAGCTACTCAAGTTTTGTTTGCCCTGGGAAAGACTAGTTTCCTTTTTGATTATTTAATTGGCAGACAGCCACAGGACCTTCTCCGTTGGGTATGATGGAAAAGTCTGGACACAGCCTTTTATCCCTTGTGAAGCATTTTTTATTCTTCCAAATTGCACTAAAAATGTGCTTACCAATTTGCAGTTGAAATGTGTAATTACAATGTGGTCATTGAATAAACTTATCAATTACCAGTTCATGCAATTATTATTGCAGAATTTTTTTTCCCAGATTCACTCCTTGACAACCAAATTCAGTGAATGACAGATGTACATGTAATAATAATTATTATTATTATTGTGTTACACAAGTGTTTACACAAGTGTTTACTTTTCATCTGTTTGGATAGGACATACATGTAAATCAAATGAGCGGCTGGTATCTTCTGTGCACTCCCATTGGCTATTATAGCGGAAACATACATGTAGTCCTGTGAGTAACTATTTGGTGATGGATGTACACTTGAGTGGTTATGGCTAAAACTTATTCACCTCAACATAATATTATAATTGTGCTGTATTTTATTTTTTCAGGTCCTGCAGTTGGCCTAATGGTATCAGACAGAAACCAACACATACCATAAAGTGAAACATAAAATAAATTTGAAATCCATTTTATCCCTGTTTATTTTGTATTGTCTTTAAGTTACTGAATTATCTTAATTTCAGCCCACACCTTTCAACAGCTTATAGTGGAAAGTTCACTGGGTACTTTTGCTGGATAATTTCTGTCACATTTTGATTTGATTGGTCTGTAAATTAATTCAAAGTACTGTGTGACTGGAAAATATAACTATCATTCAATTCATTTTCCCTCCTTCATAGGCCCAGACCCTACCACATGTCTTACAAATAACTGCCTATGAATAATGGTCTGCTCATGCCCATTGGAATCCAACAGTGATTCTGCTACAAATAAGAATCTTTAAATAGATCGGAGGCTCAAGCTGTACCCTTTTCAGTCTGCTGCATAGTTTATGGTATATAGTTTATGGTATGTTTTTCATCCTCAGCAGAGTGCTGTCATTGGAATAGAAGGTTCAACTAAGGAATCTCTCATAGTAGTTGGATAAAAAGGCAGTAACTTCATTGACAGCAATTTTTGTGAGGGCATTTTCACAAATTATTTTAAAATAACCTTACCACCGAAGAAATAATATTGGAGCTCCGCTTTTAGGCTTGGCTAAATCTATATATTAAACTTAGGACCTAAGAGATTGCGTGGAAAATTCCGTTCAAATGGTAAGCGCTTCCTGTCTTTCGACCAGCTTCTTTCTTTTCCATTTGGCACAGCGTGAGCGAAAACGCATTAAAGTCGCCTGTCATAAGCATAAGTGGACACCGGAAGCCAACCATACTGATTGGGAGTCGATTTCAGCAGCTAAGATGCAGGATTGCAATTGGAGGTGGGATTCCGGCTTCCAAGAGCTGGTTTCCGGATTCCAAAGCCCAAGATTCCGAATTCCACTGGCAAAAATGTCTTGGATTCCGGAATCCGGATTAACTTACACGGGGCGATTACTTGTTACTTCTGGGAAATAACAATTGTGGGCGAAGAATATTGAAAAGAAGAAAAGGTGAAAAAATATTGACTGGAGCTCAAACTTAACTCGTGATACAATACAACTCGGTTGAAAATAGTGTTTGTTTTTCATTCTTTGTAATATACCCGTTTAGATGCATGCCAGTGTATTCGTTCACCTGTTACTGATTTTACGTTTGGAGAAATCTGACCACCGGTAGGCCGTGGCCTACACCATGGCGCAGGCCATGGCCTACCCACGTTTTGTCCATACCCCAACATAGGTGTCTGGCGAAACAGCTTTTATAACAAAGCAATTACGTAAATGAATCAAAACAAAAAGAACTTTTGAGAAGGGGTACGCGTTAATGTGGGTGTACACGTACAAAACAGCACTGTGATCATTCACAGAATTACGTTGTGAGATAATTGAGTGATAGTTAGATATAAGAACATTCCAGAATATTCTAGAACAATAACGAACAGTTACGATGTCTGCAACAGTGCAAATGATTGACTTTATGTTAACAGAACTTCTTATTCCAGATTGGCAGAAAAATATTCAGCAAATAGCACGTCAAACTGTTGAAATTATATGATCCAGTTCAGACTTACTGAATACCGCCTTTTTTCCAGCTCTTTTCGTGTCACGAAAAGCAAGCATGTGCTTTTTACTTTGATCAGTCAGTTCCTTTGGTAGGTTATAAATTAATATATAGATTTAGCCAAGCCTAAAAGCGGAGCTCCGTATTTTTGCTGGTTCTTAATAATTTCTCTGAAATAATAACGTCAACTGCAATTGCAGAATTTCCGCTAAGAATGACCGTGAAAATTAAAAAATGAATGAATATTTTTTTTTCGTTAAAATAAACCTTTGCACCACTTTGAAACGCATTGCACTTTTCGTTTCTCCTTTTTACTAAATAAAAAACTGTACGTTATTTGGTTGACGACCGGGTCAGAAGGGGCGTGGGTCTATTCCTGGGTAGACGTCACAAACTGATTTGCATGCATGTTTACAAAGACTTGATGCGATGCAAATCAGTTTTGTTTTAGTCCCCCTAGAATATTAATTTATCGGAATTAATCTATTTTCACTTGTCGGAGACAAGTTCTGTCGATTCAGGGAGTCACACGCAACCTCCTACATTTTTCAATTTATCTTTAGTCTCCATCACTTCACGGAGAGTCGAATCTTTCTTTATCGCATGCATCTACTGCAAATATTGTAGGAGTACTTTTCTCACCTCATTCCCGTATAATCAGGCAGTGCAGCATTTCAGCTTTAACACGGGTCATTTAGACGAATCTCCGTTTTGTTCATACTCGCACAGCAAGCGCGAATGGCGTTACCAAGGATGTGCATCCTGCCCCTCATCCTCTTGTGAAGATGCTATTCCGCTATCTTCAAATTTCTCATAACCTTGATGAAGGAAATGATCAATATTGCTGGACATTTTGAACTAAACTTGACAAGGTCTTAGAATAGACTGAATTAAAATGAGTAACGGACGATTCTATAGCTATATTGATGGAGGTACGATTACTCTGAATTTTTTTTTCTGAAATACTTCCGAACTTTTTCTGAACCCCTCCTACACGCCCCTCTAAACCCTTCCTGTACCCCCTCTGGGTGGGTGCGAAAGACTAGAGGATAGTTTTACACGAACAGGAAGTTGGTTAAAGTACATAAAAATTTAATCCACCTACTTCTCTGAAGAAATTGTTCGGCAGAGTACACCAATTTTTCTTGTCTGCTAACAGTAGTCTAGGACTCCAAGCAAGTTTGAGTGACTTGAACATTAAACCCATGTCAGTCATGCGTAATCCGCCTTAAGAGACCTGATAGAGTCCACATCTTTTAATTTTCTCCAAAGAGATTTTAAGCATTTGGTTTTAACCATATCTTCCAAGCCTGCGGGAATGGGAAGATTTGATGCAGAATAAATAAGCTGAGATATACCTAGAGTTTTGATTATCATAGCTCTTGTGGGTCAAATTCTATAAGTGTTTTGCCTGGTCTATTTTTCCTGGTCCATAACTGCAGAAATTCTCGCGCGCTCATTGGCTAATATTCACGGTCGAAAAATGCATCGAAAAAAAAAAACAACACGATGACGCAGTATGACGCCACTACGCGCGCTTGTTGAAATATTTCAATAGCTTCAATCTCTCAAACTGCTTACAATCCTTGGTTCTCTTAGTTCTCAGAAAAAAATCAACACATTGAATCAAAAGGGACTCCTTTAAAGAGGAAGTCATCCCATTCGTTTTCAATATGAAAATGGTAGGGATTGAATACGGCGGCCTCGTGAGTCTCCACACAAATTTGACAATGTGATGAACAAATTCGTGGTCGATTACAGGACGTACCACAACAAGCTCACATTTATTTGTAAAGTGGCCTTCCAAAGTTTATGGGTTTATGCTTTGACACTTAGGTCAACCGAAGTTCCGCTGTAAACACTTTACTTCACGGGATAGTTTTCTCTGAAGGTTAACGATATCTCATTTTTTTAAAGCACACATTTTGCTATGTAAAATTCGTATCATAATGTTCGCCTTTGTAATTTGGCAAAATTTTTGTGTATTTATGTGGAAATTTCTTCATGGAAATGCGCGCGTAAGATTTTTATTTAATGGTTGAGTCAGTCCAGTCGCTGAACTCTCACTTCCGCGCAACTTACAGGACTGAACTCGGACACTTCAGCACCTATAAATAACGCGCGGAAGGGAAAAATTAGAGACTGGACTAAGATTTAGTAGTATCAGAAATCGAAGGAGTGAACGCGGTTAACCGAGTGAGGTTTTAGATGCTGCTCAACGAATGAATAAAAATCGTACAAAGCATTTCCCATGGTTTAATTTTGTCTATTTTATTAGTGCAGAGATCTCCGTAGTAACAAACAAGCCAAAGTAAAAGAAACTTCTTTGAAGTGAAAGTGATTCGATCATGGCTAAAAAATAACTTTGCTGTACGTTTTATATACTTTTCAGGAGGTCAGATTGATTTAAATTTATTTCAAGGTACGACGGGAAAGAGTGTCAGGTTTGGTTGGCTTATCTGTTAACTTTTCAGGGAGCTTCGCTGGTGATGTTGACAGTGTTGAATAAAGAATAGACAGACAACCCAGCTTAGAGGATAATGGAGTGCTAGTTTCTATAAAGTAAAACGGTCCAGTGCTAGGATAGCAGTACCTTCAACATACCGTGGACGCGTGAGTGGGATTGGTAGCGCATCCACTGGTCGGGTCATTTTCACTTTAAGCTCATTTAAAAAGAGTGATTGATTGTGATATGATTGTGTGGTAACTCCAATTAACTGATAGTTTTGAATCGAAAAAATTAATTCGGTGTACTTTGTAGTTGAAGGTGGGTAAGGTAGTGATTGGACTGTATAAAACAGGGAAGTGAAGATGGGCCCCTTCTTACTCGACATGAGACGGGGCAAGTGCATTTTAGAACTGAAATAAATGCGACTCTCTTTACAATTTAAACCCAATAGCGATACTTGTTAATGTGGCTCATCAGCCCCAACGCTTATTTCTACTCCCCTGTATAGGATGTTTCTTCATCACAATTTACTCCCCAGTGATAAAGATGATATACGCTCAAGTTTTGATTTGTAATAAAGTTTCGTCATAACGCGCGTTCTGATTGGTTGACACAACGTCCTTTATTCGGTACAAAGTACACATTTGAAAAATGGCAGCCCAATTTATATTTCTGATTTCACCTTCGACATTTTAACAAACACACACACAAAAAGAATCTATTTGTCTGCGATAAAAATGGTCTGCGTTGTAAAAAATAAGTAACGTTAAAGCTGTACGTAAGTTTCCGACAAATTGCAGACGAAAATACGGTTATCAATTAGCGAATTAAATAACATTTCTTAACCTGTCAAATGCTTTAATAAACGACACTAAATTTTTCACGAAGGTATTTATTACACAGAAGAAGTGAAACAACGAAAGAAACACCAAATAGGCTATATGTGGTTATGATGGAAAGCTTAATTATTTCCGTAAAATCGGACTGAAAACTCACATTGAGACTGTGCTCGTTCTAGCCTCCCACGCAGACGTCCTTTGACGAAGCCCAAAGGATGTTTGCGTGAGGAGGTATGCTTGTTCCCGCTTGCGGTGAACTCCGTTCAACTCTGCGAAGCGATCATCCTCAAGAGTTACAAGACTCACTCTGATGAAATGAACAATTAAAAACTTGTTCTGAATACTCTCCTGTGCTCTGACTGGAACTAGCTCAATCTTTATAACGCTGTCACCAGTTCGGCAATCGTCTCCAGTAAAACTGACTGTCAAAAAGACAACTGTTCCTCATTTCAAGCCCACCATTTTGTAAAGTCTTGACCGGAGTTTCGAGCTCTTCGTTTCGTAATTGTCATGCTCATGTTTCTCCCTACACTTCTTTCGTGGCCT
Organism: Blastomussa wellsi; assembly: GCA_947652115.1. NCBI lineage: Eukaryota > Metazoa > Cnidaria > Anthozoa > Scleractinia > Plerogyridae > Blastomussa > Blastomussa wellsi. Next base: position 10,809,549 of record OX393570.1, on the reverse strand, counting down.
AGCCGCTTCCTGCGTGCCGCTTTACAACAGAACAGAGCACAGTCGAGTTCTTTATTTGTTAAATGGGACGAAAGTCTGCTTTTTCGGTCTTCTATTTAGCATTTAGTTCAAGAATTTCGGTGAACGCATCATTCAAATGAGAAATTCGTAGTTTTAATTACCAAGAGTCCTGGAGGAAAAGTTTCCTGTGGGTATTCCGTTGGACTTTCTAAGCATGCGGGTCCCTAATTCGCGTTCATTAATTTCTCGATCGTCTCAGTTCTGGGTATCGTTAGGAAGACAATTTCCTCCTGCAGATCTTGGACATGAATATAGGCGATGACGTCAAAAGTTAGACAAAGGCTAATGCTCATCACGTGCGGCTTAGGGTGTTTCAGGTGTCAGTGTCATAGAACATTAAATTATGCACCGTGTAGTGTGGCAGTGATATTTCCCTCAAAAAAGTATTTACTTTTTGTGCGCCATTCCATTCTCACCGCCATAATTATACTACAATTTTACATGGTAAGGGAACACCTCTTTATTACATCGGTTTAATTTAGCTCATTATCATCACAGACGTCAAAACTTTTAAACTATGACAAAATGCTAATTTCCTTTTTTTGCCGTGACGATCCATTTCAGCAATATGTGAGAAAGATGTGTTAAAACAGCATTTTTGAGGGGGAAAAATTGTTAATTCCATGGCTATGACGAACTTTAGGCTGATTGGTTAGTATCATTACTATACCAATACTTCAAAGTCAAACCGTTTCATTTCTGAGGAAACGGAACAAAAAGTATACATTGCTGAGTCGACTTATCATACAGCCATTAAAAAGAGAAAAAACCTTGGCTTGTAGGCCAGCACACAATTCTCACTGACATCAAATTATATTATTTTTAATACGCAACCACTGTAGCTGATGCGAGGTCAAGAAGCAGAAGTCTTGAATAACCACCGCAGAGGATACGATTGAAAATACGAAATGGAAGGCAAACTATAGGAACAATCATCATCGTCGCTATCAAATTCATAATCGTCATCTGTCAGAAATAAAGCATCGTTGTTGTTGCTGTTGTTGTTGTTGGTCTTTTTGTTGTCTGAGTTGATATTTGTGTCAAGAGAGAATTTTTCAGACCTCACTCATGGAACTGAGAAAATCACCATTGTATGACGATTTAATTTATTGACTACTTTAGGCAACGGAAAGCAATAGGCTATAGGGAAACTATCAGCTTTATCCTTATTTTAGCATTGCTAACAACGTTATCTAATTCCAGAGATACCAGTTATCAGCCCACCATCAATAAGCGGAAGTTACATTGAGGGATCCTCGGTCAATATCAGTTGTACAGCGACTGTACTGAAGTTTCGTGGATGCGCAATGGACAAATTAAAAGCACTGGGAAGAAAACAGCGTATTTGAGCTTCGACAGAATAAACAGGACAGATGATGGAATGTACACATGCGCAGCTAACAACACATCAGGAGCAAAGACACACAAAGAGATCCTGGTGGTTCGTTGTGAGTCATACTGCATTGCTTAATTTGACAAAATAACATGCCCTCGATCAGTAGCAGGCCTCATTGGTTTCATCTATGATCAACTATGGCGATGAAATATAAATTGATATTTGTAACGGAACAAAGTAAAACAGAATTTATAAATTACACGATCAATACAAGAAAAGCATTTCATTCTCCCGTCAAGTTTTTTTTATCAAACTACTTCAAGAAAAGATAAACATTTTTTTCCCTTACAGATGCAGCCAAAATATCAAGTCTTGCTTCATCAGCTGCCAAGTCATGGATTGGTCAGACAGTGACGTTCAAGTGTGTGTCAGATGGTGTTCCAACTCCAACCATCACCTGGTACAAACCTGATGGAAAGAAACTACACACAGTCACTGCTAAAGAAAGCACAGTGGAGGTGAAGATAAATGATGAACAAGATTTTGGCGAGTACAGATGTGTCGCTGACAATGGTCTTTATCCTTTTACCGACGCCTTGATTCCCCTTACACAGATAAGTATGTGTAGACAAATTTTCCAAATACATTGTGAGAGGAGGTGGTTTAGACAAAAGGGACGTACCCGCAACTATGACAGAACCAGCAGTTAACAAGCCCATCAAATATAAGTAACTGAAAAAGTTATGCTGGAATTGCAATGACATCAAATCTTCTTGTTTGCAATACCTTGGCAAATAGAAGTTGAAATTTGTGAGATTTAAACTCGGGTAGTTTTAATCCTTCTTTTCTTATATTTTCAGCTTGATAGAGTTAGCAAGTCCTAATTTACGCTTTTTCGTTTGTTACCATTATCACCTAGACTTGAAAGTGAAAGTGAGATAGAATGTACCAAAATAACAGAGATTCACCAGAAACAGATTCCCTATCCTCGCTGTGAGATTTGGCGCGAAAAAATGAATATAATACCATGAATCACGCAAGTCTCAAAGAGGGAATCGATATCGGTGATTAAATTTCTCTGTTCAATTTTCATTAGAAATGCCAGGCCCTCCGGCTATCATATTGCAACACTCAAACATTCAAGCCACGTCACTAACAGTGAAATGGACTCCACCAGCTGATGATGGAGGGAGCCCTATCACAGCATACCGAGTGGTCATACTAAAGGGTGGCGCTGAGATAGAAAATAAGAATGTTTCTAACCCTGGCGCAACAAGTCTTTCAGTTGTAGGCCTGGAGAGAGACACCGCGTACAATGTAAAGGTGTTGGCCAGGAATGCTGTTTTTTAAGGTTCAGCTGCGCAAAAGCCAATCACGACAAAGATTGAAGGTGAACTAACTGGATTATATGTTTCTTTGACCAAAATAGATAGAACGTACATAAAATCCGCTATTAATATCCAATTACCTTTTGATGCAAATATATCACCGAATAATCTTATTACACCCATGTCCATTGTTATCACTACTGTTTAACAACAAATGGGAATAACATTACGAATTCGTTGAATTTCTTTAATTCGACTAGTACGGAACAATTTTTCGTTATCGTTATTCATCAGGAATTCCAGGGACACCAGATATTATTGACATTCCTGAGGAGATACCGGATGATGAGTTTACCGTGAAATGGACAAAGCCAATCAACAATGGAGCGGAGATCACACAATACAGTGTTTATATACGAAACGTTAGTAGTAACTGTACCGTGGGGGAATGGAGGAAGCTTGTGGTCATTCATGATATCTCTGTTCGTGAATATGTCGTCATTCTCAAGAAAGGTCAGCAGTATGAGTTTAGGGTGACTGCAACTAACAAATATGGAGAAAGTTTGAAAGAACAACGAAACATAAAGAGAATTAGAGTTCTAAGAGGTAAAGTAATGATAGAATTATTCTCATTTATTGTGGAGTTTGTTTTGGACTATTTCTTTCTGACTGATTTTTTTTTGTTTCTCGTAAAAATAATTGCTATAATTTCTATTCAATCTCCGAAGCTAATTTGTTTGTTTTCCGGTGATTTAAGGGTCCACTGGTTTCAAGGCTAACCACAATCAAACAGGTGAGGCAATGCCTCTTTCCTGACTATATACTTGTTTTTATTTAATTAGTTAGTTACCTTTACAGTGAAGATGAACGTTGTTATTATACAATGCTGATGCTATCTCAATTTTGATTGGCTAAAAGCACCCCGCTAATTCTAGATGGCGCTGTGTCATCGCGTCACATCTACAGACACTGGCGTTTATGCATGTAGGTATGACGCGTTTTTGCAGACAATGGTTTTCGTCACCTGACAAGCTAGCCGGCGGTTTGAGCAAGATTGTCATGGCGGAGTCCGCTCCAAGATTCGCGTCAGTCTCAGAAGCGGATTTAGGACGCCTTGTTGACGACAAGGACGCAAAGAACACCAAACGAGCTACCAAGACAGCTCTTAGAGTTTTACAGCAGTATTTGAAGGAGAAGAAAGTTCCCGAACCGCAAACCAAAGATGGCATCAGTAACGTTCTCAAACTATTTTATGCCGAAGCTAGAAAAGTCGATGGAACTTCTTATTCCAAAAGCACTCTCAACAGCCTGAGATTTGGACTGGGCAGACACTTCAAGGCGACTCTTGGCTTCGATATAATAAACGATCCAGCATTTGCCGAGGCAAACAAAGTTTTTGGCGCCAAGTGCGTTGAACTAAAACGACAAGGGCTCGCCAAAGTCGAACACACGCCACCGATCTGCGAAGAAGATCTTAAAAAGCTGTACGAAAGCGATGTTTTTAACCAAAACAGCCCGGAAACGCTTCAAAACAAAGTTTTTTCGAGGTTATGTTGTACTTTTGTCGCCGAGGAAGGCAAAATCTTCGTGAACTCAAAAAAACTGATTTTTCATTCAGCACGGATGGCAAAGGTGCAAAATATGTGTGCAAAACAACAGATGAACTCACAAAGAACCGACGAGAAAATGATGAAGGATTTGAAGGAGGCGTGATGTTCGAGAAACCAGGACCACACTGTCCTGTGGCTTCATTTGAACGGTACATACAGCACCTGAATCCCTCAAACGAATTTTTGTTTCAGCGGCCGAAGAAAAACGCCGGCATATCTGATCAAGTGTGGTACGATAACATGGTTGTCGGAGAGCGTTTGCTCGGTGAAAAAATGAAAAGGATCTCTCGAGAAGCCAAACTTTCAAAGTGTTACACCAATCACTCGATCAGGGCAACGGCGGTTACAATCTTGGACAAGTCAGGGTTCGAAGCAAGGCATATCATGGCGGTGAGCGGGCACAGAAATGAATCCAGCATTCGGAGCTACAGCAGGACTGACATTTCAACCAAGAGAAAAATGTCGGAAACCCTGACGACAGAGTGCGAGGTGAGAGGTGAGGAAGTGGCTATTAATCCGCACCAGTTATCTCCTGTTATTAGCCTTTCTCAAGAGGAATTTATTGTACAGAACTCTCATTCAGAGATAACGAAAAATTTTAATTTCTTTAACTGTAATGTCAACATTCATTAAACGCAAATCGGGAACATTTTTCATAAGACCGTACAACTTAACTTTAGAATTTTGTTCAAAAGTTTAAGTTCGATTCAGTTTTTCCTGAAACGTTTTCAGATGTTTTAAGCTTAAATCCTTTCTGTAAACCTTTTGAATTCCGCTTTACACGTTATTCACGGATATCATTAATAAAGATGTTTACACTGAAACGTGTCATTGCGTGGCTTACTTTGTTGTTGTTCTGTGAAATGTCTCAACGCTTGTACATTTATAATTGTATAATAAAACAATTATTGGATTCGGTTTTCGCATGATAGGGAAATTATCAAGGCCTCGGTTTGTGTTATCCGCCTCAGCCTTCGGCTTCGGCAGATAACACAAACCTCGGCCTTGATAATTCTCGCTATCATGCTCAACCTCATCCAATAATTGCTTATTGTTGTTGGGGATAACGTAAAATTTCTACCCATTTCTAAACTTAAAATAGAACAGTCAAATGTATTAATATAGTGGTCAGCTACTTATAGCATCGAGAAAGCTACATAGTTTTCAAAGGTGTCACTTAAGAAGAGGAAACAAACATTAATTTTCGATTTATTTCCTATAGCTGTTAGATGCAAAAGGGAAGTGGAGGTTCTTCATGCTGTTTATCTCAGTGTCATAATTCTATTGGTGATTATCATTGTTGTAATCCATGTTGTACTCTGCAGAATGCGTCGAGGTCCAGGTAATTCTTTGTAGTTACTTTTAACACATCCATAACTAATATCCATAGTAAAAATATGGTCAAGTCATCGAACTTTGCTCTGTTTCAACACACACAAGTGAGAAAATTAACTTTCTTTTCGCTTCCTTAGGTACATGTATTAGTTCCCTTCCTAAAACCCAGCATAAGGAAGGTTCCTTTGGGGACTTCCATTCCTTGTTACGGTTGGGGAGCATGGTCCGCGCAAAGTCACTGTAGAGAAACTAATCTGGAACAAACTCGTAATCACTTTGCTGAAGATGATGACGATTGACGAACCCTTTGTCGAGGCGACGTGAAATATCCTAAAAGAATGGAAAAATATTGGTTATCGTTTAGCCCTTTCACTTTCTTTATTTATCACTGTCTTTCTCAGAAAACGCTTTTGTTTTTCAGCAATCTTAAAACATGGAAAACGGTGAGTAAAACAGCCAAAATCTTAGTGAATCAACATTGAAATGGCATCAACAGAAGCTCGGAAAAATCCGAGTCCCAGATGGGATTTCAACGCACGACCCTCCGTGATCTAGTCGGACGCTCTAACCACTGAGCTACTGGAGACTCTTTGGTGAGCAAGGGTCAAATGTGGGTCTTTGACTGGAACTGCATCGCGCGGTTACACAGTGAAATGATGACATGCACACATAGCCATATAGCGTCTGGGCCTCGGATTTTTTCCGAGCTTCTGTTGATGCCATTTCAATGTTGATTTATTTCTTTCATTCCTCTCTTGGTTGGTTGGTCGCGTCCTCGGTATGCTTTAATGTGACTGCGTGATGCAGTTACTGAGAGCTATATTTTTCCGAGCTTCTGTTGATGCCATTTCAATGTTGATTTATTCTTTCAAAATCTTAGTGATCATAAAATTTCAAATTTATTTAATGTTATTGTTAACGACTTGAATGTTGATATGCTTGCAAGATCATAGAACGCACGCATTGCATGTCTGAAGGTACGTCACGTGACCATGATACCATGTGCTCGATGTAAGATGGCGAACATTTTGCATTAAATCGTTTATATCAGTTATTTCTGAGCAAACCTGAACTTTCTGTCTTAGAAGTAATCAACATTAAAGTATACGAAATACTTCATATACACTGAATGAACTGCGGATGTAGTTGAAAGTAAGAAATGAGCATTTCAGTGAATTTCCAATTTAAAATATTGCCGGGAAATTGACCTTACTCTTAATGTGTGGCTTCATAGCTCAGTTAGTAGAGCATCTCGCCGGTATCTCAGAGGTCATGGGTTCGATTCCTGTTAAAATTCTGAATTTCTTAGGCTTCTTTATTCTCGGCAAGTGCTTAAATTGGAAGTTCACTGCGTTGACCGTTGCTCACTTTCAGTTACTACTTTTATTAACTTCATTCAGAAAAGACCTTTATTTAAACGAAAGCGACAAAAAAGTATCAGTTTAAAGAGTTTAAAATAAGATCATGTTTTCTAGTTCCATTGCTAGCAGATCCTCATCACATGCAGATTCCATTCAAATGGTAAGTTCGTCTTTAAATTTCCCTTGAAGCATAACTTAGCAGAGAAAGCCGAGCCGAAGTAGGTTGCCATTCAATTTTCCTTTTCAGAGACAGCAATGTCCTCATACATTATGATTTGCGCATAAAAATCTCACTCGTATTAAAAACATAATGTTTGTTCACGTTGTTTTGAGTCATTATTTGTTATATTACGTTTTTCTGTTTAATTCCAGACTACTGTTGTCCAGCAAGAAGCAGATTCTACGTCTATAGAAAAAACTGACGTAATTAGCACAACCTATGAGATTCCTAACAGTAGTGATTACATGCCGCTTGATCCTTCAACAAGAAGCTGGGAAATTAGTCGAGAGCAAGTCAGCATCATTAAAATTATCGGAAAGGGGGCTTTCTCGCAAGTTGCTAAGGCAACAGCCAAGAATATCTATGGTAGCCAAGAACAAGTAACAGTGGCTGTGAAAATGCTGAAAGGTTATCTCATTAACCGACAATGTCTTTTTAGAGAGTTGATTTGTCGTTGCCAACAGTTAACAGCGACTGATGTTTTCTTCATTATTTTGCTCCAATTAGAGAATGCTCCTGATTCAGACAGAAAGGACCTGTTGTCGGAACTTGAACTGATGAAAAAACTGAAACCTCACAGTCACGTGATCAAGCTGATGGGATGTGTTACTGAGACTGGTAAAGGAAATACTGACATAATGACAGCAAATGCATGATTAATTTTAATAATCAGGAACTTCGCTTTGTATCGTGATACAATGTTGTAGATGGGTGGGAGTGATGGTCATAACATGAACTTTACCATATTAAATATGTCATTAGTTTTAAAATTCAGACGGCTGCAAAATATATCTTAATTTGTCTACTGCTTTACTCTTGAAACCTGAAGTGTGTCTCTCTTTACTGTAAATCTATGTATTCCCTTTCCACGTCACCAGACAATGGATTTTTTTCTATTTTAGATCCTTTACTTGTCCTTATTGAGTATGTACCGTATGGTGATCTGCTGGGTTATTTGAGGAAGAGTCGTGGGCTCAATGACACTTATTTTAATAACCCGGATAAAAAGCCGAAAACTAACCTGACTTCACAACAGTTGATTAAGTTTGCCTGGCAGATAGCTGATGGGATGACTTATTTGTCGTCAAAGAAGGTAAATGTATCTATAGCAATAGAAATTTAACAAAAGATAACAAAACAGGAAAATAATATCAAATATATAACAAGGAAACAATTTGAGATACGCAGTAGCATTTGTCTTTCAGATAATCCATCGCGACTTGGCGGCCAGAAATGTTCTTGTTGGTGAAGGAGAGAAGTGCAAAGTGACTGATTTTGGGATGGCGAGGAATGTTCACCAGGATGATATTTACACCAGACAAAGTCGGGTGAGTATGTCTGCTGGCTGAACTGAACTCTCCCCCCCCCTCCCGTCGTTGTAACTGTTGTGAATCCTGCCATAGGATAAATACCACTAAAGCTATTTACCTTCCAGGGCCGCTTGCCTGTCAAATGGACTGCCTATGAAGCTTTGTTATTTGGAACATACACAACACAAAGTGACGTGTGAGTGCTGAACTGCTGAACAGTAATCATGTCTCCTTTTAATATACTCGCTGCCTATTATCCCAACTGACGCAGTGATTCTCAACAATTATTCCACGAGCGCCGTTGGTTATAACCATCTCATAACAAGCGCGAGTGGAATAATTGTTTTATTAAAAACGCCCAAAAATATTTTACAAACACTGGGAAAAATGCATTATTTTACGCGTACACCAACCATATTTGTAGGTCAATGGTATATGAGCTCATATACCATTGCCTCTAAACCAATCAAACTTCAGGAAATGCAATATACCATAGTTGGATTTTAATAATTACTGATATTATAAAACTTTCTTTGGTAAAACTTAGTCGGACCATTATGTAAAGGATGGAGCTCATATACCATTGCCTCTCAACCAATCAAAACTCAGGAAATGCAATATACCATAGCTAGTTTTTAATAATGTGAATTACAGCACGGCCTACACAGAAAGGATAAGAATTATTAAGGGTAAAAAAAAAACAAGCGAAAAAGTGGATGATGCATCTAACTCCTTGTTTCCACCCCAAACTTAAGCTTCCAAAAGTCCTTCCTCGAACATTTTTATTGTTACCAGGTAAATATGACTATATGACCGTAAAGCTATTCTCCCAGGAGAGAGCTACAGGTATTAAGGCATCAGTACACCTCAACTGACCACCTCACGCTAAAACGTTTTGAGGCTAAGCTTTTAAAATAAACCCCCAAAACGTATACATTTTCTGAAAGGTTAATAAATGAGGAATTCAGTTGCACCTTTTTAGAAAGGACAATAAGCAATGAAGTGATATTTCCCCTTTTGTCTTTATTAAGTTCGTTTATACGCCTCTATTGTTGCCGCAACGTGTTTAGCACCGCAAATGATTTGTTACAAATGGCCCCAAGATCGCTTTGCTTTCTTTTTAAGCCACTCTAAAGTTTGAGGTTCTAAAGCTTGTAATACCCAGACCCTTGAACAAACAAAGCTATAATTTTTAACCAGGTCGAAATGTAGAAATTGGAGGCACAATTTTGGAGCAGGTATTGAGGAACATTTCAGCAAAATTAATATTTAAGCTCAATCGTACACTTACGGCAATTTGTATTTTCGAGATACAGTCGAAACAATCTATTTCAGTTTTGTTTGATGGCACATGAAGTGTCAGAATTAATGATGTATTGACAGATAACTTTAAGGATCGGCTTACTGTTGGTATGGGGTTGATGACGTTCTACATTTGACAGACGTCAAACGATCCAAAGATCACGAATTGACGGTGGAGACAAAAGGCAGTGAGTTTCTCGCACTCAGATTATTGCACCCGCACTAGAAGCATCACTATTGCAGCAGAAAATTATGAAGATAGAGCTTCTAGCAAATGGAAGGAACCTCGTAAAAGGAATCACGATCGAAGCGGGAAATTAAATGACTGCTTGTTCTTTCGCCGTTTCGGCTTCCTTGCTCATGCGATCAGACGCAAACAAGCACGTCACTTTCAGTTTTCGTGGAGACACCACGAATGTAACCCGCAAAGTCTACCGCAAGAACCTACTGAAAATACTGAAAGAGAACCGGAGAACTAAAGCGCGATCATCGCGTGAAAGATGCAAGTAACGAAAAGTTTAGCTGTGAAATTGACGTTAAGCTGGTAATTTGCAATTAAAAAATGTTTTTAATTGCTATCTCGGTAACAAAAGAAAGACCGTAAAATTTTTCAACAGGGCGGCCGGACAAAAGAAATTTACTTTTTTGAGAGAAATTGAGGTATACTGATACCTTGAGTGAAGTAAGTGAAATATACATGACTATGATTTTTCTTTCTTGTTTCACAGTTGGAGCTATGGTGTCCTACTGTACGAGATTCTTACAATAGGTATTACTTATTACTCTAAATTCACATTACATTACACTGGGGTCAATAAAGCCATGCATCACGAAAGCCATCACTTTGCCTTCCATCTTCTCGTGTAGGTGGATCTCCATATCCGGAAATTAACGCTCGACAAATCGCCAGGAAACTTCAAGAAGGATTCAGAATGCCAAAACCAAAACATGTGGATAACAAACTGTAAATACCGGCATATTTATGGCCATTCTCGATGTTATTGATAAAATACGAAATCCAACCACATTAATTCATGCTTCTTTCTTACTTGAATGATGTTATCTATTTGACAATGACGAAAACAAATGTCAACAACTTGTGTTCATGCATTTTGCCTCTTCAATCCCCATTTCATATTATATACTGTGTGAGTTAATACCATTTTTTTAGCGTCCAACACTCACTCCTTGTGTATGTGTGTATTAAAGTGCCTATAACCCCATTTTTTTGGACAGCTTAAATCTTTGTATTACATGGAGCAAAACGCCGCAAAATTTTTTACTATGAATTTTTGAAGGCGGGATTATTTGACACACGACCGAGTTAAGAGGAGTCTAGGGCTGGTGACGTCATCCCAGGAAATTGGCGGCAGTTTTGAACAAGAAAGCAGATGGACCCAGATGAGAAGATCTGGATGGATAGTGCAGAATTTTCGTACAATGTCAATAGAATAACTTTTTATACATGTGTATTACGCGATTGTGATGAGTGCTGGTGATTTTATTCCGACTAATTTGCTGAGCATTTACTTAGTCTGTTCGTCCCTTTTACTGAGCTAAGCACACAGAAATAGATCACGCAACCTCCCGTTCAAAGACTTGCTATTGGCATAAATAATTCCCCACAACTTGCGGTAAAAATATAATATAAAGGATGATGTGGGGGAAGATTATCGTCAAATTTCTTAAACATTCTAGACTCGTGGGCCCTCAGAGACGCTAGTTGGTGTGGCGTAGTTTTACAAGTAATGACCTTCACACCAGCTGACCTTTACATAAACAGCTAAATTATAAACCGAATCGCTCTAAACGTTTGAAGAAAAATATAATACAGTGGCCTGGCTTGACTATTTGCAGGGCCATTCTGCAAAGTTCGAATGTCTGGATTCACCGAATAGATTATTTCCAGTATCCAGCAGATCAGTACATTCAAGCAAATGCGAAGCGCCGCGACAAAGGGGATCGTTCGCATTGTGCGTGTAAACAGATAGAGCAAATTGCTGAAATTTAACACGCAGTCTGGCTCAAATCAGTAACTCTCGCAAAAATCGCTTGATACATTAAACAAAGATAATATTTTGAATCGGCAAGAATAAATTACCTTGAATTCTTTGTAAATTCTGGAAGCTTCGCTGCAGACTCGCCGATCGACCAGACCTGGCCATGAAATTTGTTCGCTGAAGTGTTTAGCGTACACCACCGAGAACTTGATCGGCACTCACAATTTTAAACGCATTTTCGAGCTCAGAACAAAGCCACAACAACTCAACACAAGGCAAGCGATACGATTGCGATCGATGGCCTGGAATGACGTCACACACTGTACTGGACCCAGATCCTTTTGACCGATTCTTTGACTCGGTCATGCTTTTTTCACGACTTTAAAAATTCATAAAAAAAATCGCAGTTTCAACCGAAAGCAAAAATTGTTTCGGAATTATGATCAGGGAAATGCCAATATTTATTTGGGCCGAAAAACATTTTTGGGGGTTATAGGCTCTTTAAATATACAACAGCACAACTATAATTTGTTTATAATTGTTTTCTGTTGGTTAGATATCAGATTATGCTTAACTGTTGGGAACAAAATCCAGACAATAGGCCAACGTTTGCCAAACTAAAAGAAACGATGAAAGAAATGGAGAGAAACCGCAAGGTAAACAATTAACAGTTACACATTTTTGGTAACGTAAAATGTCACGAAAAGCAATATGTTCAAGTTCTGTCAGCTGCATAGGGAGCGACCCAAAAATCGACGAATGGAGAAAAAGGCGAGGAGCTTCCGCTTTTTTCACGCATCTGTCAATCTCATCATATACGTTTCGTTTCTAAATTGAAATCCGGCCTCTTGAAAACAAGCGCTTTGCTTGCCGAGTCGCAAATGACTCCAGGCGAATTGCTTTGGCGTTATCCTCCCTGCAGCTGATTGGTTTACGGCCGCTTATCATCTGATGAATTTAAACCAATCAGGTTATATTTAGACCTAATGACACTGGAAAACCATTTGGTTGCTAAACGAATTGCTTTCAGGGAAATGCGGGAAAAAAGTTCGATTTAAACATGAAGATTGACTACAAGCCAAAGCACAAGACGAAGAAACGAATAGAGCAATTTCTTGTCATCTTTACAAGAATCGAAACATCGTTCACTTGATCAGTCTGAATTGTGTCCCTCCCCTCGAACAAATTTAGCTGAAGTGCTGCGAGAATATTACACCGAAGTTAAATTGGAAATTTAAGTTTCTTTAATGTTATCATTATCCGTGAGTTCTCAATTCATGATGGGTGATCGTCTTCAAGATGGGTGATTATGTTGAGAGGCATTGTAGCTATAACAAACTACAATATAATTTGGTTTTATCAACTGGGTTGATAATGTCAATTGGCCACCGTAAAGAGAATCAAGAGCTGACGTTTCGAGCGTAAGCCCTTCGTCGGAGCGAATCAAGGAATTGTGCGTCGTGTGTTTTTATATACAGAAAGATGGAGCTTCGCTATTGGCTGGTGCCTGGTAACGTGAAAACTTCGGAATAAATTAGTTGAATGAAAAGCGTTCGTTGATACCGTGAGGATTAAGAGTGCCGATTTAAAAAATAAAGTTTTGTTCTAGAGTTTTACGGCTTTCCGTGTTTCCTTGGTGAAGGGAAAGGCCGCAGACTGCCATATGTTGCTTAGAATGATTTGGGAGATTGAAGTGTCTCGCGACCGGTTTCGATGCATTTTTGTCGTCTTTCTCTACGTCACGAAGGTGTTCTCGGAATCGGTCGCCAAGTCGTCTCCCTGTTTCGCCGATGTATAACTTTTTGCAAAGAGTGCAAGTTATACAGTAGATGGCATTGGCTGAGGTACAGGTGAAATGATCAGTGATTTTGATAGATCGCTTGGGTCCCGATATTTTGTCAACGTTGTGAATGAAAGGGCATGATTTGCATCGTGCGCGAGCGCATTTAAAAGTTTCGGGTTGATCACTAGTTTGGAATGCACTTCTGACTAAATACTTACCAATGTTTTTGTCGCGTTGAAATGAAATTAATGGAGGTTGCGAAAAGATTCTACCAGTGTCGAGATCATTTTGAAGTAATTTAAAGTTTTTGAGAATGATGGATTTAACTGCGTGGTTGTGAGGGTGAAATGTGAGGGTGAATGGAATTCTATCGTTGTTTTCTCTCTGTGACGTTTGTAGTGCTGACTATCGATCAATTTGCTGGGGGCGATGATGGCCCGCTTGAACAACAGAAGCAGGATAGCCGCGTTTGTCGAAGAAATTGCACATTTCCTCTGATTTTAAGGAAAAATCAGAGTCGTCACTACAAAGACGGCGAAGTCTAAGAAACTGAGAATAAGGAATGGAATTCTTGACATGTGATGGATGTGAAGATGAATACAACAAATAGCTATGAGAATCTGTGGGTTTGTAGTGCACACTGGTGCATAAACTGTTGCCTTCGATAGAAACTTTGATATCCAGGAATGCTAAGGAAGTATCGGAAATTTCCCAGCTATATTTAAGGGCAGGATGAAACGAATTAACAGCGGTTATGAATTGATTAAGATCCTCTCTGGTAGAAGAGGTAGCGCCGATACAGTCGTCAATGTAGCGACGATAGAGTTCAGGTTTTGGGCCGTTGTATTGATTGAAAAATTGGTGTTCAATGTAGCCTACGAAAAGATTGGCGTAGCTGGGTCCAATTTTGGTACCCATGGCCACGCCATTGATTTGTTTGTAATAATTTTTCGCGAATGAAAAACAGTTGAGTGTTAACACTAACTCAGCCAGGCGGAGTAATGTTTCCGAGCTTGGTTCCTTAACAGTGCGTAAATCAAAAAAATGTTTGAGGGCTAGAAGACCTTCGCCATTTGGGATGACGGTGTAAAGAGATTTAATATCCATAGTGAAAATAAGTTTGTCTTCGCCCAGGAAATTGAAATCGCGAAAAATTTGAAGTGTGTGTTGACTGTCTTTAACGTATGACGGTAAAGATCTGACAATAGGTGCCATAATTTTGTCTAAATAGCTGTAAATGAGTTCGGTAGGGCAACTACATGCAGAGACGATAGGTCGACCTGGGTTGTTAGGTTTTTGAATTTTAGGTAAAAAGTAAATACACGAGGTTCTGGGAGTGGTAATGATGAGATTGGTAGCAGTAGCCGGCAATTCTTGTTTGAATATAAGGTCGTTAATAGTGCTCTTGACAATTTGTTGGTTTGTGGAGATGAGATCTTTATGGACTTTAGCATAAAAAGAGGTGTCAGAAAGTTGCCGCAAAGCTTCTTTTTGGTAGAGGTCGGCCCGCCAAATAACTAAAGCGCCGCCTTTGTCGGCCGCTTTGATAATTATGTCTTTGCGCTTACTTAGGTTTTTTAGAGCCGTCCTCTCTTCCGATGAAAGGTTGGAAAATTTGGTGTTACGATTGAAATTAAGTTTGTTGATGTCGTGACGGCATTTTTTAATGAAATAATCTAAAGAGGCAAACTGGCCCTCTGGGGGAGTCCACTTAGATCTGAAGCGTCTCGAAAGTATATTTGTCCGAGGTGTTAGAATCATCCTCTTTGTCATGGAAAAAGGCTTTCAGTTGAACGCGGCGAAGGAATTTTTCAACATCTTCCTTAACTGAGAATTCGTCCGGTTTTTTGGATATAGGAACAAAATTCAAGCCCTTACTGAGGACGGATTTCTCTGAGTCGGAGAGCGGAAGATTTTCTGGAATAGTAACCACGGTGTTAAGGTTTTCAAGTGATGAGTCACAAGTAATTTGAGGACCTTTTAATTGTTGAAGTTTTTGGGCCTTAATTTGGTGTAAATGGCTAAAAAGTTTAGAGTTTAACTCCTGAATTTTTTCGCGAATAGATTGTACTAAAATAGCTGGGCAGGTTTTGGACAGTTCAGAGCGATAATGTAGAATTTGTTTGTCGAGGTCATCGCGTTTTTGGCACATAGCTCTGATAGTAATCCTCATAATGTTACGTGAAAAAGAATTTTGAGCACACTAAAGTTGGCGACGATATTGATTAGAATGAGAGAGAGAAGATGCATGAAAATTGGAGTGAAAACCCTTCGGAATAACTTTAGAATGAAGGCAACGGCCGATGAAGTTGATGTGACTAAACCTTGGTTTAGCGAAGATGAGAATGGCTAAACGGAAAGCTAGATTATTACTAATAGGGGGAAAAGGAAAAAGATAACTTACGATTTCCTGGCGTAGCTCCTTGTTGAGTTTCTTCAGGCTTGGCATCGTCTTGTTGTCGGTCTTCCGGTCTGAAATCTGTGGAATAAAGAATACTAGTGCAAGAGATTAGTGGTCGCAGCGATAAACAACAAATGAATAGAGGGGGTAAGTTTCTAAAGAAACTGTGGTGCTGCGTCGGTGGGAAGTATAACAATATAATTTCGTTTTATCAACTGGGTTGATAATGTCAATTGGCCACCGTAAAGAGATTCAAGAGCTGACGTTTCGAGCGTTAGCCCTTCGTCGGAGCGAATCAAGGAATTGTGCGTCGTGTGTTTTTATATACAGAAAGATGGAGCTTCGCTATTGGCTGGTGCCTGGTAACGTGAAAACTTAGGAATAAATAGGTTGCGACAGGCGGGTCGCGACTTCCTCCACTGTTGGCATTTGGTAGTGCTCTCGACGGATGGCTTTGTTCAAATCGCGCGGGTCAAGACATATGCGCAACTTGTTGGGCTTGACAATAACCAACATGCTGGAAACCCACTCAGTTGGTTCCGTTACAGGTGCAAGAATACCACTGGCTACCATCTCATCCAGTTTCTCTTTGATTTGGTCTCTTAATGCTACTGGTACTCGGCGAGGGGGATGTACTACAGGTGGCACTGTATCATCAGTGACAATGTGATACTCGCCTGGGAGGTCACCCAAGCCTCCAAAGACATCTTCGTATTCCTCTAGAAGGTCGACAATCCCTACTGTTACACCTACGCGTGGGGTATCCTCGAGACCACTGGAGTTTGATGGGCTATCACAGTCATTAATCGTGACAAGTCCCAGTTCAATACATGTGCGGTATGACAACAGTGGGGCGAGGTCATCTTCTGTAATGTTGAATTGCAAAACATTTCTTTTCCCATGACGCCATGTAGGGAGTGCTGTCGAACCCAATATCTTGTACCGTTCATTGGTGTAGGTTTTAATGAACTTGTGTGAGCAACGCTTGACTTGCGCAAAATCCACATCACCCGTGGCACGTTGATACTCTTTCAGTGACAGGAGATTGCATTCAGCACCTGTGTCCAGCTGAAATGTCACCTGACTTTGACTACTTTGCATGCCAACTTCCATAGTTATCAATGCACTTGAATTACTTCCAACTTTGCCTATGCGAAACACTTCTTCAGGTATTTCTTCTACCACGTTTACCTTTGGGCTGGCTGATCGGCACCTTGATTGAAAGTGGTTCTTCTGACCACACTTGTGGCAAGTTTGCCCTCTGGCAGGGCACTGGCGATTTCCATGCTGATATCCAGGAGCTAATTCGTGTGATCAAGCAAGGTTGACCAGACAAGAAAAAGTGCCCTCCTGCTGTCCAGCTAGCCATATTATGACGAGCGAGGCGAGCTGATAGAGTCCCAAGGTTTAGTGTTCCTCGGTGAACAGCTTGTGGTGTCCTGTCCCTTCGAAGGGACATGCTAAACCAGCTCCACAGCAGCCACATTGGTATTGGAGGATGCGTTCGCCGAGCCCGCGAAACATTGTATTGGCCGCGAATGACTGCCGAAATCAGAGACTTTCAGAACCGGCCCGCGAGGAGCTTCGGCCACATGAGCTTCCCTCCCGCCCTTGGCAGAAAATTGGTGCCGATCTGTTTGTTCTTGGACAACAGACATTCCTGATCATGGTGGATTACTGGTCCAACTTCTTTGAAGTAGTGGAGATCCACAGGAAGACAGCGCAGTCTGTTATTACTCAACTCAAGGTGCAGTTCGCTCGCCATGGGATTCCAGAACTGCTGATTACGGATAATGGTCCAGAATTCGACAACCAGGAGTTCAAGAAGTTTTCCTCTCAGTGGAATTTTGAGCACCTAACGTCGAGTCCGAGATATCCACAGTCAAATGGAAAAGTGGAAAATTCTGTGAAAACTTGCAAAGGACTGTTCCTGAAAGCTAAAGAAGATAATAAAGACCCACTACTAGCAATCCTCGATTGGCGCAACACCCCAAGTGAGGGGTTTGTACCTCACCAGTTCAAAGACTAATGGGTCGTCGCACTCGCACTTTGCTGCCAGCAGCCGAAAAACTGCTCCAGCCAAACAGTAACACTAGGACCACAGCGAGTAACCTTGAAGCTAGGATTGCAGTGCAAGCAGTACAACAGAAGCATGAAGAACCTTGCCCCCTTGAAAGCAGGCGATGCCATCCGTATGAAGCTACCTGGCGAGAAGAAATGGAGCCTAGGTCACTGCACACGCCCTCTTGGCCGCCGGTCATATGAAGTTGAGGTGGAAGGACGGCGCTACCGCAGAAATCGCCGCCAGGTGCGGTCTACTTTGGATTCCTCACCAGTACCATGCAACCCCATTGACGAGCTTCATCAGGCTGATAATGAAAGCAAACCACCGGTTTTACCAGAGTTCCTGCCAGAAAAGACTCAACCCCAGTCCCCCAAGATTGAAGGGAATGATGCAATCTCCCCAACGCAATCTGTCCTGGACAGTGCAGAGCCCATCCCAGCTTTCCAGGCCTGACGTTCAGAGAGACTCAGACGGCCCCCTGCCTGGCTTGAAGATTATGACTTATGTTGAACACTTGAACATTGAACTGAACATTGACTTTCTTTTTTTTGTTTATTTGACTTTGTTGTTGTTGTTTATGCTATGTTAATTTTGTAAGGGGAAAGGGATGTGACGTCACAAGCGTGATGCGTGACCGTAATCATGTGATCAGCTTGTCATGTGATGAACACACCCTCGGGCGACTCGACACATTTTGTAGAGTGGCTATGAATTCGGCATTTAAAGGTTCTGTTGTTGTTTTCAAGTTCGAGATTTGTTGCTTTACAACCCAACAGCGGTCAAGTTGGATTACCAAACAAAAGTGGCTAATCAGAAAAATCAGTTTTCTTCATGTTATCCAACATGACGTCGATATCGTCACATGCAAATCAAGAATAGGCAAAGTTCCCTGTTGGCTTTCAGGCCATTGTTCAATGATAGTTCTGAATGCTTGATATGGTACTAAGCTTCTTCGTTTCCTTGCATTTGTTGTCTGCATTACAGCCACAATGCAATTACTCGGTCTTGCATTTATCCTTTACCTTTCCACTTTCCACTTTCCACCACATTCCATAGTTTTCTCCGAACGTCGGTGACTCATTATATAAACAAGGACTCCTGCATCCAATGACTTAACATCATCTACTTTAGGTCATAAGGGCGTGCTTTTATAGGATTGGCAAAGTAGAAACGTAGAAATCACTTGCGCCATAAGTTTAAAAAATCTGTTAAAATTTTCTTTACTCCAAACTAAAAAGTTAATTACACAACTAACCTGCAATATATTTTGTTATTGCAGACGTACATCAACATGAGAGAGTATGAAATCAGCTTGTATGCCAACGTGGAAGATCTTACAGCTGAATAGCTTGTAAAACAGACCAATTGCACTCACATCTTGGTGAAATACCCAATGTTAATGAGAAATCTCTATTAGGAAAGCGAAATTAGAACAGCCTATAAATCCTGAACGTAGAACCCCTAGCCATAGGCCCTTGTATATGCCAACTGAAGAAAATTTAACGTGCCTCTGAAAGCACTCCCAAAATCATTTTTTTTTTATTAAAATTTTAATAATAAAAAAGGGTGGTCGCCGAGTCCGTTTTTATGGTTACAAGAACAGTCATGTCGGAAAATTAGAAATTCTTTCGTTTGTCGCCGACCATCCAAGACGTCAGGGATGTCTACAATTTCGAATTTAGGAATCTAGGAATGTCAGTGGTTTAAACAGTATTTTAATGTCCTTTGAACAATATTTTCTATCATTATCAGGCCATGTACCTAGTACCTACTTGCATATGTATTTCCTGTAGGTTGGTTATTGATAAATAAAAAGCGTCAGTTGCTATTCCTTCATGTTACATTTCAATTATGTAAAATTTAAAACCACGCCTTATGTACCACATGGCTCTAAGAGGATTACCTACCTTAAATTTGAAAACCTCTTTTGAAATCAGCTTTTAATAATCAAGAAAGAAGCTTTAACCATTGTTATCACCATGCCGCAGCGGTCGCACAATCCCGTTTGCAATCGTCCTACAAACATTTATTCCGCTATTACGAGTTTGATTGAGAAATTAAATGAGACTTACCTGCAACTTGAAGTTTGATTGGGATTCTATCACATTACATCGGAAGGCGAGAGATCACATGAGATAGCAGGGGGCTTGCGTAAGTCATAATTCACCTTTTAGGCGCTAGAGTTCACGTGGAGTATCACGTGACTTTTGATGTAAACAAACCTCGAAAGTTCGGACATCCGTGGAGCACGCCTGTACGATAATAGGGTGGACAAACAGAATTTTCACGACAGAAAGATGTGCTTATGGTACTTGTAGAAACGACTCATGATTCCTTGAATCCTGGGTTAGGAACCCAAACGGCGATCCAGTCACGTTCTTCCATTTTCCTGGCGTAGTTAGACAAAACGAATGAAGGCAAAAGTGGATATTGATAGGTAAAGGCATGACTCGATAGTTCCTGTGCACCAAGGATAGTCACATTTTGTCGATGGAAATCGATCGAAATTGAGGACACTGATTCTATATTTGCTGTTGCCAATAAAGAAAGGGCAGGTTCATCTATTTCGTTTGAATTTAAAATATTTAAACCGTGCCTGAGTAGTAAACGAAAGGCTAGAGGGAGACAGGTAGAGAAGCAAGAAAATTTTCCTTGAATGATGGTTGGCTAAAACCCTGTTGACGCTTAATAGCTGCACTGCTGTCCTTAGAGCCCAATGAGGAAAGCATGCATTCCATGAATTCAAACTCAAAAAGGGAACCGACGAGTTTGCTGAACCGATCAAATTCAAAGCCACGGTGACACACAGACTAATGAAAAACGCGCTAGTAATTGCAACATGCAAGTTAGTGAATCGTTATTAAAAACTGTATCTATTTTCCTAGCTGCTTGCACTCTTTAATTTTATAACACAATTGCAATTTATTAATTTACACAGGTACACGACCTAACTTGTTCTCTAAACGCAGTTATGTTTTAAACGACAATTATACATAAAACAGGCTAAGCGCACCTGAGTTAAGCATCTCGTATCCCTTGAATTGCTTTTGTAAGATAGTACAGCTCAATCGTTTTGTCACTTGCGTACTGCATTATTGTCTTAGCGGTTTTACATCAGCTTGTATATATATGTCGCAGTTGATTTGAGATTCGATCGCCGACGATCAAACTCGCCGGTTCGCTTTCCAAGTTGGAATTCGAGTAATGCATGCTTTCCTCATCGGGCTCTAAGGGAAAAGGGCATTGCGGCTGCATGTTCAGTCCTCAATGACAATTGAGCTTCAACAAGGTTTTTGTGCGTAGGGTTCAAGGCAAATTATTTTTCTTCTCCCTTTGTCTGCCTCTTGTTTCAGGGTCTTGTTCACAAGATGCCTTCCATCTATTTGTGATTCAGTCACGCCGCGATACCTGGGCACGGTATAAAAATATTTTAAATTTAAACGAACAAACAGTGTTATAAAAGCAAAAATTGACGAGCTTACCCTTTCTTTACAAGCAACGGCAGATATAGGATCATTTTCACCGACAAAATGTAGAGAAGAAATATTATATATCCCACACGAACGAGTCACCACGATGACATACCTTTATCCACTTTTGCCTTCATTCGTTTTGTCTAACTACCCCAGGAAAATGAAAGAACGTGACTGGATCGCCGTTTGGGTTTTTAACCCAGGATTCAGGGTATCGGGAATCGTTTCTACATGTACCTTATGCATAAGCACATCTTTCTGTCGTGAAAATTCTGTTTGTCCACCCTATTATCGTACCGGCGTGTTCGACGGATGTCCGAACTTTCTGGGTTTGTTTACATCAAAAGTCACGTGATTCTCCAAGTGAACTCTAGCGCCTAAAAGGTGGATTCTATCACATGAACAGAAGACGGAGATCCCACGAGACTTCAAAACTTCGATGCACTCGTACGACATTGCACTCGAACAAGAGGCATGAAATCCATACAAAAGCAAGTGATAAACGATGATAAACATGCTTTAATAAATGGCCTAACAGTAAATAGATCAACCAAAATAGTACATGCAATATTCATAAAAAACATTTCGAAGTTTTCACTAGCCAAGGATAGTGGAAGCCAGTCTGTTCTCTGGAATAACAGGTCTATTATGATATTTACGGAAGGTCTCGGCAGACTTCCAGCCGGCCTTTGCCATGATCTGATAGACAGGAGCATCCTTTTCATTTGCTTTGGAAACAGATGCTGGCCCTGTGCTATGTGCAGTAAACACCTTGGTATCAATCCCACAAAATCTAAGAGTTTCCTTAGTCCATCTTGAAATCGTGTCCCTAGATAGAGGCTTATGGGGCCTAAAATAATTAATAAACAATTTTGTTTCATTTTACGCAAGTCCTCGGTCGTGCTGATGTATGCTTTCAGACAAGCCAAAGACCAATTTGTACTGTCTGGCTCATAGGCAGCAATGTCAATCCTCGTATATGGGCTTCTGGGGGTACTTGTCTTGATATGCTCAACGATGTCAAAGGAATTAATATCCTCTCCCATGGTGAAATGCTGTAGATACAAACACCCCTTTTCATAAACCGTGTTACCATGTGATTGCTACCATAGCTCTCCCCCACGTCTGTCATAACAATACTGGACATGGCAGATCAGATCAGAGCGAGCAGTATTAAGCGAATCCAGTAGAAACCAGTACAAACCTTAAGAAAGTTAATTTCTTAGAAGGTATGAAGACCGATTTCTCTTGATCGATATGAAACCCTAATTTGGTAAACAGCGTGATGGTGTCAATGACATTTTTATGACATTCGTCGGAGCTAAGTTGTTGCCTTGCAGATAAGAATAGTCAATATACCCTGAATTGAGATGTCCCATGATCGGAAGTGTGGCATACACTGGCTTCAATAATTTAGTAAATATGCGTGGGGCCTAGCTAGGCCATTGGGCAAACGGGTATATTTGCAGAAAACACCATGCATCAAAGCAGAACTTTAAGTATTTCTGGTGAGATGGCTAGATGGGAACGGTATAATACGCGTCCTTTAAGTCCACCGTAGCAATGAAACAACCTGGCCTCGTCATGTTAACCACGACCTCTAGTGTATCCATTTTACAACTATGGTAAGCTATTAATTCGTTTAACGCTTTGAGATTTAGAATGGTACGGTGCGTGCAATTTTCTTTCGGTCGTAAAAATATTGTGGAAATAATTCCACTGTGCAGGGGGGTAAAAAGGTTCGCGGATCGAAAAAGAATTAAGCGGATTCGCCGATGTCGTGTAAACTTTGCTTCAGTTAAAGGAGTTTTAATATACCGGCTTATAACACATTTCCTTGATGGTAAAATGATAAGGTCCTTTATGAGCATACGTACACTCTGTTAAATAATAACACATTGTCTCCACAAACACTAATTTTGGTAGCTATTACGCTTAAACAAGTCGAGTGACGTGCATTGGTCTCCTCCTTTGAGTGACTCACTTAAGACTCACTAACATATTAATTTGAATATGTTACCAGTAATGACAGCCAATCACGGTCGGTTCCTTACTGTTGCGATATTACAAATTGCTCTCGGCTTATTTGAATTAATTTTCATTTATATCCCCTTACTTTCCATAGTTTTAGATATCGTTCGATTAATTAACATAGTCACGTCAAAAATTCAAAGCCTTTTTATGATGTTTTATGAAGTTTATACGGAGAATCCCCCGAAACTGTATTCGTAAGTTATAAGAATGCCACAAAACACAAAAGGCGGTATGGCGGAGCCATGATATTGCAATCTTTGTTTGAGTGATGTCAAGCTTGGTTAGAGCTGAAATTCATTGAACCCTGGTGTTTCCAAAATATATTCGTCGTCTCAGTCGCGGCACCTGTAACATTCACCCCATTACGAGGAACATGCGGATGGCTAGATGTTCAATTTGGATTGGATTGTTTGCGTTTATTGTGGTACTTACTTTTCTGCAGCCCACAATAGCACGTATGTATCTCTTTTATGCTACTATGTAGTCAAATCCTTTTACAATGACTTTCAAGTCTGAATTTATGTTAATTGGTTTCTCTGAAATGTTTTGACAACAAACGGTAGGTAGTTCAGGTAGACGTTTGTTGCACTGTGTAAGCTACAGTCGTCTTTTAAAGGGTATTTTTAAAACGTTTATTTAAAACTGTCTATGCAACAAGGAAAACCTAATAATAATGGTCTCATTTTGTTGTCGAAGACTTTTGTACTATATTGAAGCTATTGATTCTTGTATGTTGTCACAGATGACGAGGATGGAAATGGATTGTAATTTAAAAAAGTTTGCCAATTTTTTTCAAAGTTTTAAGCTATGCATTGAAAAAATCGCCCAAAAATCACAATGGTCTGTTTTGCCTGCTAAAATTTCATCTGAAATCACCTTGGTGAGTCTGTTGAAGCGTTTTGTGCACAATAACAGGAACAAAGCAGTTATTTGGGCATAATTGATCCAAAAAATGGCAAAACTCCCCCTGATAATGTCCTTTAAATTCCGAATTATGACAATTATCATGGATTTGTGTTTTATTGTCTCATTTCAGAAGCGGTCACGTTCAAAAGAAAGCCTCGTAACGCAACAATAATAGTAGAAGGAGTGAACAGCAGTCGGGTCCAACTCGTTTGGACCTTCTCTCTTGATAAAGGCGAAAGTTTGAAAGCGGTTACTATTGATCGTGCGAGATTCGGAGAAAAGAGTCCAACAAGGATAGCAACAAGAATCAACACTAGCGACTCGTTCATCTTCGCTACAAGTAAATTCAAATCATATTATGGAGCAAGACTTCCTTCAACGCTGGTGTTAAAGAATGTTAAAAGATATGATGAATACATCTACACTTTGACGATATTTTACTCCAATGGTGTCCGCAACGGACGGACTGAGAATTCTGTCGCTGTTGTTGTGTTTGGTAAGTAGCTGTTATAAAATTTCAACACTTAATCTTAAAAGTCAAATGCTTTTTACTCGACAAAATACAGTTCAGACGGATTAATGAAATTCGACAGAGCGTAAGGTAAATATAAAACCACGAGCTCTATAGTTTAAACGCAACGAGAACGTTTATCGTAAGACATAACAGGCTTCTACTTCAGCGATCATATCAAACACTTTCAATTGAAAAAACCGTATTCCTGTCCGACAGTATAGTTGGTTTAAAAGTTCGCTGTTTTCTTCGGTTCTAATATGAGGTCAAAGCAGCAGACCTTTGAATCGTAGCAACACAAGAAATGCCAACAAACTGATCAGGTACAATATGTTAGTTATTTCTTGATATTGGACATGAGCTGGTATATTGCATAACAAGGAACTTGAATTAGTAATATAAAGGGCTATTATCGAATAAGCTATATATAATTATACTTTGATTGCAGATGACAAAAACAATTTACGTCAGCAATTAACGTATATCTGTCTTGATTTAAGAGGCTGTCTCCTTTGCATCTTCAAGTCAATTTGGCCCACGAAATAGAATTCGCTCAAAATCTCTCCACTAATTTCTTATGATAAGTAAGTACCAAATATGAAATCGGATTGGAGAAAAATTGGTTTCCTGAGAAAATTTAGAGGTAAACTTTTAAACACCCCCTTAGGGCTTGGTGGCTATTGGCTGGATCGTGAAATTTGGTCAAGTTGAATTATTCGCTGTGTTAAAGTTATCTCAGTAATAATCTTTAAAATTCCGATTTTCGTAAGCTACAAACCTTATTCTTCAAAACTAGACGAGTTGCATTGAAGAACTCTGACTATCGGATGATTCAAAGTTTGTATATTTTTGACATTAATCACCGGTCAGTATAAAACACGGAGTGCGGACTACGGACTACGGACTGGGTATAAAATACGGACTAGGACTGCGGACTGGGTATAAAACACGGACTGAGGTATAGAATGAGGACTAGGGATTAAAACACGGCAAGTACCGTAGAGTGGGTAAAATGTGAGTTTCCTCGTAGCACGAGTCAAGTTCAAGTCACGAGTCAATATTTTTTCACCTTTTCTTTCTTTCAGTAATATCCTTTGCCTTGTAATTGTTATTGCCCAACAAAATGTCCGCCACTCGAAGTAAATTCCACGTAGCCGGCTACGCGGTAGGCAGAAAACAATTAATTCAAATTAAATAAGAATTAAATTTATTAAAATGACAAATGGCAAGAAGCGACAGCAAAAACGGACATTCTTTGATTTGATTGCGGTTTTGGGAAGATCAATTGCACTAAAAAGGTGTAAATTAACAAGTCGTTAGAAGGGCAAATGAAGGACCTAAAATGTCACTGATATATTCATTGAAAATTGCGACGACAAAAAAGGAAAAAGAGATCAAAGGAAAAGCCAACAACGAGGTTATTCCAGGCTGCCACCCATCTTTGTCGTATCATGGTTTAAATCACCGTTGTTATCCATACTTCTGTTTCATTTTGATTTACAATAGCCATTATAGTCAAATTAAACTATCTTTATTAAAAACAAAAGAAAAGACAACAAAAAAGAGAGAAACATTAACTCCAGAACGAGGTTGGAACTTCACTCGTGACTCAAACTTCACTTGGGCTCGAATCGCGATGAGAGCTCGACTTGTAGGCATGTCTAACCTGACTCGTGCTACGAGGAAACTCACGTTTTACCCACTCTACGGTACTTGCCGTGTTTTAATCCCTTGTCCGCACATTACACCTCAGTCCGTGTTTTATACCCAGTCCGCAGTCCTAGTCCATATTTTATACCTCAGTCCGTGTTTTATACCCAGTCCGTAGTCCGTAGTCCGCAGTCCGTGTTTTTCCGTTGGATGTCAAAAGTGGCTCGTACTCACAGGTTAAACTGCATATCAATAGCAAGCTCCATCCTTCTGCACCAAGAATATGTAAAAATAGTTGGCCGTTCATCACTTTGTCGATCGTTGAACAGGGCTGAAACAAGTACTACTCGGTGTTTTCAGCGATGTTGTCATCATAAACTTTGCGAGCCAACTTTAGAACAAAAAGAGGAGAGTTTTATTTGATTTTGAGAGGAATTAGCTAATGGTGAAGAAAGAGAGCACTTACTAAACCGATGAAATCTTAAAAGAATTTATCTGTTCGAGGAGGTCCATTTAAACAGCGACAAATTGATCACAGTGACCTTTCACTGTCCGTCATGTTGTTTCATAACAACCGCTGACCAGATTGACTTTTTAGGAAATAGCTGTTATTGAAGTAGAGCCTGCGATAATATATTCTTTTGTAAAGACAGCACGCGAACGAGGCGAAAGGGTCAAAACATCGGACAACACAATGCACAATGACCCGTTAGCCTCGTTTGTATGTAAGACACCTGAGAACTCCAATAAGAGGCATTAAGGTGGCTCGATAGTCGAGAAGACATGGTTGGCTCGTGGGCGGTTGGGGATCGTAGCCTGCAGACAAAGGTTTCATGCCGCCGTACTCTGCACGAGATTCTAGTGCAAGCTCTGATTGGTCAGATCCAGGAGGTTGACAGGTTTGATTGACGTCTACATTTTGCCGACCCGATTCCATCAAAATTTGCGTATCGCTGAAAATCGTTTTTATGGAAACAAGGAATCTTCTGGCAATTTATTAGCGGTTTACAGGTCTGTTTCAAGAACATTTATCAGCCTTTCGCCGAGGAATTTCGTATACGTGTCGCTTCGTATTTCCGTGGCGAAACTCTCGTGTTAATTTCGCTTCGCTGAATTTATAAATTCCAGCCGGCAAACCGAACGAAGCGACGAAAATGCACGAAAACTATCAACTGTCTGCCGGCTCATGCAGTGACTTGTAAGGATGGAAAGTGAATGCGAAAGACAAACAGCTTGTACACATGGCATACAACTCAGGTTGGAAAAATCTGTTCTAGCGAGGCTCGAAATCCTGCTTGAACCAACATTATGCTTTCACCAGGGACAACAATTCCTTATTTTTGGAAACGTTGAAGATCGGTGGCGAGGTTATTCTTTTAGAATTCTGAGGATTACAGATTAACGGCTTTTTACAAAATCGGGAAATCAAAGAGCTGGAGTAAACCCGGAATAATTTTTATATTTTCGTGCGAATCTTTATTATTATTATTATTATTATTATTATTATTATTATTATTATTATTATTATTATTACAAGTGAAACCGGAAATAACAATACATAATTATATATCCCATAAAGAATATTTAACTTATCCTCATATTTGTTATGAGTGGGCTTGGATCGAGGCAAGTGTATTTGTACTTCTTTGAGAAAATAGTTGACAATTTTTCTTTATTATTTTTACCTTTTTTAGTTTTTGCATATTAATTCATTCATACCAAAAAATCACAAGTGTTAGTTGAGAGAGAGAGAGAGAGATGCTCTGAAAACACGCCTATCCGCTCTTTTTCTGACAGTTTTTTAGTTCACGATAAACCAAAAATTAAATGTTTTGCAATTTTTTTCTTTGGTTAAAATT
This sequence comes from Blastomussa wellsi, assembly GCA_947652115.1. NCBI lineage: Eukaryota > Metazoa > Cnidaria > Anthozoa > Scleractinia > Plerogyridae > Blastomussa > Blastomussa wellsi. Next base: position 10,781,005 of record OX393570.1, on the reverse strand, counting down.
ACAAAGGAAGACATTGCCCGCTATGTTTTTCATCGAATCGTAGATTCTCCACACCTCGCGATTCACACGTCATTTTGTTTAACCAATCACAGAAAGCGAATCGACCTTCTGAAACGAAGCGACGGTTTTCTTGCGACAGCACTAAAGTGGTATTTGCGGTCAAGTTTAACAAAGTAATGGGAAATTTCTAGTCCGAAATTTGACTACATTCAAAACGGTGAAATGATTTTGAAATTTTGGTTGATCCTGTGTCATAAACCCTTAGACCAAGTCAGTGGATTAAAGACCACATGAAGGCTGTGCGATTCCTCGTTCGACTCTCTCGTTCCGCCACTTCGACTAGGTCACCTGAAGATGTGTTAGACTGTGAAAGATTTGTGTGGTGAAAGAGCTGTGGTGAAAAGCTGAAATGGTCGCCAAAATGGGAGATTTGCCGTCAAATTCAACTAAGTACTGGAAAATTTCTAGTCCGAAGCATAAAACTTGAGATCAAGTCAGTGGATTAACGACGTCCACGTCAACGCTGTGCTATACCTCGTTCGACTCGACTCTCCTTCCGCCACTTCGACTAGGTCACCGAAAGATGTGTTAGAGTGTGAAATTATTTTTAACTGGCCACTCTGGGAAGAATTATATCAAGGCTTGATGGACGGCTTTTTTGGATGTATCTAAAGCGTTATGAAAGGGATTGTATTCGCGCCGCGACTGCATTCGACAACATAAATTTTCCCGCCGTGCTTGAGCTTGAGCATGACTAAAGACGAAGTATGTGCCATTTGCGCAGAGGCCCAATGTAGCCTTTTCGACGATTGGAGAAGGTATTTACCGTTGACTTTTTATTTAGTCGTTTTCTTCAAAAAAGTTATGGTCAACCGATGAGCCAGATAAGCGTTGTCTTTGTTTATGTGCCCAACTTTTGTATGGCTCGGCAAGAAGTTAAGCCTATACTCAAGTTTATCGTCAGTTTGTTTGTGAAGAAGGTTTTCAGGATTTCTGTGTTGGACCCATTCTTATAGTAAATTACATTTTAATTTCCCCTCAATTTCAAAAATAGATTCAAATGAAATTTACCCGAAAGCTAGGCTTACAATTTAAACGTTGTAAAAAGGTTTTTTCTCAGACTACCATTGTAAACAGGGGCCACAAACCAGAAGCGTATAACACGTTGTAAAACTGCCAAATCTATTAAAACAGTTATTTGCTAATCTTTCTTTGTTTTTTTTTCCTACTGTTCTTCGGTCGGTTTTGACATAAACTTAAGTACTTCACGTCTTCAGAGTTATTAAGTTTAGGTACTTTCCGCGTTTAGCGCGCACGTACACGAACTCGCACAAACAGCCGTGATTTTAAAACTTTTCTCCGTTTCTGCCTAATCTTTGACATAAAATTGTTAGCTCTATAAAAATTGAATTAAATTATGTGAACCCCCATGCATTACAACCACTGTGAAAACGTTTTTTGTAGTACAGTAATTTTTCAGATACAACAAAATGTTTCGCCACTCAAATTAAACTTATGTGTCGGAATCGTGTAATTTCTAAGGGTAATCCATTTGAAAGCACGAACTGTTCCAGTATTTGTTTATGCGCAACTATTTTTCTTAGGCCAATACTTTGAATAATGGCTTTATTGTACACTTTGTTATGATTGTAATAGGGAATTTAGTTCATGGACAGTATAAAATAAAGTTTTGATGTCTGTGCGAATGAAGGTAACGTGTTAAGTTTTAAGTTCCGGTTGAAAATAAAGTAATCATTTATTCAGTCACTCTTTACGATACGTTTTTAACCTTCAAATATCGTATTTAGTAAAATTTCTGAGCTTGCATCGGTTGCCTTAAGCAACTTAAACTGATTCATTTAATGTTAGCATTAATTTGATTTCATTCGCATTGCTGCAACTTCTAGTTTAAGTTTTATAATTTCAAGAGTATTAAACAACACTTTTTAGGTGGGAGGGTGGGAAGTGCATTTAAGTGTACCACAAACGCGCTTATTTTTTTGTTTTGTTTTTTAACAAACAGCAATAACTATCTGTATCAACTTACCTCTCAAGTAAACATTGTCCCTGAGCAGACAGCAGCCATAAAAAAAAACAATAATAATTAAAAAATCTCGTCAAAAGTTCCGTTTGAAGAAAATGCAAGTCCAGTCCGTTGTCCAGTCCTTGGATTTTTTTTTTCTGGCTAATCTTTGTGGCGCGGCGTCGCAGTGAACAAAAAGCGCGCGAAATTATAGCCTCGTTTTCGTTCTCTCCTCCAGGCCCTCTCCTCTGAAAAAAATCTTAAGAATCGATCACCTCCTAAACCAATCAAAATTTTAAAAAACTGACAACGCCTTTATTAAGAGCATACATTCAGGCCTTTGGCAAAATTTTCTTTCGTTGCTAGCTCAAATGGTCGTTGACCAGGAAGCTGACAAACTTTTCAGCTAGATTTTCTACTGCCGCACTTTTTTAGGAAAAAGTAATAATGGCCATTTTTTAAAACACTATTTATTAAACTCTAACTTCGCTTAAAAATATTCTTGGAGAAAGGTTCTAGTAAACTTTAAAAGCAAATATTAAACTTCGATCCGTTCTGGTCACGTGACCGATGACGTCACAGCATTAGACAGGACAAAAATGTATATTTCATAAAAATATCTACCAATACCCAAATTTTTGTTTCCTCGCGTTTAACGCAACGCGAGATAGCACTTGTACCCAGACTCCCACTTTTTGAAAAATTGTGCATAGCCCCCTTAATATTTATATTTTGTTCGGTACCCGGGCAGTCCGAAATGGCTCACACCATTGTGCTTCAAACCACGTTGACTGCTTTTTCAATAACAAAATAATTTTGTCACAGTGAGCAAAAACGCACTTGTGAGCAAAGTCACGTGACCAATGACGTCATCGCCCTTAGTCTTGTACAATAATTAGTTTATGGTAAGACTTATTTCTAGACAACGTGGGGCTCTTGCTGCCCTCAAACTGACCAAGTTATTTGGGATTGACGATTTCTAGCTGCAAAGGATTCTGGGAAGGTTCTTATTATAATTATATATTGTTATTTAATTATTATTATCATTTTTATTTTTATTAAATACACACATACGAAACTTTCTTACACAAATACAACTAAATAAAATATCAACATCTAAAGCACTATCATAACTTAAAAAAATAAACAAAAACCGGATCCACAGGTGCATCTATGCACGGCAGGTATGATTTACTGAAAAGATTAGATAATTTACTGAGGGGTACTCTTCCATTTAGACCATTTTTTTGAAAAACATCTAAGGCATTGCTATCTCTGGCAATTTCTTTTTCAATTTCCATCGAATTTAAAACTTTTTGGATAAAAGTCTTTAGATGTGGGAGGGTATTTCCGAGTCTACATGTGTAAATATGAAACCTGACAATAAGCAGTATGTGGTGTAAAAGTACGTTTCCTATTTCATCAACTATGCCTAAACAAATAGCTCCAGAGAAGGTGGTGTGCTCAACGCCTGTTAAATTCTCAGATATCCATTTCTGAACTTCTTCCCAAAAAGGAGAGGTATGTTTGCAATTCCAGAATAAATGACACAGACTTTCTTTAGTTTCTCCACGGAAAGTGCAGGAATCGCTTGGTTTAAGCCCTATTCTATGAAGAAAGTCATTAGTAGCTATGCGTCGGTGGAGAAACTTAAATTGGAACTCCCTCAATTTTGTTTCCCGTGTTGAAACGAAATGCTAAAGAATACGTATTTTTCCAATTAACATTCACATGTTCAGGTATAATCTTTTCTGCTAACCATTTATCCTGACTCTTTGTTGGAACGAAGGCCTTTTTTCAATAACCTGTTATATACCTTTTTGCTAACTTTCCATTGCGATAGGAGATTTTGGATGTCTGATTTGACAGTATCCATTGAAGTTGGCGGCAGGGATCTTTTGTTTTCTCTTATAACGGATATTACTTTATAATATTCAAGATAATTTGTTTTAATATTAAATTTGCGTACGAAGCCGTTGTAACTAAGAAAATTACCTCTCTCATCTAATAAATGGTTAACTTCCATAACCCCTGCCCTGAACCAGGATCCGTAAAAGAAAGGTCTGTTTTCAATTCTTATAAGCGAATTGTACCAAGTATATGAGGAATTAAAATTATGATTCTTTTCTGTAAAATTAATATTAGTCCACTGTTCCACAACCTCTCTCAAAAAGGAGTCTTTTAGATCTAAAAGAAGAATGTCAGTCTGTTTTAAATTGCCATGAAAAACCAGTTTCTCACCATAGTTTTTTAAATAATAGTCAAATATCCTTTTCCATTTTCCCATATTGTCCATATTGTCTATCTTAATTATTTTGTCCATAAAGTTTACCTCGAGAAGTTTATCATCAGTTGAGGTTGTAAACCAGACTCCACAAGAGCGTAAACCTTTTCATTAGCTCATAATATAGGTTCTCCCGACGGAAGAATACTTTTCGAGCCTCTACAGCGACCAATCCAGAGCGCCTCTGTTTATAAAAGTTGACTTTAAACCCCGAAATGAAAGCGAAAGCATCTAGTAAGTATAAGGACCTTGAGAATGATTGATGTGAGCCATCGAGGATAAGCGTAGTATCATCGGCGTACTGAGATATTTTACATTCCCGGAATCAAGTACTTTTATCCCACCTATCTTTGGGTTATTCCTTGCAGCATTTCCTAATATTTCTGCACCCAGTATAAACAGGTATGGTGACAGTGGACAGCCTTGTCTTACGCCTCGAATTAATGTGAAGAAGTCAGAGGACAAGCCGTTATTTTGGAAACAACTAGAGATGTTTGTGTAAAATACCTTTATACAATTTATTAAAGAATTTCAAAAGTTGAAATGCCTTAGGGTTTTCTCTATAAAAGACCATTCTATACTGTCAAAAGCTTTCTCAAAATAAATAGTAACAATAAATAGTAACAAGCATTCAACTTGTTGTAATTTATGATACTATCTATATGTCTGATGTTTTCACCGATAACATCACCTCATAAAGGTAATGTTGAATGTCTTTCCAAAAAACTTTATAAAATTCGGCTGGAAGACCGTCACTTCCGGGACTTTTGTTAGAATCTATCGATTTTAAGCTCTCTAAGCATTCAGATTCCGTCAATTTGCCTTCACATAAATTTTGTGCTAATTTCTCAAGTGCAGGTCTAAGCGCACTTCCGTTTGGAAAGAACAGGTCATCGTAAATACCGATATTATTTGTTTGTGAAACTCTGGAAGTATATAGTTCTTGGTAATAGCCTTTTGCTTCCTTTAAAATCTCTTCATCTGTATGAACAAACTTGTTATCTGCCAATTTTAGGTGTTTTATAGTTTTTTTATTGAAGTTCCGTTTCTTTAGGTTTAAGAAGTATTTTTTTTCTCCTTCATTGTACCATCTCGATTTTGATCGTAAAATTGCCCCCTAGTTTTATATATAGAGAGTTCTTCCCGTTGTAAAGTTTTAACTTCCAATTCACTCTTAATTCGGTTTTCTTGAATTTGCGATAGATTGCCTTCCTCCAAAAAGTTTTGTAGTGATGTAATGTCTGATTCCAAATTTTCTTCCTGCGATTTCATTTTTGCCTTTCTTTTCTTGGAATAATGTAACGTGCTCGAGCGGAATTTCATTTTCATGGTATCCCAAGCGTTTTTAAACCTTGTCGATCTTTTCATCCGGTTCTTCACTCTGTAGATATTGTCTCTGTCTTCTCTGCATAAGAATCTGGCGATAATTGAACGTGGATTAACCGTCGTCGCTTCATCTCGCGGTTTTCCAACTCGGTGGACTGCGTGGAATTGAATATATTCTGGTACAATAACTCTGTGCAGTTCTCGTCCTTACTCTCCGGAATATTCATAAACCGGAGGTTCTCCATTCTGGAGTAGCTTTCCAGCGCAATACTGTTTTCTCTTTCCTCTGCGAAACATGTTTGCAATGTTTGTACTTCTGCTTGCAATTTCTGGTACGCCATGTTCCCCGAACTGCTTTTCAATCGATTGATTTCATCGAGGTACGGGTCAAGAGCTTGTTGAGTGGTTCTTTAAAAATCACTTTGGGTTCTAGCATCGGCTTTGCAGATCTTGAATATTATCCCACGCACTCTGCAGGGATTTTTCTACCTCTCTTATATTGGTTTTAACATTTTCTATTTCTTCTCTAAATTCAACACTTACACAAGATTTTTCAGACTTTAAGGCTCCAAAGTGCTCTTCAAATCTATCTTCCATGCTTGTGAGTTGTTCATAACTTGTTGAAGCGTTATGTTCTTCTTATTTGCTTCCATTTCGTCGCGGGTACGATTCCTTTTAGGACTTGGTGTGCCCGTAGATTTAGTGGAAGAGCTTGATGATTTTCTAGCTTCCCTGGCGCTTCTTTTAGACATGAAATACGGCTTCCCTTAGCGTTCCGATCACAGAGCTAAAGATGGACGTCCTTTCGTGCGAATCTATTTACATTCCAATGCATCCACGAGTAGTTAATGAACTGTGCTGAAAGATAATTGACAGCTTAAATTACAAGGGGGCGGAATGGCGGCTTGAACCCTTTGTCAGCAGGCTCCACCGTTCCCTACCCACCACGACCCACCCCGGAGCCTGTTCACAGGCTTTGAATGATGACAAACATAATAATGTTTGGGTCTCTTGTTGCCATTGTAACAATACAAGCTTTGGCACAGTGTCTCAGAGGGTGCTTTTCTTATGAATATAATTGAGAAAAAACGCCACTCAGGCAGATTATGTTTGCAATGGTCTATGCAATTACCTGAAATTGTTGGCTGGCATTAATTATTTGTAGAGAAAAAATCTGAAAAGTTGCAATTTGCAAAAAACAGGCGTTTTGGTCAATACCTAGCACCAGTGTTTTGCCTGCTGTAGCAAAAGTATTCACCAGACAAGCATTATTTTAGGTCATTGTATAGGATGTTTATCAACGTTCAGCCTGAGCCCCAGAAAGCTGGAAAAGTTAAAAGCATGGAAAATAGAAATTTTACCATTTAAGTGCTGATGACCCAAAATTTGGAGAATTTGACAACAGGAAGAAAATTTCAAATTTCATTTTATTTTACCTGAGGGACCCCTTTGGCGAACTGTTTTCAAAAATAATATCAGAAAGCTCTACAGCTTCTTCATTTTTCTGAAAAATAGAAAAGTTGAAAATACCGGTACTTGGCGGCTAAACCTACCTTATAATCAATGAAAAATCGAGCAACTTCAGCAAGGTCGTACACAACAATGAAAAGAATCCAAAGCTTGAAATTTTGAGAATTCGCAGAAGGGCCTTGCCTAAAAGTGTAAAATTTATGCCTTGTGACAAATTTTGAGTCTCCGTGATGACCTGCCAAAAATAACGGTTTTTTTTTATTCTGGGACAAGTTAATGCTAGTTTTCGTATTTATATGTAATGCTTTTTATCGTATCAAACTTTGGGCAAGGATTTTGCTAACAATGGCACGATTTCTTTTATCCTTTTATGGGTATTGTCATTGTTGACCGCATTGAGGCTCTTTTGTTATAAGAACAAAGGTTTGAAAGAACGGACGCGTATCCGATTTCCGAGCGCGAGATTCAAAATATTCGTTAATGACCTGACTGTGACAATATCTTCCTTTCTCGGGGTGGTGTAAGGGAGAAGTTGTCTAGAACAACGGCAAACTTACCCGGGGACTTAAATTTGAGTCAAATTTAAGCTTCATCCTTCTAGTTTATTGTGTTAAATTCCCGCTTTTGGCCTGACAAAAGCGACGCGACCAGAAGGAAAAGCGCTCGGGTCATTTTGACAATTTTCTATGCAACCTCGTTTCCAGGGTCTTTCATCTTGTAGCGTATCCTTTTCAGGGTTCGACGTTTCTGAAACAAACAGCTTGAAATTCTTTAGACGTTATTGAAAAGTATTTTATTTATCTACAAAGATCTACCATAAGCCATTATCTGACCCGATGAATTAATAAATCAACAAAATCTGTGGCGCCATCATAATATTGACAAAAGAACCTCACGAAATGTAAGTTAATAATGTTTATTTTCTTATGCATTTGTCTTTATTATTCCATCGACCAGCAATGTCTATCACCGAATCATTTGTATAAAAGCGAGTAATAAAACAAACTTGATAAATCATTACTCAGATCAACGTGTTTTCGTTTTGCAGTTCTTGATTGAATGCAATTAGTCTATTGATATGTTGTTATGCATGAGAATTGGACATTTTCCCAGGTTTTTGTTGCTGACATTCAGGTTTGCCTTTTGACAATTTTTAAAAAAGCTAACCTATTTTCACATGTACTTTCTAATGAGGCTGAAAATATATGCTACTGTTCACCGTATTATAAAATCACAATCCTATACACTCTTCAGGTATGAAGTATCACTTTAATTTATCAGCTCACATGATCTCACTTCAAAACATAAGCACCATCAGGATCAGTTTGATCTCAGGTTTCTATGTACAATAGCTGGTACAGCATTAAGTTAAAGTATATCGTCTTCAATATTTTTCGACTCTCAAAATATTGTATTACGGTCATTTCAAATATGAGGCACACTAACGTGACAGAGATTACTCATCTCTGTTAAGTACTGGTCCATATGTGAAGTAAATTAAAATTAAGCAAAAATACCAGCAGAAAAGTATCTAAGGCAAAAAACACAGAGTAATAGTTAGTGCGCTGGACTCCGGATCGGACGATCCGGGTTCGAGCCCCTAGCCGGGGCATTGCGTTGTGTTCTTGGGCAAGACACATTACTCTTACAGTGCCTCTCTTCACCCAGGTGTATAAATGGGTACCGGCGAATTTACTGCTGGGGGGTAACCATGCGATGGACTAGCATCCCGTACAGGGGGGGAGTAGAAATAGTCTCTGTCGCTTCATGCTACAGAAATTATGCACCTATCAACGCTAAGCCTGAGGTTGTGAGGAGGGAGGCCAGGCATATGCATAGGCGGGGCATTTGAATTGAGCTGAGATTATCTGTTCAAATGCCTTGGAATGGATGGTCAAAAGTCTTGCTAAAAGACAATAAAATGTTGCTAGAAAGTCCACTAAAAGCCAAAAGTCCATCTATGCCCAGTCTTCCCCCGCCCGCCCCTTGGGCTAAACATTGATAGGGACATTGCTTGTCAGATGAACCACTGCAAGAGCTATTTGAGACCATTTGCTCGAGTAGACTGAGATAGGGCACCTTGCTTCTTACTTTCTTAGCTGGACCCCATAATTCGAAGCTTTCTAAGTGGAGCTGAAGTAAACCAATCTCCAGCGCACCTTTCTTCATGAAACTTGGTTTAATTTACTTCAGCTGTATTTTGTGAAAGTTTTGAACTAGAATGTCTAGCTAAGAAAGTAGAAGGCAAGTTGCCCTACCTCAGTCTACTTAGACAAATGGTCTCAAATTACTCTTGCAGCAGTTTTTCTGACAAGTAACTCTGAGGCATCCTGCGTAAAGAGCACTGGAACGAAGAGTGACTAACTTCTGATAGTCACGTGTCAAATAAACCAAGAATCACCGGCTGAATAGAAGACACATAAACTAAGTATATATAAAACTCTTTGCTTTTTGTTGTATTTAACACATCCTATTCATTGTGGCTCATATTTCGAAAGACCCTAATTCTATCTTTTGACAGTCCAAAAATATCTCAAAAACGATTTGTTGTAACTTACTCTCGAACAGATATTGTACAAAGAAGAGGAAACCAACTGCCGACAGGTTGGCTCTGCTGCTAGAGCGCCGGACTACCGTGCGGGAGGTCGCGGGTTTAAACCTCGGCCGGACAAACACGCAGGGTCTTGAAATAACGGAGGGGAAAGTGTTGCCTTTGTAACGTCATCTCCAAATCGTTAGACTTTCTAGTCTTCTCGGATAAGGACGATAAATTGTAGGTCTCGTGTCACAATCCTTGTTCGTAATAACACTGTGGGACGTTAACGAACCCACGCACTGTTCGCAAAGAGTACGGCACGTAGTTCCCGGTGTAGTGGTCTGGCTTTTCTGTTCTGTCTGGGTGGGTAGGGTGGGGCACCTCACATAGAACCTCAAGTCATGTTCGTGCTCTTTCCCTCTGGGCAGCTTTACACAGTACAATGGTGAAAAACAAAATAAAACAAAACTTTGAAGCTGATCCTGGTGGTACTTATGTTTTGTGGAGTGACATATCATGTGAGCTGATAAGTGAGAGTGATCCTTCATACTTGTTTGTGTGGGGTTGTGATTTTATACAACACAAACAGAAGCATATGTTTTCAGCCTTGCTGAATAAAAAGTTAGAGTAATCATGCTTTTTCATAGCGTTTTAAAAATAATCAAATGGCAAATCTTAATAACAGTAACCGTAAACCTGGGAAAATGTTCAATGCTTAATGCATAACATATCAATAGACTAATTGGACGAGGTTGCGAAAGCACATTTATTAACTTAATCTGAGTGTCGCTTTATTAGCTCTATTTTTTATTGCTCGCTTTTATGCAAATGATTATCGGTAATAGACATTGATAGTTGGCGATAGATATTGTTTTGGTCGATGACACAACAAAGAAAAAACAAATAAATAAACAAATATTAAATAAATAACCATTATTAACTTACATCACTTGAAGTTCTTTGTAAAGAATATTTATGATGGCTGAACGGCTATTGTTGATTTATTTGTTCGTCGTTTATAAATAAAATGCTTTTCAATAGCCCCTAAAGAATTTCAAGCTGTTTGTTTCAGAAAGGTCGATCCCTGAAAAGAATACACTTCAAGATGATAGACCCTGGGAACGGACAATGACCCCAGCACTTTTCCTTCTGGTCGCGTCGCTTTTGACTGGCCAAAACCGAGAATTTAACACAATAAACTAGAAGGATGAAAATAACATTATATATAAATACGTATACTAGCATTTTTATGGGCCTCTAAAGTTGATCCATATTTTAACTTGTCCCAGAACCAAAAAAGCCGTAATTTTTGGCAGGTCATCACGGACACCCAAACTTTCAAAAAAGGCATAAATGTACACTTTTAGAAAGATAAAAGGCCTTTCTGCGAGTTCTCAAAATTCCAATCCTTGGATTCTTCTCATTGCGCGTTCGTAGTCCGGTGTGCGTAGTCTGCAGAATCGAGTTCGAGGAACAGGAATTGAGAAGAAAAGGAAGTACCCCCCCCCCCACCCCCCTTGTTTTTGCCAAGAACGGAGGAATGGGGAAGAAATGCGAACTTTTCGAGAGTAACCTAGCGGTCGTACAAGCTTTTCCGTAAGTACGGCGAGTCTTGTGCCAGTGCCATATCTTTGCCTTTTTTTCCTTTTAATGAATATTCCTGTAGATTATGTTGCTATTCTTTTTAATGACTGAATCACCAAAACCGTTCATTATAAATAGTTTTGCGCTATCGTTAATTATCATATAAGTTAAGAGTTGCTTTAATATTATATTTTAGCATGTTTTTATTATTTTTATTAACGTTGATTCAAACCCCTCATTATTAACTTTGACGGGTACTCCAGGGAATCAAAAATGCTACTAATTACAAACTTTGGAATTAACTTGTTTGCATCATAAACACACTTGGTGAAATTTTTGAAGTTATACTGATAGTATAAAAAATAAATCCAGCTTTCGGAAAGCCGAAATTTACTATTATTCGTGCAAAACGTATTTCTTAAAAGCGATTTATTCGGAATGAAGCAGAGAATATTTGCATATTTTATTTGCCAGTTTGCTGGGTATATGTATAAACATATTGGTATATTAATGTACGTGAAATCTGATTCACAGAAAATTTGATCTTTACTGATTTAGAGGATTTCTGTTGATCACTGCATGGAAATATCGATTTGCCGATAAACATATTGTATCAAACTTCAATTTAACACATATTGACCGAGCCATGGAAGGCTGGTTGATGGCCAATGGAAAGTGTAATGTATGGTCCGGAGAAAACTGTATTCAGACATGAAGGGGAGCTTTTTGTTCCGCCATCGCCAAATAATGGTAGAATGAAAAGAAAAAACAAACTGTCAAGTTGCTTAGCAATAAAAGCGATATGGGACACTTGAAATAAATTATGGAGCTCTCTTCTGTTTTCTGAATTCACCCATAACTCGATGGAGGCCCATTAAGCTTATTCCTTTTACCGGTTTTCAGCGCCTCCAAGTATTACGGTCGCCCCAGTTAGAATGGCTAATATTGAGGTTGGAGGAGATTTGACACTGACATGTAATACATCTGGTGATCCGCATCCACACGTCACCTGGACAAAGATTGGCCTCCCAGCGAACCAGTTTAATGTCTCCGGTTACTTGCTGCATCTTGTTAATATACAAAGGAAGGATGCAGGATCATACAGATGTACAGCTAGCAATGGCTATGGCGATGATGCTACTAGAGTTAGCATAGTCGACATTAAAGGTAGGTGACTTTTTTTCTGCACAAAATTACTAAGCCTTACCACAAAAGGTTTAGCTGTTTTGTGTTTTCCTGTTATTCTAACGCTCAATCAAAGTGAAAATTTTGCTGTGTGCAGAATCCACTCCCTCACTACTAATCCTTGATCATTAGTTTTTCAATAGCCTCACAGTCTCGTGCTGAGGTCTATTGTTTTAAGCTGAATTTTAAAATAGCGAAATTGGTTTATTTCCTGCGTTAGCCATGTATAACTCGATCAACGCAATTAAGGGGTGTTCACTTTCGTTCTATTATTTTCAGTTCCTGCAAGTATTACGGTCGCCCCGGTTAGAAAAGCTGACATTGAGGTTGGAAACGGTTTGACGCTTCTATGCTTTGCATCTGGTTACCCAAAGCCGACCATCATCTGGACAAAAGAGAGCATGCCTTTCGAAGAGTTCAATGTTTCGGGTTACTTTTTACATGTTGTTAATGCCCAAAGGAAAGATGCCGGATTGTACAGATGTACAGCCAGTAATGGATATGGTACCAACGCTACGAGTGTCAGCATAATCAATATAGAATGTGTGTATTTCTTCTGATACCTCAAGTTTGACTTCCTGTGTTAAAAGTGTGTCAATTCCAGTCCTTCTTAATTTTCCTCATTTCAAGCCATCCTTGTATTCTCTCAGCTTATTGTAGTCTCTTGGGTGTTTTTTGACCTTGGTAAACCAGTATTTCAAGGATTTCCCTTATTTGACGATAATTTAACATTTTGATGTCTAATTTTAAAATTAATTGTGACCAAGCCTTTTCTGCTTGCTTTCTTTTTTTGCATCCTTAAGCCTGGTTCACACATGCGACGCAAATGCTAATGCATTCACATTTGCATTTGCAAATGATTAATGCCATTTTTTATGATAGGTGGTAACAAATGTAAAACGGAAACTGTAGGAATAACCCTGACAAATCAAAAATGGAATCAGTCATTGTCAAACAGAGAATCGACTGTGTTCAAGACCATGGAATCTAACCTGTTAATGGCGGTAAGTTTTGAAGAGCTTGGTTACTTTTGTGTTGATCTGTATACTCAATATAGTCAACATAGCTAATGTGTTCTACCTATAAAAAGGCCGTATTGTTTTGGACTTCCGCAACTTGTCTTTCAAGTGTTTCATTTTTTATAGCAGCTTCCTCAGGCCTAAGGTTTTTGTTCTATTAATTCAAGCCTCAATTATTTTCCTTTAAAAAAACACATCGTGGAACTTAATTTAGAGTAAGGCGAAAATATTTTTGACAACGGTACCGACGGGACCACCAGTGCATTTTCTCAAAAAGTCATAGGCATTCATACTGGTACCTCCGAACTTGGGGTGGCCTGGACTGCAATTAACCTTCCGGTCGTAAAATTTCCAATTGCCGAATGTGTTAGCATTAAACCGATATTTTTTTTATAATGATAAATTTATTGAAGCTTCATTCTCAAGGATTACATTACAATAATAATAAATTATATTAAATGTTGGGGAAGACATAAGTAATTTCCATATGACTAAATAGCTAGGATAATGATTAAATGTTTATTATTGAATGTCATTCAAGGAAGTCAAATTGAGTGATGCAACTTTGCTGGGGAACGTTTCATCATCTTTCCTAGAGTATGTTTTCTATTTTGCATATGAGTAGGAGTTTGTTTACGAAGACCCTGAGAATAATTAGTTTGTCGTGTAATTTGCAAGAATAAATGCAATACCTCATGAATGGCATCGTACAGTTAATTTTTTGCTAAATCTTTATTGTATGGACCGTCGGTTAGGCCAAAATGTTTTTCTTCAATGGATGGATTGAGCTTTGGATTATTTCTCACGTTGAACCACTTGATAACGTCTTTATCGAAGGAAATTACAAAGCGACAATTTTTGAATGAATGGTCAACGGAATCCTTTTCTCCTCAATATAAGAAGTGGTCATCTGGTTTGATGCCATTGCGGCATACCTCTTTTTTCGTAACTATAATGCGATGCATCATCTTTCATCTTAAACTGAAATTCCTTTAACTTGGTTTCTTTGCATATATTTTTGAGGGAAGTAAATGCTTTTCCCCAGGAGTCTTCATTCATGGATAGACTTTCGTTCCATATTCGAGGACCTGTAGGCTCAGCTGCGTGGGTCTTCGCATTTAATAGTTTGTAAAAATCACAGGTTTTTGCCTTAATGAAATCAAGTTGTGTGGATTCATTTAATTGGAAGCTAAAGTTTGCAGTGGAATATGATTCTTTGCTGATTGGATCAATGGTTTTGCTTTGTTAAGTAATTTTTTTGGAATAGCACTTGTGACCGGGTAATATTGAAGAAAATTTGATTTGCACGCATATTTGTTTATAAATTCCGTTTACGAAAATATATAGCCGGCGGCATCAAGAATGTCCTGGATGGATAGGATGCCCTTGTTAAACCATTCCCTTAAAAACATTGTTTTGACTTCTACAAGTATCTCTTTATTATTAAATAGAATTAAATGCTGCGCTTGATCAAACTTGCAAAGGCATTTCAATTCGTTGAAGTACATTAAAATACCTTGGTAGAACGAGGGCAAAATGTTAACAGTGCGTCCAAGAATTGCCCGAATCCTGAGCGTTTTGCACGAAAAACGTCAAACAGTTTAGAACCTGCCCACGGGCTATAACAAGATCATTGCGAGAGACATTATTTACTTATTTAAACTAATTTTTACCTTTCTGTTCAGAAGAAAGCAATTCTTTTATAATTTATATATCACCAGATATGGAATCTTTATGCGCAGAATTCTGGAAAGGAGCTATACAAGGTGTCAGTTGAAGAATTCAGGTACAGCCTAAAACTATCATAGCGCGGGCATATTTCCACTGAAGGATTTCGAGGGAATTAAGAAAATCGATGTCCTTTCTTGTAACATCTCTGTCCCTGCGTTGAAGAACTGAACCTAACTCCGGTTCTGGGGAAACGTAACCCAATTGCGTTCAGGCCCACTGTTTAAATATAGGGAGAACTGACAGTTTGTCGTGAAGGCAGATTACTTGCATTTCAATCATCAGCGGCTACTAATCTTCTTCACGCATAACATAGTTTTAATTATTGCAATAGCTCTATGGAATCTGACCAATAAGCGCAGCCTTTTTCAGTTTATTCAAAGACGCATCGAAATTCCCTGCCAGGTGTAATGATCCTTGTTTTTTGTGGGAATTGCTGTATTACTATACGTTGTTCAGCAAAGGCGTAACACGTGAAAATCTTCAACCTTATCTTCACTGTTGAAGGGCATTTCCTCAACCTATTTTTTAATTAGTTTTTTTCTGTTCTCTTTGAAATTTTTTAATAACCCCTTGTCAATTCCAGTGATAACTGGTAACCTTACATTAATGGATCCTTTCATAAAGAAACGACAAAACGCTTAGTTTCGCAACTACGTCGGTTTGACTGTTTTAAATCCAACCATTTGCCTACTATTTATGCTTCAGAGTGAATCGTATTTTAAGGAAACTATTTCACAACGGACTCTCGTACAAGACCATATTTCCAAATGTAATTATTCCAATCACTGTCTTTCACTGTTTTTACACGTTTCTAGGCCTGGTAGTGTGGTAGCCATTGTGAAAATGATGTTTGGAAAATCAGACAATGATCCGTTGAAACCACTGCAGGATGAAATTACCAGTGGAAGACTGGCTTCATTCAGGGTCAACCCCACATTGGATATTGATCCAACCATTCTAACCACGCCAACAAGTATGTACAAATACCAAATTTATTGCCATCTTTATGATATATCAAACACTCGAGAGAATGTTTCATTACATTTCCAAACATCTCGAAGTTCTTCAAAATTCTACGCTTCGCGTTTGTTTTCAACTCTCTTCTCGGATTTTCTAGGTGTCTAGAAATGTGATGAAACACTGTTTGATATATAACGTCTCGTTACGTGCTTACAGGCCGATGACTACAGGCTCCAGGCTTAAAGAGTTAAACACAGATAGGAATCATCCTTAGCAATCAGTTTGTTTTAGTGTTACCAAGATGTTATCCTATCATTTTTATATTTCAATAATGGCTCCAAAGAGGAAGAGATGCGATGTATAAAATTTATTGACCACTCCCCATTGCTACTTTTCAGGGGCAAGATCCTAACTAACATTTAAGTTACAATAATGATTAAAATGGATAAAATATACTACTTACATCTTAAGTTGATAAAAGCATCTTTAAAAGTAACTATTTACATTTCAAATAGAAAAAAGGGTGGCTCCAAACTGTTTCATGTATTTTACAGCACCTCATCTTTGACAGCACAATACTTAGAATATTTTTGAGTTGACGCAACAATTATGGTAGCAAACGGATACTCAATCACTGGCAAACGAGTTATGATAATTTTCTTGACATTAAAAGTTGATTTTTGATCAGCATGACAAGATGTAACTTTAGGCAAAGTTTCAAAAAATTCTGTACATGGAGTTCAGAGCCATTTTAAAAATTAAGGTGGCTCTGAACACCATGAACAGAATTTTTTTAAACTTTGCTTAATGTTGTTCGCTTTTTAGCGGATATAATGGCCCTTCAAAATCTTGGAAATTACATCCATACATATATACATATATATATACTTTATTGAACACATCCCCATCTGAGGCTTTTCAGTGATCAAGTAGAATTACATATGATAAAATTAAATACTATAGATAAAACTTATTAATGCTTGTCAAATAGGCTCTAAACGTCCAAATGGACATATATTTTATAAACTGCGGACAAATATATTGCAGTTGTACATTTATTTAAATTTCGACATATATATCGAAAATTTGGACATATATATTGACATTTGGACACACAAAAAAGATGATGGTTCTGGCGCAGCTGGTGACAGGAGTGCCATGGTGCGGCAGGGGGGGTGGTGGCAGGGGTGCCAGGGGGGTTGTGGCAGGGGTGGCAGGGGTGCCACGTGGGTGGTGCCAGGGGTTGTGGCAGGGGGTGCCAGGGAGGGTGACAGCGGGTTGGTAGCTTGAGGTGTGCCAAGCGGCGGACAAACCAAGCGGCGGGGGCGGACAAACCCGCCAAGCCAAGCCAAGCGGGCGACAAAACAAGAGTTTCGAGAGCGAAAAAGCAAGCAAATTTCAGCAACCAAATTTGCAGTCCAGAATAAACACGAGTTTCGAGAGCGAAAAAAAGCAAGCAAATTAGCAATCTCAAAACATGTGAGACAAACAAACGAGAGCGAAAAAAAGCAAAGCAACCAGAAGCAAAAGAGCGAGAATGAGTTTTTTCCCAAATATTAATTTGATCCGAGCTGACGTGAATGGGTTTTTCCCAAATATCATGTGAACAGCCACAGAAACATTAACTTTTTCACGTGCAAAACAATAGATGCATACCAAATCACCCTAACAACGAACTGTTTGAAAAGTAAATTTGAAAACTATTTATAAATTTTCAGTTGTTAGGGTGATTTGGTATGAATCTATTGTTTAGCACGTGAAAAAGTTATTGTCTTCTAATACGTTCCGGAACCGGAAGTTCAAGAACATTCTGTTTTGAACGGAAGTTGAAAAGAGAGAAAGCGGCATGTGTTTGTTGTTAATTCATATAATAGAAGAGCTTTTTACGCCTGTTCGGCAAAAAGATATCAAACGAATAACATACGAAGTTGTTCAGGTCATACAAGAGGCACAGGGAAACGAGACAACTCGGTCACGCGTGACAGTCGCGTCTAACACTCAGAAATAATTTGATTTTTTTAGATTCAAAGTTTAGTTCAAATTTGCGTTGGACGCCGACAATTTTTTTCAGAAACTCTTTCCGAAGTTCGACGCGAAGCTGTTTTTTTATCGTTTCCATATTTGGTGAATCGGAAGGTTTATCGGCGAAGTTTTCCCGAAGTCTCTCTTTTAATTCACGAAATTTTTCCATTTCACGAGAGATCATTTTAAATTTAGCGTCAGAAACATTGCCGTCATCGAGAGCTTGAGAGACAGAGTTTTTGATAGAGTCGTGTTTTGCTTGAGCCAAAGCTTGAATTTTGGAATGTTTTTTGACTTTCCTCTCAAGCTTCCTGTTAACAGCAGCAAGGCCTGTTGATGCAAATCCAAGGAGGGCGGCAATTCCGGCGACAGGCGCACCAACAACAATTCCGACGCCAGTCAAAGAAGATGCGACGGCACCAGAAGAAAGGAATGCACTTCCAACGCCGAGAGACACGGCAGAATAGTGAATCACTTTGCGGGCTTTCGTGTATTTTTTCAAAACAACTCTTCGGTGTTCAACCTCATCGGAGATTTCTTTTTCAATTTTGGAGATCTCACCAAGACGGAAATTATCGGTTCTTTCCAGCGGGGGAAGCTCAGGATAAATAGGCGGTGCACTCGGCAACACATTTGATGAAGACATGGTATAAAAATTTCAATTTATTTCTAAAAGGAAATAAATTGGGTACCCATGAAAGTCAAACAGTTCGCCATTTTCATTTTTGACAGAGATGTTTAAACTATGAACTTCTCTGGTTTTATTTGTGTCTCTCAAAACATGTTGTTCTCCGCTCAGATATGAAACTTGTTCATAAGGCTTACCTTTTATGGCAAAGCTCGCAAGAACACTAGAGCGCTTTCCGTTGAAAAGGTTCTGCTCACTGTCCACTAAATCGCAGTGGATAAAATAAAAGTTCTCAGTTTTTAAACCATCGACAACAATTTGTGTGTAAACAACATCACCGCCGTTTTTGTCAAGAAAAAATTTCAGACTGTCATTAAAACTAAATTTTTCGTTAATTTTTTCTTTGTTTGGAGCAATGATTATTGTTCTCCCAAATGTTCCCCATGTTGCAGAAAACAGATTGTTTGGGATATCTTTGTTGAAAAAGTTTTGGATACTTTCGAGATCATAGTTCCCAGGGTACAAAAGAGTTTCATGATACTTTGCAAGAGTTTCAAGAAGTTTTAGATCTTTAATAGGCTTTACTTTAAGTTTCCTTTCATAAAACACTTTCCCCAATTTTCTTAAGTTGTGCCACGAGTTGTAAAGCGAACAACCCAGCAGGCGTATATAACTCGGGTTCTGAATTGGATTGTCAAAGTAAACAGTGTGATCGTTTTCTGTTGTAACAATAGTAAGCACAACCATTTTATTTTGTACCATATAAATTTTCAATTGAAAAATAACAGGAAATATATAAACGCAATGTTGGGATATCTCGGAAAAATAGCGCAGGCCGCCAATGCGAAGCTTGCACAAAACAAGGCGTGGACAGCTTTTTCAGCACGGTTTCCAAGGGCAGACAAAAGTAAATTTGAAGCCCAGGTGTTTTTTGCGCCGGACAACACGGCAACAGCAGAAATACTTTTAAAGAGGGACCCGACAGTCAACAAAGCGTATTCGGTTCAGATTCAAAATATTGGAGCGCAGAAATGAAAAGAGCTCTGGGTTTGGTTGAAGTTGACGGCTTCCCTTTCCAGTTAACGCCACGTCCAGAAAAAAGTTCACTGGCGGTTCCAGCAGTTGAATTTCATGACGCGGCGCCGAGTTTGAAAAAAATATTCAACAAAGCAATCAAAATTTATGTCACCCCTGATCAGTATTTTACAACAAAGTTCAGAGAGATATTTACCAAGGAACAACTGAAGTTCGAAACGTCAAAGCCCGCGAAAAAATGGCTGGCGAGGCCAGATATGTCTTTCTGGGAACAGCAGCTGAACTTTGCAGTGTGGTGTGCGAAAACAGGTTGCGGAATATCTCGACAAGTATTTGACAAAACAACACAACGCTTAAGTTGCCACCACAGGTACGGGCGTTTTATATCTTCCACGTGTACTTTACGGTACGGCGAATCCTCTTTCAACTCGGAGGTATCCAAAGCTTTAACGCGCTTCCTGGCGACCCAACATGGAGTAAGTTTAACAACAAACATGACGAAGCTTCTTTCAAAAGATTATGTGCAGAGTTCAACGTTCCTCCATCAACTGATTTCCGGTTTACAATAGGTCCGAACCACGGGCTAGGAAGCGTTTATATTTATTGCCACGATCCTTTCATCCTGAACGTTCCCTATCCATCAGCAAAAGCAAAATTCGATGACGAGGATCCAAGAGCGTCAGAAAAGGGAATATCAGTTTGTTTCATAAGAAATGACGCAATTCAATTGGTTTGCTCCTAAAACCACAGCAGGTTTGACCCAGGCTGGGCTTTCGAGAATAAACCAGTCGATTGAAGCATTTGTGTACTGCATCTTGGGTGCGCAAGTCAACGTCCGCGGCAGCATTCTTGGTGCTGGAGGCAGAGCAAAGGAGGCCCAGACCGAGTTCAACGTCTTGGTGGAAGACGCAGTGAGGCTGCCTGACCTTGCAAAAAGCGTGCAGCGTTATCAACTGGTGGTCGATGAAGCAAAGGTACGTTTGAACCTTGCCGTTTGCCCGGGAGCCTGGCTTATGCCGGCGCGGATGATTATAAACACAGAAAGCACAGTTGGCAACAACAACCAGCTCAAACAAGCGATTCCGGGTATGAAGCTGGGGATAAACGACGGGGCAAACAAAAGTACGAAAAAAGCTGCGCTTCAGCACATGGATGGCGGGAGATCGAAAATTAACCCGCCTAACAGCCATCCTTTCAATCCTATACACAAAGCAGCCACAGCTGAATCGAAAAAAGAGCCAGCGCCTGTGATTCAAACAGTTGCAGAGGAGAAAACGGAATCTGAACCCGCAGCTGGCTCCGACAGCCATCACAACAACAAAATAGCTGTCGCTGTTGGCGCGGTTGCAGTTGCGGGGTTGGCTTTCTTTGCACTGCGTTAACGCCGGCTCTCTATCAAAAATGCCACCACACCTTCTTCATTTTGGCGTTCAAGTTCTGCTTTTTGAACTTTAAGCTCGTTGAGGACTTCTGTATCAATTTTCTCTTGAACTTCACTGAGCCTGGCATTTTCTTCTCTGAGCTTCTGAATGTCTTCTTTTAATTTTGACTCCTGTTTTGCTGCTTTGTTGAGTTTTTCAAAGTGCTTTCTTTTTTCTTGAAGTTCTTTTTCAAGAGCTTTTTTCTCCTGTTTCACTTTTTGAATTTCTTTTTCATGCAAAGGGCCACGTGTATCTTCAAGAGCAGCTCTTTGTTCAGCCATTATTCTCATTCTGTACATGTTTCTAATTTCATCAATGTCATTTTTAGCTTGTTCTCGATCTTCAGCCAAAGATTTAGAAATTTCCAGTTCTTTCTTTTTCAACCATTTCTTGCTGAACGGCTTCCTTTAATTAAAAAATGGACATTCCGAGTGCAGTTTTTATTTCTTTGGTAAGGTTTGGATTAAGATGCCATTGTTTTGAACCCCCTTTTGTGGTAAACAGGTCGTATGCTTTTTTCCAGCGCCAATCATTTTAACTTGAAGCCTTCCTTTTGGACTGTAAAATACGTCAAGCTCACTTGCGCTCATGTTCGGAAATGTCTCTTTTGCCACAATCCAAGCTCGTTCACTGCTGAGTTCACCGCTGGCTATCAATGGAGTTTCCTCGGTGTAAGAAGTGTCAGGCAGTCCGCTCTGTTCGTGTAGCCTTGTTTCCATTTCAATTTCTTCACCGCCATGATAGGGTGTCGAAGCGGTGTCCGGCACAAAAGGACCGGTTGTGTTTTGGCGATTTTCCTCTTGTTCATCGTCATCGCCATCGTTGTCAATAGCATCGTCAAGGTCAGGGTCTTCGTGACCAAAGGGATGTGGATAAAAACAAGGATTTTCAAAACCGCCATCTTCCGCCATTGTCTATTGAATAAAAAAAATTTATGTTTAATATAGAAAATGTCAATGCAAGCAAACCTTCTTCCAACACACAGTGAAAAAACACCCGGCTCGATGAAAGCCGAGCGCACGGTCAAGCGCATCACCTTTGATCGTAGCGAAGCCAACCCCACCGAGACCCTTTTTGTTCACGTACCCAAGCTGAATGAGCACGAGGTCCTTGTGCCAGGCTCTCTAGGACTGCTTTTCGACATCGATCTTTCTGGAGGTGACCCGAACAACTTCCTCGTTCAAAACGTCACACGGGCTCTGGTTGACAAGCTGGTTGTGAAGTACGCTGGAACCCCAGTGCAGGACACGGTGGGGTACGACATCTACAAGATCTGGGAGGACCTTTTCCTCTCGCAGGAGGAGTGTGACGGCATGCTGCTCGATGGAATTCAAAGCGAAGATCTCTGCAAGATCCGCTCAAATACTGAGGATAAGAAAACCTCGGGTGTCGACGCGGAAAACGCGCTCTCAAAAGTTTTCGGAACGAAATACAGAATCCGGCTTGACCACCAGATCCTGAAAAATCACGGAGTCTTTTATCCACAAGCTATTTTTCACAACCTCGTGTTTGAGCTGAAACTTGCACCAGCTTCACAGGTTGACAAAGGCTCTGATCCAGAAAATCTGAAATACAAGCTGAAAAACATCCAGCTCGAGTACGAAATGATTAGAAGCAAGACCTTGGCAGACGCGGCAAGCAGTGTTTGCGCCTCGGGAAAGGAGTTCTTATACGACCACGTGATGCGGGAACAGGTGGTCACCTTTTCAAAAAGCGCCGACTCAAGGATCAACCTCAGAGTAAACCCCCAGAGAAGGTCCCTGAAAGGCCTACTTCTTCTCCTCATTGAGCCATACACAGCCGGTACCAGGGATTCAGAAAAGTACATCAACCCAGACCTGACGAAAGTCACTGTTACGGTGAATGGCACGCCAAACATGCTCTTCAACAACGGCCTCGAAGGAAAAGATTTTTGTAGCGAAGTTGACCGCTTCTTTGGCAAGGCAAAAAACAAGCACATGAATCTGAAAAGTTCTGGAGCGAAGACAAGTTCGGGCTTCTGATCGATTTGCGCTCCATGAAAGATCAGACGCTGCACGGCAGCGGCAAACGGCTTGTGAACACAAAAGACGGGGTTCAGCTCGAGCTCGAGTGAAATCTCAGCGGCTGAGGCAATGTGAACTGCCACGTTTTCGTGATCAGCGACTCGCAAATGAATATATGGGAGCAGCAATTAGAATCTGTGTAATTCTAATATGGATCCAAAACTCATTCCGTTCAACGCTCTGATCGTTGGCCCGACAAATTCAGGGAAATCGCAGTTTGTGGTTGATCAGCTCTGCGGACCTCTTCACGGCAAGTTCGACT
The DNA here is from genome assembly GCA_947652115.1 of Blastomussa wellsi. NCBI lineage: Eukaryota > Metazoa > Cnidaria > Anthozoa > Scleractinia > Plerogyridae > Blastomussa > Blastomussa wellsi. The sequence goes on along the minus strand of OX393570.1, from coordinate 10,757,474 downwards.
ACATCGTGCTCATCTGCCCGACATTACTGCATAACAAGACTTATCAAGACCTCGCTTCGGAGGACCCGGATTTTTATTTTATCGTTTGCGCACAGAATAGACCTCTTTCATAAATGGCTGCCAATTTTAAATTCTTTTGTATTCATTTAAATTAGCCTTGCTAACCTCGTTTTTGAGTTGCTAAATCAAAAGATTTTTTGCTTTCAAACGAGGTTAGAAAGGCTAATTTAAATGCACACAAAAGAATTGGTAGCCATTTATGAAAGAGGTCTATGAGGTGGAACGCTGGTTGAATATTGTAAGCATAGCTTTTGAAGAAACCAACACGCTCATAATCCTCGATGACTGCGCTGCCTCGAAGGATGTGAAAAAGCGCTCAGGTTCGCTTGTCGATCTCGGATTCAGCGCCCGCCACTCAGGACTCAGCCTGTGGGTGCTTACCCAAAATTATACCAGCATAACAGCTTCTTACCGCGCAAACGTATTTGCGATTGCGCTTTTCTACACGCCCTCACAGAAGTCTTTGAAATATTTTTATGATGAAATCGCCGGCAGCGTCCTTACAAAAAAGGAGTTCCAAGAATACATTATTAAGTTGGGGAAAAATAAGTTTTCCTACCTTGAGTGCGCAATTCGGTGCCCAACGGAAATAAAATTTGTTCGCAATTAAAAAAACAGAAACCAATATTAACAATGTGTGAAGTCGACGAACAAGTGATTGCCGATTTTATGAGCTTGCTTGAAGCTGAGCCAACCAGCGCGCCTGACAATGTCTCTTCAGTTGCTTCATTGAAGCCTGATATTCCCGCTCTTCGCGAGAAGTTGGCCGTGCTGGTTTCGAAAGGAAAATCCAAAGAAACCCTCGGCGTGCAACTGACGCAGGATCAGGTCAAACGCCTCTCAGACAAAGATGTTGCGCAGATTTTCCATCGTTTTACCGAAAACCGAGTTGTTCATAAGCTTGTAAAAATTCTTTTCAAAGTCGCTTCTCGCCTTTTTTCTGAACTCTGTATTCATCATGATATAAGGTTCCATCCAGCGCTCTTGTTCGAACTCAAGCACCCTGTGCACCCGCTTAAGTTTCATGCCCTGCTTCAGATAGAATTGAAGGTTTCTGTAATGTACCACATAGTTCTTTTTGTCTTCGAGCGTTAACAGCAGCTTTTTTGCTGCCTGGAGGCATTTTTATATTAAGGTCTTTTATCAAACCTTTCTGATAGTCAGACATCTTTTCTTTTTTCACTCCCTTTTTTCCGGCGCCAGCGGATAGCTGTTGTGCTCCTTGTGCAGTTCTGCGGGATATTCAAGATCAACTTCGAGAATCCAACCATTCTTCGCGCCCTCTTTTTTCTTGAGGATTTCCTCCTCTGTGGGCATAACGCGTTTCCATTTAAAATCCCTTTTCGGCAGGGGCTTACACATTGCCCATCCGTAAAGATTATTTGCGTCGAGATAGATGATATATTTTTTCGGTTCGCTGGGATCGTAGTCAGGAAGCAGTGGATTGTTCGCCTTTGCAAACCTCTTGCTTACCATCGAAATTCCGCCTCGTATTCCTCTTTCCATGAAAAGTTGCATTTATATCTCTGTGAACAACTCCAGCTCAACCCCTGTCATTTTCAAGAGCGCGTCCCAGCTCAGGCTGGATCCAACCCATACTTTTCTGCACACAGGTTTCGGAAGTTCTCGAAAACATCTGCCAGCAGAGCGACGTCCGTTTTGACATAAAGGTCGTGATAGTCACCGAGAGACCTGCACCCGAAAAATTCCCAGACCCTCTGCGCGTGCGCGTACTCTTCGTCTGTGATGTGCTCGTCATTCAGATTGCTGTAAAACAACTGCTTTTCTGGCAACGTTGTCTCGCTGAACTTGTCCCAAGAGTCCATGTATTCATAAGGATAGATCCCCTTTTTGAAGAGTAGTTCGCTGCCGTTTGAGATGCTCGATGTAATTTTCAACGATTCTTTTGGTGTCGCTCTTACAAGTGAATCAAGGCTTCCAAGGAGAAAATTCAAGCTGTCTATGAAATGAAGATTCCCCACTGAAAATGTGATGTATTTCTCCATGTTGTTCGCAATGCATTTCACTTCTTTCTGTTGCTGCGACATCGCTTGCATAAGGTGGTGTGTGTCATATCCTCTGAGGTTGTGAAATACGACTGGTATCGGAACTGTTTTTGGTTTTATTCGCATTTTGAAATTGCACTCGTTATGCGCGGCACCGCGGAACCTGCCAGAAATGTGACAATGGTCTTTCACCGCGTCTCTGAAGTTTTTCTGAAGCAGCGGCTCTGCACAGAACAAACACGTTTCCTGATATTTAGCTATCCATTGGTCGTTTTTGTCTTGCATGTCTTTTATTCTTTTTAGTTTTATTAGCTGTAATGTTTGATTTGCATCGGTATAACATTCTATATGACTTTGACCCCAATACTTGTCGGTTGCATTGTTCCAAACTGGCAATTTGTCATTTGGTTCAAGGTCTTTTGCGCAAAACAAACACGTTTCCTGATTTTTCTCTTCGTCTTTGTCTGTTTTTCTTTTTTGCCGAATGTGAAATAATTCTTTTTGCGCTTTGTAAAAACATTTTTTGGGGCTTTGTCCGCTATACTTGTCTGTTGCAAACCAAATTAACAATGAGTCAAGGAATTCGTCTTTTATCAAACTTTTTTTGCAAATATGACAATCTTTTGCGGTTTTGAATTTTTGCCAGTCTTCTGCTGTCATCACAACTTCTTTTGGTGTTTCCAAACTTTCTCTTATTTTCACCTCTTCCTGCAGAATGTCACTCAGAAACGTTCCCACAGCATTTTCACCCCGGAAGAATTTTTGTCCTGTGATTTCGCCATCACTTCTAACAACCATATATGAATAGCCGCTCGCTTCGTGCCATTCTGTCTTCTCCGTGAAACTTTTTTGCTTGCTATCCGGTCCGCGTGAACAGCCTGGAACCTTTTTGACCAAAGCTTCAAAGTCCGCATAAATTACAAATGGCGCTTTTAACTGTTTGTGATGATTTTTGAAAGAAAGGGTGTTTTTCCCTTCTTCCGGCATCTCATCCTTGTTGGCCTTCCATTCACACCGTTGCAATATTTTTTATGGTCCTCGAGCAAATCCGCTCGTGAGAAACCTGTTAAGCACAACATGCAGTAGTGCTTTGTATTGCAGTTTTTTGTTAATTTGATCAAACAGCAATGCGGTGACACGTTTTACAAAACAATAATGCTGTTTTCCCCCTGACTCTATTAGCATTAGGTTAATCCTTTCTAATTTTTTCTCTTTCTCACTTATCCTGTGAACTATCACACAGTTGTTTTCCCAACCAAATACGTTTATTGCTAAATGTGGGTTCTGCTTCTCAAGCTCGTCAATCTGTTTAACCGGTGTTGGGAAATCGATTCCTTGGTAGTTTATTCCGTCGTTTACCGGATATTTGCTTGGTCTTTGTGGGTCTTTGTTGCAGGGAATAAAGCAGCTCTTAATGCCCACTTCAAACATTCGTTGTCCCTGTTTTTCACGTTTACTATCGCCTTCTTGTTTGCCAGTTTGGCTGGAAGAGGTAAATAAGTTCCTCCTTTCAACGGCTGATAGCGTGCGACATTCACATATGCTGTTTCTATATTTTCAACTTCCCAATCTGAACCCAATTCTGACCAGTTTTCTATTTCTCCATTTACTTTTTCAATGAATTTGTTGATTTCAGTTTCAATTTTTTCCTCTTCGTTCCTTTGGATTATATGGGGCTCTGTTTCTTTGAAATAATGCGACATATATTGCATTTCTTCGTTTACTTCTCTTAAAAAGTTCACTTTTAACCCGAAACTTACTTTTATGTTTTTTAACGTATGGAGTTCTTCTTTTACCAAATATATGTACTTTGCTTTGTGTTCTCTTGCGAACGCTAAAATATCTCGGTTGTTTGGGTTTCCTCTGGTTGGAAGCATCCACCATACACGAAGCCATTCCCTGTAATTTGTTTGTGATATCATAAACCTGTCATGTACGTCTTCATTTTCTGGGTTTTGTTCTTGTTCAAGAAATTCTTCCAGAAATTCGTTTGGCACATCCATGTTTTCGTATATTCTTGTGATTATATTTCTTCAAATGGATTTTTATTCTGACGCAAATTCGTATATTCTTATGTTAATATTTCTTCAAATGGAAAATTAATTCTGACGCAAATATTCTTGTGCTTATATTTCTTCAAATGGAAATTCTGGCGCAAATACACAGTGCATGCATTTCTTCAACAGGGAATATTGCACACCGCCGTCCATCGCTTGGCTTAGGTCTCGCTCTTTTGCTTCTGGTTGCTTTGCTTTTTTTCGCTCTCGTTTGTTTGTCTCACATGTTTTGAGACTGCTAATTTGCTTGCTTTTTTTCGCTCTCGAAACTCGTGTTTATTCTGGGCTGCAAATTTGGTTGCTGAAATTTGCTTGCTTTTTCGCTCTCGAAACTCTTGTTTTGTCGCTCGCTTGGCTTGGCTTGGCTTGGCGGGTTTGTCCGCCTCCGCCGCTTGGTTTGTCCGCCGCTTGGTTTGTCCACCGCTTGGTTTGTCCGCCGCTTGGCACACCTCAAGCTACCAACCCGCTGTCACCCTCCCTGTCACCCCCTGCCACAACCCCTGGCACCACCCACGTGGCACCCCTGCCACCCCTGCCGCACCCTGGCACTCCTGTCACCAGCTGCGCCAGAACCATCATCTTTTTTGTGTGTTTTGGACATAAATATGGACATTTCGACATATATATCGAACGTTTGGACATCTATATTGACATTTGGACGTTTAGAGCCTATTTGACAAGCATACTTATTCACAGGAATCAAACAATTATATACACTTAAATTGCGTTAAAATGATTAACAAAATACGATACATACATACATACATTTATTGAAGCTCCCTTCACAGGGCTTTTCAGCCAAGACAAATAAATAAAATATAACAATTTACATGTAGAAAAATAATGAACTTAAAAAAGAACTACAATAAAAATAAATTTCATGTTAAAAGCATATTTGCAATTCTCTTCTTAAAAGTACCAGAGTTCGCTACTTCTTTAAGGTCTTTGGGGAGTCTGTTCCAACATGTAGCTCATCTATAGGCAAAAGATCGCTGCCCAGTTTTTAATCTGCATCTCGGTAGATTTAAATCTAAAGAAAAATTGCTGGAAATTGTCAAGGGCCACCTTAAAAGAAGAAACTGACTCGCTTAATATAAAAGGTTTGGCAACTCCTTCCTGACCATACTTAAAGAGAGGTATTTGTAATTGTTCTGAGCCTCTTGTTTCCCGTCTGCTTATACTCCATCTAGATAAGAACTTTAAACAAGCTAACTTTGGGCTTGGCCTTTCATAGATTTAAAGGCCAAAATGGCATATCTTAGATACAAGTGGGAGATACACGGTAGAACTCTCTTATCCCGCTAACTATACGAGCAGCGAAATGTACACCTTGCAGCTTGCGAAGATTGCTATCATTTCAGAATTATTTACACAAATGGAAAAGCAATAATATAGCTTACGGAACACCAAGGAATTCATTACTGTAACAAATATGTTGTTTGGTAGAAATAAGTGTAACTGTTTACCAGCCATTGTAGTTGATATAGCTAATTTATCAAAGTGCAAGGCCTCGATTGATCTGTTATCCTGAGGCTCTAAGATTCACGATTTTTTTTGTTCGCAGCAAACCTTACGCCAAACACGGCTGTCGCTAAGTGACGGTTTTCGTTATGAGAATGAGAAAGCAAACTTGTAACATGTGTGACGCAAGCTAGTCAGAAGTGTTTTGCTTTTACGTGAGCGCGGCACACAATTCTCCATTTAAGCTTTACCCACTTCTCTTGATATTTTAGGTGGCAGTTTGAACAAAGGAGGAAAACTTCTTCATGCCATTTATTCATCTGTCATTGGTCTCCTTATTGTTATAATCATTTTGCTGGCAATTACTTGTTATAGAAGGCGCAATAATCAAGGTGAACATCTCACAATCTTTTTTTAACTACGTTCTAAGATCGTATACCGTTCTGTAGGTAGAACTATTTACAGATTACGTAAACCAAAGAGCTCTCGACATTTTATTTTTTTAGGCTGGCAATGTAACTGCCAAAGGCGAAATTTCTATGGGCCAACAGTGACCAAGATAAACGCTCAATACGTTGTTGCTGATTACTGACTGAGTTGAGGTTGTCCGGTTGAGGTTTAAACTCCAGTAGCAAGTAAAACGAAACTGAAAATGCGCAATGTTGCACGAAAGTGACAAGGAAAAGAAAACTACAAGAAAACAAACTTACATTGCTATGGAACTGTGGCCCGTAGATATAGCTTCAGGTACTCCGTGTGACGGGTAACTACACGACTGCGTGTGCTTCAAAAAATTGCTCTTAACAGAAGGAAAAACTGCGCCAAGCGCTCGTTGAGCTAACGATGGGGCATAAACCAATATTTAAAATCTACAGCTATATAAACGTGAAGCGAAAATGCAAATAACGGCAGCGCACGGAAAACGGTCCCAGGGGAACCTAATTAACCTAAACTTTAGTTCGTCGGGTGTTAGATCCAACAGGCAAATTCATGTTTATATTGTTTTATTGATGTTTTGTAATATCAAACAGTTATTACTTCTAATTAGTTTGGACCCTATCGAGTGCTGTCAAACGTATCAATATCAGCCTCTTATTTTAGTATAAAGTATTGAGATTGAGAGCGACTGCCGAATGACTGAGTAAGGGTTACAAAGGGTTACACCATTGGTGTATTATACAAAAAAGTTCCCTCATTAATTGGCTGTAGTATCGTTGGGCCCTTTTTTGACAAAGCTAAGTGGAACAAAGATTAACAGACATAATAGTTATCGAGTGTGAAGTAGAAAGCCTTTTCTGGATATTTGTCAATGTAACACTTGTACATTGGAAAACTTTTACATTTGTCGTTTCATCTCGCCGTCCATTATTACTTTGTAAAATAAATAAGGAAGATAACAAAGCCATGAAAGAGGAATGAAAGAAATTCTTTTTTTCTATTCATAGGTACTTCGTATGGCAAAAGGTTAGTGATCTTACGCAAAGCGGCTTTTGCACAAAGATCGTTTTGAATACTTTTATTAAATCTGTGCTGTTAACTTCCAGTTACTGTCCTCGATAATTTGACCTATAACACAAAAAAACTAAAGCCAAAGTTATCGTTACGCTTTATTACTGGCCACTTCCATTTTTTATTTGTTTCAAGGACTATAGTCATCCAGTTGTCTTGCTTGCTGCACTTTGTTACTTCTTATAGTTAATGTTGTGTTGATTCTTTGCAGTTGCCGTTACAATCATGAAAATGCGAAAGATTGCCAGGTAAATCCCGAAAAGTGTTTATTGGTAGGGGGCTGAGAGAACAAGGAATGATTCCAAAGTTATCTGTCATCATATAGTTAGCAGAGCCGCGTAATCAAAAGCGTGCACAAAATGCAATAGTGCACGTTGATGAGTTGGATCAATCGTTTCACGAGTTTTTGGCGCCGGTGTTGATACAAATTTCCACCGCCGATGTTGCAAAAAAAATTTTTCATGGTTTTAGCGGCGCACTATCAAGTTACGGTGCACTTGGAAGTTTAGAGAGTACTGAAGAAGAAGAGATGCTTTCTGCTATCGCATCGAGAACCTCTTAGCCATAACGCTTCTTTCGTGCTCTCCAAACTTCCCACGTGCACCATAACTCGATCGTGCGCACGAAAGCACAAACAATTGTTGAGTGTTACACTCGTAAAATAATATATGTTTGAGTTGATTTTTATTTCATATTGATAAACTAAATTGAAACATTTACGTTAGTAGCGAGTAAATGGAAATAACTAGCACAATATATCCACAGAACGGACTTCAGTAGAAAGGGAAATGCTGACTCATTTACCAAAACCAAACTTAAATGTATGCTGAGGTATGTGTCCAATGACAAATTCCCTCTTTGAGACCCCACTGCGGCGAATCATGGTAGTTGTATTCAACATAGAGAAAAATAGTATGAGTTTAGGCTGAAGTTTTGTCCAAACTTTTGCTTTAAGATGAATTGATGAGATCCTGTTTGCTCTTGTCTCCTATAAGCACTCATTTGAAGATCAGATCAAAGGCTCTTAGAGCCACCTCATGGTATGGTGGAATGCAGAGATTAACTGGCTAAAAACGCTTTTTTTTTGTGGTTGAACACACTTTCCTTGAGTGGTCAGCGGTATTACCCAACTTGTCATTGCTTTTAATCATAAAAGCAAACATGATGACCAACTCGGCAGCAAATATATCTTTAAAAAGCCCCACTAGCTGGCAAAATGTTGATTACAGCTTTGCGTATTGCAAATTAAAGAGGGGTAAAGTACGGCCGGCGCATGCGCAGTGTGATCAAAAATTGTGAGCGGGTCGTTACGTAAACAAATTGAATTTTCTCCAAATCTAGTCATCAGAAATTGATGATCTTTGGCATGCTTTCAGACAATATTGACTCACATATAAAAATGAAAATCTGACAGAGGAAATCAGCGATACGCTTAGAATTAAATAGAACATAATTTTTGCAAATAAATAAAAAAGCTGTCTGTCACAATCGC
>OX393570.1:10721389-10743889 GCA_947652115.1 Blastomussa wellsi | reverse complement strand
TCTCTGAGTACATGTCACTTAACGCAGTAACAAAGTTGAAGAATTGGGAAGTTTGTCGGGGACATGTTGAAGTCTCAAGGGTGATTGGAAAGGGTGCTTTTTGTCAAGTTGCTAAAGCAACAGTTGTGAATGTCAATGGTATAAAGGGAAAGAAAACCGTGGCCGTTAAAATGGTGAAAGGTAGGTGAATAATCTACGAAATACGATCAGAAAATATCCATCCAAAAGTATCGGTATGAGTGACAATCGATGCATTCTGGAGGTGCAACCTAAGGCTTTATTGGTCTACGGCTCCGTTTGGAAGCCATGGATCAACAATAGCTCATTTTTTTCTTTTATCTTCTCTTTGAAGTTTCTGGAGTGCTGAATTCTAAATGACGTTTCACAAGTACTCCATCTTGCCTCAGGTTCACCTCGATAAACGTGTATTTACTTAAGAGACGATTATCTACTTTGCAAGTACGAAGTTGCAGAAATACTCTAAACCAATGTCTTTCTTCTTGTATAGAAAATGCACCAGAAACAGATAAGAAGGACCTGCTGTCAGAACTCGAGTTGATGAAAAACCTGAAGCCTCATCCCCACGTGATCAAGCTGATAGGTTGTGTTACAGAATCTGGTAACAGAAAAAATGCAAAATTTGTGTATGACAAGACTTTATCTTTACTCAAAGTATATGCAAACAGTAATAATAAATTAATAAATTGCGAATTTATATTGCGCAGATTCCATGACGAGATGATCAACTGCGCATTACAAAAATACATGGAGTAAAATAACAAATAGTAAATACTAATTACATCATGTATTGTATAAAATATTAAAAGCCAAACTAACTAAGAGTAAAAAGCCTCACTAAAAAGGTGCGTCTTCAAAAGTTTTTTAAAAGTGCCGACAGATTCGGCCATCCTAATATCTAAAGGTAAATCATTCCAAAGTTTCGGCGCCGAGGCAACGAAAGCACGATCGCCTAAAGTTGTCAAAGTTTTAAAATTCGGATGAGATAGCAGTGTGCCGTCAGTATGGACAATGTAGGGAGTTACATCGAATTGATTCTCAAATAACTTGGTGGTGTGTTGATTTTAAAGAACCGTTACTTGTCCTTATTGAGTACATACCTTATGGCGATCTGTTGGGCTACCTGAGAAAGAGTCGAGGCCTGAATGACATGTACTTCAAGGATCCGGATGTAAAACCTCAGACAAATCTGACATCACAACAACTCGTACAATTTGCCTGGCAGATTTCTGATGGAATGAGCTACCTATGTTCTAGTAAGGTTAGATTAACATGTCCGAAACCCAGACTTATGAATAGATCTTTTTGATTTAGCGCTATTTAGTCAGTGCAAATCATGGAGGAGGTTAATGGGCGTCGGCTAGTTAGATATTATCTTTTATATCCGTTGTTTGAGTAGCCATGTATCGCTTCTATGAACTAACTAGGCCATTTGTAACTAAGACAAATAGATTATTCGATACTAATCTTACATGACATAGAAGAGGATAATAACGGAACCAATTACGTCAAAACAATAAGCAGTCCTTAAATATGACTTGGACTGAAGCTCACCTTGAAAGACGTTTACATAACAACAAGCCAGTAGTACTTCGTTAAGCTTAACGCACCTCACGTAACGTTCAATCTTTTCAGATAATCCACCGTGACTTGGCGGCCAGAAATGTTCTTGTTGGTGAAGGAGAGAAGTGCAAAGTGACTGATTTTGGTATGGCAAGGAATGTTCACCAGGATGATATTTACACAAAACGAAGTCGGGTGAGAATATAATAATTTTATTTACGTAATTATTTTTATTTTTTACGAATGCCGAGGCAGTGGAAGAAAGCATTTTTGTTCGAGCAAATTTACTTGAGCGGAAAAAATACAATTTCTAATTGGCTGGGCGCGCTGCACTTAATTGGCTTCTTAAGATTTTGAGCAGCGCCAGTTTCAAAGATGGTGCTCGGTTGTATCTAGCTTCGAAATTGCTTCAGCTTTCCGAATTTACTTTTTATGAAAGAGGAATGGAAATCGGCTGGTAGGTTGAAGCTGGCTTGTTTATTTCTTTATTTCACTTCAATTCTGTCAAATTCGGTTTTATCGCACTCAACCCAGAGTAAAGAGTATACAGTTTGTTCAGGGATAGAAGATGATCAAATTTTAAAAACAAGATAAATTACCTTATTTGGACTCGTTGTTTTCTGTTATCGATTTCTAAGGATTGATATTTCAAGCATTTCGCAGCAGAAGTCAAAACTTGCCAACAGGTGAATAAAATTCAGTTTTACATGGAGGGCACGCTTGTTTCTCATTTAATTTTTCCACGGCTTTTTTTTTACCGTCAAATTCAGTGATACGCGAACTGTTGAATCAAAACTCTTCAGAGCAGTTGGCGATAGAGACAATGCTATTCGAGTCCCCAGGGAACTCATTTGCTTATTTAAGCAAACCTTCTCTGGTTTTTGGTTTCTTTCGCCAAGTTACGACGTTCTGGTCCAGTGTGAGATTTTTTGCTTTAAACTTTGAGTCTCGCGTCGCCGAAGCCGCAGCACTTAGTCACGGCCGTTCCCGCAGAGCCTAATGCTGAAGCTTTGGCTAACCTTATGCAAGCTCAGGGCCAATGACAAGGTCAGCCGCTAGCACAAGACCAACAAGTTCAAGGTAAAGAACAACAACCTCAAGCTCAAGCGCAGCAACCTCGAGCGCCGCCGGGCGCCGCAGCTGCCCAAGTTTTAGTTGGCGAGGTATTTTGTTTACGTTCTTTGTTAATTTTCGTAGCTCTGTGCTGTACTTCAAGGCGTTTTCTTCCCTTGCCCGGGGTTTAGGTTCTGTTATACGTTGTCATTTGGCTTTACATGTTAGCCGCGTGCTTTGCCAAGTTTTTCCACTTATGTGTCACTCTGTTTTGTCACCTGGCTCCCATATTTTGTTACCTAGCGCTCGCATATTTTGTCCTTAGTTGTTTCGTTTTCGCTATTTTAGTTTCTTAATTAAACGCGTGGGTTTTTTCTTCCTTGTATCATGTTGTTTTCGTCAAGTTATCCTAGTTTACGCCCACCTCGCGCGGTTTTGCTTTTGTTGTGCTGGGATTTAGTTTGGTCGTGTGTTCGACCTGAGCAAGCCGCGGATGTGCCACGACGAGAGGTTCCTTAACTGTTGGATCAAAGACTGTCGATTCTCTTTAGACTACATCACGGATCTTCCTCGCTATGTCGGTGTTGGTCATTACCAAACCCCTTTTGACAACAAGAGCGGATATGACCACGTTCGTTTATATCCTTCTAGTTATACCTTTTTGGGGCTTGAATGGGAAGGATGGTACTTTACATATTCCACTTTGCCTTTTGGTTGGAAGGCAAGTGCATATCTCTATCATTCTATCGGTTTGGCAGCGACTTGTTATGTACGCTCACTAGGTGCACCGTGTTCACAATATATTGATGATAGGCATAACGGACAATTAAGGCTACCTCATTGTCAACTACCCCCCTCTTTTCCGGGGTTTCAACTGGCCGAAATGGCTGCATATATTGCTTGTGTCACCTTTATCTTGTTCGGCTATTACATGGGGTTTAAAAAGAGCTGCCTGATTCCCTCTGTTGCCGTCAGGTTTTTAGGCTATATTTGCGATTCGGAAAAGCAAGTCTTTCTTCTCCCGCAGGAAAAACGCGACAGCCTTAAGAGAGGTTATTTTGAGACATAAGACGGTATCTGTAAAGAACATTCAGACATTTGCCGGGGAGACTACTTCTTTTGCTCTGTTACTCTACCTATCAAACCATTTCCCGCGGAGTGAAACGGGCCAATACTCAGCTTCGAATTTCACCCGAACTACGTCGGGAACTTCTTCAATGGAGGTTTCTTGATTCGTGGGAAGGTTTTCTCCCGTAGAAAATTGACCGGCACATTAATCTCAGCCTGCATTCCGACGCTTCATTTTCCGGATGGGGAGGGTGTCTCAACCTTCCCGGTCAACCTCCCAGAGAATCTCGCGGGCTCTGGGACGAAGCCACCCGCTGCCTACCCATCGCTGTGAAAGAAGCTCAGTCCCTCTTCAACACTCTTGAAAGTTTGTTGTCTAACACTCGTAATACCCGGATTGACGCCTTTGTCGACAATAAGACTCTGCTGCACAGTTGGGAGAGACAAGTTTCGAAGTCCTCAGCAATATCAGACATCTTGAAGGATATCTTATCCTTCAATATGTCCCGAAGCTTTTCCTTAAACCTCATGTATGTGCCTTCCAAAGATAACCCTGCGAATGCTCCTTCCCGAAGCCTGTCTGATCTTGATTTTTCCCTTAGCCCTGCTGTCTGGCATCAAGTGGACACAGCCTTTGGCCCTCACACCATTGACTTAATGTCTCTCCCGTTCAATGTACAAGATGATCAAAACAAGTTAATAGATTCTAAAATAACCAATCAGGGCTAAAGGTTTTGTGAAAACAACGTGGCAAGTCCAGGCGAATTCAATGTGGCATTGTGAAGAAACCAGTTTTAAGACTGGTTAGACTGGATAAATCAGTTAATGTCATCCTCCCCAAAAACGTTAATTCCATAATGAGATACCACTGCAATTCTAGATCAAGTTAATTTATACCTCCACTTCTTCTACCCGCATCCTCCGCACTTTAATGAGAATCCTCCGCAAAAAAAGAGGTTAATTCGTTCCCTCCTCTACTAGTAAATTTGCTGAGCGTTAGTGAAACGAAGGTTGAAAATGTATATTCAGTATCAATGGCTAAACTCCTAACTGTTCGTGTACTGAAAACAGGGTCGTCTGCCAGTGAAGTGGACTGCTTATGAGGGATTGCTTTATGGGACATACACAACACAAAGTGACGTGTAAGTATTACTTTGTTCAGACACAAAGAGCTTTCACCAAGCAGTCTGTGCCATGGCCGAAGTAACTTACCAGTGTGTAATTTTTCAGCTGCCTTGGGGATGCACTCTAAGTGCCGATAACCGCCCACCTGGATGTAAGCCTCCAATACAACAACAGAAAATCCCACGGATCGTAAACAAGATTTTCACAGCAAGCCGTGTAGAAAACGCTGTGGGTTACAGTTGAGTTAATTGGTTGAATCAAAACTCGTCCGAGCAGTTGCCCATAGGCTTCCATCAATCAAAATTTTATAACGATAACAGCCCACCCGGATGTAAGCCTCCAATACTATGTACTTATTGACTGAGTGGGAGGGCCGGACGGGAAAATATCTTCCCGTCCGGCCAGACCTAACTCATTCAATAAGCATTTTATCATATGACCACCACGCTTTTCTTCTTCATTTGAAGATTCAATAACATGACGGTTGCGTTTGTTCGGGAGCGAAATGTGTGAAGATTGCTTTGGTCCAGAGGCTTCAGCAAAGACAAAATTCTGGATGATTATTACACTGATGCTTGCTCCCGAAAATATACCAGGTGTCTGGTTGCACTCTTGAACTGTTCTGCCACTTGACTGGCTTGGATTTGGTTTCGGCTCCGAGTTTTCTTTCCCACTCAGTATTTTAAACATCTGACGCTGTTGTTGATGAGATGCTACGGCGTAGCTATCCAGACTTTTGAGGCTTTTATGGCCACTTAGCTGGGCCACGCTGTTGTGTGACACTCCGGAATCAAGAAGCGTTTTGATGCAGGTTTTTCTGACTGAGGGTACGTCCACACTAAGCCGGATAAATTTGAAAACGGCGTTTTCGCCTCGAAAGCGGATAAAATTTTTTCTGTCCACATTATACCGTTTTGAAATTGTTTCGCCATCGATTTTGAAACGCTGCCTTGCAACAAACGCTTAATACATGCAAGAACATGCCCACATTGTCCGAGCAACGTTATTCTATTGTTTCAAAAAGTTCCATTTTCGCCGTCCACACTAACACACCTAGCCAGAGTTTTCAAATTTATCCACCTTGGAGAGCGTTTTCAAAAAGTTCCGTTTTCGGTGACAGAAAAGGCCGATTGGTGTGGACGTAGCCTGAATGGTTAGTGTATTTATCGCTTCTTGACAACGGTACGTCCTTCGTGGCGCTTGAAAGAAACTTTCCGATTTTGTTTTTCCCCATTGGGCTGTTCAAGAACTAAATTTGATCTTCTGGTTTTCGCCGGTGACGAACAGCTGGGAAGAAAGGACTTTCCGGTGATTTTTCCGCTGTTGGTGGCCTGTTAACAAACTCTTTGAACCATGACATGGACATTTCCTGTCGCCTGTCTCGTACGCTTTCGGACGGAAAGATCTTCGGTGCTCGTTTTCTTCGCCGTGACGGGTTTTGCTTTCCCTTTCGGTGGTCCATTCCAGGTACTCTTTTCCACTCACTTCATCTTTTCTTAACACGATGCCTCGTGTCTGGCTCGGTGGCCGAAGTGAAGAGTGAGCAAGAACCACATAGTACGCGAACGGACATCAGGATCATGGGTGCCAAACTGATTTTCATCAAAGATGCGCTCAATATCTTCGTTTGTCAGGGCTACTGAGGAATTTGGTTTGTTCCCTTTACCCTGCTTCTTCAGTTCCCGTCGCTTGGATTTTTAATGACTTCTCTTGAGACCTTGAATTCTTTGTTTTCACGTGACGTCATAAAATTTTAAAAACAAAATTCGCTGGGCCTGCGTAATTTTCATTGTCACCACGTCTAAGAAATCCTAAAAATACACATATTCACAAGTTTTCAGCTCGATAGTGTCCTTTTTGATTGAAATACAGCATGTTGAATTTGAGATTTCCGCCGTACGTGACCTCACGATGGCACCGCGGCACCCGTAGCCTCAGTATATACAAAATTCATACTGAGCCGCCCCTTCCTCTAACGATTTTTTTGTCATCTCCCAGATTCTGGAAGACACGTGACCAGTCTGTGCCAGGGTCTTTCTCTCTCCCTCCAGGGAGCGGGAAGAGATAGACCCTGGGAACGAGGTTGAGTTGTCGTGCTCTAAGAAAAGGTCTTTTCGCAAACGTTTTGCAGTTTAAACAGTTCAAGTATCAGGAAAGATGTGTATGTGCATGTACACTTGATCGTAAGGAATGAGCAGCCGCTTTTATGGCAAAAGTCAGTGCCAGATGTTTTCTTTGATTTCCGTCCGCCATGTTGGTGCCCATCAAGCTGGGCACCAACACGGCGTTTCCATACTGAGCTCTATAAATTTGCGAGAAATGCTTCGGCAAATAACTCACGAATGGTGTACCGCACAGACCTGAAACTTGGAGATGTTGTTTACCTATTAATATTTTATAACATTTGAATTAATCAGATTTTTAATTGCATGGTTTCGAGTTTATATTTTGATGGCGTGACAGTGAAAACCACCTATTACTCGTCTTTGAGGATATTGCATACATGGTTTTTTACGGTGGTTGCTTGTTCCTGGCTTCTAATAAAATTATGAACTTCTGCATCTGTGAGGAGTTTAGACTTTTTTCTTCACTTTCGAAAAAAGATGGCTGTTGAAGAAGTGAAGAAGTTCCGTATCAGACAGGTCGTCAGGGTAATAAAATTCGCTATCGGAATGTTCACTGACATCGCTCATTTTGACCGAAAAGTCGGAATTTATATAGCAACAAAGTTGTTTCAGTTCAAATCTCACGAAGGGCCGTACGCGATCCTAGCAGGGCCGGACGGCTTTTTCCGGCCCTGCTCGCGCCATCGCGTACGGCCCTCATACGGGGATTTTCTCAGTAGTTTTGCAATGAAAGCGCGCGGGTTGCCGTACGGGTCATATGATTAGAGGACAGAAAATCCCACGGATCGTAAACAAGATTTTCATAGCAAACTTCTCGTAGAAAACACTGTGGGTTACAGCTGATTTAATTCGTTGGTTCTACCGGTACACCAGTTACAGTTTATATTTTGTTCATTAGGTCTCTTGCAGATCCTACGTAAACTAGCAGCATTATTGTTCGCGGTCCTTTGCAGTTTTCACGTCTACGTTAATTTTTAATCCGGGTTTATTTTACTTTTGATCAAAATAATTTTCACCGAAAATTTTCTATATATTTACAGCATTCAATCATCAAATTGTACCCAAAAATAATTAAACCGAATTTGCTTGTTGGGCTTCCATATCTGAATTCAAATTTCGCACTAACCACGGGTTATCTTAACCCACCTTTGAACAACCGGTCCCAGGAGGCTAAGCAGATGGCTGTTAACGAAGCCACGAAAGTGAATGCGGACTTCTCAGAACAAATCTAAGAAAAGTCAATGTGGAGCTGGGTTAGTTACTTGACTTCCCAGGTTAATGCATCTGTTAAGCAATTTTTGTATGCATTTTATTGCTGTCATTGATATTTTCAGGTGGAGTTTCGGTGTTGTTCTGTATGAAATATTTACTGTTGGTAAGTTTACTTTTCCCGCTTAAATACAGTTTAACTTCAGCTCAATTGTTAGTTTAACAAATAGACGTGAGCTTGTTATTGTACGTCTGTAATTGACCATGCATTTCTACATCACACTCGTGAGTCTAAACCAAATTTGATAAGGTGATGAAGAAATTGATGGTCGATTACAGGACATGCCATAACAAGCTCACGTCTATTTGTTTTTTACCATAACAAAACAAAGCCAAAATAGCGAAGACTTGCTTTCACGAAGTAAAAGTACGAGCGAACCTGAAATTCTAAAAACATTCCGAAACTTACAGAATCACACACTTCAAACTACGCAAAGTAACTCAAAACCAGATTTTAACAACTAGGCTGTATTCGGAAATTCTTAAAAACCAGATGAATTAATACAAAGTTCAGTCCACTCGCGGTGCCTCGGCAGAACACGGCAAAAATAAATGATCCCATTTAACGAGTTTCTCGTCAAACTTTGGTGTTTTCCCTTCACAGATTAATTCAATTCAGATCCATATTCATCTTGAAAACAAATCTGATGATTTCCTCTTTAAAGGAGTCCCTTTGGGTGCAATTTGTTGAGAACTGTTAGCACTAGTTTTATTTGTACTCTTGATGAAATATTCACAAAATAATGGATAAATTTATGTGAGTGCCTTGCTGCCCGAAGAAAACATAACGAGCTAATTAAAGAGTGATCACACCAATTTGTTATTTAACGGGATCAGATAGTGAGATGCAAATGCTCAGTGGGCTCCCATATGAAAGGGGCGGGGATGCTCGTCGACTCGCTTAGGTGTGTAAATTTCGGATTTCGGTCTCACTTAGGGTGCTCTGGGCAAAACGCCGTTATATTTAGCCAAGAAGGTCTCCTTTAGGGTTTCACGCGAAGAAATATAAAAACATGTTTAATATTTATATTTCTAATTCGTTTTATTTACTCGATTCATAGAATCAAAGTTTTCACGGTCTTTTTAGGGGTTAAAAAAAGCTTGGGCCAAGCCCAGATTAGTCTCCCTTTAGGGGTTTAATTCAATAGTTCCTACGCGAATCCCCGCCCCTTTCACGTGCGAGTTCCTCCCCGACCCCCGGGGGCAAATAAATATATACGAAGTGCTTACTACAGTCTCAGTCCGAGTATTGATCGTGTTTGTGTGAACTGCAAAGACAATTTAAGACATGAAGACTCCGATTTGAAACGAATAAGGATTTGTGTGGACATGGCCCTTGCATCGGAAAATCTTAAAAATACACCCGCATAGGGTAACAGGGAACTGTTTCATTAAATATTCATTACATCATTTTTGTCATTTCCTGAATAAGGGGTTGGGGAGGACTGGATTAACTAAATTTGTAAGAACAGATATATATTGAAATTCGTCTGTTGAATACTTAAGGAACTCTGCAATATCATCTTGATGTTTGTGTTAATGTCTATTAATTCCTCTCGTACACAGGTGGGTCTCCATACCCAGGAATTAACGGTCGTGAAATTGCTAGCAAACTTCAGAAGGGATACCGGATGCCAAAACCTAAACATGTTGACGACCAACTGTAAGTATTCCTTCTGTAACTCAACAAAGGTTGTTATTGGTGTACCAACACCTTGCAACCCACCGCTAACTCGTAAATAATGCAACGTTTTCGAACCATGAAATACCCCACATTGATTAGTATGATTAGTAATTCCCATATAATCATGTCTCGCGGTATAAACAGTTGGTAACAAAGAAAATGAATTGCCCTATGTCTTTATTCTACTTAGGACAATTGCGTTGTAGTTTATGCCATTAATTGTAACACTGCTGATGTGAAATTTATCTCTCTAGGTACCAGATTATGTTGCAGTGCTGGCAGGAGAATCCAAACGACCGACCGACCTTCTCCACGCTTAAAGACACCATCACTAAAATGGCGCAAAACAACAACGTATGTTA
Source organism: Blastomussa wellsi (assembly GCA_947652115.1). Taxonomy (NCBI): domain Eukaryota; kingdom Metazoa; phylum Cnidaria; class Anthozoa; order Scleractinia; family Plerogyridae; genus Blastomussa; species Blastomussa wellsi. The sequence continues at coordinate 10,733,621 of OX393570.1, read as the reverse complement.
AAACAACGTTGATTATTTTTCTTTTAATCATGGATGTAATCATCTTTTTAAGAGAGATGCATAACATGTATATATCTTTAATTAATTTCCACTTTTTTTTCAGGAGGCATACGTTAACATGAAGGAATATGATACCAGTTTGTACGCAAGTGTGGACGACCTCTCTATTGAATAAAGGAAGAAGCTAATAGAATTATGCATGCATTGTCCTTGGGAATAATGACAGTTTTTTACAACATTTTAGCAGTAAACTTCTGAATCTTCTGCGTCCTGGGTCCTTGCACCGTGTTCATGCAAAAACTATGTCAAGTTGTCGAGCAACCTGACAAGGCAACTGTCGATAACCTGAGAGGAATTTTGAATGGTCAAGGTCTTTTTATGCTAGAAGATAACACAGTTACACACCCTCCTGTTCAGCCACAAACTCCTCTGTACAGTAGGAGTTTGCGATTTAGATTTCATTATCACTTATCATTTTTCATGCACAAGGCTTCCTGAGTACGATCGGTACCAACGCATGGAGCAAAGAAATTTGAGACATGCGGGTCGAAAAATCACAACGTATAACCAATCAGAAGTTTTTTATTATTTTTTAACGAACCTTAAGTAAGAAAAGACTGTCAAGTGACATGCAAGATCGATGGCGCGTGCAACTGTCTCTTAAGCAATTGTAATCTCGTACCGAGATCTTCTCAACCCTCGGCGCGCGCGAGTAACGATTGGTTTTGGTTTTAATCCTGATTGGTTGAAATAGTGGCTCGAGATTTGAAAAGTAATCATCAAGCGAAGTAATGCAAAACCAAAGCAAACACAGAATTATTTTCGACACTGAAGAGAAAAACGCTCTATATTACCATTCATTAAAACAAAGGAAAATGCCAAATCGTACAAAGGGTAAAATTGAACCACAACGTTTATTTGTGACATTTAATCAGGCCAAAAAGCTGAGTTTTACGGTTATTTGTTTTGCTGTTTATTTAACAACGAATTTACTCGATGCTGTCATATTCAGAAAAAGTTTCAATTCGTGTTCATTGCTTGACTGTGTAGAAACAAGGCCAACCTTTCGTACAAACAGACTAACAGACGGACAGTCACGTGTCAACCAGGGTCTCACTAAATTAAACAAATCATGGCACTCTTCTTCATTGAAATGATATGTCTAGCTCTGCTAACAAGTTATCTGTGAAAGGGTTTTGACAATATTTTATGGAAAACTCATTTAAAAATCTCTTCTGACATTTCCTCATTTCCGAGAACCTGTAATGTTAGCTCAGATTGGATAAAATTTACAATGGGTGATGACGTCAAGAACACGGCTTTGAACCAAGTTTTAGTCATGGGTAAAGAGGGACTGGGCTTAAAAGCACTATTTGTGCTTCAACTTTTCGGAAGCATTCCACTTAGTTAATATTCACAGCTTTCACTAGTGTAATTGGAAGGAGTTTCTATATGACTTGACCTGGTCATACTTTATTTGAGTGTCAACTGTATCTAGCATTGACGTACTAGTCGGGGATTATGTGAAGCACAAATGAAATCAAAGAAAATTATATTAAATCAAATCAAATGTATTTTTTTTACTCTTGATTTTGCGAAGGCAGCAAATTTCGCAGATGGTTCCGAATTGGAACTCTGTTTTCTTTAGGTGCTTTTCATTATTACACGGTCGATTTCGTACTCAAAAAGGTGTATTTAAAGTGGTACTACGACTGGTGCACTTACGATTCCGATTTTATGTTTGGCAACAATGCACCATGTCAATTATTGCGCCTTGATTTTCGAAATAAGTCTGTTTTTATAAACGACGAATTCTTGTTTAAACTGTCCACCATTAAAAGATTCGACTTCAGTGGTCAGAACAATATAATATCGACCTACCGGAGGTGGACACCTGGTGATGAATTATACCACATAGTATAATAAGGAAAACTAGCACTCGGTTAGCCTGGGTAGCACTCTAGCTATATAGCACTCCGGTTAGCCTACTATGCGCTTCTGTTAGCCTACATAGAACTCCGGTAACCCTTCTCAGTTGTCACGAAGCCCTTCAGAAACTTTAATTTCATTGGATCTTGTTAGCCCGAAGGCCCGAAGCTCTATTCTTTTAGGGGCTATTAGGGCTCGGGTCCATTGTTATTGTGGTTTATCATTTTCTCAGCCATTCTTGTGAGACGTTCCGGAGAGCTTCGTGGCGACCCACCCTTCTAAGCACTTCGGTTGGCCTACATAGCACTTCGGTTAGACTAAATTGGCTTTAAGGTTGCTTGCGGTTAGCCTTCATATTAAATAGAGTCAACGTCTTGTCGCCAAAAAAATTGGTAATCTGGCAGCTGGCCTCGGTGGGATGATTCCCGCTTGGTAATCCTTCGTCGCGGGATCGAGACTTCTTGGGGAAAGTTTTTTTTTTACCTTAAAAAATAGAAGTTAGGTGTGATTCATACCTCATGTATGGCAACGTAAGAAGTCTCGCACAAGAGAACCTCTGGTAGGTCGATGTTATAGTGTACCAACCGATGTATAGGGCTTATCGGTACAGAAATTCAAAGATTCTTTTTGCCTTTTTACCGTGGAATTCGAAGGACGGAAAGTGAAAGGTCAAAGCGACTTGAGATGATTTCATGAACACAATTTCTTTTTTTTTTTTTTCAGTTTCATTTACACTGAGGTTACGTCCACACTAAGCCAGATAAATTTGAAAACTCAACTTTTTTCTTCGGATTGGCCTTCCGTCCACACTAAAACGGCGTTTTCGGTCACCGAAAACGGAACTTTTTGAAAACGCTGACATCAAAACAATCGAATAACGTTGCTCGGACAATGTGGGCATGCTCTTGCATGCATTAAGCGTTTCTTGCGAGGCAGCATTTCAAAATCGATGGCGAAACAATTTGAAAACGGTATAATGTGGGCAGAAAACATTTTATCCGCTTTCTATGCGAAAACGCCGTTTTCAAATTTATCCGGCTTAGTGTGGACGTAGCCTGAGTTGTAATTCATTATTCGATATTTCTTGAGGTTTAATAAGCCTAAAATAGGTCCATAAACCGGCAGGTACAAAACGCAGGTCACAAGTCGCTGGTCCCAGGTCAACAAGTCAGAGGTACGAAAAAAGGAAAACTCAACAATTACAGAATATAATGCAAACTGCAGGGGCCCTGGTGCTCGTTAAGGAGTTTGTAATTCTGTATTTGTTGCGTTTTCCTTTTGTTTTCGTACCTCTGACTTGTGACTTGTGACCTGTGACCTGTGTTTTGTACCTGCCGGTCCACGTAAACCCACTTTTACCAATTACAATTCGTTTAATTTGTAATGATTGACTCTCTACAAGTGTCAAGAAACTCTAGAATGGATTGCCAAACGTCAAATGTCACGAGTTGGACCTAAAAGTAGAATAATGATTAAAAATTACAGTAGGCCTAGGTTTGACCCATGACATTTGAAGTTCGACCTTTGACTGTCGTTTTAAAGTGAAATTCGAAAAGACCAGATGTTTTTAGATATGTATTAACAACTTAAATACAAGGGGTGCCTATGTTTAGCGGGAAATTTATTCAATTCAAAAGAGAAAACTTTAAATACTAAGATTCAGCCTTAATCAATAAGGAACCGTTACGATTTAAGGACTGAAAACAAATTATTTTGAATTTACGGGAAAGGTTTCATGGAAAATTAAAATTAAGCCTTACTTTATTTTTATTTTTGTTTTGTTACCTGGTCCGGGGAAAAATGGCTCTCGGATGAATGACTGGATACGGAATCGTATAATCTTTATATTGTTTATTCGATCTATAAGGAAAACACATAATTATTGAGATACCTTTTAGCGAACGATTCATGTAATTACATGGGAAATTATAATGCTCAAAATTCAACCGATTACAAAAACACATTACTTACTTCTGTGGCGATATCCAGTCAAACTTATTTCGGTAACAGGTCAGCGAAATGGGTAAGCAGATCGATCAGTAAAACACTACAGGTTAGCGATGTTTAACGTAAGGTACAAAACTTTTTTTGACCTTTGTCTCTGATCTCGTGTTATTTTAGGCGTGTCATTCTAACTAAAAGATCAACTCACTTAGCGATTACGCCATCGACTGTCAATCACGTGGCTAATTAAATAATCAATAATCAAATGTCAATAAACGAAATTAAATATTCATAAACGAACATTACCATTGCCAGGCCAGATCAGATTCTCGCTGGTGCTGTGCATTGGCCATTAAGCAAAATTTTATTAAAACAGTTTAATTAAATAATATTAAATGACAGTAATACTATTCAATAACAACAACAATAACAACATTTTTATTACTTGAGAATTAGGTCTTAATCTCCTGGCTTGGCAGGTAGCAACGATAATCGAGGCGGGCCAGGATAATCAGGGAAAGAAAGAAAAAATTCAAATACGTAATAACCAAATACGAAAACAGGTTAGGTTAGGTTGGTGTGCATGTACGTACAGTGACTTGAAATCAATCTTATCCTGGCTCATCAAGCCTTATATACTGCCACTGGACTGACACAAGCCATCTCCCAAGAGAGAGTCAAACATGTTTAAAACAAGAGAAGGAGACCAGAAGTTGGACAATGATTATAACATTTTTTGGTTTTATAATTGGTATCATTAAATTTCCTTTTCGGGTTATAAGTTACAAGCTGTGCCATTAATAAAATTAATAAATGGGACTTCTCATAATGTGCAACAACAAAAGTGCAAGGAGGTAAAAAATATTTTGAAATCTCCTCACCCCCATAATCTGTCCCATATTTGGAGAAAATTTAAACCCCGTATCCACCTCAAAAGCACTGTACAAAAATCAAGCCATGATTACCCCTCTCAAAATCACCAAAGTTGCCCACTGGATAAAATAATTATGAACGCTTTTTTAAGTGGTGAGTATGGAGGAACCGAAGATTTTCAAAACAATATGGAGACACAAATAGGGCTACTTTTCTTTGTGTTTCTTTCTGTTGGGCAAGCAGCTCTTAAATTTTGGTTGCATGCCTGTCTTAGTTCCCTTTTGACAATCTAGTTAGCATATGACTTGGCTTGGCCCTTCAGACAAGTGGGAATAATCATTTTAAAACCCTGAGAATGAATTTAACATCCTTAGGGACTGTTAATTTTAATTTTTGCTTGTCATTGGTTTGCATTATCCCTAAGCAACATATATTGGTGTAGTATTGTTCTTGTTCGAACTAGTTTATTTACTCATCCATTGCTCCAGGCCTAAACAGCTATTAAAAGGTCAGTAGATTATCATCATCATCTTGGCTACTTATATAACTGACAAAAAATGATCAGTTTTGAATAATTTACTGACATTGAGTTGATTTTTGTCTTCAGTCACAAAAAAGACGTCTATACAAATTGTTTGATAAAACATGTGAAGTACACAAGTCATAAATCAAATCAAATTGACTTACCCAGAGTCAAAAGCAAATTAACATGCTATTTCATATTTCCTTAATTTTCCACTGACTCACTATTAGAAACAAATCTTTTCAAGGTTTATTTAAAGCTGCATGCATGACTGCCTCCCTCACATCCAACTGTTATGAAAAGAGGGCTAGGGTCCATTATTATTGTTGTTTATCATTTTCTAAGCCAATCCTGAGAGACGTTCCGAAGAGCTTCGTGGTGACCCACCCTTCTAATCACTTCGGTTGGCCCACATAGCAAGCACTTCGGTTAGACCAAATTAGCTTTCGGTTGCTTGCGGTTAGCCTTCACATTAAATAGGGTCAGCGTCTTGTAGCCAAAAAATTGGAATGTTGGCAGGTGGTGTAGTGGGGATGATTCCCGCTTGGTAATCCTTCGTCCCTGGATCGAGACTTCTTGGGGAAAATAGAAGTTAAGTGTGATTCATAGCGGAGTTCCGACGGCCCTAAGGGCCGCCAAGCGGAGCCCCATACTCATATGGGAAGGAAAACGAAACCCATGAGTTGATTTTCTAATGGTTATCAAGGCTAGCGGTATTGCTCGTGGGCGCGTACGCACGACGACGACGACGACGACGGAGTTGCGCAACATGGCGGCCATAAATAGCCAACACCTTGTCAGCCTTATCAGCTTACATCTTTGTTTTTGGGCATCCATGTTATGATCAATTGACAGCTGTCAAATCGAGGTATCCGCTGACCAGTACTACATGACCATATCGCGGGGTCAAGTTAGGACTCGTGGAGGTCATGTGTTTTTTTGAAGTTGAGCGCTGACCAGTATGAAACATGATTGGATCGCGGGCTCAGGATGGACTGGCATTTCATTGGATCGCGGGCTCAAGTACAAATCGTTTTCCTGAGGTTCACGTTCGGGTAGAAATTTAATCATTTTTCCACGGTCATTCCCGGCGGAATTTCTGCAATTGGAGCTGATTTTTAATAGTGGAGCTCCATCACGAGAAAAGCAAACGGAAAGTAGCAAAGATCAACGAGTTTTAGTGAGAAAGGACCCGATAAAACAGCAAAGAAGTAGCGAAAGAGAGCAGGAAAACGGCCGAGCGGCAAAGTGATTGTCAAAGAATACATCACGTAAGAGGGAAAGAAAGGTGCCGACAATTAAAACAGCCAAATAAATGGTGAAGAACAGGAGGAAGGAGAGCAAGTCGACTAAGGGATGCCGTAGTACGGAAGACAACCCGGAAGACATCATTTGCAATTTTCGACATAGTGCTCAAACGTACTGTAAACATTTCCGCCATGTGGTGATTGTCAAAACATTACAACGGTTCGGGGCTCCAGTTTATCGTATGGAATAGGAAAGAATTGTCTATTCTGCCAGCTGTGAAGTTCTTCTAAACCTGACACTGATGTTCAACGAAAAATTGAGGTTTCGATCGACAGCTGAACAGCACAAGGTAAGTGTAGTATTGTACTTTCAAACCTCCCAATTCAGCAGTTCCCGAATTGTTTTCCAAACACAAGACGTAGAAAAGGCTGGTTGTACACAATGTAAACCCGTATACGTCGTGACACAATGTCAATTTGGTGATTTTATTGGTATATCTTAATTTCAGTGTGGTTATGTACCTTGCAACTCGACTAAACATAAATTCCATACCTGTAGATTATGCACCTATCAATGTTAAGCCGCTGGGGGGGGGAGGCCGGGCATAGGCGGGGGATTTGAACTCCAATCATTTTTTCTCTTCAAATGCCCGACCCCAGGGAAGTTAACCTTGGTCAAAAGAGTGCAAATTCCCTACCCCAGGGATTCTATTGTTGTTCAAAAGAAAAGGCACAGTTCTTAAAAATAAGAACTAAATAGAAAAAAAAAATTAAATAAAAGGCTACAAAGCAACAACGTCAAGATGCAACATCTGTTTAATATAATAATATGAAAAAAGCCTAACAAAAGGGCTCAATATCTTAGATGTATTCACTAATTGCATAGTAATACACTGCACATGGAAGGCTTACAACGATGAAGTTCAATAATTCCATTTCGCTTTCCCACTAAAGTTATAATGAATACAGTTATCATGAATACAGAACACTATTTTATGATCAGTGCAGTGAAGTGTTTTAAAATGTTAACCTCTATATAGAGAAATATGAAAAAAGCCTAACAAAAAGACTCAATATCTTAGATGTATTCACTAATTCACATGGTAGGCTTGCAACAATGAAGTTAATTCCATTTCGTTTTTCCTACTAAAGTTATAATGAATACAGTTATCATGAATAAAGAACACTATCTTACAATCAGTGCAGTGTTTTATGATCAAAACAATGTTCAATGCCAAACTTCTGTGCATTTCAAACACAGCCACCGATCTGGAACATCGTTTTCTACTAATTCCGTACATCCAATATGGCACCACGACAGCACGACAACCATCACTTTTATTTTGAAGGGGGTCATGTAGATCACACACCACACAAAGAACATTTTCGTCATCCTCATCCTCATCACTCACTTTCCTGGAGGTCTTCGTTTGTTTTGTTTTCTTGGTTTCCTTTTTTCTCTTGCTTGATCTTTTTCCTCCATTTGACTGATTTTGAGATTTTTCTCTTCTTGTTTGTGCAGCTTTCTGAGCCCCTTTCCTTCTATTTTCATGGGTTTGGTGCAGGTGGACAAACCAAAATTTGACTTCCTCGCTAGGAAGAAGAACAGTTCTGGCAACTTGTTGAATTATGGCTTCAGATGGCACAGACTTGTGTTCACGGTATACAGCAAGAATAACCTCTGAAGGTGGCTGGGGTTTTCCAACTTCTTCTTCTTCTTCTTCTTCTTATTATTATTATTATTATTATTATTATTATCATCATTATTATTATTATTATTATTATTATTATTATTATACTTACAGTCAATGATGGTCCAATACAAATGTTACCCTCTTTAATTACAATAGTTTTTTGCTTGCTACTTGCCACTTTCTCTTGATCTGTAAAAACAACAGTAATGAAGGAGCAAACAGAAAACTGCTCAACCAGGTAAGAACAAGACCACTTAAACCTTAAACAGAAGCAACAGGACTCTGATTTATTGTAGGTGCAGACAAAGCTTTATAACCCTCAGAATTACAAGCAATAAATATTGCTGTTTTCTATTGTTGTTGGTGTTGCCAGAAAAGGTACCATGCTGAATGAATATTTACCACAATATCTTATAAAATAAAAGCAGCACTTACTGTTGATTATCTGTTGATCATCAGAAGAAGTCTGAGAAGTTGAAGCAGTTGAAGTACAAGGGTCCTGACACTGTCAAAGGAAAATATCACGTTAATCAAACTGCAGAGTTTAATATCGAAGTACAATTTTCCAACAGACTCGTAAACAAAGCGCAATATTTATTTTCTTAAATAAAGATATATAAATTATGAACTTCATTAATACCTTTTTCTTAAGAATAACCCGAAGCTTTGAACGATCTTCGATCTCCGTTACACTCTTAACATCAACATATTCCTGCCACTCCGTCTCGAACTTCTGTACAATGACTTCTTGTATTTCAAATTCTTTCTTTACTAATTGCATGAAATTTTCCTCCACAACTAAAGCCCTACGGCTTTCGCCGTACTGCACAAGAACCTACATAGTATAAATATGAATGAAGATATTATTTAGCTTATGGAGTCAATGAAGCATACACAAGTAGCAAGAAGAAAGCTCATAAATATTCATAATACGGAAAAATATGCACCAGAATACAAAGGAGACAAAACTTCATCTATTCAAGAACATCTGAAGGTAGATGGAAAGATTCGATGGCCTTTAGTATTAAAAAATAAAGTAGATTCGCTCACCTTCCTTTCGGCCATGGTTATGGTGGCCGACTGTTCTCACAGAAAAATTGGGCCAAATTCTTAAATATCCGAAGAAAAAGCGAAAAAAAACAAAACACTTTTTCGTTGAATAATTTTTTTTTCTGAAAAATAAAAAAAAATATATAAAAAATAAAAGGGATATACTACAAATGTTTTAAAATAAATTTAATTTTGGTTTAAAAAAAAAAAAAAAGAAAAAAAAATTAAGAAACATGTTTCGGAAATGAAAAAATAAAAATAAACTAGAGTATATTTACAAAAAATCAGTTAGTAAAAAAAAACACAAAGAATAAAATCAGAGTTTTGATTTCAATACCAAATACATTTGAATTTCAAAAACGCTGTGAGAACGACCGGCCGATCGTTCTCATACAAAATTGTAATTGAAAACGAAATGTTTGATGACGGCCGAGTGTTCTCATAGCCCGCTATATCCATGATCAGCGGTCTTCTAATCAAAGATGGCGGAAAGGTCGATCCAAAGCAGTGACACACGAAGCAGATCTACGCTATATTATGAAAAATGTCAGACGAAAGGAGATTCTGGACTTCATCTGTTTGTCGGGATTTTCCTGAATATGCTTGGAGTTTTGGAACTTTGAGCAGAAGGCTAGGAGTTTTCGGTGATATCGATCGAAGAAGTGGAAAGTGTAAAATGTTGACAAGCCTGCGCGACTCCTACGTGCCGTGACATTTGTACTGATTTGCCGTTCCCTTTTCGATTTCGATCTTTAGACCGTTTTCTTGCTTCGCACTTGTTTCTTAAGGGCAATAATTCTGTGTCATGAGGAGGACTATGAATAAGAATAGATCCGTTTTAGCGTTGTACAGAAAATGTTAAGAGGTCATAGGGCTGCATGATTTCCGTTGTTATCTGACGCTTTCGTGTAGAGTCTGACACCTCTATAATTTATCATTTGCTGTTACATGCAGTTTATTTTGGATCATATCTAATGCAAGACTTTCTTTTAGCTCTCTAAATTTGCTTTAGAAAGACAAAGTGTGAGATTTACCGTGAGATTTATCTTACTTGCATTCTACATATTGGGGCCGGGCCTGGCTGTTTCATTAAACTATTGCAAGTTATTGTTGCGTCTTATCACGGATACGATAATTATCTTTGTCCGACTAAACCAAATACTGCTGTAGCTTTACTTCTTGAAGGCTATTAGTTTGTCTTAGAGAGACGCTGTCTGTCGCCAAGGTTGTTTTTTGCATCAACTCGAACGAGCTTTTTTCTCTTGAGCTCAGTGTTTAGGTTTCTATCTCCTTTATTCGTCAATGTGACATTCTAGCACCACACGATTAAGCTGTAAATTTTCACGCGCAAGTCTGTTGACCATGTTGCATGTTACGTTTGCCAATACATGGTTTTGTTCAGGCAACGTGACAGTGTAAAACTGTTGACAAGCCTGCGCGACGCTAACATGTCACCGAGGCTCGGGGGAATAAAACAAAAGATTTTGCATCGAGGCTTAGGGATGAATAAATAATTTCTTTTGTTTTATTCCCCTAAGCCTCGGCGCCATATGAAACTGGGGAGCGCTGCAGCCCCCCAGACGCCTCGTACGCCTTTGTTCATATGGGAGCACCCCTCCACCCCCGGTAAACTTGGTTTGACAACACCACACAAAGCAGAATTTGAAGACCCTCTTAGTCGTGTCTTACTGCACTGGTACGCCTTTTTGAACCAGTCTTCTGCTCAAAGTTCCCAAACTCTAAGCATGTTCAAGAAAATCCCGACGAACAATTGAAGTCCAGAATCTCCTTTCGTCTGACATTTTTCATAACATAGCGTAGATCTGCTTCGTGTGTCACTGCTTTGGATCGACCTTTCCGCCATCTTTGATTAGAAGACCGCTGATCATGGATATAGCGGGCTATGAGAACACTCGGCCGTCATCAAACATTTCGTTTTCAATTACAATTTTGTATGAGAACGATCGGCCGGTCGTTCTCACAGCGTTTTTGAAATTCAAATGTATTTGGTATTGAAATCAAAACTCTGATTTTATTCTTTGTGTTTTTTTTTATTTACTGATTTTTTGTAAATATACTCTAGTTTATTTTTATTTTTTCATTTCCGAAACATGTTTCTTTTTTTTTTCTTTTTTTTTTTAAACCAAAATTAAATTTATTTTAAAACATTTGTAGTATATCCCTTTTATTTTTTTTATATATTTTTTTATTTTTCAGAAAAAAAAAATTCAACGAAAAAGTGTTTTGTTTTTTTTCGCTTTTTCTTCGGATATTTAAGAATTTGGCCCAATTTTTCTGTGAGAACAGTCGGCCACCATACATGGTTTCTCTTCTCGCACGCTCTCGCACGCTCAAGATGGCGGTCATTGTTTCCAGTCTTTCTCGATCATTCAAGATGGCGGATAATCAAGATGGCGTCGGTAGTGCCTAACCCGCTAACGGTTGAAGTCAAAAGACCCGACCCCGGGACTTGTCAAATGATCAAAATTCCCAGCCACGGGCAGGCTTGACACGTCAAATCCCCCGCCTATGCCCGGCCTCCCCCCCCAGCGGCTTAACATTGATAGGTGCATTAGTACTGTGTTGTGGAAGTTGCCCCAGTTGTGTCTTTGAACCAGGAAAATGATGAGAATATGGTGATCATAATTTTTATGTCCATTACATTTATTTGGTGAATTTTTCAGACTTGAACCATGGATTTACATTTTCTCTAAAGCGGAAAGTTTTGACGAATTTTAGAAATACTGAATAGTGCATCTAGTCACAGGCGTACAAGCTGGGGGTCAAGGGGGCTGCAGGTCACCCGGTTTAGAAAATTGATGGCATTGCTCCCAGTTCAGAGAACAGAAGTTGGAAGAAAACTAACCAGAACAACCCTGACTGTCTGTGTCAAGCAAGTGTTCAGACAGATTTTTCATTTTGTGCTTCTTGTGTGCCACCATGGCAACCTACTAGTGTAACAAGTTGCGTTA
>OX393570.1:10708889-10711389 GCA_947652115.1 Blastomussa wellsi | reverse complement strand
TCAAGTTTTATGAATTGTCACTCTTCAATTTCCATTCTGCTGTGAAAATATCTCTTAAACTTGTCTTTGACACTAAAGTGCGCCCAACCTAAATCATAATAGCCTTATAATTGGCGCTTATTTCAATTCCACTCACGCTAAATGATATGAATTGACTTCTAAGCCGCCTTTTGTTTTTTCATTCGCTCGCACACTTAATTATAATAATTCTATTCCATTGTTATTAAACACCAGTTACACATTTTATTGCCCACTATTCAACATTCACGAAACAATTACATTTTCCAGATTTTCACACCCTTTGTTTTCAGGGTATCACTTCAATGAACTTCGCAAGTTTACCACCCATGCCAACAATAAAAACACATTACCTTCACAATGCTATTGCTGTTTCTTTACAAATTGAAAGATTTCACGTGCGTGGGTATTGGTTGCTATGTCAACTAACAAGTCGCTTCTTTTAACTTCCCTCGATTCACAATAACGTAATACTTAGCTTCAGTTACTCCTCCGATCAACATGTCGAAGCTAGCTAAAGTTGCAAAACAACACGAAGTTACTTGGGCTCAGCTGAATCGCCGTCTTATCACGCTGCCATTTAACTATGACGCCCTCTTCACGCCAAGCGTTGCCGAGTTTGTCAAAAAGAAGGCCGCGTCAATTGGTTCCTGCCCTGGTTATCTAGTACCCTGCCTTCTTGCTACGACAGCCTACCTAACTGCCGATAAAAGCACCATCCGATGTGGCCCGCAGGAGATGCCGTGCAACCTTTATATGGTTTTCGTTGGTCCTCCAGGTACGGGCAAATCCCAGGCGTTAAAGGAAGCCTCACTGCAGCCCCTCCAAGATCTGCAAGATGAACGCGACTTGGCCAACACAATCATTGAAAAGTGCACTTCAGCTGCCCTCGTGAAAACAGTTGCCGACAATGAGAAGGCGTTTGTCGTGTCCCCCGAGTTGTTTGAAGTCTTAAACAAGCTCCTAAAGTCAGATGAAGAAAACGCCACGGGTGATGTCCAGACCTTGTGCGAACTTTTCTCTGGTGAAAAATCGTCCTACCGCTATGCCACAGAAAAGACCCGTGAAATACCTGCGAACGTACCATTCTCCATCTTGGGCTCTACTCAAGTTCCCTACGCTGCTCGCCTGTTATGCCGCATGGACCAAGGGCATGGTCTGTTGGATAGATTTACCTTCACTTTCCCTGTTTGCTTGAGACCATCTACCGCCGAAACAGAAAACGCCCGATCGTGGTTGGACAGCGCCGAAGTGCGTCTAAAACAAATCTCAGATATTTTCATTGAAATGCACGACGCCTTAAATACCGCGCCAGCTCCCTTCAAATTTTCTTCAGATGCAACAGAAAAACTCACGTCCCTCAAAGACGACTTCATTAAAGAAGTTAACGAGGCAATCCAGCATGGAAGTGTACCACCCAAGTCAAAAAAGATAGATCTCCTCCAGCGACTGGCGGCTTCACTTCACGTTTTCAATCATGTCACGGAAGCTCTCATTCAGGGGCAAAAGCCATCCGCGCCACCACGAGCAATTTCGTTAGACACGCTGAACAAGGCAAAGCTCTTCGTGGATTACACGGACACACAAAAAGAAATTGTTATGGAGGTAACTTGTTTTTTGTTTGGTGTGTTTAATTTAAGATCTGCCCGACGCGTACATGTAGCATACGAGCTAAAATTGTGAATTGTTGCAAGAAAGGTTATGTAAACTTGGAGAAATATGGATACAAGAACAGATTATCGTTTATTTCTCTTTAATTCATTAGCTAAAAAAACGCGCTACACATGTATATACCTCGTTCTTTAATCCATTCAGAAAAAAACAATAGCGCTACACATGAATATACCTCGTTCTTAAATCCAATAGCCAAAGTAAGCGCCCTACATATTGTTCTGCTATTACGAGGCCACAAACTTAACTAGATGTTAATAGAGTGCCTTATGATCGCTCAATGGTTGGTCAACGGTCTAATTTAACCGGCTGTTTACGCTACATAATGCTCCTTAGGCTAACCCCAGTGAAAGGTTGTATCATTTCACTTTATTTCTATTACTTCATTAACATTCATTTCAATACAAATCCCACCCAAAAATTTAACGATAACAATTATTATTATATCTCGGGGAAAAACGCGGGCCGTACCCTCGAACTCGGTTACTAAGAGGTATCTATTCTAAAGTTCCTTTCCTTTTGTATCGTTACACTATACAGGTTATCAATTCGCTAGTACGTGGAAGTGTAGAAGAAGAACGGCGCCAGCCAGAACAGCCACAGATCAAGTCGGCAATATTGTTATTCCCTGGAAGTGTGGTGCTATACAGAGGCTTTAGACAAGCAGCGCCCCGCGATGTAAGAAACATAACCGTCGCGGAATTCACAGCCGTCGCCGAAGAACTGCAACCAGACTATGGAAATGTCGTTCTCACCCGCCTCCGTCGTCAGTCCAAAGACACGGTATTGTTCGTCAAAAGAAATCCGAATG
>OX393570.1:10561389-10698889 GCA_947652115.1 Blastomussa wellsi | reverse complement strand
TGGACTCTCTCTAATTGGACTATGGACATTAAGCCTACATGCTAGAGCGAGAATTCATAAGCCTAAATTTATTTCTGCCTCAGTAGTAAAAAAAGGGCTTCTGATCTGTAGGGTGCTGCAAAAAAGGGAAATTATGCGACATTTTCAAGGCAAATTATGTGGCAAGAAAGGTGCATTATGCGGCAAATTATGCATTTTTTAAGCTGATTTAACATTGTTTTATTTGGTCTCAGAGAACCATTTTTTGCTATCTAACAGGGAATTAGAGCATAAAAGAACAATAAAAGCACCCAAAATAAATCAATTGTTGCCTCATTTTAATTATTTTAATCTTCAATGTCTCATTTTTTTGTCAGAAATTCCTAATAGTAATAATCTGAAATAGCATTTCACAGCTTAAAGATTTCAAAAGCTAGCATGGCGTTAAACTTTTTTGGTAAGACAGTTTGGTTTAAGCATTTGTTTCGCATTTGAAACAGTCTTAGGAAAAAATAATATTATAATGTATCAACAGGGCTTGAAAGAAAACCTTTAATTGTTATTTATAACTTTCCCTTCAGACAAGCTGCTCTCAAATTTTGTTTACCCTGGGAAAGACTAGTTTACTTTTTTTTATTTTTTAATTGGGAGACAGCCACAGGACCTTCTCCATTGAGTAAGTGAGATGGAAAAGTCTGGACACAGCTTTTTATGCCTGATGAAGCATTTTCTATTCTTCCAAATTCTACTAAAATGTGCTTACCAATTTGCAGTTGAAATCTGTAATTACAATGTGGTCACTGAAGATACTTATCAGTTACCAGTTCATGCAATTATTATTTCAGAATTTTTTCCCAGATCCACTCCTTGACCACAAAAAACAGTGTAATGACAGATGTAATACCCTATCCTGCAGGTGTTTACATGTATTTTTGATCAAATGAGCAGCTGATATCTTCGGTGCACTCCCATTGGTTATTATAGCTGAAACATAGTCCTGATTGTATTTGATAGTCCTGCAAGTAACTATTTGGTTATGGATATCCACTTGAGTTGTTATGGCTAAAACTTATTCACCTCAACATAATATTATAATTGTGCTGTATTTTATTTTTGCAGGTCTTGCAGTTGGCCAAATGGTATCAGACTGAAACCAACACATTCCATAAAGTGAAAAAATAAAAGAAATTTGAAATACATTTTATCCTTGTTTATTTTGTATTGTCTTCAAGTTACTGAGTTATCTCAATTTCAGCCCACGCCTTTTGACAGCTAATCATGGAAAGTTCAGTGTGTAGTATTGCAGGATAATTTCTGTCACATTTTGATTTGGTTGATCTGTAAATTAATTCAAAGTACTGTGTGACTGGGAAATATAACTATCACTATCAATTCATTTTCCCCTCCTTTTCATTGGCCCAGACCCTACCATATGACCTACAAATAACTGCTTATGAATAATGGTCTGCTCATGCGCATTAGCATCCAAGAATTATTTAGGTGCAAATAAGAATTTGCTCATGCGTGGTTGTATTCGATTCAAAGAAAAATGTCAGCTTGTTTTCCAGACGTGTGGGAGAGCTTGTATTGTCTAGTATTGTATTGTATTGTCACATGGTTGCTCAAGCTGTACCCTTTTCAGTCTTCTGCATAGTTTATAGCATATAGTTTATGGTATGTTTTTCATCCTCAGCAGAATTCTGTCATTGGAACAGAAGGTTCAACTAAGGAATCTCTCATAGTAGTTGCATAAAAAGGCAGTAACTACATTGACAGGAATTTTTGTGAGGGTTTTTTCACAAATTATTTGAAAAGAACCTTACCACCAAAAAAATAACATTGGAGCTCCGCTTTTAGGCTTGGCTAAATCTATATATTACCTCATGTATGGCAACGTAAGAAGTCTCGCACAAGAAAACCTCCGATAGGTCGATATTAATATATAGAGAATATAAATATATAATATATTTTAGCCAATTTCTCTGGAATAAATAGTAATTTAAAACGTCAACGCCAATTGCAGTATTTCCGCTAAGAATTACCATAAAAAGTTGAAAATTGCTGCCAGAAGAAAAAAATCGGACCTGAGCCCGTGATCAATAAAAAAAAGCAATGCCTGCTCAGCGGTCAACTTCAAAAAACACGTTACCTCGATGAGTTCAAACCTGAGCCCGCGATCTGGTCATGTGATACTGGTCAGCGGATACCTATATTTCACAGCTGTCAATTGACCATAACATATCCTGCGTGGCAGGCGTCCGAAGGGGAGAGATATGAGGGAAAAACTAGCGCGCGAGGAGAAATAGGACGCCTGCAAGGACGACGAGTGGAAGGCGGGGTATGGCTAGGAATGCAAAGGGACGAGGCAGCAGTGGAGTTGCCCCGAAGCGATGGCGGGGACCCGACTGAGGGGAACGTGCTTGGACGGTTGCTATGGAAACCGACGCCAAACAGACGAGCCAAAGGCGAGGAGGGCTCCAAGCAGCGCTAGGGGGTGACGATCTGGTGCCCGAGACTGTGCATTCCAAGGCGAAACGAGAGGCGTACGAGAAAATAACGACAGACGCGAGCGTCGACCAAACCAACTTATCATAACAGGGCCATGACTAGACGGAAGCTACGGCGAAGAAGCCTACTGTGACGCTGGTTGGCGAAGTTTATCGTGCGAGGTACAAACGTGGACCAAGCAGTCATCGCCGGAGACCGATAGGCCAGCGGCACTCAAAGAAGTGGCAGCACCGATCCTAAAACCGGATGGCAGGGATGGTGTGAAGACGTCGTCACGTGGTGGCGGCAGAGAACGGTACCATCCGACAAAAGAACGGAGGACAAGGAAAGTTTCCCGGTGATGGATGTAGTTGGAAAGGCTTGTCACTGGGCAGAGGAGGCGAGCTGTCCTCGGAAAGAAGAGTTGGACGCCTTGGCGGAAATGATCAGTCTTAGAGGTGTTGGAGGAAAGGAGCACGGCCGACGAGTAAGGAGGGGAGTCAACAGCTACAACGCTAATAGACAGATGAATAGCTCAGTCAAAGCCAGATGGTGGGGTGGTAAATTCACTCACGCGTAGAACGCGAAACCAGGCCGAACACGAGATGGCCCAGAGAATAGCGCTATCAAAGTCAGAAAGGTTACATGACGAACTAATCAGTAGCAAGAGCTACGGCGGGACTGGAATGCGAGGGGGACGGGCGGAGCCCTTAAGACTCTACACGTTCGAAGTAGTATAGGAGTTGACAATTTAAGCGCAATTTTTCAGCAGAATTTTTTCAGCAAATTTTTTCAGCAAATTTTTTGACTGAATTTTTCTGCTGAATTTTTCAGTATTAAATTTCAGTATTAAATTTCAGTATTAAATTTCAGTATTGGATTTCAGTATTATATATAAGTATTAAATTTCAGCATTGGATTTCAGTATTATATGTAAGTATTAAATCTAAGTATTTAATCTAAGTATTGAATCTAAGTATTGAATATTAGTACTGTTGTTAAAACTGGGGAATTGAATGATATTATCTATACGAAGTATAGATAATGTCCATTATATATTGAATGATATATAATACTGAAATCCAGTATTAAATTTCAGTATTATATATAAGTATTAAATTTCAGTATTGGATATCAGAATTGGATTTCAGTATTATATATAAGTATTAAATTTAAGTATTATATATAAGTATTGGATTATAGGTCTGTTGTTGAAAATGTTTATGAAAATGTGTTAATTATTTGTATCCGCGTAATTATATGTTTATATCATTTGTTCTAACATAAGATTGAATGTCTTATTATATCTTAGATAAGATTGTCTTGCTTCTCTTTGTACATCTTTTATTGATCTATTTCTGATGTCATCATCACTTTCATCTATTCCATAATAATCATTATATTTATGTATCTTTGAAATTCTATCACAAATAAATGTATCTAAAAGGTCTTTCCATAATTCATCTTTTTTTATTTCATTATCTATATGTTTATGTGTATTTAAATGACTTTTTTTACTATTTAATTTGTAATCTTTATTA
Organism: Blastomussa wellsi; assembly: GCA_947652115.1. NCBI lineage: Eukaryota > Metazoa > Cnidaria > Anthozoa > Scleractinia > Plerogyridae > Blastomussa > Blastomussa wellsi. Next base: position 10,694,882 of record OX393570.1, on the reverse strand, counting down.
CAAATTTCACATGTCCAATATTCAACAGTTTTTTTCATTATATATTCTATATATTTTTTTAATTTTAAAATAAACACACTTTAAAAATTATTTTCTTATATAATAATATATAAGATGAATTATACTGATAGACTTAGTTGTTATGATAAATATTATGATGATCTAATAATTGGTGATGAAATCATAAACTGTAATTATAACCTAAATGTTTTAACAAAAAGAATTAATAAAATGGATTTTTTGAAAAAAGTAATTGATAATAAAGCCCCAATATTAAAATCAGATGTTCCTACTTATGTCATAACTTGTAATAATATACTACATAATGAATTAAGAGATTTAAAAGAAGATTATTGTCCTTTTTGTGAAAAACCTATATTAGATGAAGTTATAAAATGTTGTAGTGAACCAAATGAAAAGAGATTTGAAAAATGTTGTAGTAAACAAAATATACAAAATCTAAATAATTTTTTAACATGTTTAAATTGTGGTTCAGTTCATAATACTGAGGGTATAATAGATTACTTTAACTTTTATGAAAATATATTTAAAATCAAAAGAAAATCAGTATATTGTATAAAATATCATGTTAATAATATTTTATGGATGATATCAAAAAATAATAATATTCAATTGACTATTGAAAATAAAAATAAGATTAAAGAAATATTTACAGAGATTAATAAGATTGTTCATAAAATCGATCCATCAAGAAAAAGAATAATAAGCATAAATTTTATCATAATGAAATTATTTATAATGCTTGAGCTTCCTTATGAATCTATAAAAATAACTAAATCCAAGAGAACATTTAAATATTATGAAAAATATTGGGCAAAGATTATATCATTGATTGGTGATAAAATTAAATCTATTCTTCAGGACAAAATATCTGATCATATTTTATAAAAAATTTATCAACAACAGGTCCAATATCAATAACATAACTATCAATATTATTCATTGAATTAATTAAACATTCTCTGTCAAATTCACCTAATCTCATTGCATATTTTATCATAATTAATAGATGATTATAACTTTGATAAGCATATGTTGAATTTTGTATTTTCAAATCAAGGTCTTTATGCTTCATCCAACCTTGAATTAGAAGTGCTGTCGTACTAATAGCAATCAAACTAATACCACCTGTTGCTAAAGAAGAGGCTATACCTCCAGAAGCAAAGATAATAGACAGTGAGTTCCCCAACAATTTCCATTTTTTAAAGTGTTTTACAGCTTGTTTATATACCCAACACTTTCTATGATATGTGTGGTAGTATGATTTTAATTCCTTTATCTGATCCTCTGTCAGTTTGTTTGATATGTGATTCCAGTTAAATATGCTTTTACGTTGATCTTTCATATATAATATATTATATTTTCTTCCATCATATAATATATTATATATTCTTCCATCATATTATATATTATCTATTCTTTCATCAATTTTTTCAATAACATCCTCAACTTCATCCATTGTTTTTCTGCAGCAAAGAATGAAGTCTTTTACTTTCTTCAGCCAAATTCTTATCTTTTCAGTGTTCATATATCAATTGATTATATAAAATACGTTCCTCTTTGTTTTTCAAGAAATAATATTTTATGAAATTCTATCCCATTTAGATCATAAAAATTTTTAGAATAGCCAATTGTTTGGATATAATATGGCAGTTCGATCAATATTCGATTTGCTTGGAAACTATGCACTCCAGAAATAATTTCAGTGATATGGGCCGTGCCGCTGCATAACCCGATTTTGTATGTATCACTGTTTTTGCAAAACCATAACATCAAATGCTTGTCTTGATACGAGGATACGAATGATTCAGTTGTTGAATCCCCAGCACTTTTTATCATTGTAAAATCAGTATTTTTTATTTCAAGATATGGGGGGAAAAATACAATCAAATTTGCATTTATATTATTTCCAAACCCGAATTTATATGTCTCTGTAAAAGATGAATCATGTTTGAATGATATAAACATAGTGAAATCATCTTCTTCATTAACTATATCATCAAGAGCAATATGACTTCCCTTTAATTCCAATCCATTTTTAATATCAAAATCAGTAAGGAATTTATCCTTTTTCAAGATTAAATCATCATTAATATATTCAACCACTGCACCATACGAGGATCTCATATTGTATTTACTTGGATTGAGAATGTCAAAATAATACTCAAATATTTGTTCGTAATAGCTTTTTTCTGTTTTTCATTGATTAAATCATTCAATTTTGTTTCAAGACTCAAACAGTATGCAACAAGTTGTTTATAATTAACAGCTCCAGAATCCACAGTATCTTCTTTAATCCCTATCATTGCTTTACCATCCATATCAATGACTTCATTCATTACAATCTTACCATCACCAACAGTCCATAAAGCATCATAAATACTTGGTGCTACATTTGATTGAATCCCTTTAACACCATAAAATAGTATGTATGTCTGAAGTTTTGCAGGATATGACACCCCAGTTTTCATTTTCATAATAACATCAATATATAAATAGTTGTTTCCAATATTTTGTGTTTTAGTGAACTGAACGATCAATCTAACATAATTATCAAAGACCTTTTTCAAAACAATATGAATCGTTTCAATGGAACTAACGCCGTTGATAGATATAGTATCGCGATCGATATTGTTATCAATCCAAATAAGTTCAAAAGCCATTGTGTAATCACTATTAGGTAAAACATATAGATTAACCGCTATTCTCGAACTATAATATCCTTTATTCGAGTCCAAAAGTATTTTTGTGTCAACAGCATTTTTATTTATTGAATGAGGACTTGATTGCACAGTCACCATATCTCCAAATTCTACATCATCTTCTTCAGTTAATTGTCCACCAGGATTATCCATAATATATTTGAAAACATTTAATCTGTCGGAAGCGGTTACATGTGATTGACTCACATGATCTTCCATATACTTTTTAGTTGTTAAATCATTATTATTTGTTGGATTTGCTGAATTGATTATTTTGTGAGTATTATTAAAGTTGATATTACCATTCATATTTCCACCTGAGAGGTTGAGTTTTTGAGCAAATTGATTATCAACATACGCTTTATTAGCACCATGACGTGCAGCAGAAGGATTAGCCATACCGACAACTTTATTATTGTTCATGTCTAATACCCCAAAAATATCAAGAGTGCCATTGATGGAATCACCTGATTTGCTTACCTTTGTATTTAGTTGAGTGTTTATCCATTGTTTAGTAGCAGCGTCTTGATCATCAACAGGATCTTTTAGGTTTATTATCTTTTTTTGGTTCATGTCAAGATCTGCAAGCATCTTATTCTCACCGAGAACTGACAATGAGATCAAATCAACATACGCTTTATTTGCTGCTTGTAAATTTGTGGAAGGACTACTGATGTTGTTTATGTGTTTGTTGTTCATGTCAAGATCACCAGTCATTTGTTTTGATCCATCAAGAGGTAATAAACTACTACTGGTCAGATCAACATATTTTTTGCTCACCAAATCATTGTCTCCAAAAAGCCCATCATGATATGGTTCTGTGTTTCTAATAACATATTGATTTAAATCAAAATAATTACCATCTTTACCTTTTTTGAGGAATTTACTATTGAGATATTCTTTATTAACACCTGACTTCAGATCTGTTACGTAGTGATCATAGCTATCATCCTCAGCAACATCTGGAGGGCATTCAAGATTCCTTATTAGTTTATGATTGAGATCATAGTTGCCATTATCTGTTAGTTTATATCCAATTCCATTTTCACCTGCTGGTCCTGCTGGTCCTCTTTTACCATCAGAAACTTGAATATGCCCAACATGATCAATATATTTATTCACGTCATTTATAACACCCATATACAAGTAGATTAGATATTTCCATAAAAGTTTCTCTTAACTGTTTTCATTGGTTTGTCAACATAACAGAAAGAGTATGGTTTGCTGGTTGCTTTAATATACTGTTCTTTATTGATTCCTAGTTCTTGAGATATCAGATTTCGTTCTTTTGAAGATGGAAAATCATAAAGACAAAAATGACTACAATTCAGTCTGATTGATTTAGGGCAATCATAAAATGACTGGGTGAGATATATCACAGAGCAGTTTTTATGCCGCCCTTGAATGAAATAGTCAATGAGAGGCTTCTGTACCTTTTCACAAACATAATCATCAAATATAATAACTCTTTGCATATCAGTATCTTGAAGTTTGTCGACAGGTATGATTTCATCATTGCTTGCTATCAAAACTGGATATCCCACCTGTTCACTTATTCCATTCATTTTATCAATTAAATGAATATACTTATCCTGATCCAGATTCTTAGCATACAGATGGATCTGATCATAATAGATCAATGGATATTGAAAAATATGACTCAAGAGGTTCGTTTTCCCTGATCCAGAGCCACCAGCTATAAGCATTCTAAATGTGTTTTTTGGCATGTAGTTGTATAATTGTTTGAAACCATTATTTGATTTCTTATTGTGATCATAGTTTGGTATATCCATATACAATTAGTTAGATAAGTTTAGATAAGTTGAGATAAGTTTTTTTTATCTAATAATATATATATGGATGTTGAACGAATGAAAAAGCTTCTGAAGAGTGGAATAGAAGCTGGAAATAAGGTAAAAGAAGTCCGTGAAGTCGTCAAGACTTATACTACACAAAAACAGGATATGTATGATGATACAGCAGAAATATTAAAACCTTCTATTGATACCCAGAAAAAAGTCAAGGAAACAATTGATAAAAAACAGGATGAGATCATTAAACAATTACAGGAAAACCAAAAAGCTTTGACAGAAGGAATTAGTGATATTCAAGAAGCAAATACGAGAGCTATCATATTTGAAGATGAACTCCCCAAAGCAATTGAAGATACAAAAACGACATCATCTTATCAATCAGATATTGATAAGGGTTTTACTTTAGATGATATTAAAAAACTGATGGAGTACAATTTATCACCTCCTTCACAAATATTAAAATCACACATTGATAAATCAATCAACATAGACGAATATGAAAAAAATATTGGAGAAATTATCAAAAAACTAGGAAGACAAAAAGGATCTTTGTCAAAAAGCGAACAGATGAAAGAAAAAAAAAACAAATTGATTCATTGACTGGAGAAATTAAATTGTTACAAAAATACAAACAAAGAATAGGAATTTTGGAAGAAGGTGGAAAAACAGTTGGAGAAGGTATATATACACAGAAAAAGAGAAACGCTTATAAGGTATCACAAAGAGGTCAGTATGGTGGTCTAGTTATTGATCTTCCAAGACTATATGGACAATTGAAAGTCATCGCTCATAAAAATGGTCAAAAGGTATACGACAAACAAGCTGATTTTGACACACTTGATCTTCTGACAAAACGATTTAACAACAAAAAGAATTACTCAGAACTGGCAAGAACTGTATTCAATGACCTTAATAGACTGAGTGGAATACCAATACATAGAACATCTAAAAAGTATTCAAAAATTGGTAGTGGTGTAATATACTATAATAATCCACAAGATTTGCTTTCACGATTGGAGCTTCTTGGAGGTTCAATGTCTGCTGGAAACAGTAGTAATGATGTCAGAGAAGAGTTTGTGAAAATTGTACATCAGTTGAATAAATTGAATATCATTGACAACAAACAAATGAGTGATCTCATGAAGGAATATCTAATCTAGTAATATATGAGCGAATTATTATTACGATTTTCATCAAAAAACAGACAAAAGGCAGGTGTAAGTTTGAGTCATGATTTCACTACAAGATTTAACAACCCAATTAAACTGTCTTATGACATGAAGCATGAACTAGCTGTTAGAACAATATCTATGACTTACAGTTGGTATAATATCAGACAATCATATGGAAACAATCAAATAAAATACAGTCATGATAATGGAACAAGTTGGGAAACAATCACATTTGTTGATGGTATGTACAGTTATGATGATATTGATGAGTATATTAAAAAATACATGAAAGACAAAGGCCATCTTGTCAAGGATGATGATGATAAAAAAGAGTATGGTATCAATCTGTATTTTATATTATCAACTTATCGAGTACTTGTTGAATTAGACGAGAATTATCGATTAGATCTTAGAAACTTTGATTTTAGGAAACTGATTGGATTTGAATCCAAAATAGTTGTCAGTACAGAGTATGGAACAATTCTACCTGATATCACAAGAGGAGTTGATGAAATACATATTAACTGTGATAAAGTCACAGAAAGTATAACAGATGGGCAATCTTCAAGCACTGTAGCTGTCATTCCCGTTGAAAATCTTGTTAGATCCCTTCCATTTACTTACAAACCTCGTTTTCTTGCATATAGTCCGGTATCAAGTCATTTGATATCTTCAATGCGGTTTTATGTTACTGATTCATCTGGGACTCCAATTGATTTAAATGGGATAGATTGGTATATTGAACTGTTTCTACGATAAACTGATATTTAGTATAATGATATGATATATGAGACAGTGTGAATTCAAAAGATGGTATGATCCAAACATGGATATGTATGTTACAAATCATATTTACGGTGAAGGTATAACTGATTTTTTAACAACAGTTGGAAAAACAGCTAAAAGTATTGCAAAAACAGCAGCTAAAACAGCAGCAACAAAGACCGCTACAACAACTGGTGAATATGTTGGTAAAAAGGCTGGTGATAAGATAGTTGAGCTTCTACGTAAGAAGAAAATAAAACCTCCTTCTGAACCAAAAGAATTAACAACTCAGGAGGTAAATGAAAGAGTAAATCAGATACTTTCAGGTGGAAAACTTAGAAGAAGGAATTTAATCTAAACCAATAATATATGACAAATTATAGAAACTCAAATCTCATAGAAAGGTATGAAGATGTTGTTTTTGAACTGGAAACAGCATTAAATGTTAATCCAGCAAACGGTGCTTCTCAGAAAAAAGAAGGCCACCGCTTTGTTGTCGACAATACTGGAGAATCGACCCCTTTTGATTGGTATCACGCAAGATTCAATGCAGACATCAATTTAGAGAAGCTGGCAGATGGAGCTGATGTCGCTGCTGATGATCATAATGGGATAGTCAATTCAGCATATGCTCTTATTAAAAAGTTAACTATTAAGATGAATGGAATTGATGTTTATGAATGTTCGGAAGCTAACCATGCAACAAATATCAAAAATCTTCTAGAATATTCTCAGGGTTATTCAAAAAGTCAGGGTACTAATGAATTATTTTATATTGATACAGTTAGACATGCTGAAGAAAGACCTGCTGAGGCTAATTACAATTCAGGTTTTGCTGCACGAAAATTGCTTCTCAATGCAGGTGCAACAGCGAATGTAGAAATCCCACTCAATCGGTACGGGTTTTTTGAGAGCCTTCATGGTGAACTCCTTCCAAATTCTCGAATTGAGTTGAAAATCAATCTTGAGAGTGATGCCGACCTTGTTTGGCAGGCAGGAAACAATTGCCGTGTGGTCCTTTCTAAATTTCAGTTGATAGTCCCCCGTATTGTTTTTAATGCAGATGGAATGTCATTATACATCAAAAAATACCTCGATACAAGAAAGTGGACCTTTCTTAAGGAATTAGTTTATAAAGATGATTCAAAAACACAGCAGACGGGTAACTTCCGTATATCGACAGGAATTAACCGACCAAGGCATGTCTTTGTTTATATAATCAATGATGCAAGTCTTGAATTACAGACAGCTAATAAATTCTTATATAATACTTTCAGCGTTGCTAATAATAGAGCATTAATCAGCTGACATCTTGAAGTAGGTAATGGAAAAGAATACCCAGAGGTTCATTACAGACCGAGTGAAGAACCAACCCGGGTTTTCAGAGATGTTTTAAAATATGTTCATGCCAACAGTGATTATGCTGGTGATACTCTCCTTAATAGGTCAAACTTTAGTACTATCTTCCCATTCATTTACTTTGATCTAACAAAACAACCAACAGATATTAAAGATGGTATGACCAAACTGACTTTTAAATACACGCTAAGTGGTGGTATAAATAACCCATACTCAGTTTATGCCTTTGTCCTTTATGAACAGGATGTTGAAATGAGGAAAACTGATGGGAAATTGATTCTTAGGTCGATGTAAAAGGATTAGTATCATTAATCATATTTAATTTATGGTTATATTTATATAACAATATATATATATGACTACTTATCAACCATATGGAGTAACATTGTCAGAAGGACAGAGGAAAAAACTAGCAAAAGCGTATAGAGAGAATTCAGCAATAACAATCAGATTATCCAATAGAGAACTATCTGGAAATGATCAGCTTATGCTGACAAATACACAAATCAACAAACTGATTAAAGCTAAAAAGATGAACAAAGGATCAGACATTAAGATTTCCAAAACACAGATCAGAAAGGCTGTAGTATATGGAGGTTCTCTTTGGTCAAGTTTATTCTCTCTTGGATCGAGACTATTACCATATGCAACCACAGCTATATCAAAAGCAGCCCCAGCATTGGCCACAGGGGCATTGTCAGCACTTGGAAGTCTTGGTATTAACAAAATATTTGGAAAAGGACAGACTGGAGGTTTTCTTGTGCCTCAAAGCAAGATTGAACAATTAATAAAATATAAAAGTCTATTAACAAAGAAACAAAAAGAAGACATTATCAATAACTTACAGACAGGTGGAGAATTAGTTATCAAACCAACACCAAAACAGTCTGGAGGTTTCTTGGGGGCGCTGTTGGCAAGTATTGGGGTTCCTCTTCTAATGAATGCTCTCACTGGCAGAGGTTTACATGTAGAGAAAAGTCGACCACGGAGATCAATACCTGTATATGTTCCTAAGACATCAATAACCACTAAGAAAGATGGTGGAAATCATGGAATTATGATGCCATATCAGCCTCCTCCTTTTATTGGAAGTTGGAATGAAAACCCTATTGGTCTTGGATTACCAAAAAAAAAGATACCAAAAAAAAGAAAGGAAAAGGTCTGCTATTAGGCAAAAACAGCCCATTCAACAACATTCCAATTCTCGGAGCTATTTTGTAAATAAACCATTATCCAATTATGATCTAAAAAATTGGGTAAAACAACTTGGTATAAAATACTTTAGAGGTGTTTTCAGTAAGGATGTTTTACCAAGACAAATCAAAAACAAAGAATGTGGAATAGTCAATCTTGATAACCATATTGGACAAGGTACTCATTGGGTGGCTTATAGAAACATTGACCGGTTTTGTGAATACTTTGACTCCTTTGGATTAATGATGCCAACAGAGGTTGAGAAATATATGGCTATGAGTGGAAAACAATTAATATATTCAGGAGATGAGATACAAGAACGTGATTCAGTATTATGTGGTTATTGGTGTTTGTACTATCTACTTGAAAGACAGAGGGGAAGATCAATTCTTGATACAATACATAATTGTAAATTTAATATGTCAGATACCAGTGTCAATCATAAATTTATAATAGATTATTTCAAAATTGTATAATATATATGTATACATGGTAAAATCATATTGCGTAAAAGAAAAAACACAAACTGAATGTGTTCCAGGTAGTGAACGATATGTTAAAACCAAAAATGGTCGAACAATGATGAAATGTAAGTGTGCCAGTTGTGGTATCACAAAAGCTAAATTCATCAAGAATCAGGGAAACTAATTGTGCCTCCACAAGCTGGGGGCAACTTGTTTGACATTTATGATAGTCATTCTATTGGTGAGATTGCTTTAAAAGGTTTGGCTAATTCTGGAGCTTTGCTTGCTCGACAGGGTGCTGCAAAGGCTATCAAATCAGATTATGCAAAGAAGAAAATAAAAAATGTTGCAAATAAATATTTGGATCAAGTCCTTGACAGCTTTACAAATGACTTGAGTAAAAAAATAAAAGGTGGTGCTACAAAAAAGAAAACAAATAACACTGGTAAAGTAAAAGTATATTGTGGTTCTAAAGTTCCACAACCAAAAGGAACTGCACTCGGTGATTGGGAACAATGTAAAAAACAAGTAAGATATTATGGAAGAGTTGCGCTTGATAAAGATGTTTTTGATAAGTGGGAAAAAGAAAAAAAAGAAAAAAGAAAAGCATATCAAAAGAAACGTACAGAAAAAAAAAGGAATGATTTAATAAATGAATTAGTAAAATTAAAACCACATACTAAAGAATACAATAAAATATTAAATAAATTTGATAAATCAAATAAAAAATCAACTGGTAAAGGTATAGATATACACAAGGCTATATTAAAAGTAGCGCCAAAGAAAGGTTTTGTTATGCCTGGACATAGATATACAGGTCCTGGTAATCCTTTAGAGCAGCAGCTGAGATATGATCCAAACACTGGTCAAATACTTGAGATATATCAACAACCAACTGGTAAAACAGACGCTGTAAGTATGCAACATGATGTTGATTATTCTGTATGTGGAAATAAGAAAAAAAGTGATCAAGTTAAATGTAAGAATGAGGCGGATAGAAAGATGGTAAAAGCTTTGGATGTTATTCCATGGAAAGACAGACAATGGGGACATGCAATTGCTAGAAATACTATAGCAGCTAAGTCAAAATTAGGTATGGGAGTAATGGATTCATTAAATGCGATTCCTGGTTATTCTGCAGCAAATAAAACTCTTTCTTCAGTCATACCAAAATTGATAAAAGAAGAAGGGGCAAAAGAATCATTTGATGATTTTGCAAGTGGAGACACTATCAAACGTGCTTGGGCTGGAATTACTGGACAACAGGGAAAAATACAAAAAGAAAAGATGAGGAAGCAAGGATATGCACCTGTTGAGAAAAAAAGTCAGCAAGAGGTATTTAATACTATGGCGCGTGATTATGGACCAGATTGGTATATTGGTGGGCCATATGAGGATCATTGGAAATTTAATAGATTAATGTGGGATTTACAACATGGGAAACAGCTAGGTATGGGGGTTAAAAAAAACGTCAACAGCCGTCGAGTGAAGAAAACTGGCAAGTAAAATTAGCAGATGAATTACATACACCAATACATCGTAAATTTACTCGGCGGCGTGTGATTACAAATCATATCGATGAAATATGGGCAAGTGATTTGGTTGAAATGCAGCAGTTTAGTAAATGGAATAAAGGCTATCGATATCTTCTAATGGTTATTGATGTATTCAGTAAATATGGTTGGATTATTCCATTAAAGGATAAGAAAGGTGAATCTGTCACTGAAGCATTTAAATCAATATTCAAAGGAGGTAGAAAACCACAATATCTTTGGGTTGATAAGGGTAAAGAGTTCTATAACAAACATGTGAAAGATTTATTAGAGAAAAATGGGATACATATGTACTCAACTGAGAATGAAGAGAAGTCCTCAGTGGTTGAAAGATGGAATAGAACAATTAAATCCAAAATGTGGAAACAGTTCACTGTTCAAGGTAATACACAATATCTTGATATGTTACCAAAATTAGTAAATCAATACAACAATACAAAACATTCAAGCATAAAAATGACTCCAGTTGAGGCATCAAAGAAAAAGAATGAAGGAACTGTTTACTTTAATCTATATGGTAATCTAAATTGGAATGTTGTTCACAAAATAGGTGATAAGGTGCGAATGTCTAAGTATAAAAGAAAGGTATTTGATAAGGGTTACACACCAAATTGGACAGAAGAAGTGTTCACAGTTGATAAGATTCAATACACGAATCCAATAACTTATAAGGTAAAAGATCTCAGAGGTGAAGATATTCAGGGAAGTTTCTATGAGTTTGAGTTGTTGAAAGCTAAGCAGGATGTTTTTCGTATTGATAAAGTCATTCGTAGAGATTATAAAAAGAAACAAGCTTTAGTGAAGTGGAAGGGATATAGTGATGATTTCAATAGTTGGATTCCAATGAGGGATTTAGTAAATGTATAAATATAAAAAATATATAATATATATATAGAATGGAACTCCAAAAAACATTGTACAAAAATGAAAAATTAAATGTTGAAATCAATTGTTATATTGATAAGAAAAATGAGATATGGTTTCGGGCTAAGGAGATAGCTCTGATATTGGATTATAAAAATGAAAGAAGAGCCATCAGAGACTATGTAGATGATGATGATAAAAAATTGATTGATTTCAAAATATTACAAAATCCTTCGTGGACAAAAACGGTCCCCCAAGCTGACAGCAAAAATCCTTCAGGTGTCTCAAATACACCCCAAGAAACAACTCGAAAATGTTATTTTATAAATGAATCCGGTTTGTACTCATTAATGCTTTCTTCTAAAAAACCACAAGCAAAAGAATTCAAACACTGGATAACAAGTAAAGTATTACCATCAATTAGAAAAAAAGGTTATTATAAAATTAACAGCAATAAATTAGTAATTGAGAATGAAAATGATTTACATTATAAAGTTGTTAATTTTATAAGAAAAAAATACCCACAAACTCTTATGATTGCTGGTCTTGGAGAACATCAAATAACATCAAGTATGAGAATAGCATCTTGGAAGAAAGGATATATGCCAGGACAATGTGATCTCATGATAATGAATCCAACAAGTAAATATAATGCTCTTTGTTTAGAATTTAAAAGCCCTACTGGTTCATATCAAGTGAGTAAAAAACAGTTGGAAATGAAGGATATGTATATTAAAAACAAATGCAAATACTTTATTAGCAATTCTTATGATGATGTTATATTTGAAATAATGAAACATTTGGAAGAAAGTTATAAATATTTAAAATGTAGAAAAAAGAGATGATATCATTTTAAACGCATTTAAAAATATAAAAAATATATAATATATATAGAATGGAAAATCAGACTGTAAAGAGAGGCCCTGGAAGACCAAGAAAATATTTCACTGAAGAAGAAAGAAAGACAGCAAACAGACCATACTTTACTAAATACATGTTAACTACAGAATGGAGATGTATCGACTGTGGAAATAGAAATTATACTATGGCTGGTAAATTCAGTCATTTAAAAACAAAGAAGCATAAGAAAAATGCTAACACTCAAGCTAAAAATAAGTATTAAATTATATTTAGTTCTGAATTTGATTTAGTATTAAATTTAATACTAAACCAAATTAGCTAGCTAGCTGATATCCAAAAATAAACGCATTTAAAGAAATATTTTTTATATAAATATATAATATAGAATGTCTCTGTTCCAGCTACTCTCAACTCGATACTACAAAACCGCTAAAAAATTAGGTTATAAATGGTTAGATCTAGTTAGAAAAACAACCAGACAAAATGTAATTAATAATGTTGAATTACATCAAATTATTAAGAAACATAAGCAAGATAAAATCAAAAATAAACAACACTTGGAACAGTTAAAAAAAATCAAAAAAGAGCATAAGAGAATAATGAAACAATATAAACCAAAAACTAAGATAGAGCAATTGAATCAAGCATTGAAGGGTTATACTAAGTCTTTTGAAATTGGTATTAAAAATGATAAAGACCCACTTATACAATTAAAGTCAACAAGACAAGCACTTGAATATCATATCATAGAAATATTAAAATCTGAAAAAGGATTAAAATTTGTTGAAACATTGAAGGTAACATTTGAAAAATTAGCAAATGATGGACAAATTAATAAAGCTGCTTATTTTAATAGTACACCACAAACTATTATAAATGAAACTGAAATAAAAGAATCATTCAATTTATCAAAACAACAAATATTAAATAAAGTTGCTAAATGGGTATCTGAAGGTTCTGGTTGGACTATTAAATCTGTTGATAATCATTATCTCAATATTGTAACCTATCAACCTATGAAGGGATCCTCTTATATTCAACTACCACCAGAACTTAACCATCATATGAAGGGTTTAATTAATTTGAAAAATAATGATAATGAATGTTTTAGATGGTGTCATATTCGGTATTTAAACCCACAAGATAAAGATCCACAGAGGATTAAAAAATCTGATAAACAATATATACAAAAGCTAAATTATACTGGGATTGAATTCCCAGTAACTACTAAGCAGTATAATAAAATTGAGAAGCAAAATGAGATTAACATAAATGTTTTCGGTTATGAAAACAAACAACCATATCCCATATATGTGTCAAAAGAAAAGAATGATAATGAATTAAATTTGTTGTTAATATCTGAAAATGAGAACAAACATTATGTTTTAATAAAAGATTTTAATAGATTTATGTGTAATAAAACAAAACATGATGGAAGAAAACACTTTTGTATGCATTGTCTACAATGTTTCAGCTCTGAAAGAGTATTGACTGATCATAAAAAGATATGTATAAAAATTAATGGAATACAAGCAGTAAAATTACCTGATATAAATAATAATATACTGAAATTCAACAACTTCCATCGACAACAACAAGTGCCATTTGTGATTTATGCTGATTTTGAGGCTATAACAGAAAAGATATTAGGTTGTTCACAAAATAATGATAAATCATATACTGAAGCATATCAAAAACATACAGATTGTGGTTTTGGTTATAAATTGGTATGTTGTTATAATGATAAATATAGCAAACCTGTAACAATATATAGAGGTGAAAAGGCTGTGTATAAATTTATGGAGAAAATACTTGATGAAGTCAAATATTGTAAAAGCATCATCAAGAAGCATTTTAACAAACCATTGAAAATGACAAAAGATGATAATAATAAATTTCGAAAAGCGGATAAATGCCATATTTGTGATAAATAATATACTGATAAAGACATAAGAGTTAAAGATCATTGTCATATTACCGGTAAATACAGAGGCTCAGCCCATCAAGAATGTAATCTAAAACTAAGAGTAAATCCAGAAGAGATAAAAATTCCTGTTATCTTTCATAATCTACGTGGGTATGATTCACATTTTATTATGCAAGAAATTGGTAATATCGTTAAAAATCATGAATATACAAATAAGAATGGAGAGAAATGCCAGATGAATATAAATGCAATTCCAAATAATATGGAAAAGTATATGGCATTTATGTTAGGTAATTATTTAACCTTTATTGATAGTTTTCAGTTTATGAGTTCTAGCTTAGAAAAACTTGTAAGTAATATACCAAAAGAAGCATTAAAATATACCTCAGAAATTTTTATAGGTAAAAAACTTGATTTAATGGCTAGGAAAGGTGTTTATCCTTATGATTATATGGATAGTTTTGATAAGTTCAATAAAAAGCTACCATCAAAAGAAGAGTTTTACAGCATATTAAATGATGAACATATATCAGATGAAGACTATAAACATGCTCAAAATGTTTGCAAAATATGGGAGATTATCATAATTTATACATTAAATCAGACATATAACTATTAGCTGACGTATTTGAAAACTTTAGAAAAACATGTTTACAATATTATAAGCTAGATCCTTGTTATTATTTCTCATCTCCAGGGTTATCATGGGATGCTATGTTAAAAATGACTGATATTAAATTAGAATTAATAACTGATATTGATATGTTTTTATTCATTGAAAAGGGAATGAGAGGGGGAATCAGTTATATTGCTAATCGTTATGGAAAAGCTAATAATAAATATATGAAAAATTATAATAAAAATGAACCATCTAAATATATTATGTATCTTGATGCTAATAATTTATATCTTCCAACTGGAGGATTTAGATGGTTTACAGAAAAACAGATTGATAAGTTTAATGTTAATAACATCAGAGATGACAGTGAAAAAGGATATATATTAGAAGTTGATTTAGATTATCCAGAAAAACTTCATGATTTGCATAATGACTACCCAGCTGCTGCTGAAAAAATAACTGTTCAAAAAGATATGTTATCTTATTACTGTAAAACTATTGCTGATAAATATAATATATCAACTGGATTAGTACATAAATTAATACCTACATTAACCAAAAAAGATAAATATGTATTACATTACAGAAACTTAAAATTATATTTAGATCTAGGTTTAAAACTGACTAAAGTACATCGTGTTTTAAAATTCAATCAATCTCCTTGGTTAAAACAATATATTGATTACAATACAGAAAAAAGAAAGAATGCAAAAAATTCATTTGAAAAAGATTTCTTCAAATTAATGAATAACAGTGTATTTGGTAAAACTATGGAAAACCTTAGAAAGAGAGTTGATGTAAGACTTGTAACTAATGAAAAGAAACTATTAAAGTTAGCTAGTAAACCAACTTATGTTAGTAGTAAAATATTCAATGAAAATCTAGTAGCTGTTCATAAGATAAAAGAAACACTTACATTAAACAGACCTGCTTATGTAGGCATGTGCATATTAGATCTAAGTAAAACTCTCATGTATGATTTTCATTATAATTATATTAAAAAGAAGTATGGTGATAAAGCCAAACTATTATTCACAGATACTGATAGTTTAACTTATGAAATAGAGGCTGAAGATGTTTATAAAGAATTTTGGGCTGATAAAGATAAATTCGATAATAGCGACTACGCAGAAAATTCACCTTACTTTGATAAGTCAAATAAAAAAGTAATTGGAAAGTTTAAAGATGAAGCAGCTGGTGTCCCTATTTATGAATTTGTTGGTCTACGATCAAAAATGTACAGCTATATCAAAGATGATAACAAAGGTTGTAAGACTGCTAAAGGAATAAAAAAGAATGTAATCAAAAAAGACATTCAACATGAAAACTATAAAGAAACACTATTCAATAATAAACAGATGTATCATAAGATGAAAACAATCAGAAGTCAAAACCATGAACTCGGTAGTTATGAAATCAATAAAGTATCGCTCAGCTGTTTTGATGATAAAAGATACATACTAGAAGATGGTGTTATAAGTTATGCTTATGGACATTATAATATAAAACAATAATTCCAATAATTCCACTGATTCTAATAATTTTCATAATTTTCATAATTTAATACTGGATTTCAGTATTATATATCATTCAATATATAATGGACATTATCTATACTTCGTATAGATAATATCATTCAATTCCCCAGTTTTAACAACAGTACTAATATTCAATACTTAGATTCAATACTTAGATTAAATACTTAGATTCAATACTTAAATTTAATACTTATATATAATACTGAAATTTAATACTGAAATTTAATACTTATATATAATACTGAAATCCAATACTGAAATTTAATACTTATATATAATACTGAAATCCAATACTGAAATTTAATACTGAAATTTAATACTGAAAAATTCAGCAGAAAAATTCAGTCAAAAAATTTGCTGAAAAAATTTGCTGAAAAAATTCTGCTGAAAAATTGCGCTTAAATTGTCAACTCCTATACTACTGTTCGATGCTCCGGAGTACGTGATCGAGGCGAGGAGTGGCAGCCAGGGGGTCACGGAGACCCAAGGCAATTTGCCAGGAACGAACGGCGAATAAGTAGCTTGCACGGTGCGAAAGGAAAGTGACGAGGCCCGCTGCGCGATGAACATTTCGAACGTAGACTCGAACACGGGAGTGGAGCACCGGAGGCAGGAAGCCATGCGTGACACAAACTTCGGCGAAGCGGCGTTGGTCCGACAGGTAAGACTGGCGAGTGAATGGAGCCAAGCTGAGATATAGAAAGCGGTTCAATCGCCCGAGAAGGACAGCAGATTCAGTTCCTCTAGGAGATGTGGTGTTAGGTGGGTGAGTTCTGGTGACGCGGGGAGAGGTGGGGGGGGGGAGGAATTGCTGAATTTCTGCAACTGAAAGCGAGAAAATGCTTTAGCGATGGACTAAACGCGTCCAGTCACGAGGGCGGCTGCTACCCAAACGAAGGACGTGCGATCGCGAGGAACAAGCTGCGAAGGAGAACCCCGAGCGTCCCGTCAGAGCAGAAATGTTTCGAGACAGTCTCGGATTACGCGGCGATTATCGCAAAGGAACTGGACCCGGAGGCCCTGCCAACGGTGGACCCACACGTGGGCGGCACGGACGATGGGGTATCGTTACTTGAAAGCAATGCTGGAGGGAGTTGGGCAGGCAGCCAGTGACCGGCGAACCAGAGTGCATCCAGATAGGCACCGAATCCAATAGCCCCGGTAGCGTAGGTGGGCACGTGCAGGTCTGACGGGTGCGACCAGCGGGGAGAGGTGAGAGGTGCATGTGCCGTACCAATCCCGAAGAGAACATGACCACCAAGGTAGATCGCCCCTTTTGTCGCGATTGAGGCGGGTGTAACGAGACTGCGAGTGCGTACCACGGGGAAGATCAGTAAACGGCACGAAAAGTGGCAGGGGGGGGGGGGGAGGGGGGGCGGATATGACCACTTAGGTGGCGTGATGGAAGCGGCCGAGGAGAGACTTTTGTTAACGATGGTAAGGCACGTTGTTTGCCCAGGGGGAGAGCAAGTCTCGAAGTGCAGAAACTTTCTCAGCCGGAAGTCGAGCGATGAGCAGAAGGAGTCGAAATCGATGCCGAGGAAGGAGAGGAACGTGTTGGGACCTTCGACCTTCTCCATAGCCAGAGGAATCCCCAACCTGGATGCTGACGATGTGATCGTGCTAAGGTTAATGTAACACTCGTTAAAATTGAGGGTGAAATCAGCCAATGCGCCAGCGAGCGCGAGACGCTGGCGAACAGGGTGCCCAACGCGACACAACGGAAGAAACGAAAGTAGGAAATGAGACCGACTCAAGCAACGCGGTGGCGGCTGCGGTGGAACACTGAGTGGAACCTTGAATACTCGCCACGGACCAGGTGTCCATGAAGTAGTTGTTGGCAACACGGGCGAGGAACGCGCCGCCTGGAGGTCCTGGGCGGCCTGTTGAACATCAACTGCAATCATCGGCTGCAAGTGTGCCTGGAGGTTGATGTGGGCTGGCCTTTGGGACGCTGGCGACAAACGCGTTGAGGCTGAGAAGGGAAACTACTATGGGTACGTACGATTAAATCCAAGTGCTTAGGAGGTCGAACGAACGGTAGGTAGAATGGAACAGAACCACCTGGGCTATAAGGCGATGATGTCCCAAATTTCTCGCTGGGTTGAAAGTACTTCAAGCAAGCGGGCGAATCAGCGAAGGAACGAACGAGCGAGTGAGCAAAACGTAGGGACCAAAGAACGATCGAAAAAACGAAGAAACAAATGAACGAACAAGCAGGACGTCCGGATGGACGAATTAAATCCAAATACTTCAGGTGCTCGATCGAACGTGAGGTAGAAAAGGACAGAACCACCTGGCTATAAGCAAACCAACGGTCGATCCAGGCAAAGTAGTCCCAAATTTCTCGCTGGGTGGAAAGCGGGCGAAGCAACGAACGAGCAAGCGAACGAACGAACACCATCATCATCATCATCATTCGGAACGAACGAACGAATGAACAAACGAACGAACGAACATTCAGAACGTCCAGACGGACAGATTAACTCCAAGTACTTCAGAAGCTCGATCGAACGGGAGGGAGAAAAAGACAGAACCACCTGGCTATAAGCAAACCAACAGTCGAAGAAGAAAAGCCATGTGAGCGACGCCGACGAGTTGAACCAAAGGCAACACAAACGGAAGAAAATGAAAATAAGAGATGAGACCGACTCACCTACGAGCGACGAGGTGAAAACTCGCGACAGACCAGGTGCCCATTAAGTAGCTGCGCCGGCTGGAGGTCCCGGATGGCCTGATGAACTGCAGCCGCAATTATCGGCTGCAATTATGCCTGGAACGCTGGCGGATATGCGCTGGCCTTTGGCGTGGAGCTGGTGAGCAGCCTGCTCGCGGAGCGCGACAAAGGCGGTGAGGCTGAGAGGGACGTCGCAGAACACCTGTGCAGCTGTTGTGCGGAAGGATGGCTGAAGCGGCTGAAGAAAAATCGGTACCAGGTTGGTCGGCCATTACATGCGAGTAACAGCACGGAACAGGATCACAGGCTTCAAAAATAAGCGAAATATGGCGAAAAAAGGCGACGAAAACACTGCTTGCTTCGAGCAAACAGCAGATGTACGCGTCAGCATGACGACCGCGCACAAGGCCAGATCCCCAAATGAGAGCGAGGCTGCACGGCACCGAGGCTTGGCTGCGCTCCACTACATTAACTTCAGCCAATTATGATTGACACCAACACCAGAAAAAATTTGGACTAGAGCCCGCGATCCAATGATATGCCAAGTCCAATCTGAACCCGCGATCAAATAATATAACATACCTGGACAGCGGTCAACTTCAAAAAAACACATGACCTCGATGAGATGATGTGATTGGACTCTCTTTCTTTGAATTCAGCGAATCAAATCGTGTGTCCCAGAGCCACTCGTGCACGGGACCATCCAGCAAAGAGGGACAAGCGGCCCTGGGGACGAGAATGGGTTACGAGCAAAATACCATTCTCGTCCCCAGAGCCGCTTGTCCCTCTTAGCCGGCTAGGCCTGGGCTCTGGGGACGCCGGGGACGATTTAGCCCAATTCCGATATGTTTTGCCGCTAGAGACTGGTGGTGAATTTGAACGCGAAAGCGAGGCTAAGGGGAATAGCGCGCGAATGCAAAAATACTTGCAGATGTAAACACGGAGAAACCTTTACTGAATTTCTGCTTGAAATGGTGAAATATTGCTCAGTTGCGGTTTGTACCAACGGAACTCACAATAGACCAGATTTGTCATATTTTGGGTTTCCAAGCAATGTCAAAATACGGAAAAAATGGGAAACTTTCTGCAGAAGAGCTGACAATAAGTTCAAGAACCTGTCAGACCCACGAATTTGTTCTTTGTACTTCAAGTATGAAGATCTTAAAAAAGGCCTTTCTGGTAAGTTATCTATCACAACAGGGGCTGTTCCAACAATATTTGATCCAAACAAGAGAGCTTCAAAAGAAAATCTAAGGACAGAAAGGCTAGAAAAGCGAACTCTTCGTGTCCAGCAGTCCACAGCTTTCCGGACCGATGAGCATCCGGCGAAAAAGAAGCCGAAAATATGTGACAAAGATATCACAGATGTTACAGGGAGTGAAGCTCTGACAAAGTCTGTGGGATGCAAAAACTTACCTTACTGTGACCATGACTACACGGATCGAGTAGACAAAGTAGATGAATCTCGTAGAAATGTGATGTGCCAAACTGATCTTACGATTGGAGACTTTGTAGTGATGGTAGAAGAACTACAAACACTCAAGGCTAAGCTTAATTCAAAATTCAAACAAGAAAAAAAAGTAGATAACTCAAAAAAACGACGTGAAATGGTGATGGAAGACGTTCTTAACAGTGATGATTCAGTGAAGTTTTATACTGGGATTCCATCACTTGCATGCTTCACCCTACTTTTAAATACATTATTGCCTTATGCAGAAAACATGAAATACTGGGATAAAAATAAATGCCAGCTGTCGAACTACCAGAAAAATCTGTATTTAAAGAAGCCTGGCCGTAAGCGTTCTCTTCAGATCAGTGAAGAGTTTGTACTTGCACTGATGAGGCTAAAATTGGGACTTACAGAGAGGCACCTTGCTGATATATTCTCTGTGACCAAGAGCACAGTAAGCCGAGTTTACATAACCTGGATCCATTTCTTAGCTCTCACTTTCAAGGAGTCATTACTCCGCTGGCCATCAAAAGAAGAGGTCAGGGTGCATATGCCTTCTTCTTTCTCCAAATACCCTGACACTAGAATAATAATAGACTGTACGGAGTTCTTCATTGAAAAGCCCTCTTCTCCAAGTGCCCAAAAGGCAACTTGGAGCGACTATAAACATCACAACACTGTAAAACTCTTGGTTGGTATAACACCATCAGGGGCTTTTTCTTTTGTTTCAAAGTTATGGACAGGTAGTACAAGTGATCGACGTGTAACCCAAGAAAGTGGCCTACTTGATCTTCTACAAGAAGGAGACCATGTTATGGCAGACAGAGGATTTACTGTACGAGATCTCCTTACTAAGAAAGGAGTAAAGCTTAACATACCACCATTCACTAAAGGTAATACTTCAACAGAAACTGAAAGCAGGGCAGGTCACGTTATTTTAAAACATATATAAGCTATTAATTTTAATTTTGTCAGGTAAGCAGCTGTCAAGAAAAGCACGCAAGCAAACTAGCTCAATTGCAAAAGTCAGGATCCACGTTGAGAGAGCCATTGAACGAATGAAGGAGTTCAAGATCCTGCAAGGGAATATTCCATTGTCAGCAGTCAAGAATATGGATCAGGAAGTCACTATTTGTGCTGCATTGTGTAATCTCTTGCCTCCACTTGCAAAGTAATACACTAGTGTTGAACCTATTGGCCCACACAGCCATCAATGGGTCTTTAAATGTGGGAGAGTATTGTTTTACTTAGGGAAAACAAAATCAACATTACCAAGCAATATAAGACAAAATGAAATAACCTTTATTTAAACTGGGAAAACTAGAAAGAAGGTCCAAGTTATGAAACAGTTAGGCACAATTAACGTCTGGCCTAAAAAAAATTTACTACTTTATTGATTAGTAACAGAGACCAAACATTTCTTGCAACAATTATTTTGCTATTCTATACTGTTATTAATCTGTGCAGCAGATCCAAGAAGGAAGGGCAATATGAGAGCCAGAGCCAACCATTACTTTTAATAGGTGTTGTTTTCTTTACATCATCTTTATCCATTTCATTAGTAATAGTTGGCTAGATATACAATTTACAAGAATGTGCAAAGTATCAAAGTACTATTGCAGCAATCACACAATTCTGAGTTGAATGACAAATCAGTCAACAAATCAGACACCAGTCAACACTCAAAATTCAAGGGTTAGGTTCAAGGGTTATTACATTTACATGTAATAAAAACACAAGTGTCTTCTTATTCAAAGATTTGAATCAATGATTCAAGATAAAATATTAACAAATGGAGATTATTTCATGACCAAAAGGAAAATGGATAAATTCATGACAGTTGCTTGTATATTTTTTGGGTCAACAGCTCTGGTACTAAATAATCTTTATAAAAGGTTGTCAACTTCTTTAACATGGCTTCCCAGAAGTCTCTATTGAACTCCACTTCAACAATCATGATTCCCTTGTTAGTGTAAATAATTAAATCTGCCATTAACAGACCAGTTGTAGCAAGTTCACCTTGGATTTGGTAATACCATTTTGTTTCTCTCTTAAGATGATACTTTCTGTCTACTTTATGTACATATTCAGATGCAGCAATGTGAGGGGGCAGACTACATTTACCTCAATTACCCTCTTTGCACAGCAGAGGCAATGACGAATACCATCTGGGCTTGCACCAAGGTGTGGCCAGGACACATTAACAACAAGGCCACTTTTGCAAATAACCAATCCCTTGTGCTTTTTCTGAAGCTTTTTTAAGTACAAGTCTAATGCCGAGTTCTCCTTTTCATGCCCCCATCTAAATTGCTCTGGTTGCTTTTCTGGTGGAAGGGGGTGATAATTTAAAAGTTCTTTTAAAATGTTATCCTTGTTTGTGTTCTCCCGAAGGTGACAAATTCAATAAAAGTTTGACCCTGTAAGTCTTCCTGTTCTCTGCTTTGACCAAAAATCAGTCTGCCCCTGGTCCTTTGTTTTCTCACAGATCATGTCAGCTTGCTTTTGAGTTACTGCTATTTCCTCAAAGAATTGGGACACTTTCTCTGCATCAGCTGATTCAATAGGGCCACATTCGGAAACAAATCTATCTCTAATTTCAGAAACTGTGAAAATCTCAACACCCTCTACCTCTTCCACACAGTCGACATGTTCATCTGCACTGATGAATGACTGCAGAATATCTTCACTTATATTTGGAAGCTCAGGCTGAGGTAACACATGCAGAGCTACAGCACTACTACAGACATTTTGCAAACCATCTCTAAGCTTTCTGCAAAGTGTACTTGGATCAGGGTTCCTTGTTCTTGGTTCAAAATTTTCTATAGTGGGGCAAGTTTTTTCTTGTTTTCCATATTCCAATTTTGTAAGTTTAAGGTTTTGTAATAAACAGCAATTGGTGTTTGGTTTTGCACGTTTAATCCATTGACATTCACCTGATGTACAGGACTTCAAATCATTTATCCCAGCAGTGTGTTCAAGGTCAAACAAGACTGCAGCAACATGACGGCAGGTTCCATCCAGACTATGAATATCAAACAAGAAGTTTGTTTAACTTTGGTTAGCACAATATTTACTACATACATACTACACATTCAAAAATGCTATCCAGTTATGAGAGGAAACAACTATTTTTAAAACTGAAAATAAAATATATTCTCATAGTACACATTCAACATGAATAAGCATAGTCAGTCTAAAACCTGAAAAAGTGTCCGGTGGCCAGAATGGTACTGCGAAGAATAGCTAATAATCTAGCAATAATCTAATTGCAGTTTTTTAGTGTATAATAAACAGAAGAAGCACAAAACTGAACAAGTATGAATGTAGCTTCATAATACTAACCCTCCTTTACAAGGACAAAATCCACTTTTTACAGCTCCGGAGTTTTCCAGAATAACAAATCCATCGTATGTGGCTTTATTTGTAGCTGTTTTAGACCTTTCAGTTGGTGAAACTTTGAAGCGAAAAAAGCAATGTTCCATGTCCTTCACCTTATACATTGAACAATCCTGTACATGACCATCTGCAAACAATTTATACCCTTGCAAGCTTTTAAAAGATTTAAGCTTTTCTGCCGTGTATTCTTCCTCAGAACCAATCAAATATGTATAGAGGTCGGCAAAAGTGAATTCAGGCATGCCAGAAAAATCATAGGACCAGTTCTGGATAAGCTCAGGTCGTGGAAGACGTCCTTTGTCGGTTTCCAGTTTCTGTTCGATAACTTTCGCAAAGTCTTCGTCTTCTTCGTCGATCTTTGGTAATTTCATGTTAAAGGCTTTCTGTGCGAGCTCTACTAGTTCTGCTTTACGTTTTGCACGACCTTGGTCGGAAACTTGTATTCCTCGCTTTGTCAAATACTCTTTCAACCAAGCAACATTTCTACCCTCGAATTGCTCCGCCATCTTGAAACCTATTCCCGTAAGCCTCGCTTTCGCGTTCAAATTCACTACCAGTCTCTAGCGGCAAAACATATCGGAATTGTGCCAAGGCCCTGCCGGCTAAGAGAAACGAAAAGGGCTATGGGGACGAGAATGTTGGTGTCCCTGTGATAACTTCCTGTGATATCATTCATCAAATATAACGAACATTCCTTGTTGTTGAACGTTCCTTGGATCTAACATCAAAAGAAAGACTTATTTCACTTCAGAGTTGCCTTAAAGAAAATGGGTGCTTTTCTCGTTAACATCATTCGATTGATGTTAGCCACACTTCTGTTTTTTGGAGCATTTCAACTGTCTGCAGTGTCTGGTAAGATCGAGTTTTTTCGTTCCGACTTGAAAGGCGTTACATTCGAGTGTACGTGCAGTTTAGGCAGTTGCTTATCTTAATTTAAGTGTGATAATCGGATTTTTTATTTTATATTTTCTTGTGTCGTTTCAGGGTCAGTCACTTTCACACGGAATCCTCAACGTATAGTACGCGTGATAGTTGGAAAAAACCAATACCTCGTATGGGAATTCGTTACTACTCTAGGGGAGTACTTTGTTAGCATTGGCAGACAGAGGAATCAGAAAGGAGCAGAGGTAGAACAACTTGCATCGCGAGACCAAAATAGTGCGTTCAGCTATCGGAACGACTCTTACAAAAAGGACTACACTGCATCGCTTCCTGCCACACTGTTGTTGAAGGAGGTCAAACGAGATGAGGAATACATATACACCATCACGATTTTTGACAAAACTGTTCTTGAGCAAAATAAAGATGCAGTTACCGTGGAAGTGGTTGGTGAGTACAAGCTCGCTGTTTTTGTGCTGCTGGCTTCGTTTGCACTAGGGCGTTAGGATAATTTGCATGTTTTCTCTGCCAACCATTAAACATACAAGTTTAACATGAGCTTCGCTGCATACGACAATTGAAGCTTAAGTTCAAACTCACATTCCTATTTTTAAATGTACACAGAAATCGTACAAATCTTAAATGCAACAAGTAAAGACAGTGGATGACAATAAATGCAAGTTTCGAGAATATTGCGCCGTCATTTTTCGAAGCCTACATGTATAAATTCATCTTGATTGCAACGGCGACAAACATGCAAATTTTAGCGATTTGAAAAATTTGCCTTTCAGAATCTTTGGGAGCTATCGTTTGCTTTTGATCGACCATATAAAAGAAAACGAACGTTTGTGCGATGCAACTGTGCTCTGCGAAACCAATTTACGCAAATAATAATATAGCAGTTCACATTAGAAACGCTTCACACAGTCAGTCTTGAGTTTTAATGGGCTGGGCGCTAATGTTGCCTCTTTCAGATACTATCGATTGCGATAAATTGATTGTAACATATGAAAGTCCTGGTAAAAGGTTTCTTCTAACTTGCTCAGTTTCTAAGCAAGGATGAGTCATAGCCTGGCGTGATTTGCATATAAACGTTTTACTCCCACGAACATTGGTATTGTGCCATCGTCGTGTTGAATATTTTAAAGTCAAGGTTGCTCTTTCACAAGTCACACCACATTTGTATCGCTTAATTCTTTACAGTATTAAACTCCTTATATTCCAAAGCAGATGTTGTAGCCATTTCTGAAAATGAACTGTCGCTGTCTTCACAACTATTACATTCAGATTGCATTTTGCGGTGGAGAGCGGATGATTGCGCAAATGGTTTGAATAATTTGAATCTCCTTTGCTATTATTAAAGCAAAATGCATATTCATGAGGATTTCGATTATACCTTAGTTTTGCAATTTACCCTGTGTTGTTGAACCAAGATTACATCAGGTCAGTTCCTGCAAGCTTCATAAGTATTAATAAATTGATGGGTAAGCTTATTTTTTGAAAGAAATACATTACAGCTCAAAAGTAAGTTGACAGTCCCTCGAGCCACAATCCTCAAGATTCTATCCTCGATGCTTGAAGTTTTGAGTGTAGAGTCTGGAGGATTGAGTCTTGAGGTTCGAGTGTTGAGTTTCAGGTCAGGAAAGATCCAGAGTTTAGACGAATCATCAGCTTATAAACTTTGCAACACCAGTGGTAGAACAGAATCTGTGGGTTAAAATAATATTTGTCAAGTATTTTAATTTTTCCTGGATGGTATTTTCTTGAAGGTAATATATTGATTAATATTAAAGTTTTGCATGGTGTCGATACGTAGTACAGGGCACAGTGTTTAATTTCCTGATGAGCTCCAAAACGTTATAATTACATGTACATGTATAACTACTTTGTTGTGTACATTCTTTATGCCTTATTCAAGGGAAGTTGATTCTGTGATGTAGTCTAAACAACAGCTGATGAACAGTGCTTATAACTAACAAAATTAATATTTATAATTTATAAATTAATATTCTGTGAAATTGCACAAAATGCCACTGGATACTGCGCTGACAAGAGCATACACTGTAGGGGTAGGTACAGTAGAACGTAGGCCCACTGTAGTGACCGAGACTGAGAAAGACAATTATAATTGTCTTAATTATTCAAGAAATTGTCAACAAAACACATTTATTTTTAACAGGCCTTCTGATAGGGTGCGATGAAACAATGCAAATTATGCAAAATTTTCAGGGCAGATTATGTGATTAGAAAGGCAGATTATGCGATAAATTAATATGGTATTTTTTTCTGAGCAATTTTAAGCTTGTTTTATAAGTTGTCAGGAGAAGAAAAACACTTTTGTAATGCCTTTAAGACATTTTGAACACAAAAGGAGCCATAATTATGCATCTTTACATTATTCAGCTGGGCTAAATCCAAACCGAGATCTTCTGACTGTATCAATGCACCACATTAAAAGTTGAAAGGTACATGTAACAGCTACAGTGTAACATGCCAAATCAATGATCAATATCAGTGTTCTTGCATGCTACGATTAGCTTCTTACGCTTTGTTTTTATGTGTAGCATTTTATTTCTGAGCAAATGTAGAGTGTACCTTCGGGTTACTTTCTTGCTCGATCGTGAGCAGTGAAATTGAGAGGAAGGTGGGAACTTGCCTTCTTGGTCGAAGAAACAGTAGGGATTTTCACCGTTGATGTGAAACAAGCTGGAAATCTGTCTGTGTTAGCAAGCTAGTTAATCAAATTAAAGTGACTATAACCCCCAAAATTTTTTTTGGGCAAAGTAATATTGTCATTTCCCTGATCGCACCAAAATGCCAAAAAAATTTTGCTTTCGGTTGAAACCTCGATTTCTTATGAATTTTCAGAGTTGTGAAAAATCACTCTTTTGAGAAACATTACCAATTCAAAGAATCGGTCAAAAAAATCTGGGTCAAGTACATTTTGTGACATCATTCCAGGACATCCCAAGCGTATCACTTGCCTTGTGTTGTTGTGGCTTTGTTCTGAGCTCGAAAATGCTTTTAAAATTGTTTGTGAGTGCCAATCAAATTCTCGGCAGTGTACACTAAACACTTCAGCGAACAAGATTTCATGGCCAGGTTTGATTTTCCGGCGAGTCTGCAGTGAAGAACGCGTAAAGATGAAATTAGAGTTTCGATCTATCTTCAATAATTCAAGGCTTCAACCCCTTGCTTCGCATGGCTTCCAGAATTTTTTAGAAATCAATGTAACTTATTTTTGCTGATTCAAAATATTATCTTTGTTTAACAAGCGATTCCTATGAGAGTTACTGATTTGAACCAGCCTGCGTGTTAAATTTGCTCATTAGAGACCTTTAGATTCTACAATTCATTCTACAATTTGAATTTAAATTTAAATTTTTGAATTTAAATTTTCTCGCACATACTAACAAAATTGCCTCACCAGAAAATTTCATTTTCCTTTTTTATAAGCAGCAAAGTTAGCACGGTCATTTTTATTTAAGGAAGTTTGGCTTCTCCTAATCGCAAGATGATGAAACTACTAATATTTTGATAACTCGTTTTCTCCACTACGAGTTTCAGTGAGAATGTCGTAGCGGCGAAAAAGAGTTATCAAAATGTTAGTAATTTTTATATCGAGATTAGGAGAGGTCTAACTGCCTGCAATAAAAATAACCGTGCTAACTTTGTTGTCGATAAAAAGGAAGAAAGAGTTTTCTGTTGAGGCTATTTTCTTAGTACGCGCAACAAAACTCGTCCTCGTCGTAGTCCTCGTCGTAGAATCTAAAGGTCTCTAATCTGTTTACAGGTACAGTGCGAACGATCGACTCATGTCACGACGCTTCGCATTTACTTTAATATCTGGTGGATACTGGAAATAATCCATTCGTGCGTCCAGACTTTCGATCTTGGAAGAATGGCCGTGAAAATAGTTAAGCCAAGTCACTATATTTACGTATATCTTTCTTCAAACGTTTAGAGCGATTCGTTTTATAATTTAGCTGTTTATGTAAAGGGCAGCCGGCCGTGTGAAGGTCATTAGCTGTAAAACTATGCCACATAAACTAGCATCTGTAAACTTAACGCTCACGAGTTTAGAGTGCTCAAGAAATTTGCCAATAATCTTCCCCTACCTCATCCTTTACATGTATATTATTTTTTACCGCACATTGTGAGAAATTCTTTATGCAAATGAACGGGAGGTTGTAATGAGTGATATTTCTGTGAGCTTTAATAGCTCAGTAAAAGGGATGCACAGACTGAGTAAATGCTTGGAAAATTAGTTGGAATAAAATCATCAGCACTCGTTACAATCGCGTAATACACATGTACATCCAAAGAAATGTATAAAAGTTATTTCATTACATTGTACAAAAATTCTGCACTGTCCATCCAGGTCTACACATCTGGGTCCATCTGCATCTGGGGGGGGGGGGGGGGGGCTTATATCTGGGTGGGCTTATAACTGGATGTATATTATTTTTTTGTTGTTTCTTGATGGGCCTATAACTGGAGGGGGCTTATATCCGAAATTCATTAAAGAATTTACATTGTACAATTGTTTAGAATTTCAAATGTATCTGTATCTGTTCCACTGTATGTTGTACAAAATAACAGTCAGTTATTGGACAATGGCCAACCAAAATGTTCTTGTGTCCAACAAAATCCCAAGCAACTTTATCCACATTGGTCAATTTTTTAAGTGAAATACTAATTTTATTTTTCTTTTTACATGTAACTCTGGGCTGTAAATCATTAACCTAAAACAACTTTCCTTTTCGATGTAAGGATCTTATGCTTAAAGAAAGTGAGCATGTTTGACCATAATAATATTATATTTTTGATTTATCCAACCAAAATGGTGATGGGTCTCCTTTCAAGAAGAAAAATTTATTTGCACTTTTATTTCTGATGCTTTGATCCTGATACATGTACTGTAAAGTTATGTTTGATTTATTGCTTAATTTTGTCATGTCTTTATTGAGTATATAAAAATTGAAAATAAAATCACATCATATTGTTTCTTTTTTCTAGTGCCTCCAAAAATAACAACCCCCCCAGCACAAGAACCTCAACTGGACATTAATCAAAACTCTACACTGACATGTAATGCATCTGGTGACCCACATCCAAACATCACTTGGACAAAAGATGGCGTCCCAGCAAACCAGTTTAATGTCTCTGGTTATGTGCTTCATTTTATTAATGTTGAAAGAAAAGATGCAGGATCATACAGATGTACAGCTAGCAATGGATATGGTGACGATGCCACTAGTGTCAGCATTGTCGGAATAAAATGCAACAGTAAGTATATGTGGAAATAGTTTCTCTTGGAGTTTAGATCCGTTCATTACTGTTGTGAAGAATTGGAGACCTACTTCTCACTTAGAGCAATGTCAACCCTGTTAGTTGCAGAGCAGTAGGCGTCGTACTGATAAACAGTTAAGACAATTATATATTTTACAGCAGCCAACATTGACATTGTGGTCTGTCCCCTTTGTCGACCTTTGAATTAACGACAACAGCAACAATCTTTGTGAAAAATTACATTCTTACTTGCTATTCAAGGTGGGACAAGATGATAAAATAATATTTTTATTCATACATGTAATTATGAAAAAATGATTGAACTACATAGCGGCAACAATGACAGTCAGGGCCATCTGCGGTTTCAAAATGGCGTCCGCAGAAGTCCCTGGCGAACAGCAGGTCACATGTCTCCAAAAAATGTTGGAGATTTTAATTATTCAAAAAGGCGTAAAGGTAGCCGCTGTCCAAGAAGCGAGACCCGGCCAAGGGCAGAAAATTGCGGACAAGTTAGTGTGATGAAAAGGGCGGATTATCAGTACAAAAATCCAAAGATTATTTTTGCCTTTTTACCGTGGAATTCAAAAGTGGAAAGTCGAGGCGATCTGGTAAGATGATTTCATGTACCGGTACACATTTTTTTTCATTTTAATTTACACTGAGTTGTAATTTATTATTCGATCTTGAGGTTTAATAAGCCTAAAAGAAAAAGGTCAGTAAACTTGCTTTTACCCATTTACAATTAGTTTAATTATTTTGTAATGATTGACTCATTACAAGTGTCAGGAAACTCTAGAATGGATTGTCAAACGTGAAATGTCATGAGTTGGACCCAAAAGTAGAATAATGAGCAAAGATGGGCTATGCTACGTATTTAAAATCCGCATGCCCCTGTTGAGGCACAGTTCCTTCAGTCTAATCCCTAAAGAAATCCCTTGGAAATGTGCTGACCCCTAAGGAATGCCATTAGCAATGTGTTTGTACCATATGAATTCCTAAGATCCCCCCCTAAGAATAGGGAAGGTATCAGTGACGTCACTCATTGTTATTAAAGTGCTACTACGATCTTGTTTTTTTCCTGGAATCATGCAGTGCCTCATGTAAGATTAAAAATGCCGTTTTCAAATATCTGTAATACTGTACATGTAGTTTCCGTGTTTAAAAATATGCAAATTAGGAGACTGATGATGTCATCTACTCGACCCAATTTTATATCAAGTAAACAAATAGGGATATTTCGGTCAGTTTTGTACAGAGACTACTGAAACTTGGCACACTAATAGTTCTACAGGCGACACACTTACGGTTATAATTAAATGTTGCTTCCATGGCAACACACTCTTTTCCAGGCCCCTCGAACCTGTTTCAGTATTTGAGTGATTTTTATCCAAGAGAAATTAAACCAGGCCAAAGAACTTACCTAACACATAAATATGTTTGTGAGATCATTCAGATCTGGAGTCATTGAGAAATATAAAAATGGACTACCAAAAATAACCTGCGATCAGGCGTTCTTATTTTTAGTGGCGAGTAAAAAATAATTACGCCTGACACGATTATTTGACAACTCGTCTGTAACAAGTCCAGAATCTGGACTTTTTCCTGATTGGTCACGAAACAAAGACAATATTAAACTGTGTGTTGTGATTGGTTACATAAGTGAGAGTGCAATATCCGGTCTAAAAATATCGCGCCCAGGCATTTTTTTGTTTAATTATCCCCGTTGAACTGGATGTGGAGAGCCAAGTTTTGCTAGCTTTAAATCTATTGACAGTTTTGTTCACAAATAGCTCAAAGATGAATAAATAACTGATCACCTTTAGCACAGTTTGTTAAAAAGGAATGAAGCTTCCCAATTTTCGAACTTTTGTTCTGGCATTTATTGTGGAACCGTTGACGGGTTACGCTCGATTGAAAACAGACTGGACTGCAGGAGTCAAATCATTTTTTTATTTCGTGTCAAAAAGAACGTATTGATAAACTATTTGGACATTTTCTACATTGATAACCCTTTCTGAAGATTATGCTTCCAAATTGACCAAACACAAGCCAACTTAGTATTTATTTTATTTATTCGAATAATTGAAATTTCACGCATGAATGAAACCGTCAACATAAAATGACAGATACTAATTAGGGGGCGACAGACAACTCGTCAAATAATTATATCAGGAGTTCTGCTTCTCGACGCAGAAATACATAGAACACCTGATCGCAGGTTATACCAAAAATGACCAGAAGAGCCTTGAACATTGGGGAGGTCTGGGACCCAGCATGTTACCATGGTAACATAATTGTTAATCTTATATTGCATAACTCACCTAGTAGAGTCACAATGCAAAGAATCAAACATGTCTGATACAAACTGGGCGAGATATTTTTTCTTCATATACCAATATTTGATTGAAATGACATCAACACCTGGCTAATTTGCATATTTTAAAAACTTGAATATCTCTGTAAAGAAAAATAAAAAAAGAAGTGGCATTTTTCTTCATATGCAAATTACTTTTTACTGCCTTAAAATGGCGTAGATTGGAGACATGCGAATTTCGTCATAGTAGCACTTTAATGTGCCAACCAGAAAACTAGTGGCTGGTGAAACAAAGATCTCTTTTGTTTAACTTGTTGGCAATTTAAATAACAAAAACAATGTTTGTAAACAAATATCTTCCCTATTCTCAGCGGTCTCACCTAAGCTTCTATAAGGAGAATCAACCATAGACTCGCCCTCTTTTCTCACACACCCGTGCGCTGTGCACGTCTTGTTGTCCCTGCCTCAAGACTCACTATTTCGCTATGCTGTACTTCGCACTGTGGCTTTCGCTTTACTACTCACCGCTTATGGCAACAGTTAACTTGCATGCCTTTTTATATCGCTCAAGCTCGAGCAAGTTGTGCAGCCAACGGCACCAGGAGAGAAGCTGTCTGTTCTGAACCAACTTACGGGTTTTACACGAGCAACTTGGGGTATTTTGTTTCCCCTTGTCTTGGCTTCCCTTTGTATTCTCCCCTTATTTCAGCGTGGGCCCTTATTATTTCAGTCTTTATTTTGTTTTATTTGTTTCCTCATGGCCGATGTGTATTTGGCATATTTTCCAGCATGAGATTTTTTGTTACTTGTTTCCTCATGGCCGACGTTTAATTGGCATATTTTCCGGCATGAGTTGTTTTGTAATTTGTCTCTTCATGGCCAGCGTTTAATTGGCACATTTTCCGGCATGAGATGTTTTGTTATTTGTTTCCTCATGGCCGACGTTTAAATGGCATATTTTCCGGCATGAGATGTTTTGTTATTTGTTTCCTCATGGCCAACTTTTAATTGGCATATTTTCCAGCATGAGTGTTTTGTTATTTGTTTCCTCATGGGCGACGTTTGATTGGCATATTTTCTGGCATGAGATGTTTTGTTATTTGTTTGTTCATGGCCGACATTTAATTGGCATATTTTCCGGCATGAGATGTTTTGATTTTGTTTCCCCTTGGCCAATGTGTATTTGGCATATTTTTCTCTTCTCATTTTGCACTTAGCTCTAGGATGACAGTTTTGAAAAGGGAGTCTAATTCCCTCTCGGATTACTGAGGCTCAAAACTGTCATCCCTTGAGCCATCTCCTCCCTTGCATTTTACCTCTTTCTTTTCTTGTGGCCCTGCCTAGCATTTTAACTCGCCTTTACCGTTGGAAGTTTCTCCTGATTTCAACCCAGAAAGTGTATCCAGACCTTTAGGAAGTTTCGTCAGGTTTTATAACTCTCTCTTTATATGGCTCAGGAGATGACAGGAAATAATCTCCGTGTCTCTCTGGAATTTTCGGAGCGGTTCTTGATGGCCACGATATTTCTATACGCTTGCCTTTCGGGGTTGGTGGCCTGTAATTTTACATCTTTCTCTCCTCTCCCTTTTAGTTTGGGTTGCGGTTTGGCCGATCCTTATTCTGGAGCGTGGGTTTCGGTCTTGAGTTTGGGTGGTTCAGATTCCTGGGGAGCTCCTCATATGCTATAAGCCTAGGACGCCAGGGCATTTCTCATTATAGGAGTGTAGGTGAGATCGGTGAGAATAGTCAGAGCTCGACCTTGCGACCTGTGGGGTCGCCAATGCGACTGGATTTGGTTCGCTGGCGACTAACTTTTCATGTGTGGTCGCCAGTGTGGCCACCGCGATTTCAAGTTATTATTTTATTTGTTTAGTTTTTCATTTCCTAAGATCCATGACGAAATGAATGAATGTTAATTGTAAACCACGAGGAATGTAATTTCTTATCACTTTCATGTAAAAAGTCGTTTAAACCGCCTTAACTATGATTACTATTGTGAAATCAGTTATCTACATGTTTGGTTGAAAGCATTCAGGAAGTGACATTTGTTCCTAAAATGAGATTTTTGCAAAAAAAAAAATTCTTTACCATTTGATTGTAAACTATGGTCAAAACATTTCAAAACAAATAACATTCGTTTTCACAATACAATTAGCGGTATGTTGTAGGAAAAGAATACGGAGTTAATTTAATTTACGAAAGCTCATATCAATCCGCATGTAGCGACTATATATTTGTCGTAGGTTTCTCTTGAATAAAACTATAGTTTTCTTTTTCATTGCCAATATTTTGTAGTTCCTAAAGAGCATGTGAAAGAATAAAATACATTGATAGTAGATCGTAAACGGCCGAAACGCAAACCTCAGACACACACATTAGCATTTTGTGTTTTGTTTTGTTGGAGATATCGGATTTCTTCTTGTCTTGCTGTAACACGAAAACTTTCGCATTCTCTCCAGTTAAGCTATTTTTAGGTTTCCCCAAAAGCGGTTAGTATTTTGGTCATATGTCAATTTAACTTTTCTTCAAGTTTTAACAAAAATAGCCCGCTTTTGACTTTCAACATTTGTGTTTATTCCCCCTTGTGAATGAATTCAATTACCGTATTTAGCACGTCGGCACGCTATCGAATTTTCCGCCCGGCGCGACTCGTCAAGATGGATGCTTCAAAGACTTCGACTTGAAAAAAGGTTGACTTGAAATAAACTGCTTAAACGGCAAACGGTTTGGTTTGTACAGAAAATACAAGGAAGAGACTAAAGCGTTCCAAAAACGATTGAATACAAGCTTGCATGCCGTTTTGAACTCTTCCAATTCCCACCGATTGCAAATTGAAATTATATTTTCACACACACGCATATGCAATTGCCGCGTGCAGTCGCACACATTAATGAACACGGAAACCTGCGGAAACCTTCAAGGAAAAAGTTTTTTCGGCCCAAAGGGCCGACAAGTTTTGGCGACCAAAAAGTTTGTGCTGGCGACCAAATCTTAAAACTTAGGAGCCAGCTGGCTCCAAGGTTTTTTTTCTAAAGTCGAGCCCTGATAGTATACTATCCTCAGCGGTCTCACCTAAGCGTATATAAGGAGAATCAACCATAGACTCGACCTCTTTTCTCGCACACCCGTGTTATGGTCTCTCAGCAGTTTCTCCCTCCCTTCCCTCTCCCTTCTTTTCATTTTCCTTCTTGCCACTGCTGAGAGTGTCCGCCAGGGCTCTCCATTTCTCATTATAGGAGTGCAGGTGAGATCGGTGAGAATAGTATACTATTCCTCTTAATTCCAAATGTTACTCCTGGAGAAATCACAATTTTTCCCCTCTTCCCTAAAGGAATTCCACTGTTCCTCAACAGGGAGAGTTTTAAAAAAATGCAATATTTAGCCCAATTACAGTAGGCCTAGGTTTGACCCTTGACACGTAAAGTTCGACCTTTGACTATGGTCTCAAAGTGAAATTCGAAAAGATGAGATGTTTATAAATATGTATTAACAACTTAAATACAAGGGGTGCCTATGTTTAGCAGGAAATTTATTCAATTCAAAAGGGGAACCATTAGACTAAGATTCAGCCTTAATCAGTCTTGAGCGAGATTTTATGGGTCGGCTCACCTTGGTGAACCACGTGCTCTGCTGCATGCGGAGCGGCCATGATTTTTTTCAGAAATTTAACTCACCGAGCGGTGTAGTTCCAAAACTGGCCACAATTTGTGGTCAGAAATCTAGAACAAATGCAGAAGCGTGCCTATGATATCATCAGATCTCAGAGCAGCCTTCTCCGAAGGATCCATTACTACTGGTAAAGATGATTCATCATTGAAGCTTCTTATCAGAACATCAGAAGCCTGCCTGCCTCAGCTGCTTTTCAATGGTGATTCAACTTCTGTCCGCGTACGGAGTTGTGACACTCTACTGTTCAAGTCACCCTTAAGAACCTTCTAGCGAAGATTGTATAATTTATGGTGCGAATATATAACAGCAGATTTCAATCATTCTTTGTAATCGTGAATTTTATGTTTGCATTTTAGCTTGCATGTGTGTTTGCTGTGCTAATTTGTTTACATTTGTTGGGCGACAAAGAAATGATATTTGTCTTTTGTTTTGGCTGACAGTTAATCCGTGTAGTCCACAGTCTGCAGTTTGACACAGACTACAACTTCGTTATTCGTGAGTAGAAAAATCATGTTCATCAACTATAAAAATGTTGATTTCAGCATTAAAGAAAGCTTGACTTTCAGAAAACCAAGTCAAAATGAAGTCAAGCGAATCGTCAGACGAAAAAAATTACAGAATCCATTCAAGTAACGTGTATGGTCTCTGATTAGTGATAGCACACTGTGCATCACAGAAATATTTCAGGCTAATGATAACATGTGATCTGACTGTACGTGCAACACAGAATAAAAGGCCCAGAAAGACAATTCTGTTCAGACAAAGTCAATCAAAGTGTTGAAATGTCTAATGTAAACACCCGCAGATAAGCCGCACTCTGAATTTAGCAACTAAAATTTTGGAAAAACAAGTTTTTTGAAAGAAATCAAACGAAATCCAAGGTCGAGTCTTGAGACATCTTCATCGAACAATAAAATCATATGTTTTGTTCACATGACATGCCCCACAGAGCTCAACAGCAGGGACAAAGTTGTTGCAAAATTTGTGTTGCACAAAGACTAGACTCTTTTGCAGCCATTATTGAGGTCGTCATGCAACACTTCTCCCTACTAACGGCTGCTTAAACCCGAACCACATTCCTTTCTGTGGATTAGCCAATCATAACTTTACTCACATATTCCTGAGGTAGTTGTGCCAAGACTAATTGTCCAGTCACAACTCATTAGATTGAATGAGGGCTGCTTAATTTGACATTTGGTTAGCCTGCAAACAGGCTCCTGTCTGTGAGGGGCGCTATTTTCTGGCACGAAGCCCCGAACAGTGGAGCCTGCATGCGAGTCTCAGAATATTGAATGTTTTGCGTCCAAATTTAGATGCAAAACGCTGATTGGTTAAAATTTGACAGTTGACAAGCTAAGAAATCTGTGAGGTTATTCGCTCCACAGAAAATTGGCCACAATTGGCATGTTTATGTACCTAATAAATTTAATTTAATTCTTGTTCACGGCTACATTAAGCGTTATCTTAAATAGAATTCAATTCAAGACAAAGTTCAATTTCTTTCAAGTTGCTTTCATTTTTTATTCTTTAGTTTGTGAATCAAACAATTACATGTAACTGATTCAAGACGATCATGGTGTTGTTATCTGATAGGCATCTCCCTGATATCTTACTTTTTCCTTTTTTATTTAGCCGCTTTGTTTTTGTGTTTATAGATTTAGCAAATTACTACTATGCTGTGCACGGTTTACGCAAGCCAGTCTCTCAATCAGGCTGGAGTTTCTTACTGCAAAATGCTTGCCAGAGGAATTGTGAGAAAATCATGCCTTCTATTTCCTTGTTTTTTGGAGTTTTCCTGAAATGGCATTCGTTCACAAGCAACTGAGTGCCAAGATTTCAGGTTGTTTATCTTGGTTTTGAATTTTGACTTTTAGCGCATGCTGATTGGTTAAGCAATTTGTGGGTAGCAGCTGCGATTTTGGA
Organism: Blastomussa wellsi; assembly: GCA_947652115.1. Classification (NCBI taxonomy): domain Eukaryota; kingdom Metazoa; phylum Cnidaria; class Anthozoa; order Scleractinia; family Plerogyridae; genus Blastomussa; species Blastomussa wellsi. The sequence continues at coordinate 10,656,429 of OX393570.1, read as the reverse complement.
AGATGCATGCAGGCTTCCCTTCACATTACCCCACCTCCCGAGTGTTCAGGAAGCTTGTCCACTGGCTAGCGTTTGGTCTGGTGCGTGTTTATAGTAGGGTCAGATTTGGTTGTCAATGCTTGTCATTTCTGGTGTCTGTTGAACTGGGCTGTCGTGCAGTTTGTTTTGTTTGTGAAATAAACAAAGAAGTTTGTTTTCTGGTAAATCATATTGCTCTAAAAACTGCTTAATGCACACAGTTATAGAAAAGAAAAGTCCTGTGATGCTTCTGTTTGAAGACCTATCTCCTAATAGTGTTTTCGCTTTTCATGACATTTCGTAGCAATTTGGGTGCCTTTCCTCAAGGTGGTGTTATTGCATTTTTTGCATCTTTGTCGCTATTCTTATCTGGTTGTAGCAGTCTCTTTGCCCTGGGTTTTTCTCTTACATTGAATACATCTTCAATTTCTTGCTTTAGTTGTTTAGGATAATCTGATACTCGCTTAAATTTTATCAATCGCTGGTTTAACTCTAGAGTCGAACAATTCGCTATTCTCTGAGTAGCTACTCTTGTCCTCCGATAGCGAAGATCAGAATTATTTCAGCCATGTCAAAAGAATTTTTCCCAAAAATGAAAATGTGGTTGTCCACTAGAAGGCGACAAACAAATGATTGTGGTAAACTGACGTCATTTGACATACTTACTGATGGGCAATTCCACGTGAAAATGTAAAAATCCAGATTTTTAAAAAGAGGTTATACTAAAAATCATACCCTGTATTATATTGTTGACAAGTTATATTTCATGCAAAAGTAAGTTTCAGTTCACTTGTGACAACAATGCATTCAGGGGGGTACCCAAAGTAAGTGTTCATTTTTTTTGATGACAAACAATAGGTAAGAGGCAACTTGCTATATAGAACATGGAAATGATTTATGTCTACAAACAGTTTTATTAGAAGAAATACTTCAAAGAAGTCCAGGAGATGTCTGTGGGCTCAGGTAGTTTGCAAAGAGCATGCTCAAAGCTGAGTACCTTATGTAAAACCCATGTAGTGTCCTTCAGACTGTGTTTGGACATTTTATGGCTTTTACATAAGGTACCAACTGGTTTCATTTGTTAAGGGGTGGACCATTTGATTTTTGATGGGGGGGGGGGGGGGGTGCAGGATTTTTAGACTGCTAGATATTTTTTTTATTGCTCCAGCTCTTTTTAATCTCCCTGTCCTTGCATGATTTTTTTTAATGGAAATTTAAAACACAAATTTTGAAGTTTAATAACTTGACCATAACCAGCCACTCAAAATTCACCCTTTAGGCTATTAAAATCCACCTTTACATGCAATGCATTTCATCTTAAGGCTCAATTGTTCTTGATGGATAAATATGGACAATTTCTGCCAGCTTGTGGTTTATTAAAGACATTGTTAAATAAAAATTTGTTACTACAGTTGTCAATAGGTGAGAAAATCAGATTGGTAGTTGACCCCTTTGAATCATCTTTTATATAGGTACATGATCTATAAAATTATAATATTTCAATGCCTAAATAATTAAAACAATTTATATGTTTTAATTTATGTGCTACAGACTGTTTACTGTTATTTTCTTGGCTTGAAAATAGGCAGTGAACACAAAAGTAATAACACGAATGACCCAGAGGGAAAAAATGCTCTTCGATCTATTTAATCGTCTTTTGTCTCGTGCACATATCCAGCGCATCCGTTTCACATTCTTTGTATATTTTGAACCCTGCACCAATTCAATGTGGCCTGCCTTTACTCTTGTTTGTCCCATTTCCTTTTCTATAAAGTAAATCTTATTTTGTTACAAAAATACCTGCACATGACAACTATTACGGTGGGAATCTGAATGCATGAATATCTTTGAATCATAATATCCTTCTAGATCAGAGGGTTCACTTTAATAGGAAATCTAATTGGTAAATCATGCGTCGCGCTTGCAAAATACCAATTCATGCATCAAAAAATGTGATGCCCAGTCCTGTATCATGTGACTCACAGCTACTTTTGGGGCTGTCACGCATCACGCAAAATCCTTTGCCACGCCCAGGTTAAGGCTGCTCGATTTTTTTTCCTTCTTAAGAATTCTGCAAGAAATTTTTTTTAACCAGAAATGTGCTCGATATTTTTTTTGGGATTTGCACAACCCCCTATCAAAAATCAAATGGTCCACCCCTAAATGCAACCTTGTCCCCAGGGCAATCTGCGGTTTCAAAATGGCGTCCGCAGAAGACCCTGTCGAATAGCAAACCAACATGTTCTTTGACTGGATGTTATTACGGTTGATTCTTATAAGCTTTTTGATTGGCTCAAGTTTTATGAAGCAAGATGGTGGATGTTTACTGATGCGCTTTATGAAGTTTTGAGGCTCGTAAGAAGTTACTTTTTCCAGTTCTACCACGAAAAAAGCTGCAGTTTTTTGCATGTGAGGAATCCTGAATGTGCCAAGCATGGGATTTGCCAAATATTTCCCAATATTACGCCGCAGCACTTACCTACGCTTTCCACAAACAAGTCCCCAGGATCAGGACCAGTGTGCAGCCGCAGTATAACAAAACAACCTACTGCGATTAGTTGTTCGAATGTGCTGATCATTTAAAGATGTTTAGAATGGCAATAGACGCACATGGTGGAGCGTGAAATAGCTAAAGGTATTACCTACAGCTGCAGTTCGTTTGCATTCGTCAATATTAAAAGAATGACGTCAAGCGGTAAATGTTAGCCGGAATTATTCAATTTTGAATAGCTGATTTAGCAGTGTTCGGATATTCAACACTTTGACTGACTGTCTAAACAGAATTGTTTTTCAGAGCCTTTTATTCCGTGTTGCACGTACAGTCAGATCACATAGTATCATTAGCCTGAAATATTTCTGTGATACAAAGTGTGCTATCAGAGACCATACAAATGTTACTTGAATGAATTCTATTTTACTGTTTTCCATCTTTATTCCAAAAATAATTAATTATACACATTATTTGGCTTCAAATAACAGTTGGATGTATAATATTTGGTCGGTGGAAAATTCAGCAAATATGAAATGGCATATCAAATTTGCTTTTGACTCTGGTTAAGTCAATTTGGTTTAATTTATGACTTGTGCACTTCACATGTTTTATCAAAGAATTTGCATAAACAAAATTGCAAGTCATTTTTGTGACTGAAGACAAAAATCATCTCAATGTCAGCAAATTATTCAAAACTGATCATTTTTTGTCAGTAACACAAGTAGCCAAGTTCAAATTTTCCTCTGCCAATTATATTTTTGATGAAAATCGACTGGAAAAATGTAAACTTACCTTTTAACAGCTGTTTAGGCCTGGAGCAATGGATGAGTAAATAAACTAGTCTGAACAAGAACAATACTACACCAATATATGTTGCTTAGGAATAATGCAAACCAATCACAAGCAAACATAAAAATTAACAGTCCCAAAGGATGTTAAATTCATTCTCAGAGTTTTAAAATGATTGTGCTGTCCAGTTGTTTGGGACAAATCAATCAAATCAAATCAATCTAAAGCAACCTTCTTTCCCACTTGTCTGATGGACAAGGGCCAAACTAAGTCATATGCTAACTAGATTGTCAAACAACTGCCTGGGCAACAAATTCGTATGCAAATTGCCCATTTCAGATCATGTGATGCTCTCTAGGGAATTTGTCCTTTGTTTATCTTCAAATTATTCATTCATTTCCACATGGATTTTTTTAAATTTGAAAGCAATAATTCTCAAGGGTAACATCACATGGTCTGAAATGGGACAATAAACAAACAAGAGGTATATTTGATATTTTATTTGGCTACCTGTATTACTGGACTGTAGTTTCTTGGCGTGAAATGGGACAAGAGCTTGGGCAATCAAAATATTCCATGGAAAACCAAACTTGCTCTTTTGGTTGCCCCAGGGACAACTTGACAAAAAAGTAAATTTCGAACCCTGCACAAAGAAAAGTAGCCTTATTTATGTGTCCATATTATTTTGAAAATTGTGGGTTCCTCCATACTGTTGATTTTGAGAGGGGTAACCATGGCTTGATTTTTGTACTGTGCTTTTGAGGGGGAGATGTTTTGGTTTAAATTTTCTCCAAATATGGGACAGATTATGGGGGCGAGGAGATTCCAAAATTTTTTTTTCCTCCTTGCACTTTTGTTGTTGCATAGTATGAGATGCACAAGTCCCATTTATTAATTTTATTTTGTACTTGGAACAGCTTGTAACTTATAATGCAGAAAGGAATTTTAATGATACCAATTATAAAACCAAAAAATGTTATAATCATTGTCCATTTCTGGTCGCTTTCTCTTGTTTCAAACATGTTTGACTCTCTCTTGGGAGATGGCTTGTGTCAGTCCAGTGGCAGTATGAGGCTTGATGAGCCAGGACAAGATTGATTTCAAGTCACTGTGCATGTGCACCAACCTAAAAGAGAACCGATTGAATAGTATTACTGTCATTTAATATTATTTAATAAAACTATTTTAATAAGATTTTGCTCAATGCACAGCACCAGTGAGAATCTGATCTGGCCTAGCAATGGTAACAGAGCAAAAATAAAAATAAAGCAAGGCTTAATTTCGATTTTCCATGAAACCTTTTCAGTAAATTCAAAATAATTTGATTTCAGTCCTTAAATCATAATGGTTGCTTATTGACTGAGACTGAATCTTGGTTCTGTCCTCATGTACCAGTGCACAAGGAAATAACCATTGTATTTTCTTTGTTTAGGATTCATTGTTTAGCTGTAATGTATTTACTGACCTATTTTAGGCTTATTAAACCTCAAGATCGAATAATGAATTAGAATCAGGATGTAACATGATGATAATTCCGATAGTCGATAAAATTCGATCGTTGTCGGTACTAATCAATCGACAAATATCGGAAATCGATAAAAGTTGATTTTTCACTGTTTATTGTGTCGCTGTCGCTTTTTAGCAGTGTATTCATGTCACTTGTCGCTTTTTAAAAATCCCCATCTCGCCAGTTTTCAGGGCCTTGTCGCATACCTGCCAACTCTCACGCCTTAGGCGTGAGTCTCACGCCTGCGAGCTGAAAACTTTGATCTCACGCCAACTCGCGCCTACGAACCAAATTCTCACGCCTGCATGGAAAATGTGAGCTGCGATAGCTCTAAATAACACATTTAAAAATATATGCAACTCCAAACAATGCGAGAAACGAAAATTTTCTGTAAAATGAATAAATGACGATTCTTTTCCTCGCGATTTCCGATTTTTGAAAGCAGACACTGAGGACGAGTCGCTGGGACACAAATCTCGTTTCCAGAGGCCGCGATCTTTTTGGTCTGCGGGATGTCATCGGAAACCTTCAAACGTCTTCGGAAATCTTCGTCCATATTCGGAAATTTTCGGAAATCATCGTGACATCTTCGGAAATCCAGGCTCCTCCGGGGTGACAGTTCTCACGCCTTTGGACAAGAACATGTTGGCAGGTATACTTGTCGCATGTCACTTTTACCCCTTACCTCTTCTGTTCCCCAAAGAAACACAACTTTGAGTTCCCATGATCTCTCATCTCTCCCGCCTAGAGAGACCCTGGGAACTAGGTTGGTCCGAGTTATCTTACGGATCGCAATTTCGCTCAGCTGAAACTGTTTAATAATCGATCATTTCTCAAGGTAATTTAAACATTCTATTCTATAATGAATAACAGACCACTTGGTTGTTCAGGTTTTTATTTAGCTTTATTGCCATACAGATTTACTTTAGAGCTGTTTACACTTTCATAAAAAAGTCATTCGAGCTATTATTGGTTTGGTTACTTGAATTTTGTAGCTGATTGAAACATTTGTCTGCATTTTTGTCGATAAAATCGATAATCAGTTAAAAATCTTGTGATTATTGACTTTTATCGACAAATTTAACTTGTCGATTGACAATTATCGACAAATATTGAGTACTATCGACTTATTGACTACGTTTTCGATGATCGACTTTGATCGACATGTTACGTCCAGTTAGAATTCAGTGGCTGGTGTAAACTGAAACTGAAAAAAAAAAGAAATTATGTGCATGAAATAATCTCACCAGATCGCCTTGACCTTTCCGTCTTTCGAATTCCACGGTAAAAAGGCAAAAAGAATCTTCTTTGTACCGATAACCCCTTTACATCACAACATACATCATACTTGTCCACCATTTCCTGCTCTCGGCTGGGGCTCGTTTCTTGGACAGTGGCTACCTTTACGCCATTTTGAATAATTAAAATCTCCTATAGTTTTGGAGACACGTGACCTGCTGTTCGCCAGGGTCTTCTGCAGACGCCATTTTGAAACCGCAGATAGCCCTGGGGACGAGTTTGTATTAAATGTTAATTACAAGCCTTTTCAAACTTGTACATGTATGACCAAAAAAATGTAGCCAACAAAACAAACAAGCTGATTTATCTTGTGTAATTTTACAATAAGTCACACAGTGTAACGTCCGTAACATTCAAGTTCATGCAACATTTTAAAATTGCAAAAGCCAGTTTAGATGAAATAAAACTGTTTGATTCACACAACTACTATGCTTCAGATATTTGGAGCAGTTCATGCAATAGGCCCTGACACTTCACAGGAATTTTCAATTAATTCCAGTGTACTGGGTTATGTGGTTGTTTTTTATGTTACGTCCGTAACGTTGTGCTTTTTGTGCTACGTGTAGATTAAATTTCCAAAAATGACTCCAAATGTAACTTCCGTAACTGTGGAATTGCCCGATACGTGATTGTTTTTAGCGATAACAATAACAGGGCTCCTGATATTTCGCGTGGTAGCGGACCCGTGAAATTCGGGTATATCCGCGAAATCCGGCGAAATTGACAAAACCATGCAAAATACTGCGAAATTCGCTACATATCCTACCAAATACATATTTGAGACACATCTTGACTATTAGGGCTCTTTACTTGCCGTAAACTTGTAAATTTGTCTTGCAATTTAGTCACTGCCACGAGTAAACAACATACCAAAAACTATCAGGCATTCTTAGATCATATTCTTAGAAAGACTTTTCGTTGGCACTATACAGAGTGTGAAAGGAAACTGCTGTATGTAAATGTAATGTAAAACTTTATTTAAACACGGAGAATCATCAGTTCAGCTAAAAGTTAAAAACTAAAACTCATTACAACTGGTTTACATGATTGCCGTGTGGGAATCCGATATCTTAGATACCTTCTTAATACCCCTTTTAAACTGCCCAAAAGAACCAACGCTTTTTAAATACTGGGGTAAGTTATTCCACAAACAAGCCCCACTATAACAAAAGCTTTATTTCAAGTAATTGGTATTTGGCTTGGGCAGTGACAATTTACCTTCAAGATTTCTTTAGTTATATAATTATTAACATGGGGTGGTTGGAATAAAAGGCAGGGCGTCTAATAATTCGCGGGGAAAAAAGTCAAATTTCGCGGGATTTGCAGACACAAATTCGCGGAGAAAATGCCGGATTTCAAATTCAGGGCAAGAAAGAAAACACAAAATCTTCCAACACAGTTCTGAAGGAAACTGTTCTTGTTTCGAGCGACAAGAAAAACGTCGACCGATTATCCTCCTTTTTTAGTGGCAATTTAGAGCCAAAAACAACAACGGAATAAATTTCTTTTCTGTCCTTGCTCTCTTGTGTTTCTTTGCAGTTTCAAGTCAAGATTCTTCGTGATTGAAGGTTCAAATCCATTTGTGAAGTCAAAGCATTATTGCGTCTTCAATCGTGTCCTGTACGTACAAGTAAACAGGTGCCTGCATTACTACAGACAGCAGTTTCCTTTCACACTCTGTATAGTGTCAACGAAAAGTATTCACATTGTGGCAGTTCCCAGTTTTTTGCAACTTTAATCTAAAACGCGTGGTAGTTTTTGGTACGTTGTTTACTTGTGGAAGTGACGGAATTTCAAAATAAATTTACATGTTTATGGCAAATACGAGCTGCAATAGTAAATATAAGCTTCAAATAGGTACCATATTTACTTGTATATAAGTCGACCTTTCACGACCTAAAAATTAGTCCAAAAATTCGCCCTTGACTTATGCACGAGTCAAAAACTAAGACCCAAGCACCGGTAAAATAGATTCTACACAATTGTCTTTATAATTATGTAAAAGATCTTATAAACAATGACACCAAAACGCGAAGTCCTTCGCTTAGTGGTCTGCATCTAAATTAGCAAGTTGAAATGCTTTAAAATTTATCTTCTTAATGTTGACCTGAGTGTTGAAGATACTCCCTGGCACAATTTCGGAATAAAGAACCGTCATTGCCTGCGAAATAAAGCCGTGAATCTGCTCAGAAAACACATCTTTCTCGCTTCGAACTCCCTGCTTAGTAACCTGGCACGATGAAAGCATGTTCAGTCATCAGTTACCAATACTCGACTGAATTTGTAGCTTGGTTACCAAGTTTTCCAAACAAGCATGGCACTTTCGTTTTTGGAATCGTTCTCAAAGATTCTTGAACTTATTTGTTGTTTTGTCTTTCTGCTAGAGCTGCCTTTCATCTTCCAAAGTTAGAAAGGTTTGTCTGGAATTAGTGAGTTTGATTTTGTAAGCCTGTTTCAAAAATTATGGACAAAAAACCCACATGTACATGTGTTGTTAAAACGATTTTGGACACGCAAGAAAATTAAAACTTCATAATGAAACTTGCTGTGATTGTTTCATATATCCATAGTTACTGAACGATAATTCTAAGAAATACAGTACGTTTTCCAATAAAATCTGTACCTATAAATGAAGAAAACACGAGTAATACACGAGTAAATACGGTATGTTGTACCAACATGTATTAACAATGTTGCCTTGAAACTGCAAAGCAACACAAGAGAGCGAGGACGGAAAAGAAATTTATTGCGTTGTTGTTTTCGGCTCTAAACTGCCGCTGAAAAAGGAGGATAACCGGTTGACGTTTTTCTTTTCGCTCGAAACAAGAACAGTTTCCTTCAGAACAGTATTTTTTCTGGAGTGTTTCTTGTTTGCTTCTTGTTTCTTGTTTTTCGCCCCGAAAACTCCCACAAAATCGGCTATTTTCTCCGAGAATTTGTCTCTGCAAATGAAACGAATTATCAGAAGCTCTGAATAAGTAATGCCTGATTGGTACATGTACGGTAAACACCCGCAGATAAGCCGCACCCACAGATAAGTAGCCTGCGTGGCAGGCGTCCGAAGGGGAGGGAGATGGGGGAAAAACTCGCGTGCTGGGTTTTCCCCCATCTCTCTCCCCTTCGGACGCCTGCCACGCAGGCTAACAGACAAGCCGCACCCTGAATTTAGCAACTCAAATTTTGGGAAAAAAAAGTTTTTTGAAAGAAATCAAACGAAATCCAAGGTTGAGTCTTGAGACATCTTCATCGAATGTAAACTCATGATTAACATTGAAACAGAAAATACTTCAGTCTTACCCACAATTTAAGCGCTTTAATATAATGAACATCCTTTCTACCAACTTTGAAGTATTATCGATCTTTTTCTGGCATTTGTTGACAGGAATTTCTTCATTCAACACAGTTTTTCCATAGATTTTTGCGTAACAACAAGAACGTTCGTTTGTAGCTTAGTAAGCTGGCATTATCTCGAACGTGTTTGTTTTATATTGCTCAGAAGCGAAAGAAGATGGAGACTTTCGAATTTCATCTGCTATTTGTGGTTGTCATATATATCTACAACGAGATTTGGGAGCCATTTATCGGAGATAAACTTGTAGCACAAAGAGAGTTCCATAATCAGTTGGACAAATTTGCTATCAAAGTGCTGAAGAAAGAGTGAGCCATCTACCACGAACACTCAAGAATAGCATGGTATTTTCTTGCTCGTACAGGATCGTCGTTGACGCTGCAAACAGCTTTGCGGGGGAATGGAAATTCTGTGCCGTGTAATGTTTTCCTGTTTGAGAAAAGTGACCGTAAACCGCTTGAAGGATCTGTTAACGAAGATGGTTTAATGCTTTTAGCGGCGACAACAAATGTAAGCGCTGTAATATATATAAGCTTATGCTTACACCAACAACGGCTCTTTTAGGAGTCACCAAACTTGCAAAAGCAATGACCAGTACTCTCTTGCAGTTTTGTGTAATCTTTATCTACATTCTTTTCCATAAAAGTGTCAATTCATTGAAATTCACGGCACCTTTCTTAAATGTTCCCACAGATAAGCCGCACCCCTGATTTCGAGCAACGATTTTTTGAAAAAAGTTGCGGCTTATCTGCGGGTGTTTACGGTAATTATCATGTGAAGTTTAAACAAACGGAAAGGAACGTGGTTTGGCCATTAGTGGGGAGGAGCGTTGCATGGCGACCCTAATAACAGCTTCGAAGGAGATTGCACAGGCTAAAAATTATCAGCTGGACGCAAGTGGGACCTGTCACTGTGATGGGGAGATGTGCATATACGTATAGTGATTATTTCATATTGCCGCTACACATCTCTGCTACATGTCCCCGACATGTGAACAATACATGAGTAGTTGCCCACGCAAGTACTTTTAATGAACGCAATTTCAGCACAGAATTTCAGAAATCATTAAGAACATAAAAAACACGGAGCTCCGCTGTTAGGCTTTGCTAAATCTACGTTATGTTTTGCTGTCATAGATTGTAAAGCCACAACAGTTGGAATAACATTGACAAGTGAAGAGTGGAAGTCAGCCTTGTCAAATACGGCTTCAGTTCAGTTCAAGACCTTAGAATCAAGACTGTTATCTGAGGTAAGTTATCCTAAATTGACATTTATATGAAAATAATAAATGTAGATTGTTAATGAACTCACAAAATTGACCTTGCTCCCCATGTGTGGCTTCATAGCTCCGTTGATAGAGCATTGCACTGGTATCACAGACGTCTCTGGTTCGAATTCCATTGAAGCCTTGGAATTTTTAAGGCTTCTTTATTCCCAGTGCTTAAATTGGAAATTCACAGAGAAGGTCATATTTTCCCACTTCGATCAAAATCTGCAGTTCATACTGTATACATTACTTCCAAAAAATTTCGGACGATTTTAATTTCGGACAAAAATAGTGTTTTTAAGCGTCCGAAATTTTAAGCATCGGAAATTTTTAAAGTATAGTATAAAACTTTAAAAGTACTTTATGGATGATGGCATCACATAATTATCATTAAGCCACATTAAACTTCAAATCCCTTAGTTCCCTTTCTGGACCGAACTATACACTTGAGACACTGCTTGATTGAGTTTGTGTTATTTTCTCGTTGGTGTATCTGGCTGTAAAACCTTGAAGGTACAGTAAAACTATCATTTTCACAGATTTTATTTCAGTCTAATTCATGTTTTTCAGTCCTAAATTTACTTTAGGCATGTTTCAGCGCAGTGTCCGAAATTTTTGTCCGAAAATTGTCCAAAATGAGGGAAAGTGTCCGAAAATTAAACGTCCGAAATAAAACGTCCAACGTTCATTTTGCATTTGAGCTGACAGACAGTGCATTGAATTTGCTTGTTTTAGGTGCGAGCAAACATGAATGCGTTCGTCACAAATACGAAACGTGAATGAAAGCAATCTCAAAATTGAAAATAAAGACACCAGGAAAAAGCGCTTGCGTAAAGCGCTTCACGGGATATTTTGACTTCAAATTCAATGATCGATCAAGAATGAAACGTAAAATTTGGACTTGACCAAAGAAAGGTACATTTCATCTGATAAACGGATTTCTTAATTGCAAAAGAAACCAAAATTCAAGCTCAATGACAAATAACCATTGGTTAGAAAGAGCCGACAAAAATAGTATGATAACGAAGCCGATATTTGCATAACCTACTTTGGTGTAATCGACTGCACACGCTAAGTCATCTTCTCACGCATATACCACTGCGCATCCTAAATCTTCCATTTGCGCATAACCACAATTCCTTGCGCCTTTGATCTTACCGCCGACCAGAATTCCTTGCGTTTCGCTCACTCGCTGTGGCAGCAATAAGCAATGTATCAGTGATGAGAGTTTCCTCGTAGCACGAGTCAAGTTTGAGCCCAAGTAAAGTTCGAGTCACGGAGTCAAGTTTGAGTCAATGTTTTTTCGCCTTTTCTTATTTTCTTTCTTTCTTTCAATAATTTCCTTTGCCTGTATTTGTTACTGCCCAACAAAATCCCGAAGAAGTGACAAGAAACGACAAAAAAACCCGGATGATCGATGATTTGATTGCAGTTTTGAGAAGATTGCACTAAAAAAGTGTAAATTAAGAAGCCATTAGAGCTACATAAAAAGTCACTGACTAGGAAGACTAGGAATACAATAGGGCTTAAATTCAGTGATTGGACCTGAACCTGTGCTGGGGAAAACATGGTTTAAACAGATCCTCCGTTTGATTTGGTACTCTACTCTGTTCTAGACTACCTTTAATTTCCTGATTTACCTGACTCTTAGTTCTTTTACTCGTCTCGATCCGATACCACAAAGAACTGACAGTTGTATTCCAGTCGAAGAAGTTAAGCCCAGTCAAGTGCAGTGAGTATTTGGATGGGTGGCAGAAAGTAATCATTAACCTTTGCTTTTTTTCTTCTTCTTCGTTTCCAAGAATGTATCAGTGACATTAAGATACCCCTCCTTTGTCATTCTTATGGCTTCTTTTTTCTAATTTTTGGGGTGATTTTAAATAGTGATAAGGCTCTCCCACTATTTTTCTCTACAACGCGTAAACCAGGTACAATACATGCGTGTCCAACCAACTTAAATTTACGCGTTTAAAATCACTGTAAAAATGCTTTTGAACAAGCTTTTTTTTTGCAGAATTTCTACTTAGTATTGCGTATTTTACACGATCTTGCGTTGTAGTGCATGCTTGAATCAACGCGATCACCCGGATTTGTTGAATATATTTTATAAGAATATCGAGGCTGAAATTTTAAGAATAAACCCAAGGCTGAGATTTTGAAAATAATATAATTTTGTGTTGAACATGTGCAAATACAATACAATAAACCAATTCTGATGTATTAATATTCTAACATGTCACCGAGGCTTGAGGTAATAAAACAAAGATTTTGCATCAAGGCTTAGGGATGAATGAATTATTTCTTTTGTTTTATTCCCCTAAGCCTCGGCGCCATGTTAGAACTTTAATATATCGGAATTGGTCTATTTTCTTTCTCTGAACGAAGACCATCCTCCCCCTCCCCCCGGGGGACATAATAAATGATCGGTCTTCTTAAATAGTTCGATGTATGGTACTGTAATGCATGTGCAAGGTATGCAGCACAAAAAGACATGAACTAAACTGTAAAAAGTATCATGATAAATTCTTGATACAAGAATATTCATAAGAATATTTTTCAGTCTATAACCTGCAGAAAAATAAGAATATTCAGCCTGGGCCGGAAAAAAAACAGTATTCTTATAAAAAAGAAAGAGTGTACTTCTGTTTCATTTTGTTTGATGATAGCGATTAGTCAAATTTGTTTTAATTCACTGTTTGTTCACAGCCGATTCGTTGCAATAGGATCGACGTAAATTAAAACTCTATTAATTTAATCCATCTCAAATCCTATCTGGAAAATCCGACTCGAAATCCTAATTCAAAAATTCAACTCGAAATCCTAACTCGAAAGTCAAACTGTAAAACCTAACTCGAAAATCCAACTTGAAAATCCAACTCAAAATTCTAACTCGGAAGTTAGTTTGTCTCGTCGGGGCGCCGATACCGATATCGAGTGCCCACCAAGTTTTATTTCAATTATGGCAGTTTAAGAACAGGCAAAACAAATGTTGCTCGATGCATGTTTGTAAACATTGCCCACTGAGCAGTAACAAAACTCCAGTCGCACATCTCCCATGCTTATCCCACCGAAAAAAATAAACCAACAATACATGCTCGCTGAACGACTTTTCCAACGCACGCGAACAACTGTTTACACAGAAGCAGTATATTTTGTTTCTCCAAAAAAACGTCAAGTGGTACTTGCAGTGCACTCGTGAGAAACGAGAAATTTCTCGTGAGACAGTTCTCGTTTCCTGCGAGACAAGTCTCGTTTCTCGCGAGACGGTGGTAACTTACATTTGAGTGGAACTGTATTACGATCCAGCAAAAATATGGAGCTCCGCTTTTAGGCTTGGCTAAATCTATATTTTAGGAACTATTTTGAAACAAAAATGAGGGTCCTGTTTAGGAGCAACAGCACCTCATTTATACATAGTAATTCCTTATGATTGGCTTGTGAAAAAAACACGTTTTTGACTACTGGTTCTTTTCCAACACTGAGAATTGGCCTTTATTTTGTTGCTCAGCTCAAACGATGAAGCAAACATAATAGGTCATATACTTGTTTATGAGAAATTTACAATTTACTTCTCTGGCACACTCCAGACATAAAGAAAACTCTGCCATGTTTCCATGCATGTGTGCTGGTCATGCATGAAAGTATGCACAAGGATGTGCAAATTATGCAAAACTAGGGACTATTCTTTTCTTTTATTCCCTAGGCATTTGTATTAGTTCATGTGCCCAGTCAAGTTTTGAATTTTACCTTGAATTCCAAAACAGTTACATTTTCCTTTTGTTGTCTTTAGATTTCAATTCCTTACGCCAAGGATTCTGGTAAACCACTGTACAGGATGAAAGTTAAGAATTTCAGGTAATTGCACTGAAATGCTATGCACTGCAACCCATTACATCTACATGTCAATTTAAGTGTGTCATTGAGAAATGGGGAAAGCTGCTGGCATTTTTACCCTGAAGGCTCAGTTTATTCCTTTGGGTAAATATCTTCGGTGGTGTTGAATAATTATCGGTCTCCTTCGTTTTATTTGACCTGGAAAGCAGTGGGATATTTGCAAGAAAGACCTTTCGCCAATTTGAAAAGAATGTGGACAATATCTTAATCAAGGTACCTCAAGCTTGATAGTTGAATACATATCCTTTCGTTTAGTATATTGTTTGTAGGTCTGTAAGTAGACTTATGGAAGTAGGCTGAAGGTTTGAAGAACGAAGCAGTTATTGGCACAGACTATCAATTGAAACAATTGGAATAATTGAAAAGCATAGCCTTGTAAAAAGATATAGAGATCTTAAACACATTTCTGTTTGGTTGTTTCCATATTTCAATGGTGAAAAGTGGGAATGTAAAATCAGTCAAGCAGCAATTTCCTGTGTACAGTCCTTGGGGTTTTATTCCTTCCAGTTTAGCAAAAGAAATGGAACTCACCTACGTGAAAGCGTGACACTCTTCGGAAATTGCTGCTGCTTCAGCAACTTAACGACATGAATTTGTAATAGGCAAGAACAATAGCTTGAATATGTGAATTCTTAACTACCTCAAAATTTAAGGTACACACTCAAGGTATTATGTACGGGTGAAGGCTTAATTTTTTCTACAGATTGGCTTGTTTTGTGTAGTTGTTATTATTTAGGAGGCGAGTTTTCATGGAGGTATTAACGAGGTATAAAAGGTTTCAGGCTTTTTTTTTCAAAATGCGGCTGAATTTCGGAAATATTAAAAAAAAAAAATGATTTTATGCTCCATCTGGCCAAAAATAGCTGAATAAATTAGCAAAAATCAGCATTTGCAAAAAACTCCTCGCGTCGTTTCCAGGTGTTATATTTTCGGAAATTAAATAGCACTGTCACCCCACATTATAAAAAATCTTATGTTCTAATTTCCATATTACTGTGTCAAATGGCACCAAATGCACAAATAAATTTGAACAAGATAGAACAGTTATTTAAGTAGTACATGATTGCAAGGATGGAAGTGGATTGAAATTCATCAAAATTAATTTCTGGACAGGATGTCCAGAAATCAAAGCTGGAATTCTGGTGAAATTTTGAATCTTTTAATAGTTAATTTTTCTTCATAGTTGATATTTGTTTGCTTTCACCACTTTTAGCATTTTCTCCTTCTATTTCAAGACAGTAATTAAAATCACGATTACAGCAAGCTTGAGGCAGCAATTATTGAAATATGATGTACCAGGCATGACAGTGCCCCTATAAAAACATATATCAAAATTTCAAGTATTAAGCATTTTACCAGTACCTGTTTTTCGGTTCTACGTCATATTTCTCTCGGCGAAAAACACATTATTTGACGAAGATTTGACAACTGCTAAGTCAACACAGTTTTACCTTCTAATTTACAAACTAAATTTTCGATATGTGGCCAATCCTCAATCTGGCTGATTTTATGGCTATGAAGTGTGGCTTGGGTTTTTCAGCGAGCGCTTTGCAAAAAGGTTTATCAAAAATTGACACTAATTTGCATATTGAGTTGTTGACACGCGTAGTGTATTTTGTACGGAAAAACTGGAAGCTCACCATGTGTCTGCCCTCGAGTTCTGCACTGCAGAATCGACTGGGAGTTTCGACGAAAATCAACAAGAAATAAACCAAGATGAACGTTCCTTGTTATTCGCAGGAAAACCTATTTCTGAGATAACAACTTAGTACGCCATACGTGGCGAACGACACAAGGATTACTCTGATTTTAAACGATACAAACAACATCACACTTGTGATACGAAACATGGCGGCCATGCAGCCGGAGAGCGTGTGTTACCCCCTGCAGTGCGAATAGGTGAATACCGCTGACCGACTTACTACTGCACACTGCTGTAGCAACATGGCTTCCCAACTGCATACATGCAGTTAACAATAACAGTGCAATAACTAACAGCGATAAATGTTCGACAAAGAACAGTCCAATACTTGAACTATGGCAACTAGTTCATGTTCAGAGTTCAAGTAACCTTGCAAAGGTTACTGAAGTTCAAAATATCAATGAAGATTAAATTTTCAAAAACAGTGCTCAGTGTTAATTAAAAGTCACTCAAAGTCACTCTTCACATGTCCCTTGCTGGCTCCTCGTTGGGGATTTCTCCGGTCTCCTGACTAAGTACATCCATGGCGGGCTTTGGCGTTGGCCACAGTTGTCCAAATTTCTGTCTGCCATCAGCAACTTGACCTTTCTGACATATCCATCCTCACTTGGGTAAACTTGCACCACTCTACCAAGTGGCCACTTGTTGCGCGCTCCTTCGCTCTCCTTAGATATCACAACGTCTCCCACTGCAAGGTTTCTTTTAGGCTGGATCCACTTTTGCCTGACCTGTAACATTTGGAGATACTCATTGCGCCATCTCATCCAGAATTGGTTCGCGCAATACTGCATTCTTCTCCAACGTTTTCGACAATAAACATCAGCTCTTTGGAACTCTCCTGGTGGTGGTAACAATCGTTTAGGTTTCATAGTAAGAAGATGGTTTGGTGTTAAGGGTTCTGGTGCCTGTGCATCACATAGGTAGTCCACACTGAGAGGTCTTGAGTTGATAATGCACTCGACTTCTGTCATGAGTGTGCGCAAAGTCTCATCATCAAGTTGGCTCCCAACCTTCGATAGAAGTGGTTCCAATGCATTGCGTACACTGCGAATCAAACGTTCCCAGGTTCCTCCCATGTGACTACAATGGGGCAGGTTCATCTTGAATGGGATCCACTCGCATCCATTTCTTAGCAGGTATTCTTGAACGTGATCTTGATTCATCTCAGATAATGCCTCCTTCAGTTCATTTCGCGCACCGACGAAATTTGTCCCTTGATCAGACCTCAACTGTCTTACAGCTCCTCTTCGATTCATGAAACGACTCAATGCATTGATGAAAGAAGAGCTGTCCAATGAATTGGCAGTCTCCAAATGAACACTTCGCGACGCCATACACGTAAACAGCACTCCGTACCGTTTGACTTCGCTTCTTCTCTCTTTGACTATGAACGGTCCAAAGTAATCAACGGCGCAATATGAAAATGGAGGCGCGGGCTCCAGTCTGTCCTCAGGAAGACAGGCCATTTTCTGCTGCTCTGTGGGTCTACGCAGTCGTTTACAGGTCACACAACTTGATATGAACCTTGCTACTCCTGATGATCCATTGATCACCCAGTAGCCATTCTGGCGCAGCTCATTGTGCGTCATCCCACGACCCATGTGGTTCACTTTCAAGTGATGATGTTCGATCAACAGTTCAGTCAAGTGTCCCTTTCTCGGAATAATGACTGGGTGCTTTATGTCAACTGGTACATTTGCTCTTCTGATACGACCTCCAACACGAATAAGACCATCTTGGTCCACGAACGGGTCCAGTTTGTACAGGGAACTGGTCTTTCGTAACTCTTGGTTTCGTTTTCTAGCTTGACATCGGTTTGTGTCTCCATCAGTAACATTTAAGTTGCAGAGGATCTGAAGCTCTGTCTGGAAGTGTTCATACTGCAAACTCTTGATGATGTTCTTCTCTGCCTCTTGAAGCTCTGTTACTGTAAACTTTACTTCTGGTATCTCAACTTCTGCACTTGACTTTGTCCCCGGTTTCTTGGACATCTTAATTTCTCTTCTCTGAAACTTGGACTTTAGTCGTAGACGTAGGGCTATGACCTTCGTAGCCTGATACCAGCTGCGTACACCATTAAGTCTGCTTGTCTCGAAGTAATCAGGAAATGGAGTGACGCTCTTGACTTCCGTCGTCAATACGGATACTTTCTTCACTTCAGGGTCGGACTCTTGAAGGGGAGACACCTCCACGTTCTCAGGTTTGCAAGGTCCGCTTTCCCACAGAAATTCTGGACCAATGAGCCAACGTGAACCTTCTACCAGCTGTTTGGCTGTGAGTCCTCTTGACGCTTCGTCTGCCGGGTTGTTGGTTGTCTCAACATAGAACCAGGAGTTAGGATCAGTTAGATCACGGATTTGTTGAACTCTGTTGGCGACATAAACATGGAATCGTTTAGACTCATTGTTTATGTATCCGAGAACTACTCGGCTATCCGTCCAGAAAAACTCCTTGATTCCTGGGTACTCTAACTCATTCCGCACAAACTCACTCATTCTTGCTGAGGTGGTAGCGGCAGCTAATTCCAACCTTGGAATGGTTTTGTGCTTCAAGGGTGTTACCCGTGTCTTTCCAACAACAAAAGAGCAATGAACTTGGTCATGTTCGTTAATTAGTCTTAGATACGAGCACTGGCCATAACCTTCTGTTGAAGCATCTGAAAAGTAGTGCATTTCCACAGCTTTCTCTGAGCCAAAGTCGTTTGGCTTAAAACATCGCTCTATCTCCAGTTTCTCCAGGTCCTTGATTTCTTGACGCCACTTCTCCCATTGTGGGCGTAGATACTCAGGGACAGGGCTATCCCAGTCCAATTTGTCTCTGCACATCTGCTGGAGTATCTGCTTTCCTTTGAGTGTTACAGGGCCTATGTATCCATTAGGATCATAGATGGAGCCAATGGTCGATAAGACACCTCTTCGAGTTAAAGGGCGGTCACGAAGTTCGATACGGAACTGAAAGCTGTCATTTTCAACGCACCACATCACGCCTAGGGCTCGCTCAATAGGCAAAGGATCTACAGCTAGGTTCAGTTCTTTGATTCCCTTTGCATGGTCTTCAACCGGAATAGCTTCAAGAACTTCCTTCTTGTTAGAGACTATCTTGTGCAATCGGAGCCCGGCCTTGTCACAAATGGCTTGACTGGCCCTGATCAATTGGATGGCTTCAAGAACTGTAGCTACGGATTTTAGACCATCGTCCACATAGAAGTTCTTACGAATGAACGCAGCTGCATCAGCACCAAAATCTTGTTCACCATCATCAGCCGCTCGCCTAAGCCCAAAGCTCGCACAACCTGGTGAACTGCTGGCTCCAAACAGATGAACTTTCATCCGATACTCAACCACTTCCTTTGAAGGGTCGCCATCCAGCCACCATAGGAAGCGCAACAGGTCTCTGTGTTCTTCGGCGACCATGAACTGATGGAACATGCTCCTTATGTCTGTCATAAATGCAACACTTTCCTGGCGGAAACGACACAAGATTCCTAACAGATCATTCATGAATTCTGGACCTTGAAGCAAGTAATCATTGAGGCTGACTCCGTTAAATTGTGCTGAACAGTCAAATACCACTCTTATCTGCCCTGGCTTTTTTGGGTGATAAACGCCTGTGTGTGGGACTTAGTTGACTTTACCATCTCGCACCTCAAGACGATCTGCTGGAACTCTTTCGGCGCACTGAGAGATTAGGTCCTTCATGAAGATCTGGTAGTCTGCAAAAAGCTTCGGATTCTTCTTAAATCTGGATTTCAGTTGGTTCCACCTCTTCACAGCAAGCTGTCGGTTGTTGGGAAAGGACACATTGTCAGATTTCAAAGGAAGCGGCATTTCATAGTGTCCATCTGGTCTCTTCTTCACTCCGTCCTCCAGAATCTTCAGGAACCTCTCATCTTCCACAGAGTATGGTTTGCTCTTAGCATTTATCTCCGCAAAGTCCGACTCGAACACACGAAGAATGTTCTCTGCGTTGAGGATCTCTTTGGCTTTCGTTGCGAATGCAAATCGGTTATTGATTTCTGAAGCTGCAACTCTATTGCATACACCCTTATCTCCACTCTCTTTGTCACGTGACTTGCAGACTCTTCCAATCACTCCCCAACCAAGTATAGTTCTTTGAGCATACGGCTCATCATCTTCCCCGGCAACTATTTCTCTTGGTCGGATAGCTTTTGGACAGTTGTTTCCAATCAGAATAGAAATCTCTGCATCTGGGTGGTATGGTGTCAACTTATCAGCAATAGGCTTCAGATGTTGCCACTCTCTAGCCACTTCAGGTTTTGGAATCTGTGATCGGTTGGCTGAAACAAGTTCTCGAGTGAAGGCCACTGGCATCTTTATAACGCACTCTCTATGATAGTCCAACACTTCTAGACCAGATATCTTTCTAGTTTCAACGTGTGCATTCTGCTGTTGCATTGTTGTCAACAATAACTCTGTTGCTGGGCCTTGTAGGTTGAACCGTTCGCACAGTGTTTCAGACACAAAGCTAACATTTGAATGGTCGTCCAGCACTGCATACTGCAAAATTTCCTTTTCCGGTTCTCCCACTGGCCTGACCCACACTGGCACAATCATAGTGTGATCAAACCCACCACCTTGATCAGCAAGTAGACATACACTCATACAATTTGAGACGGCAGCACTGTCTTGTATTTGTTCTTTGTGAAGGCAGGTAGGATGCATTCCTGAGCAAGTTTTGCATTTCAATCTCTTCTTGCAGTTCATCACCTGATGACTTCTACTGGCCGCACAGCCCATGCACAAATGTTCACGAAAGAAGAAATCTCTCCTTTGACTGAAAGGCTTTCTGCAGAAATCAGTGCAGTCGTCCAACTTGTGTACTGCACCACAGAACAGGCACTTGCTTGAGTTGTTTTTACCAGCGTGCTCTGATTCGCTAGAACTACTAGGACCTGATTCAGAGTTTTCTCCGTCCTTGGCTGATGTAGATAGGGAACTACCCTCTTCTGACTTCTTCTTTGGAGTTTTGTTAACTCTAGGACTGGTTAAAGTGGACATGCCTTCTAGCTCTGGGATGTTAGCCTTTTCTGCTGCTTCTCTTATGAACTCGGTAAACTTGAGAAAGGTAGGGTAACTAGTTTCACCATGGGTGTGTCTCCACTGCTTAATTGCATCTCTCCACTTATTCTCAAGATGGTAAGGGAGTTTAGCTAATAACTTTACATTCTCCTTTGCATAGTCTAGGATAGAGAGTCCTGGAATTGTTTCCTTTGCTGCCAAGATCTTATCTAGGAAGTCTGAGAACTCTCTTAAGGCAGCAGCATCCTTGGGACCTATCTTAGGCCAACTCTCTAACTTGTTAATAAATGCTGTACTTACAACATTACAGTTTCCATACCTCTCCTGCAGTACAGCCCTAGCCTTGTGGTAGGCATCTTCTGTTCCAATCAGAAGATAGTGTTCCATCACTTGTTTTGGCTTTCCTGTTACATACTGATTCAACATGTTCAACTTGATGTCTGCTTCTAGAGGTCTGGAGTCGACTAGAGCATTGAAAGTACTCTTCCACGCAGGGTATTGCAAAGGGTCACCATTGAATACTGGAATAGTAAGTTTTGGAAGTTGCCCAGAGACAAACAACTGTTTGCTCACAGAGCTTTGTTCCAAATTAGCTTCAGTTAACTTATCCATACATCTTTCCAACGATAATGCCATTCTATCCAAACCATCGCTGAACGATTTAACTTGACTTTGGGGATTAACAGGCTGGTAAGTAAGAGGGGGTGTAACCATTGTTGACATAATTGGTGATGGACCACTGAAGAAATTAGTTACAGCAGGATTAGTTCTCATTGGTGTGACATTTTCATACCCAGACTGGTGACTCGAAGGTGAAGTAACCGCTGACACATTTGGTGATGGACCACTGAGAGGTTTAGTTACAGGAGGATCATTTTCATAGCTAGGCACTTCTGCTGGAGTGGGAGGGACATGTCCATGTCCAAAATGACGAACTGTAAATACTGACTGTGTTACAGCTCCTCGAGAGAATGATGGAGCAGAAGCATGCAAAGTACTTGACGTAGACTTAGGTGTGGACGTGGTTGTAAGTGCTGGTATTTGAGGTACTTGTAACTGAACCGATGTGCTAGCCACACTAGTACTGGTAGTCACAGGCAAAGATTGCAGGAATCTTCTCACACCTTCCCCTTTGCCTTCGGAGTCGTCCTCAAGTGAGGGAATTTGCTCCCTTTCAATCTCTTCACAAACATTTAACTTAGCTCTGCTTAATTCAAGATCCCTTTTTATTTTTAGCTCTTCAATTTTTTGTTCTTGTATCAACTTTTCAATTTCCAGGGCCTTTTCTTGTCCAACGTAGGCTAACTTCACTTTCAAGGCCGCTTCTTCCTGTTGAAGCTTATACTTGTCTACTTTGTTTGAACGTTCACTGTCCACACTTGATTTTGATTTAAGACTTTTGACACTTTTGCTCAACTTGGACCCCTTAGATCTGACAGAACAAGACTCGAGTACTGTTTGTTCCAAATACTTAATTTCATCCCTCACGTCCCTTTCAAAATTAGACCACTCACCACAAACTTGCTCCCAGATATCTCTGACAATCGCTAACTCGTCGCCTTCAACAATTTCTCTAATTTCATTGTACGCATCCGTAAATTCATTCCACGAAACTTGAGCCTTACTAAACTTCTGCTTCCAAGTTGGTAGTTCATTACATTGTCCTCAAAGCAGCAGTGTTTCTCTCATTGTTCCTGTTAATGTAGACCTCATGGACTTGTACGATTTAATTTTAATTTCGGTTTGATAGGACCGACCCTTTTTTGTCAGCTTCCTATTACGAACTTCAACAAATTGATCTTCATTTTCCTCTTCAGAACATGTCTTATCTTCGGCAACATCCGGTAATTCAACGATTAAACGCGAAGACATTTCGTTGGCACCATCCAAGTAATTATTAGAAGCGGAACTTACCACTTCAGCACGGCCATCCGCCAGCTTTGAGTCCTCGATTATTTGACTTGAGACATGACGAGTGTTAATAATTCCAAGCCAAACGTACGTTTACAAGGTTTAGGACCACATGGAATCCATTCAATTCAGTCTAGCTTCTTAACAAAGTTGTTGTTGTCAGCAACAAGTCCTTATGGTGATACGAAGCTTCGCATAAGACCACAAAGTCCATGTTCAAACTTACTAAGTTGTTATTGTGTCTGCCCTCGAGTTCTGCACTGCAGAATCGACTGGGAGTTTCGACGAAAATCAACAAGAAATAAACCAAGATGAACGTTCGTTGTTATTCACAGGAAAACCTATTTCTGAGATAACAACTTAGTACGCCATACGTGGCGAACGACACAAGGATTACTCTGATTTTAAACGATACAAACAACATCACACTTGTGATACGAAACATGGCGGCCATGCAGCCGGAGAGCGTGTGTTACCCCCCGCAGTGCGAATAGGTGAATACCGCTGACCGACTTACTACTGCACACTGCTGTAGCAACACACCAATTGTTGTGCTAAACTCTACTTAACTTGTAGTGGATTACGTGCCTCGTGGCATGTTGCCCTGTCAGTCCAGCAACTGTCCAAGTAAGATTTTGTAAACTAAACGTAATATTAAAACCAGTCAGTATAAAACATGGATTACGGACTACGGACTGGGTATAAAACACAGACTGAGGTATAAAATATGGACTGGGACTGCGGACTGGGTATAAACCATGGACTGAGGTATAAAAATACTGTGGACTAGGAATTAAAGTACCGTAGAGTGGGTAAACTGTGAGTTTCCTCGTAGCAGGAGTCAAGTTCTAGCCTGGGAGAGGTTCGAGGCACGAGTCTAGTTCGAGGTAATGTTTTTTCTTTTTTTGCTATCTTTTCTTCTGTTTTAATAAAGATTGTATAATTTGACTATAACTGCTATTGTAAAACAAAATGAAACAGAAGTATAATACGGTGATTTACTTTCCGTCACCCATCCAAGTACTCGCCGCGTTTAACTGGCCTTAACTTCGTCGATCGGAATAGAACTGGTGCTTCCTTGTGGTCAGTCAGTTCCAGACGAGGCAAGGAACTAAGAGTCTGGTAAATCAGGAAATAAAAGGTAGTCAACTGACTAGAACAGAGTAGAGCGAGTGCCAATACCCCGTTGTTGGCTTTTCCTTTGATCGCTTTTTCATTTTTTGTCGTCGCAATTTTAAATGAACATAACAGTGATATTTTAGGTCCTTCATTTGTCCTTCTAACGACTTCTTAATTTACAGTTTTTTAGTGCAATTGATCTTCCCAAAACCGCAATCAAATTAAATCAACGAATGTCCAGTTTTGTTGTCGTTTCTTGCCATTTGTCCATTGGATAAATGTAATTTCTAATTTGAATTAATTGTTTTCTGCGTACCGCGTTGCACTGTAGCTGGCTAATTTACCTCGAATGGCAGGGTATTCGACAGTTAAGCCGAAATTTCGTTGGGCAATAATAATTACAGGCAAAGAATATTATTGAAAGAAAGAAAACGTGAAAAAATATTGACTCGTGCTGCGAGGAAACTCACATTTTACCCACTTCACAGTACTTTGCCGTGTTTTAATCCCTAGTCCGCATTTTATACCTCAGTCCGTGCTTCATACCCAGTCGGCAGTCGTAGTCCAAATTTTATACCTCAGTCCGTGTTTTATACCCAGTCTGTAGTCCGCAGTCCATGTTTTATACTGACCAATATTAAAACAAAATGTCAAGAAGTTTTGGTCAAAGGTCAGGATTTGTTAGTGGAATGCGTGACGACATGACAAGGTCAAGATTTCAGCTTCGACAACATACAGCAACTTTTTACCACCAGTAATTTAAATAGACATAAACTACCTGAGCCAAATTGAAGAGCTTTTGAAATATGTAGCTTCTATCAGTCTCAAGATACTGGTGGCATAGGCAAACTTTAAGCAGTGTTGGAGTTAAGGCAGGGTTTTAACTGAATTTCAATTAATTTTTGAGTGGTTTAGAGTAGGTATAAAACGAAGAAAATTAGCTTTGAAACACCTACAGACAGTTGATCCCCACCCAAGAGGTGAAATAATATTTTTCCGAACACCAAAATCGCTACGCAGTCGTTTAGAGTCTGAAACGTGGAAACTTTGACCCATAGGCTAGCTTTCCATTTGGCTGAACTTCAGTAATTCGTTGCTGGATTGTACGTCTTTTTGCTGTGGGGAAAATATGAAAACTGAAAATCAATGAGACTGTCGAACACACTGAAGGCAAAGCTTGATAACAAACGACTTACCGTAGTCAGTTGATAAATTAAGGAGTGTATCTCTCTTCCCTTCAGTAAATAAGTATCCCTTCGCAAATTCAGAACTTGCTTTCATCTAAAATGAATTTACCAGAGAAATCTCTGACTTGGAGCAAAATCAATCGTCCCTGGCAGGTTTCATCTCATCGCGTGTCTCGCGGCGGGAGATGAGTCGTGGGGATTTTAGGGGTAAAATCTCATTGGCTAAGCGGTGGTCAAGGTGAAGGTCGGCTTTCCGGATTTTAGTAGTCTGATTGGCGAAGCGGCGGAAAGGAATGTTGGCCTCGGTTAAGCAGACGTTAGTGGGGACAAATGTAACGCAATCCCCTAATAACGGCTGCGTAGGAGACAAACAAAGCTAGGCAAAGCAAACAAACAAAGCTAGGCAAAGCAAACCAGGAGGGCGAAACTGCACAGCAATGGCAAAACTACGCATGCCCATGAGGATCATCCGCTGGCCAACAGCAGATCTCCCAGTTAACTCTGATTATTGAAAATCTCATCAAATTTGTTTAGTTTTACTGTGTTGCCATGGCAGGTCCCCTACCGTAGGCCTACCAGGTTGTAATGGTGTCTTCGCCATATTGTGCATATTGTGCACACGGAATTGACTAATTCTGTCTAAAGGGTTGTTTGCGGTAAAACATGTTTTTGCATGCACAGCAAAGCAACAACAAAAACAAATTAGGAGTCAGAAGCCATTATCCAGCCTATAGGCATACATCGGTGCAACTTTTCATAGCCAGGAGTTAAATTGTTTTTATACTTCTGCTTTTTATAATTCTTCTAATTTTAGTTGGTATTGTATTTTTGGATGTCGCCTACTAGTCGATTCGCCCACAGGTTGAGTTAGAAAGGAAATCACGCAACAACTGTTTCACAGTGTGCCGGTCAGTATAAAACATGGACTGTGGACTACCGACTGGGTATAAAACACGGACTAAGGTATAAAATACTTACTAGGACTGCGGACTGGGTATAAAACACAGACTGACTAGCCTGATTGGCGAAGCGGCGGAAAGGGTTAGTGTTATGGCTGCATTTGCATGTAAACCATACCTACTCAATCGCTACTGTTGGACATTCATTAATTTGTTATTCACCATACCCTGCTAGGTATTTCGTCCACTTTGAGGGCTAATCCACATACGGCCGCTCTAATGTGGCTTTGATAGCTCAGTTGGTAGAGCACTGCACTGGTAACGTAGAGGCCGTGGGTTCAAATCCTGTTAAAGCCTGAAATTTTCTTTTCAGGTCTTTGTTCCAGTAGAGTTATGGCTGAATTTGCATATAAACCGTACCGAAACATAAATAGTATAAGTAATAGTAGTTTACAATTATAAATGACTTTAATATAGATAGGAATCTGCTCGCGCTCTGGTTGGTCAAAAACCCATGTTTTTAGAAAAAGCGTGTTTTATTGTTTTTCGTCAGCTTTACTCTAGTGAAAATTCGCAAGGAATGGCGGCAAACATTTGCTATAAAGAAATTGTGGACAAAATTCTGAGTCAAGCTGCAGAGATTGCCGAAGAAGCTTCTAAGTTCGAGATGAAAGTAGAAGAAGCGGAATTAAATTGCTTCAGTTTATCGATCGTGTGCGTTTTGGTGTTTTTACTCGTGGCGTATAAAATCTATATCATAAAGCAAATGAAGAAGCCTAAGCCATGTATTATACTGTCATAAAGCACTCCGGACATTTGAGAACACTGGAGAAATGTAGAAAACACTCGCCTGCGGATCGTGTTTTCTACATTACCCTCGTGTTCTCAAATGCCCATCATGTGTTATGACAGTATAATACATGGCTTAGGCTTCTTTATTTGTTAAATAAAAGTAGTGAATGGCATGTTAACGGCACATTGGACTCTCCAGTAGAGTTGGTACTGCTACTGTACTGTATTAAAAATACAGGTAAAATAGAAATTACACTTCTTTTGGTGTCATCATCTTGCATGCAGAAAGGAAAGAGTTACAATGTCGCCAACGATACCAGGCCATTTTTGCGAATGCTATTTTTTGCTAGTTTGGCGAGGGTGGAGCGGGAAATCAATTTTTTCAAATACTTCCGAAATTCGATCGCATTTTGAAAATTAAATTCAAAAACCTTTTTAAAATGACTAATACAACTCTTTACAAACTTGAAAAAAAGGTAGATTAAAATCGAAAAATTTGTTCATTTCCTCTTAATATCTCAAACAGTGAAGAATCGATAAGTTAAGTTAAATTTCACAATTCCACACAACGAAAAGCATATCGCATATTTTAAGTCAAATGAAAAATGTTGTTTTCTTGTACAAGACTAGTTTACCTCACACCTACTTACTTTGTCATATTGGTGAAAACAAATGCCACTTCGTGTTAAGGAACAACGTATCTTCAAATGTACTGAAAGTGTTCAAATTGATGTTTGGTCTTAAATGGTTTGTCGTGAATATCCCCGGCCGCGGCCGATCGATCAACAACATCTATAAATACAAATCCAGGAAAATCAACTTGCGATATTTTTTTACAAATGAATGTTGATTATGCGACAACAGCAAACAAATAAACTGCATATACTTCTCGAAGCTGCTTAGCTAGAGAATCTGAAACATCTTTGAACCCTTTCCAGCGAATGAAGCCGTTGAACCAGCAAGAACATTGTCATCTTGCCCCTGGTCAGATCAATCGTATGTTTGAAATTTGCATTTAACTTCTTTGGTGACATTGAAATTGTATGTTGTAAACCCGAGAGAGTACAACTGTTGTCGCAGGATATTTCGTTGATCTTATACAGACTATTTCCCACGAAAATTTGCCAAGATTTATAGGAATCTTGATGCTGAAGACAATAAACGATCATAAACACCCATCTCTCCTCCGAACATGCGTAACATCTGCGTAATGACAAGTGCACATTGTTACCGCTGACAAAAGGATTGTAGTGCCAATGTTTATGTTGGTTGCTAGTGACACGAAGCTCGCTCGAAATATGTCATTTTCCTCGTTTCTTTGCCAATGCAACATGGAAGGCAGAAAATAAACATGGCAGGCAAGAATTCTGTGAAAGAGAACACAGAAACAAGCACAATTTGAGCAGGCGTGAGGTGAAAATAGAAATATCTTGCATACATTTTACTCAATTCTTCTTAAATTTGGCAGACTTTTTAAACACAAATGAAGCCATGCTCGCTGACTTGGCCAACATGTATCGACTCATTGGATCGATTTAGGGTACCAGTACGTCACGTGACAGGTTTCAAAAGGTGCTATTATTGCTTGAAGGATTGACATCTGGATGTTGGCTAAGTAACAAAAATTAATAGTCCTTTTTTAACTCATCAAATACCAGAAAGCATAAACGTTTTCAATGAAAATCTATGGAGTAATTAAAATAATTGTTCATTTGAGTGTCATTTTTAGGTGCTAATTTTCAGACCTATTTGATCAGAAATTGTCACTTTTGACTTCAAATTCGAATTCTGCAGAAAAAATAACCATAGGGTGCCCATAATAGCCATATAAAGAAAGTTTATATAACATTGAAAAATGGACATATTTTGGGCCCATCTAACCCGTATGTAATACCTTATTAGTCGGGCAGAACCGACTTGTAATTTACCCTCGTATTTTGTATCAACACGTGCAATGGGCAATACCGCAGACACGTAATAAAGGCTCAACCTTATTTCCACGATGTCGAAGGTGAAAACGCCGAAAGGAAAACGTATGTGGAATATGTAAACAAATAGTGCGATCTTTTCTACGCTCAAACATACAGACTCGCACACCGTTCGAGGTACACCCACTCGAAAAGATGGCGTAGTTATTTTTCAACGTATATTTTGAAACGGGTCATTCTGCGAACTCAAAATAGCAAAAGCATCACATGATTTAGCGAAGATCTTACTAGAATGAAACCAGAACTCAAATGAGTTATCAATGAACAGAAAATGCGAACAGAGTGTTACTACAGATGAAAGAAGAACATTTACGAAAGTGTTATGTGCTGATAAAGACAAGGTGCATCGTGATCAAGCTGTAGGAAGTGACAACAAAGACACCATGTTGGACTGCGAAAGTGGCTTTCATCCGAGTGAAGATAAGCTCCAACGTAATAACTGCCATAGTTATGTGACCTTTATCATGGTCATTACATTTCAATGTTTTTTCTCAAACAGAGTATATTATCAGCTGTTATTTTTCTATTTGTGCCATTAGTTTTTGTCGCTTTTCTGTGTATATTATGTATATTCTCATGTTGTACATGAATGCTTTTGTGGTAGCAAATAACGTGGCGTCAGATGAATGTGATGTATTGGACAAAGCAGCACTTGGTGTACAACGAAAGTGTGACAAAATTGATTGATGTTGCAAAAAAAATAAAATATCCAGAAGAATTCAGGTCTCGTTATGCCATGCTTGTTAATTGTAATACATCTATTGACAATTGTGAGTACCATGTCCGAAAATGATTCGATCGTGAGCCCAGCAGGATACCTGTAAAAAAACTAGAAAAGCTCTCATGTAAAAACAAAAAATAAAGAAATTAGTGTGCAGATGAATTCTTAAAAAACATTCCTGTGTCGTCAAAAATGCATCGCTACATCAAGTGCAGACTTAGAACAAGGAGCAATAATGACGGTATCAAGTTTTCACAAAACACGAGGAAGAAATGGCATTCCACACGGTCAACAAACTGGAAAATTTAGTTTTCAGCAACTACAGTGGAAATACAGGGTTTTTATTATGGCTTTCAAGTTGCTGTATTACTTGTATTTTTCAACAAACAGTCAGAGCAAAGTACATGTTCTCTTTATTGACATATGAAGATACTTGTGAACCTGCAATACAGCAAATAAAAATAAGTGGGCTACCATCATAAGTACAGGCTATTTCTAACATTGTTAAAAAGTAACTTAAAACATATATTGTTCACTATGAAATACAATTTTTATCTTGCACATCTAACATGGACGTTCATCGTATCATGCAAAAGCACACAGGAAAATATAGTTATGACAATTTGGAACCTGCTCCAAAAAAATGATCGCAAATGATCAATACTCATAGCAGCACATCTACATACAGCCCGACTTACGATCTTAGATCGTCTTGTTAGTAACAGTTTGTGTAACAACTAGGCAAAAGAACAATAGGCCGCGGAAATGGCGCCAGTTATTTTTTGTGCTAATTGCTTTAATCAAATTAATTCTAGTGGCTCTCATTGGCTTAGAGGCTTTTAAGCGCGAATTTAGAATTTGGATCGCAAAGTTACTCCTCTTGCAATTCACGGCAACAACTTTTCTTCCAGCATATGTGTTCAAATGCAACTCAAAAATTATATATGTGAAGCTTGTGAAGTTTCTACATGCCAACTGCCAACAGGTTTAAATTATAGCTATAAGCGCAAGTAATTTATCAATCGACAACTTCAAATGTTCCAAATAAGTGCTCGAGTTTCAATGGAGCTGTCACGAAACTGACTGAACACAGAAATATTGTAAACTCAAAATTTCCCTGGTGCGTTCGTTTTCGCTTTTAGTGTCAGGACAGTGTTATACACGTATTTGTAAGCGCAAAAATGAGTCTACTTTACGATTGCTAAGCTTCATTCAACATTCATTATATCAGTGCCCATAAGTTTTCCAATTTTCTCATGCTGACCCCCGCACCACGATGATATGAATTCAATCCATTTATTTTCCCAGAAATCTACTATACTTTTTTTTTTCGCTGCTATACCAAAGACCTTCAGGTAAAATTGTAGTTGAACAACTTAACTGTAACAAACAAGTGTCAAGACTAATCATCCACCAACCAGATAATATTTTTCTTACCTCAAGAA
Source organism: Blastomussa wellsi (assembly GCA_947652115.1). Classification (NCBI taxonomy): domain Eukaryota; kingdom Metazoa; phylum Cnidaria; class Anthozoa; order Scleractinia; family Plerogyridae; genus Blastomussa; species Blastomussa wellsi. The sequence continues at coordinate 10,625,012 of OX393570.1, read as the reverse complement.
ATTGAATACTGTAGCCGGAAATGTGAAGCATGGTGAGGCATAACACAAAGTGGCGATTCTTTTAAACATTGAAGGCAAATACTCTGAATAGCTTCAATCAATCCTGTGTAACTGCTGTTATCTTTAAAGTGCCTATAACCCCTAAAAAATTTTTTGGCCAGCTTAAGTCTTTGCATTACATGGAGCAAAACGCTGCCAAAATTTTCACTTTTGGTAAAATGGCCATTTTTATGAATTTTTTAAAGACGGAATTATTTGACACATGACTGAGTTAAGGGAAGTCTGGGGCGAGTGACGTCATTCCAGGACATTGGTGACAGTTTTGAACAAGAAAGCATATGGACCCAGATGAGCAGATCTGGATGGATAGTGCAGAATTTTTGTTCAATGTAATGAAATAACTTTTATACGTTTATTTAGATGTACATGGGTATTACGCGATTGTAATGAGGGCTGATGATTTTATTCCGACTAAGGCCTAGTTTACACGTCAAATTTAATTCAGACAAATTCAATTCAAATTAAATTCGTCGACTATTAGTCGAGGGGTGATTTAGACGTCGAATTAATAACACAAATTTGATTTTTTACTTGGGCTACCATACCCAAGCCTTTAGAATTTATCTGGTAACCAGCGGTGAATTAAAAAAAACGCATGAAACGCACAGATTACGCGGATAAACAAAAATAAAATGGCGAGGATCTTCGTTGAAGGGCTCGTTCTGCCCAGTAGCCCCAGCACGAGGCAGACAATGATACACACTTATGTTTGCCTCCCATCCCAACGTCTCTTCGTTTCCTTTGGCAATCGAACATTCCAATCGAACACATACACTTTTTCCACAAGATATGCATGAATACTTTGTATTCCTCTGGCAAATTGTGCACGTGGACAGTAACTTTTACACCCCTCTGTAACAGACCCACTGAAGCCCTACCCAGTGGATTATTTTCCCCTACCCAGTAGAAATTTAGTCTTCCCAGTACCCACTGACTGTGTGGTGTGACCCAGGGTATTTTGTTTGCAAAAAATAATAAATAAATAAGCAAAATAAAACAATAAACGAGCAGACCAGCCAGGGAGCATAAAAATTCCACTGGTTTTGTTACAGAGGGGTGTACTTTTTCCTCCACAAAGAAAAGCGGGAAAAGCGTGGGGAAAAGTGAGAACGAAGGAACTGTTTGCGCATGCGACATGAACGAAACGTACCACAGGCTCAAAGGATATACATTAATTATACGTTTTAATAATGTATGCATTCAATTCGATGCGTCTGTTGTGCGACGTCTAAAATGAAGATGCACTATCGCAATTGTATCCATCCTAGCCAGACGGATACAACGTCTTGGACGAATTTAATTCATCCGACGAATGTAATTCGATGTATACGTTGCGCAATCGTCGAATTTAATTACCAGCAAGTCCTTGAATTAAATTCGTCCTAATTAAATTTGACGATTGTGCGACGTATTAACAGGGCCTAATTTACTGAGCATTTACTCAGTCTGTGCGTCCCTTTAAACTGAGCTAAGCTCACATTAATATCACGCCACTTCCCGTTCAAAGACTTACTATTTGCATAAAGAATTCCTCACAACTTGCAGTAAAAATATAATATAAAGGATGAAGTAGGGGAAGATTATCGGCAAATTTCTTGAGCATTCTAAGCTCGTGAGCCCTTACAGACTCTAGTTGATGTGGCGTAGCTTTACAGGTAATGACCTTCACACGGCCGGCTGACCTTTACACAAACAGCTAAATTATAAACAGAATCGCTCTAAACGTTTGAAGAAAAATATGATATAGTGACTTGGCTTAACTATTTTCACGGCCGTTCTTCAAAGTTCGAAACGCACTAATACATTATTTCCAGTATCCACCAGATCAGTTTATTAAAGCAAATGCGAAGCGCCGCAACATTAGTCGATCGCTCAAATTATACGTGTAAACAGATTGAGCAAGTTTAACACGCAGGCTGGTTTAAATCAGTGACTCTCGTAGGAGTCGCTTGATACATTTAAACAAAGATAATATTTGGAATCGGCAAGAAGAAATTACCTTTATTTCAAAGAAAATTCTGGAAACCGTGCGAAGCAAGGGGGTGAAGCCTTGAATTATTGAAGACAGATTGAAACTTTAATTTCATCTTTACTCGTTCTTCGCTTCAGACTCGCCGATCGATCAAACCTGGCCATGAAACCTTGCCCGCTGCAGTGTTTAGTGTACACCGCCTAGAACTTGATCGGCACTCGCAAACAATTTTAAACACATTTTCGTTCTCAGAACGAAGCCACATCAACTTGATTTGTGAGCGATATGCTTGCGATCGATGGCCTGGAATGACGTCCAAAAAATAATGTACTAGACCCAGATCTTTTTGACCAATCCTTTGACTCGGTCATGTTTTTCAAAAGAGCGGTTTTTCACGACTTTGAAAATTCATAAAATATCGAGGTTTCAACCGAATGCAAAAATTTTTCGGCATTACAATCGGGAAATGCCAATATTTCTTTGGACCAAAAAATTTTGGGGGGTTATAGGCGCTTTAAAGACACGTTTGAAGATATTTGAAGTTAAATACTAACCACATCAAGTACAGCAACACGGCAAATAAAGGACACCAATATCCAGACATGTTTTATTCAGTACCATTTACAAGAGTGTTTCATAAAAGCAGGCAAATTTTTCTCTTCCCTATTGCGTCCATATCAAAAATGTGTGACTGTCTTTACCATCCAACATAATTTCCACAAAATCAGGATGCACATATTGCAATAAAAATTGTGAGTTAGTGTGCCACTATCATTTGCGTTTGCATTTTTTTTTTTTGCAATTTTTCAATCTTGACCAATTGAGTGCATCCATTTAATCGAAATTAAAAATTAATAGCTCACACTTTTTAATCAATTTTGCCACTGGCCTGCCTACTTCTTAGGCGGATCAGTACTTAAAATGATCGAACTGAAGTTGTCATGACATTTGCATTTGAAAATATCGCCCACATTAGCATTCATTGCAAGCTGGTTCCAATCCATCACCCAGTATACAAAATAAATAACTAACAATAAGTAACTTCTCAAACCTCGGTTATTGCATTTCTAGCTTTCTGATTGGCTCTCAAACCCTGGTTAATAGTGAATATCCGAGGTTTTACAGTAAAGATTATGTTTACAATTTTGCTCGTCACAAGAAGAAATACTTACAAAAGACAACTTAGTCGTTAAATATATAAAGCATTTTGCGTGACATCCCAGAAAATGGCTGCGAAACTCTACTAAAAATCGTTATTATGTAAAGCTAAGTTTTTCCGTTTTCCAGTATGTTTTGTAATTTATTGTGATTTGTCTTTTCTATTATGTTTCTCGTGCACATCTTTTCCCGCCTAGACTAGCTTATGTGCGGGACAAGCCCTTACTACCCTCACAAATTTGTAATAAATAAATTCTTGTCTAGCGACGTTGCTGATCCTAGCAGTATGCGGAGCGTGTCACATAAGAACTCAGTAAAAATGACCCAGCTCTCCATGAGTTCTCGTGGCTCAGTGGATAGAGCGCCCGCCCGGTCTTCGGGAGGTCATGGGTTCAATTCCTGTCAGGGACTCAGAATTTTTCTTTGTCCCACGCTCATGTCATGTTGATTAATTAATCTTTCACATTAAATTTACCGAGCTTAAAATTTGCCATCACACTCATTACCACAACTCATGATGATAACGACATTGCTGATTTTAGCAGTATGCAGGACGCCTGTTACATAAGAACTCAGTAAAAATGACCTAGCTCTCCATGAGTTCTCGTGGTTCAGTGGATAGAGTGCCCGCCCGGTGTTCGGGAGGTCATGGGTTCGATTCCTGTCAGGGACTCCGAATTTTTCTTTGTCCCACGCTTGTGTCATGTTGATTAATTAATCTTTCACATTAAATTTACCGAGCTGAAATTTTCCACAAATATTTGTTGTTATGTAATCGAAAATGCTTGTAAATATATATAACAAACCCAAGTGAATATTAACACAGCATTTACAGGAAGATATTCGAAACTGACGAACACAATTTTCAAAACAGAGTATCAATAAGGCTAGCAATTAAAAAAAAATTGTTACCTTATCTCTGGACAAGGCTTGTCAGTTCCAGCAGGGCCAAGCTTTCAAATGAGCACAATAAATGTGGCAGACCAAGTTGCCAATTTTTGCGACGGTATAATCTTTACAGTTTACAAACAACATCGGCTTCCGGCAGTGAAATTATCTAGTTGGAAGATCAACCTCTCTCTCCCTCGCCATCCGTGGAGCAAATGACAGTTTGCTTTGTCATTTACAACAGAGGGATTCATCGGTTCTGATCTGTTACAGCACAGTTAATAAATTATTTGAAATCAGTCTTGATCAACTGCGAGAGCATTAGATAGCTGCTGTAGACATAAAGCTCGATTTGGCTTGTACAGCTAAAGCAATGTTCAAAGTCTGCGTCGAGCCTAGTGGCCCATACTGCCGGAACTTATCCTGGTTTCCTTAGCATGAAGCGACTGAGAGTATTTCTACTCCCCCCTGGATGGGATGCTAGTCCATCACAGGGTTACCCCCCAGCAGTAAATTTGCTGGTACCCATTTATACACCTGGGTGAAGAGAGGCACTGCGAGAGTAAAGTGTCTAAGAACACAGCACAGTGACCCGGCCAAGGCTCAAACCCGGACTATCCGATCCGGAGTCCAGCGCACTAACCATTAGGCCACTGCGCCTCCCACAAAGCAATGTTCAGCTTCGCAATATGTCGGATCTTCTCTTTAACCAACGTCTTTTGTCAAGATATTTCACTATAAAGACAACTTTAGAGGAGATTTTGCCAGAAATATTTGCGAAGAAGCTGATTCTCTCGCTCGCCTTTTTCAGATATTTCATTCAAGTTACAGAGCGAGCAACGCACCACTGATTTTGCAGTCTTTTCACACAATCGCTTCGTTTTGGTCAAACTGAAATGTCTGCATTACTAATAACATAGAGAAATAAACTGAAACTAACTGAACAAGTGTACAATAACCGAGGTTGAAAATTTACTAATAAAAACAATTTTTCCATTTGCCCTTGGTGGATAATACTAGGTGATTACAACCAACTCACGCTATGTGCTCATTGGTTATTTATCACCTCATAACCAACACAGGCTTATGGAATAATTGTTAATTATTGAACTCAGTTTTTGCAAAATATCGTGATTTGTCAGTGGCGAGTACATCAATTATTTGTTGAAGCCCAGTTCTCCGTCTTTGAGGCAATGCCAAAGGGGAATATTTTCGTTTCCTTTGTTGTATTCCTGCTGTTTTTTTCCAGTTTATGAGGCAACTTCTCTCAACTCTGGAAAAGAAGCTGTCATTTTCCCAGAATTGGACACAACTATGATGGACTAGCATCCCATCCAGGGGGGAGTAGGAATACTCTCTGTCGCTTAATGCTTCGGAAACCGGGGATAAGCTCCGGCCTGATGGGCCACTAGGCCCGACAGCAGACTTACCTATGCATGAGCAAACTATTATTCATAGCAAAATCACTGTTGGCTGCTAATGCTCGTGAACAGACCATTATTCATAGACAGTTATTTGTAGGTCACTTGGTAGGTTCTGGGCCAATGAAAAGGAGGGGAAAATGAATTGAATGATAATAACATTTAATGGTGCATTATTTCCTGTTAGTTTGAGGTGTGCTTTATAACATGTACATCTTTTCCAGCATACAATATATGTACATGTTTGCAAGCCTGTAGCTAATCAATTAATTATTATTTTATTACCTGCAGATCTGGAAGTGTTTATGCCACTGTAGAGTTGTTATTTGCAGATTCAAGTTCAAACAATTTAAAACCACTGAAGGATGCAATAAGTGATGGAAAACTTGGATCATTCACAGTTCTTCGCACGCTGGATGAAAATCCAAGTATGTGACCCACCTCCACTTTGTTGTAACAGACAATGTTTCTCCGCAGCTGTAGCAAACAGCATGCAACTAGGCTTTCTTGTTTAGGGAGCCTTTTGCCTGAGCATGTACAACGTAAGCTGCAGTAGTCAATAGAGCCCTCCTGCCATCGTGTAACCTTGCTTGGAAAGAGCCATTGTGAAACCCAGACAAGAGACTTAACTGGGTGGAGTAGAACCCAAACAAGGGGCCTAGCCATGGGTGCCTGCCTGTTCACTAACTGTGAATGAAACTGTTGTATGCCATATATTAAGGAAATAATTGTCCAAGCAGAAAATGACTGTGCTGGAAATGAAGTAAAATATATTTTGATATTGACGAAGATGTTGGACAGTATAAAGTTATTTACTCTGCCATTAATTTGCTGCAGGTTTTCGGATTTTATGGCATCACATTGTTGACCAATCCTGTTGTTAAACAGCAAAACAGCTGTGATACCAGTATTTTATGACAACAAGGACATTCACAAGATGTCCCAGGTTACAAAGTGATAAAGCACCAGTAATTCAAATCCGAAAATACTATGTTGCTCAAACCTACTAATAACTTAACTAAGGTCATTTCCGATAAGGTTGCTTCTCTGCAGTGCTACAATAATGAACCCTTCTGATTTCTCTAACACTTGATAACTTGAAACTCCTGCAAAATGATTTAAGCAGCTTTGTCACCATATGTGAATTGATGTTTAGTAAATCTTGAATTAATAGTTTACCAACGTAGAAAAGCAGCAGAGGTAACAATAAACTGACAAGAAACAAGGATATCATTGAATGAGGAAAACTGGCTCGAAAGGATTGTCTGACAAAGTTAGAAATAATTAGGCTAAACTTTTTTGCTAGTCAGGGCATCTTTAAACAAATAGTTTGAATGTTGATGTTTACATGACTTTGATTGTACAAACTGACAGTTTTGACATGATCCGTGTTTGATTTTTCATTCTCTCTGCAGCTGATCCTCCAACTGTCAGTTCCACTGTGTCCACAGCTGGAGGCACCCAAAAGCCACCTGATACTGGTGAACGTGGCTCACCAGGTCTAACAACTGAAGAAATGTGGGGTATTATTGGAGGGTGTATCGCATTTGTTCTTGTTGTTGTTGTCATTATCCTTATCTGCTGCATCTGCAAAAAGAGGAAGAATAGTGGTGGTGCTTCCAAGGGTAAGCTGCAAATCTCATGTAGCAGCTAAAGAAAGATGCAATGAAAATAATTTAGTTTGAAGCATTTTAATTGGAGTGCTGAATGTGCTATACTGAAGCCACATCATGCTCAATATTAATGTAATTTATTATCAGTTATTAAATCCCACCCCACCCCCACCTACCAACGTTTTTGACCCATTTCCCCAAAATTTTGGCAACTCACTGTTATGCTTTTATCCCAAAGCACTGCAGTGACCTTTATGTAAAAAGTGATCCCAGGATCCGAACTCCTTTCTGATTTTCTTAGTCTTTCCTGTAAAACCGTGAACTCCAGAAAAAAATTCTGGAATGTTTATTGTGCAGTGACCAATCGCAGCAAAGTTTAGCATACGCAAACAAACCTCAAAACCACAAACTAATGACCTTTGCTGTTTGCGGTTTAGTTTTCTCACACCTGATTGGCTTTTTCTTTGTAACACAATAACATTCCATAAACATTTCTGGTGTTCACGGTTTTACGGGAAAGACTGTAATTCTTGATACCTGATCCAACATACAGGACATTGTATCTTGCTATTACCCCAAAATTGTGAAAGAACAATATACTAACTTGAACTTTTTTATTCTTGTGACCTTTCCTTGTGATTACTGTATGTATTGTGGGAGAAACGTGATGCTAGCTTTGAGAAATCTGTGTAAACAGCTGGTTGGCCGCCACGCAAGAGAACCTCGGGTTGTTACGTGTCGCTTAGTTATTGATTATTGCCCACTGATAACTCTACGGTGGTATTGCCATTAATTACCAGTATTTTAATTTATTTAAGGTGGAAAGTCGTACAGTGAAGCTGATGGTTATCGCATGTAAGTACACTCTTTGGCATTTGCAGTACTGCCATTTTTTATAGATGATCTATTGTACATCTGTAAGGCTGTATTCTGTGTACGCCTTTGGTTCTTTTTGTTGTCAGTATTCTCCAAACTGCGAGCAATAATTGAACTTCGTGTATGGTGATTTAACTGATTGAAGCTTCAATTTCCAATGAATTAAAAGAACTTACAAACAGTCGTTGGCAAAGTTATATTATTAACTTGTGTGGTGGCCATGATACAGTAATGTACTGTGACAGTGCAAGCCAGGGCAGCTTTTTTGAGTGTTACATGGTACTCTACTGGGTCACCTGTCCTTGATGAACTTACTGTTTCCTAATTTCCTTCCAGGAATAGGCAGCCACCTCCTTCAGGGCTTGGTGCAGCTAGTCCAGCATATGTTGAGGCCAGACAGTATGCCCCTGTTACAGCTGCCAGGAGACAGGTACTCTACACAATATGGCTGATCGTGGAGCATTCTCATCCCACAGCCCTTTTCGTTTCTCTTAGCCGGCAGGGCCTTGGCATGAAAAACGAAGGGCTCTGGGGACATAAGATTTTCAAAACAATTTGAATTTTTTTATTGGCTATTGAGAACAAAGTAATCTTAAACGGAAGTCAAAATGTTTCGCTGGCTGCCATATTACAACACACAACATGTAGAAACATCAATGCTTTATACATGAAGTCCGAAAGTCCTAGAATGTCGGACTGGAAATCTTATATCTCCAGAGCCCTTCATTTCTTGTGCCAAGGCCCTGTCGGCTAAGAGAAACGAAAAGGCTATGGGGACGGGAATGATCGTGGAGTCACTTGATTTGACTGCTTCACAGACATTATTTTTGGTCATCTTGCAACCTTCAATCGACTAATGTTTGCTCATATTCCTGTCTTGTGGGTTAGTCAATCACAGCTCCAATTTCATTTATCAGAACCAATATGATGTCAACTGCAACATTACTATTCTTTGACTTACCAAACAAAGGCTGTGTTTCACAGCAGTACATAAACAAAACCATGGTTGGTGGTGTATCACTACCATTTGTTGCCGTTAACGGTTTTATCTGGTTACCTGTGTTTTGATCTATGAATGAAACTCTTTAATATGTAACTCCTAGACTTGTCATCTTTGCTCTTTTCCATTGCAACAATATTTTCCAAGCAGACTTTCATTGAAGTTGGTGGGAAAATCTTGAAAGTCTTGACAGCACATGAATGAAACATGATCATTTCGTACCAAAAACATTGTCAATTTCGCAACGGGCTGCAAACATTTTATTGGTCAAAAGTGACACGTAACCAAACCATTGACGTTCTAAAAACTCAATTGACGATTTTAAACGCAAGCTTAAAACATTTCTTTTTACGCGAGCTTATGATTAATTGTTAGCGTCTAGTTTTAATGTCAATTTCTTGTGATTATTTTTATTTTTTAGTTTTATCTAATTTTTTTTGTTTGTAAACAGCGCCTTTGAATCTTGTAGAAAAGGCGCTATATAAATGGATTATTGTTATTATTATTATTAAAAGTAAAACGAACTGTTAAAATTCGCCACGCTTCAAGGATAGACGCAAATGTGTTGGGGAAACTTTTCTCTTTCTGAAAAATATTTGGATTCAATGTTGCTGCCGACAAAACAAAAGAAAGATGGGTCTAGAAGTGCTGCATAATGGCACAAAATACAGAAGACCCCTCGTGAAATCTCCAGGCAAACAGAGATTGCTTGAGCTAGTGAGGGTAGTGCTAGAGTTCACAATTATCAAGAGAATTTAACATGTACATACACCTTGTAAGCTTCCAACCTGTTGGTGCTGGTCTGCTAAAGGTAGACCTGTTTCTCATTCAGGGAACATACCTGTAGTCTAACGTTATTAAAAGTGTGCTTCCAGCAGCAGCAAACACAGTTCTTCACATTGGGCAATCAATATTGTAACATTTAGTCTTGTGGTGTCACTACATTTAATACTTTTGATGAGAATTGTTGTAATGTTTTGCTTAGGATGACCAGTCCAAACCACCACTGAACTATGCAGACCTATCTTTCAACAACTCGTCTGCACACGGCAGGCCACCACCACAGTACAATGGCACAGAGTACAGCGAGATGTCTCCTGAGAAGCGACCTCCGCCTGCAGGGGGACAGCAGGGAGAAGGTGGAGGCTTTGAGTTGTGGTGCTAGAGTTCAGTTGTAGCGTGATGGTTCACAGTGTCTTTTGACCAGGACCCAGTTGTTCAAAAGAAGCTAACTTAGGATTGTCACATTTGAAAGTTTGATTTTTTTTCCCTATCTACAGACAGTGAAAGGGCTTGCCACAAGTTGCTCGAGATTTCCCAACAAGATGCCCCAAATTTCTCAAAAAGTTATCAAAAAGTTGCTCCAAAAAAAGTCAAAAGTTTCTTTTTGTAACGAAAGTTGCTCTAAAGTTGTTAAAAAAGCAAAAACTATTTTTGTTTCTCTCTTCTTCTCTGCAATCTGTACAAAAAAGTAGCATTGCTAAAAGAACTGAAGACAAAAAGGCTGACCTTTGGGATTATCAAACCATGTATTTTCTAAGCAAGTAAATTTTGGAATTTTGCGTTGTAACCAGTGTCGCTAAATAAATTTTCACACAATACGTATGAGTACGCGTCAATATCCATATTAATCGTCCGCCATTTTGTATTTTCTTTCAAAAAACCGCTGGTCTACATGTAGCAGCCCGGCTGCATGCATCTTTCGCCCATGATCTCCCCCAGGGTGCGGGGGGGGGGGGGGGGTGGTGGGACTGCTCCTTTTTCACAGGAAATCCAAAAATTGTCCACTGAAACATTGTAAAATATGGAAGCATGACCAATTAAAGCACTAAAAGCTGCCGATATCTAGAAAACTAGAAATTGCTCAGAATGCAAAAGCCTGCTCGAAACAAAAACAGTTGCTCAAAATACGAAAAGTTGCCAAAAAGTTGGCGAGCAACTTGTGGCAAGCCCTAGACAGTGACCTACTATATTTATAACTTAAAACTGGCAGGGAAATGCAATTTAATACGAAGAGTAAGAAAGCCTTGGTTGCATTTATATCCTGGAATAACAGTACAATTAGTGAAAGTGAGAAAATGGTCATCGTAGTGAATTTCCAATTTAAGCAATTTATTCGAATTAAAAAGCCCGAGTGAAAAAAGTTCAGATGATTTTTTTCAGGCCCTATTCCAGTTGCTTGAATTGGAAATTCACTGCAATGATATTTCTTGGTTTCATCTGCATTCGCTGTTCATATATAAATTATTTCATATACTTTACGCCAGTACTATAAGTGATTGTTTACATGTAAAGCTGCTTTTGAACAACTGGAAATTAGCTTGTGTTCACGCTGTATGTGGTAGCCATAGCCGGCGGGATTTGAGAGTGCGAGCTATGGACAGTAGGACAGTTTACACGTCATGTATAATAGGGAAGTTTACACGTCATATCTATGAAACCGGCCATTTCGAAGTTCTCTTTTCCCTGTTTCAAGACGAGTCTAATTGTGAAACTATTCATATGGAAATGAGCTCATTTGCATGAGAATGAAGCTGCAAGTAAAAGTCATTTCGATGTGAATGGTTTCGCACTAGACTCGTTTTGACACTAAGGCAAAAGAGAACTCGGAAATGGTCTATTGGACAGAGGCGTCTCATGCATTTCCGTTGTTCAAAAGTCTGTCTTTTCTTTTTTCTTGAAGAAGTTTAAAGTGCCTATGAAATGAAGAAACGAGCTATTGAAAAATATGTTTATTTGAAAGGCCTTAAAAATGAAGAAGAATGGGGTTTTCCTTTTTGTGATATCTCTTCTTGTTCCAGAGATATTCATTATTTCCTAATTATGCAAATTGCGGACTGAGATGTCATAAGGTGTGATCGTATGGGGGTCACAACACAAAATATAGCATATCTCTTTAAGCAATGATACAATGAAATTGCAACTTGGTGAGCATGTTATAGCCTAACAAATACATCAGATGGTGTATATTTTATTGTTGCTATGGCAACACATTCGGTTCCAGATCTCTAATATACAGGAATGATTATTTCTCTATTTGATGTTGAGCAAACATCGTCCACTTCCCAAAGGTTAATTAGGAGAACTAGTGTAATATGGACATTGTGCACGCTTTAATGGGATCAATCATTTGCCCTATACAATCGCAAACGAGTAATATTTGATTTGAAGAGGAATGAGACTGGTATCAAGAGGTGCATTTCTTATGGTGCAATGTACTTGCAAAGTTCCAGTTGCATTACATAATTACTTCCAGAGATATGCCATATTTTGTGTTGTGACCCCATACGATCACACCTTATGACATCATCAGTACCTAATTTGCATAATTCAAAAATCTTGAATATCTTTGGAACGAGAGGAGATATCATAAAAAGGAAAACGCCATTCTTCTTCATTTTTAAAGGCCTTTCCAATGAGCTTATATTTCAATAGCTCATTTTTTCATTTTGTAGGCACTTTAATCTCTGAATAGTTTGTTTCTCAAATTTTGTCATAGTTTTGATTGTTTGGTAACAGGACTGAGTGGTGACCTATTCGGTCTATTATCATACGAGTGATTAACAAAATCGGATGGCCGCACTGGATGGTACTCCACTCAATACTGTTACTATTATTGGTCCTCTTACCAATTAATCGCATCGATAACAAAAGTTTTGGTTTTGAAGTCTAGGCACGCAAAAGACATACAGTCGGGATTCAATGGCGGGTAGTCTGACAGGTATCTTGGCCCATTTGAGGTTGTTTAAATTGAATACTTGTAATTGGATGCCCACGTGATCACACACCAATTCTACAACAACAACAGGGTTCGTACAGGTCATGGAAAACCTGGAAAGTCATGGACTTCTAGAATTTCATTTCCTAATTTGAGTGTGGGTCATGGAAAGTCATGGAAAATTATGTTATCCAAAAAGTACAAAATCCATTAGGTTTTTTCGTGAAGAAAATAGTAAAAACGTACCCAAAATGAAAGATTGTTTCCCAGACAATGCTCAAATGTAGCATGGAAAAGATCATGGAAAGTCATGGAATTTCAAAACCTCAAGAGTACGAACCCTGAATAAAGTGCGAGAAGAACCAATCAAAATCAAGGATTTTGTTATCAATACTATTATAGGGTTTACCTCTGTGTAAAAACCTGTTATTGTTTTTCTGTTCTATATTGTTTTGAGTTCTTTTTGTATCTTGTCTGTTCTTTGGTTTACGTCACCTGTGAGTTTCGGAGGTTTTTACACGGAAGATGAGCCCTATTTTAATAAGGGAATAAAATGACTTTTTGAGGGAGTAAGCCGGATTTTAATTTGGCTGCGTATATTGATAATAATGATGTTTTAAATTCATATTTTCATAGGAGGCTTTTTGTAGGTGTGGCATTTTTTGCGTGATGTACTTTTTTAGCTAGTAAAATACGTGCTTGTGTCAAAAGATGTAACATAATTCTAATAATGGATGTACATGAAGTAAGTAACTATATCACAGGCTGAGTGAGCATATAATTAGAAGCCTTTTTTCATGTTTAAAGTGATGTGCACTATAATCAGTAAGACCATCCATTTGATAAATGGCACTGAATTAAGCAATTTCTTCACTTGATACCTTGCGATGAGAGTGGTCACACGATTATTTGCATGTATGGTCGGGGTTGGGGATGGAGGGGGGTGGGAGTGTGGAGTGGAGGATGTGAAGGATGGGTATTCTCAGGCTGCAATATCCAGATAATTTATATGAGAAGATTGTCAAACTTGGTTCCATCTTATTCAGCAATCATTACACGCTTGTCTGTGCTTTTCCCGCTTCGTTTTGTGGCGTGTCATGCTATTAGGGTTGTGAAATTAAATAGGTTCTTTGTGCTTGTCATGATCACGCGTTCCTCCCCCAGGAGAAAGATTGCGTGACAAGCCCGAATATGTACATGTATAACTTAGAAGTTGTTAAGATTTTGACCAGAGAGTATGTGGAGTCATTTATTTGGCTGTATGGTGGGCTACAGCCATTTGATGGCGAGGGAGCAAAATGTTAGCCGTGTCCACTCCCCCCATATTTGGCTGCGCTAAATCCAAAATGGTGGCCAGCCAGCTTTAAGACCCAGTCCTGGGGCCGCTGTGTGGTCAGAAGCGTAGGTTTGACTGTATAAGGAAATTACCAAAGGATCTGTACAATTCAAGTAATTAAGCCGTCATAAAGTGTTTTAGTTAGAGGAACTTTGGCTATAATAAGCAGGGCACCATACATGGGCCCTGTTTGGATTTTTGAACGCATTATTATGTCGATTGTAATTATTTAATAGGCATGTAAACATTTTACTGATCAGCTTAATCATTCACCACGTGTTTTGTTGTAGCCGTAAGTGTGAAACAATTAGACAAGTTGTTTATGTTAAGTTTAATATGCTTTTTGTAGGCGGTTGCACAAACCCACGGCCTGTCGTTACCAGTCCTTTTGATAAACAAGCTTAAAAGCTAAGAGGTTTTTAGTAGAGGTACACAGGCCAATATCAATACTTATAATCTATTGATATATTTTCAAATAGTAGCTTTTTGTATATAAGGTATTGTTTAAATTACTGTGTAGCCAACACCGTGAAAAATAGACGTATATTTCTTCGCTGACATTGTGTCATTATTTGGTTTGTATCCGATAGATTCCATTTCAAATAGGCACGTAATGTGTGCAGGCAAGATTATGTTTCTCATTGTAATCCTTCTAAATCGTTCCAATCTTGACGGTCGTTATTCATTTTTGATTTGTTACTTCTTTTGGTATTGTGTCCTTCGAGGCACAAAATTATGGTATGCCGTGTCATTATCATTAATGACTGGTCCCGAAGGTAACAGCGCGTTTTGTTTCCCCGAGATCCCCCATGCTCACCGAGGCAAGGCTGAGGGCACTGTTCGGCGCATGGACAATCATCCCAAGTGGTTTCTTATACCCCTCTAAAATAAAAGGTCTGTTTTTTCTTTAAAATTTGATTCGTCACTTAATTTTCCTTCGGCTGAAAACGACATGAATTTATTCTCCAAAATTTACTCCCCTGACGTTGCTTTACACCCAGCTAGAAAGATTTAGGATCTGGCCTTATGGCGACATGTGAGCAATTTCATCCCGGTAGTTTGCTCAGAATCCAGGAAGATACAAGGGATGACCCCTATGGTGACATGTTTTCTCTCCATCCTGAAACATTTAGGGGCTTACTGCACGTTGAAATGTGAGCAAATATTATCCTGGAGTTATTTCTGCATTCGGAAAGATTTAGCTATTAGGGGCGGACCCCATTGTCACACATGAACAAGTTTCTCTCCCATCCAGAAGGACGAAGCCTGAGAACACAGACGGATTTCCGGCTTTATTTTCACCAGGGCGGTGAAACGGGTCCTTGTGCTCTTGAGCGATGTGTGATGCGGAGTGGCACTGGGGCGAGAGCGCTTTACTGAACTAAAGTTCAAAACATGGCGGCAAGTAAGATTCAATGGCTGGTGGAAAAAAGGGATTGTTACACCAAAACATTAAGAGATTTCCTCGAAATTCTTTTAGCCATGGAATAACGACATGTTTTCCAAACTGCAAGAAGTTAGAAGGGGTTTGATTCTGTGAATACAGTGTAAATACAGTGTAAATAAAACCAACTTTCTCGAAAGGCCTTTTACCTTTTCTTCGAGCGCCAGAAGTCAATCACTAATTTCATGGAAAGTATGGGAGGAGATGGCTCAATTTTCAAGCAACAAATAAAGTATGTATGCCTTTTTCATCTGCATAAATTTCATTTTGAACTTTTTCGAACTTTTTGAGTTAGAGGACTAAAAAGTGAAATTATTTTTTTGATACAACAACCTTCATGTGACTCTGCGGTCTGTGCGATCAGGGCCCTATTTATACATTTTTTAGCGCTATCCCTGCAACGTTCTACGACGAAATGCATATGTTCTACATATTCTACGAAGAATGCGTTTCTTGCTTTATTATAGGCCATGCCTGACCTCCTGGTAATACAGTACTGGTTTGATAACGTTTTCATCATAATGCCACCAAAGGAGAATTTATTGTCCATACTAGTTTTTACTGTCTTTACTAAAGAAATGTTCCTGGGTTATCGTCTTTACAGAAATGAATAGCATGGACAGATTTAGGCACCCCTTTCTTTCCTTGAAACTTTAAAATTGTCATCACTCCTAGAATGAAGCCTTCACTGCTCGTCCCAAGGACGTTTGTGGCTACATGACATGATGTGTACGTTAGGAGCTGGGTGCAACCATGGGTCACAAAGGTCCACTTAATACCTCAGAACTCCCTTCAAAGCCCATGCCTCTGGCAATTGCACCCACCCATACAACTACACCCTTGGCTATTTCCTTGCCAAAAACAGTAAACATAGCACCCTTTCTAGCAACTTAATAACAAGAGAACAATTATGATTCTCTTAGGTACTATGGATACTGTGACTGCTCAATTTAATAGGTTGCATTCCACAGTATGGCCTGTTAAATATTTCAAATGGTCTGTGTGACTTGGATGCTTTTTCAAACCCATCAGACACACAACAGAGTTATAATAATCTTACTGGCCTTTTGATTAGTTTTTTGAGTTATGAATCCACCCATTTCCTCCTTCAATTTATGATTCGTATGTTTTGTTCTTGGGCAAGAAATAAATTGGACGTAGGGAAAAAATTGGTTTGGAACATGCAATACTACAGATATTGAACACTATTAGTAGCAGGTATTTACAATTTCTTGTTTCAAAAAATGTCCATACCTCACACACCCCTACTACATGCATAAGTTTTTGGTCTTTGGGAACCATCCCCCATTGTCAGGAGTTTTCAATCCCTTCTGTAGTGGAGCATGAATATTTTCTTGAACTACAGAAACATATTGTTAGGAGTTCTAAATTGCCCAACAGGCACATGCCCCTTACTTTTGGACTTCAGTCTATAGCTGCAGCCACAAAAGATTAAAAAGAACTGATTCATTTCATTGGCACGAGGAGATTTTTTGAATGAATATGGGGAACTCTGCATAAATTTGGGAACTAGGAGTCCACTGCAAAGAAAAAGCACTTGAATTAACAACAAAATTAAAATGATCATCAGAATATACCTCAATGGATTAGCAACGGCAGTATAGTCTACCTCGTAGAACACTACACTTTTCATAGTCATGCCTTTATCAAAATCTGCGCCTATCAATAGAAGGCTGCAAAGTTTCCTTCGATTGCCTCAGGCTCAGTAACTATTTTAAAATATATATCAAACCCCGAAATATAAAAAAGCCATCACTTAAGATTATCAACTGGCATTGTGTTTAAGTGCTTGCTTTGATTTTGTCTGCTGCATTTGCAGGGATCGAGCCAACAATTTAGTAATTGCGTCCTGATCCCAAAGGCCGCACAGTCACAAATGCAAGTTCGTGTATCAAAAGCATAGAATTTCGAGCCCTCTAACTCAAAAAGTTCAAGAAAGTTCAAAATGAAATTTATGCAGATGAAAAAGCCATACATACTTTATTTATTGCTTGAAAATTGAGCCATCTCGTCCCATACTTTCCATGAAATTATTGATTGACTTCTGGCGCTCGAAGAAAAGGTCAAAGGACTATCAAGAAAGTTGGTTTTATTTATAATATTTCAACACTGTATTCACAGAATCAAACCCCTTCTAACTTCTTGCAGTTTGGTAAACATGCCGTTATTCCATGGCTAAAATAATTTCGAGGAAATCTCTTAATGTTTTGGTGTAACAATCACTTTTCTCCACAAGCCATCGAATCTCACTTGCCGCCATGTTTTGAACTTTTGTGCAGTGAAGCGCTCTCGCCTCAGTCTCACTCCGCATTCCACATCGCTCGCGAGTACAAGGCGCGTTTCACCGCCCTTCCTTTTTGCGCCCAGGTTTCACGAAGCCGGAAATCCGTCTGTGTTCGCAGGCTAGAAGGGCGTAAAGGCAATTTGATACCGGAGTTTGCTCTGCGTCCAGAACGATGTAACAGGGTTCGTTCGGGTCATTGAAAACCTGGAAAGTCATGGAATTTAAGTGTGGGTCATGGAAAGTCATGTTTATTAAAAACAGTAGTAAAGCACGCGTCTCTGATCCTTGACCAATCAGAATCGAGTATATCGACCATGTGACCGCTCTCGACCAATGAGAAAACCGGATTTCATTCAAAATGGCAGTAGTAATAGCTGAAGTTAACAAATACCACCTGATCTTCAGCCATTTATTTGCCTATTTTAAAGCCTCCAACGGCAAAAACAGCAGTTTGCACATTGCTTCCTCATCGCTGAAGTCGAGATTTCGAAATGTCTGGAAGACTCAGCTCCGGCTTGTCGGAGCTGAGTCGTCCGGGTCAAGCGAAATCTCGACTTCAGCAAATGAGGAAGCAAATGTGCAAACAAAACTTCGCCGTTGGGAGCTTTAGGAGAGCGCACTTTTTTCCCGCAACCAAATTTTCGGCAACTTTTTTCTCGCCACAAGCCAGACAAATACCACTTTTGCATTGCCACAAGCCAGACAAATACTAGTTTTGCATTGCCACAAACCAGACAAATACCACTTTTGGATTGCCACAAGCCAGACAAATACCACTTTTGCATTGCCACAAGCCAGACAAATACCACTTTTCCATTGCACAAGCCAGGACAAATACCACTTTTCCATTGCCACAAGCCAGGACAAATACCACTTTTGCCTTGCCACAAACTATACAAATAACACTTTTGCCTTGCCACAAACCATACAAATACCACTTTGTTTGGCACAAGAGCTGCTATTTTTTTTCGAAGATACACTACGAGGTGGTGCTTTGCCCGACAGCAGGTGCCTCTCTGCAGGGTACAAAACACGCAAAACAAACATACTAGGTTGCCAAAATCCACCAATTTAACAAATGTGTTGCCGGAAGTATACCAAAATGTCTTCGCAACTGTTCGAACATTTTGGCAACGAAACAGTAGTCCTCCAAACATCCAACAATGCGGCTTTGTTTTTCTCGAAGCCCGCAGCGCTGGACGGAGAAGAAGCAAAACCCCAAAAAAACCCATTGTCTGCACTTGCCGAAGCTGTCGCAGCAGCAGAAAAGGTTCGCTGACATTGTGTCATTATTTGGTTTGTATCCGATAGATTCCATTTCAAATAGGCACGTAATGTGTGCAGGCAAGATTATGTTTCTCATTGTAATCCTTCTAAATCGTTCCAATCTTGACGGTCGTTATTCATTTTTGATTTGTTACTTCTTTTGGTATTGTGTCCTTTGGTATTGCTGTCGCAGCAGCAAAAAAGGTTTCCGAAGTCCCAATGGAAGAGTTGCACAAGGCGCTGCCGGTTTTCGCAAATCGTCTGGTCGGGGGTTTCGGCTACGATATCTACAGCATCGACTACACACAAGACTTTTCGGGCACTTTGGATCGCAAAGCTCTTGTGGCCAACCTTGGATTCGAAACGGCAGGGCGTTTTTCCGCCGCAATGGGAGAAAATAGCCCCCGGCTTCTGGATAACACCGCCAGCGTCGGGGAGCACTGCTGCACCTGGCTCGAGACCACACAACAACAAGAAAAGTACACAACCCGAAACAAGATCTACAACAAAGTCGTTTCGAACTTCGAGGCAGGAGAAATCCGCGAGCCTGTTGGCGGGCACCTGGCAGAATACGCCGACTGCCCCAACCAGCGGCTCCGCCAAACATTCTTCCACCCAGACGTACAAGCCCGAGGTTGTACTCGAATCGAAACGACTTTGTACGGCCTCCCACTCGATGAACTATCGAACGAGAAAGCTTCCACCTGCATCGAGAAAGTCTTGGCGCGGGTTTCTGTCAACGACGAACAACAAAACGGGCTCTTTGTGGTCCAACCGCCCAGCAAGCAGTGGCAAAAACCTCGCCGCTACCCTCGACAGGTGCCTTGTTCTTGCGGACAGACCATAAGGCCACATCTTCGTCGCATGGGGCGGCCACACAAGAACAGGCCGGATCTACGAGTCTACGTGCGCCCCACGCCAGCGAATGTCGAGGACCCAACCAAGTGGGAAAAAGAAGTGCAGTGGGCAGCAGTGGACTTTGGCTTCCGGAATTGCCCGATTTTCCATGTCGACATCCAGGCCACCCACGAGGAAGGGGTGGAGTCCGGAGCACTCCGCTGCTACCGGAATTACGAAAACACCAGCACCATCCTCGCAGCGAGCAAAAAACCGACGCAGCTCCACCCAAACGGAGGCAACCTGCCAACACTTCTCCCCCCAACAGACAAGATCGAGTGGGAATGGCGGACAAAAAAATACCACGCAATTGGCAACGACCCACCGAAATACGAGCTCCAAGAAGTGCCAGAAATCGCTCAACAGCGGCAAATATCTGCGCTTTCCACAAGAAACAGAGAGAAAGTCCTCGACAACCTTCGGTACGCTCGCACAGCCGAGGAGTGGAAACGAGACCATTTACCGTCCAACGAGGGCACAAAAATCGTGTGGAACCCAATACAAGTTCTCGAAGCCCCAGACCCTGGTCGACTCCCAATCGTGCAGGCTCTTGGGGCGAAATGCGAAGAATACGACAAACCTCGCGCAGATCTCGCCAAAACCAATTTCCGAAAAGTTTCTGCGCCAGCAAACAAAGACACGAAAAAAACAACAGACTTGCTGGCAGGAGAGTACATAGCCAAACGTTTCGCAGCGACAACCTTCCGAAAATCTCCGCGGACCATTCTAACCAAAATGTTGCCACAATTGTAAACAAAATCGCCCAGGAACACGCGAAGAAATGGAAATCCTGGCATCTTGGAGAACTTTTCGCTGTTGCTTTCTACGGGGATTTTGTTTTCTGCCTTCCTGGCGGCCAAATTGTTGCATAGACATGTTCGTTTCCAGGCCAGAACAACAAGTCTGTCCTTCTTTTTTGTGGTGTGGTTCTCTCTTGCCCGATTCTGCAGAGCATTGGCGATGTTCTTTTTTCGAGGAACTCGATGCCTCCAAGATTCTCCACCTCTTTTTGCAGAAAATAGCCTTGTATTGGGGTTTCCTCGTCTGTTGTTGGCTGCCCGTCCTCTCCAACCGGAAACACAAACAATATGGCTCGCGGAGAGTTTCGAAAAGTTGTGGAAGCAAACTTCTTGCACTTGTATTCGCCGGGCTGCAAGTCTATCGATTTTTTCGTGTCCTTTTTTTTTCGGCGCCACTACTTTTTCGAACTCCGTTTCGAACTCCGTTTCTTTTTCGTACAGCTTTTCTCGAAGAATATCGTATTTTGCGCTCTCCTCTGCAATCGCTTGCAAAATTGCAGCTCTTTGCGGGTCTGGGGTGGAAACAACATGTATTGGGTTCCATACAATATTTGTCCCTTCGTTGTTGCAGAAACTTTGCGGCTTCCCTATCTGTATTTCCAAACCTCCAAGCTTTCCGATGTTGCAGAAAGAAGGAAGCCAGAAAGTCGTTCTGCCGTACCAGTCCGTTTCGGACGTTTCGAAAATGTCCAGGCATTCCGAAACAATTTTTTGTAGAGCTTTTGTTGCAAACACGTTGGCGATTTTCCCGTCGTTTCCAGACAATACAACCGGAAATTTTCTTTTGTTTTTTTGCCTGCCGCCAACAACTTTCCACTTCGCGCATGCAAGCTCCGAAACCTTGGTTGCATATTCTTGCAGACATTGTTCCACCACCTCACGCACCTCTTGGCTTTTTTGTTCGAGCACCTTTTTCGATTGCACAATTTTTTCCACCCTTTCCAGCTCTGCTTTATCTTGCTCGGCCGCTTGTTTTTCCCAAGAAAATCTTCGCCATTCTTCTGCGCTTGCCGCGTCCTGTATTTCTTGCATTTTTTTTTCGCGAGATCTGGTGGAAAGTGTCGAAATTTGCCGCTCTTGTGCGATTTCTGGTACTTCTTGCAGCTGGAATTTGGAGACATATCGCCCAATAGCGCTGCATTTGGTTTGCCGTCATTCCCAAGAAACTGTTTTTGGCGATGGAAGAAGTATTGACGGGCGCCTGGGTGCAGCTAGCATGGCCTTTTGCTTGCCGCCAATATTGTTTTCGTTTCCTCGTCTTTTGTGTAGCAACGCAGAGGCCCTATTTCCACACCTTCTTCCTGTGTGGAAAGGATATCTACCCGAAAAATCGGGCATGCGCTGCCCACACCTACGAATTTTCCCATTTCGCGTCGTCCTCCACGTTCGCTTTGGTTGGTCGTACGTGCACCCCCGATATTCTTCCTGTTTCTGTGTACGCGAACCAGCCGACAAATATGTGGCCTTGCGGGCGGTCCGCCAAAACGAGGCAGCGGTCCAGGCAAGAAGCCAGGTTTTCCCATTGTTTGTTTGGTGGTTGGACCACGAAAAGACCTTCTCCTTCCGGCGAAACCTTTGCCAAAGTTTCCTGCACCACCTGGTCGGCTTTTTCATCCGAGAGCTCGTTTGTGTGGCACCCGTATATGGAAACAACTATTCTGGTGCATCCGCCAGCTTGGACATCTGGGTGTTGGAAAGTTCGGCGCAAGTGCTCGTTTGGGCAGTCTGCATAGTCGGCAAGATGACCGCCCACTGGTTCTCGAATCTCGCCCGCTTCGAAGTTGGAAACGATCTTGTTGTATATTTTTGTCCGGACCGTGCGGTCTTCTCTTTTCGAGATCCAAGTGCACACATGCTTCCCCACAGTTTCGGTGTTCTGCAGAATCGTAGAATCGAGACAGGGGCTTCGCGGTCCAACACTCCGGAAAAATCTTGCGTGTAGTCGATGGAGTAGATTCCAAAACCGAATGCGAGCAGCTGCCGTTCGAAAGCTGGCAGCGCTTCGTGCAAATCTTCCAAAGATATTTCGGAAACGTCTACCTTGGCCACGAAGTAGCCCGCTATCTCGTCTTCTGGATACAGCCTGTGCCAGCGGGACTGTGCCAGCAGAAACGTGTCGGCTTCTATCGCTGCTATTGTTGTACGTATCGTGCTTCCGCTGGTTCCTTGGGGAGGGTGTGGACGATGCTTGTCTGCATGTGTTTTCTTTTGCTGCCGTCCGGTCCTGTTCCCAGGCTCTGCTGCACAGCGAGGCCGATGCATAACCTTTCTCGCTTGTTCTGCAAGAAAAGCGGCCTTTTTGGAAAACGCAGTCTTCGCGGCGGAGATAGCCGAACACGTAGATGTCGTCGACAAACGCGGGTAGTCCTTGCAGAGGTTGCAGGCGTGTCTTGCCGAGGTTTCCTGCTAGGTAGTCGAATTTCGAGATGTCCGGCAAGAGGTTGCTATCGTACGCGTTCTCGAGAAGGCCACGTTTTTTTTCGCAACGGAGGCCCATGCTTTCGAATGTTTTTTGTACTGCCATTTGTTGCTGTAGTATTGTTTGTTGTCGAATTATGCAAAATATTTTTCGGCTACATATGTCTAATTGGGAGAAAAAAATTTGCGAAAAAAATATTTTGTTGTCTGGCTGCTGCTTGTGCAAAATTTGGTAGCCGAAATTTGGTTGTCGTAATTTTTTTCCGCTCCCATAAGCTTGTTCCCGCCGCAAGCTAGTAATCACACAAAACTCCAACGCCGCAGCTGCGGCATGGTGCGGCCCTTTGCATTCCTCTTCTTAGCTGAAAGTTATGCTGGCCGCAATATTCTCCGACACGCCGTTTGCCGCAGTTCTCTTTCCGATTTCGCATCAACCACACGAAGTTGTTTGCTCCGCGCACCATTGTATTCATGGTGTCGCTTCTTTCTAATTGTGCGAACTGCCGACAGAGAGGTTGGCCTTCCTCGCCTGTCCGGTGGAAAACGCACACCCGAATAGCCACCGTTTGTTTCCCGTTTCGAAAGCTCCCGGCGCTGTTTGTTTGCATCTTTGCTTCCTCTTTTGCTGAAGACTAGATTTCGATTGCTCGTGGGTGACTCGCTCCGACAAGTCGGAGCTGAGTCTTTCGACGTTTCGGAATCTCGTCTTCAGCGCTTGAAAGCGACTGCAAACAAAAGGAAGCGATGTGCAAACAATCTGCGCCGTTGGGTGGTTTCGAAATGGGAACTGCCAACGGCCAGGGGGTTGTCCTTCTTCGATAAGTAGTATATCCTGAAGTTAATGAATAATACCTGATCTTCAGCCATTTATTTTCCTATTTTAAACCTCCCTGAAGCACGAAGTGAGCAAAGCGAGCTTCCTGCTTCAGGGAGGTTTAAAATAGGAAAATAAATGGCTGAAGATCAGGTGTTATTCATTAACTTCAGGATATACTACTGAAGTGGCATGAAGTCCTGACCTATGGAGCGCGACCTTAGACCTGCGTGATATTAAATACTATTGTAACTGCAGTGTTATTTAACAGTTATATTCACCCCGCTTTGCATGAACATTCTGCTCCTTCACATTTCCTGTCCCTTCTCTGTCAGATATCTTCAATTTTACTGTGTGAGGAGCTTCGCTCTTCTTCTGGCTACGGTAACAACGGCCTTTAACTTCACAAGTTTTTGCTCGACCGTCTGATTTCACGAAAACGTTGTGAATGTAGTTTTCCGTGAAGAATTTCTCACCTGAATTAAGGCACGGGTCTAGCTTTTATACCATGTTTTATTAATTTCTTTCACTTTTGGTATTTTTCTCAAAAAGACGGCTTATAAAAGTTTATTTTGATAGAAAGTGAATTTTTTGATGATTGTCCCAGCTTTAAGTGGTCACGTGATTGACCACGCCCGTAATTGTAAGAATTATGACCAGCTAGTTTACAGGAAGTAGTCGCATTTGAAAACTCTCGTTTTATCTCTGAAAAACTTTACCTTACCTGGCCATACGTCGTTGTAAACGGGGATTCTTAAAAATGTTTATTGTTTTGTTGTTATTCTCTATTTTTTCCTAGTCCCAGTCCCTCTCCAAAAGAATAACGTTATAACTGAAAGAACAGAAATAAATTTGAAAATCCCCGTTTGGTTCTCTAAACTTGGTGGATGTAGCCATTCGTAGCAAACAAAACTAGTCATACATTACATTTGCAAAATGTCGTAAATTTGTTATTAAAGTTTGCATCAATAATTGGCTGTGGTATGTCACGTGACCAAGCAGGAAAACCAAAAAATGAAACAAGAAAAGAAAAGCGGGCTCTGGGTATGAGATTGGTTTTCAGGGATGCTACTGAAACAAATGAAACAGATATTTAGTTAAGGGGAAAGTGTCACGCCTGATTATAGAAAATTTTTTCTGTTGTAATGTCCATATTGTTGTGCCAAATGCCACCAAATCCATGAATAAATTTGATAAAAAGGTTCCACAGAGCAAGATAGAACAGGTATTTTGGGGAGGCAGTACAGGATTACAAGGATAGAAGTGGTTGCAGTCCATCAAAATTGATTCTTGACAGGATGTCCACCATTGAAAGCTGCAATTCTGGTGAAATTTTGAATCTTTCAATAGCTATTTTTCTTCTTTGTTGATATTTCTTTGCTCTCACCACTTTTAACATTTTTCTCCTTCTATTGCAAGACAGCACGATTACAGCAAGCTACAGGCCATAGTTATGAAAATATGATTAAATATTACATTAAAATTCAATAAAATATTTAAATTAAATATTACCTTTCTAAAAACCCGGGACTTCCGGATTACAACACCAGAGCCCTGCACCACTCGGCCATGCACGCTGCCAACCGTAACGACATTTTAATTTGGTTCCATAAGAGAAAAATCCTGCACAGTGCATCTTACCTTGCATGGTGCATTCCAGGTGGTGCTTCCAGGTGCATTCTCTGGTACGCATGCATAGGTACCTCGGTCACGATAACTGACTTGTGTTATGTTAAAACTGATTCCGCGCTCCCTTCCTGAACAACTACACCATCTTTGTACAAAGTATAAATGCGGTGGCGGGTTGGAGTTTGTTCTGCATGTAATTGTCACTGAAGAATTGAATTGCATCATGCTGGATTTTGTAGATGCCTGAAAGCTGGTGTTGATAGGTTTGTCTGAAATAATAATAACCAAAGTAGACGAGGCGATATTAACTAGCACGCTTTCTGTAGAAAACTTAGCTTTACTAACAGGAACTTTACCATGGGAAGCTATTATAAGCTGCATGTACTTTGACTATACACAGGTGAAGCATTATTTATTTAGTTATTTAGCTTCGCCTAACTAGAATACATAAAAATATTAGGCAGGGAGACCACTACAGGCTAGCCAATTACAGTGGATCCCTCGTTAATTGTTTATATAAAAAATACTAAAGCTACTAATATGTAAGCAGAAAACGTAGGAGGAAAAAAAACGAAAGTCCAACAGGAGGAAACTCGGTCCGCGCCATTTGGAGGTGGAAGAAGTGTTATCAAATAGAAATTAAAGCAAAGTGATCGATTTACATTTTTTATTTTATTTTATTTATTTATTTATTCACAGACAATAAAATTACATCGCACAGAAAAAATAGAGGATAACCGGAAAAAAAATTACAATACTAGAGTGAAGTAAAAATAAATAAATACAGGTTACAGGCCTTGGTACTACCTCTGCTACTGTTATATTATGTATTATATCAATATATATGTGTATTTTCCATATTTTATTTAACTTGATGTGAGATACAAACCAGAAGGAGAATTTCTATTTTCTGCATTGGTTCTAGTAATATTTTCGAGACGGTATTTATCTTCGATCTTAGAGATAAATTCATTTTAGGTGGCTCATCTCAGTTTTTCAGAACCACACCAACCCAACTTTAAAAAGCTAATATTTCACTGTCTTCGGTCGGTCGGACAAGATCTCTACTAAATGTGCCAAAACTCTTGGCTGACCGGTTCAAGACAGTGAAGTATTAGCTTTTTAAAGTTGGGCTGGTGTGGTTCTGAAAAACTGAGATGAGCCACCTTGAGGAGATGGATTTGTTATTTAGCTTACTTGAATATAGATAGTGGCGCATAAATATTACACTCACAGGCTCTCGGCAAACAATTTTTTTTTTCACCCTGGGGGAAAAATGCACGCAATAAAGAGTAATTGGTGTAGAGTTTTGTACATTTTTGATGCAGTTATTATATATAAAAACCTGATGGTGATGAGTGCTCTATGATTGACTGAAAAAACATTACCCCGACAGACAGCATGACACTGTTTGTAATTTCACAAAGGAAATAGACGGCTCTTATTTATCAGTGGTGTATCGGCAAAATAAATCACTTCGGATTGAGCTAGAACACTAATAAAGTCAAGGATTTCTAACGAGACCGAAAGGCCAGGTTTTATTGCCCTGTAGTTACAAATCTTTTTAATGGATTTCAGCCTTGCAAATAGTAACTAAAGATGTCATTGGGCTTAAGATACACCACTGAATTCAATCGAACCGAATCTAGGCTGTCCGGCTGAGCCAGCCTACATTTATTTTAAAGACAGAAAGTTATAGCTGAATTCAAATCAAAAGAAAAATTGATAGTTCGCAATATTAGTTTACGACAAAAAAATCAGTTACCCCTCTGGTGCATGAAGAACTGAAAAAGTCGCATATCGATCGTTGCTGTACATGATTTTCGGTTGTAACTCATTATGTTTGACAGTGAGTGACAAGGAATGAGTTGTCAGAAAAATGATTGAAAATGTGGTATTGGAATATATACAGTTGTTTTTCTATTCGAGAATTTGATGGCCACTTGTATGTTGATCACGGGACTATTCTCAGCGGTCTCACCTCGCGCGTATAAAAGGCAGAGTAGACAAAGGAGTGATGCCATTCTCTCGAAGCTGCTAAGCTGTTCAGATTACCATGGCTGACCCGCAAGTCCCTGCAGATGCAGTCCAACAAGCTCAAGTTGTCTTACAAAACCAAGCACAAGAAGGTCAAGCACCGGCGGCGTTAGCACATCAAGCTCAAGCACCAGTAGCGCCAGAAGAACAAGCTCAACCGCCTGCACAAGCACCAGTGCAAGCAAACGAAGTTTCTTTGGCGGTTTGTGAAACTTTATTTTATCCGTTCGTTACCACGTGTTTCGTTCTGGTTCCCTCGTATTTCGCTTCCAAACCTTGTATGTTGTTTGCCCTACGGGAGCTGTGTTTCATTTCCTCTTAGAAAATTATTTGCCCTGCTTCTTAACATTTGCCCGCTTTTCTACGGGCTGTGCGGGCTAAGTTTTGTTGGATATATTATTTGCCCTGCTTCTTAACGTTTGCCCTCGTTTCGTGTGGGCTGCGCGGGCTAAATTTTGTTGGATATATTATTTGCTCTGCTTCTTAACGTTTGCCCTCATTTCGTGTGGGCTGTGCGGGCTAAATTTTGTCTGATATATTATATGCCCGGCTTTTAACGTTTGCCCTCGTTTCGTGTGGGCTGTGCGAGTTAACTTTTGTCTGATATATTATTTGCCCTGCTTTTAACTTTGCCCTCGTTTCGTGTGGGCTGAGCGGGCTACATTTTGTTTTATAAATTATTCGCCCTGCTTTTAACGTTTGCCCTCGTTTCATGTGGGCTGTGCGGGCTAAATTTTTATTTGTATATTCGTTCTGCTTCTAAAACTTTACCCTCGTTTCGTGTAGGCTAGTACGGGATATATTACCGTATTACACTATATTTAAATTGCTTTAAAAGTTTACCCTCGTTTTGTGTGAGCTCAGCGGGCTAAATTTTGTTTTGCATATTATTTTCCCTGCTTATAACGTTTGCCCTCTTTACCAGTGGGCTGTGCGGGCTAAAACTTTGTTTTGTAAAATATTCGCCCTGCTTTTAACTTTTGCCCTCGTTTTGTGTGAGCTGTGCAAGCCCTATTTTGTTTTGTATATTACTCGCCGTTATAAACTATTTGCCCCTTTGTGTGGGCCTCGCGGGCTATACTTTTGTTTGGTTTGTTTTTCGCCCTGATTCTCAACTTTTGCCCTCTTTTCACGTGGGCTTCGCGGGCCATTCTGAATTCGTATGTTTGTTTATTTTCATCTTTAAAATCCGTCATGTTTTTCCTCGCTCTTTATTTGAGCTATTAAGCGGTTTCGAATGTGTTAGCTTCACGTGCCACTTTCATGGTCACAAGTTGTGCGCTGTGTTTTTTATGGCTATATTACATTGTTGTTTTTACGCCTTTTGTGTTTTCCTTGCCTATTGTTGGAATCTTTCTTTTTATTCAGTTCCTTTTTTAAATTTTTTATTTCTGTCAGCCCTGCATTATCGTTTACTCGAAAGTGCACAAGGCACCTCAGTCGAGTCATTGATACAGAGAATTTCATATTATGGTGGCAGAAGAGTTGAGGACTTCGACAAGTATGAAGCGCTTCGTTACGCAGAAGAATTAGCTTCTGTTGCAAAGTCCTCCAGTCACCCCAAGGCCGCCAGCTATGATGTTATCGCTTCGACTTTGAGAGAGAAGCTCCACGTCCCAGCTGAGCAGTTCAAGGCGTATTTCCTGGCTTTGTTAGCTGACAAGGATTTCTCCCGTGTTATCGAAACGATCTCGAAGGTTGACAAGTCCTTCCAGCGGTCCTCACCGTATCGCACACAGACGCGTAGAGGACGATTGCCATATCAGCAACCATATTTTCAAGCCTATCAGCGGCCATCCTCTCGCGTTATTTGTTACAAATGTGGTGAACCAGGGCATAAGTCACCCCAGTGTTGGAAGCGCGCTCCTTCTCGTCAGCCTTCTTCTGCTGCTCAGCCTCGCTTCAACCGTCCTTCAACATAATTTTGTTGCATCATCTTATGCAATACAGATTTTTCTCTAGGCGAATAGTGCATTGTTTTTACTTGCCTTATGTTTCCTTTATTTTTTGTTATTTCGGGGTTTCCGTCTTTAATCCTTCACCCTTTTATCCCTTAATACCGACTTATATTTTATATATTTTATATTTGCCCACTCGCTTTACTGTTATCCACTCGCTATATTGTTCTCGCTCCTCTTTCTTCTTCCCTCGGGTGGCATTCTCAAGGGGAACGAATGTTCCCTCTCGGATTACCGGGGCTGAGTTTGCCATTCCCTGGGCCTTACCTTTTCTTTCTTCTGTTCTAGTTTTTCAAGATGCCTTTTCATGACTGGGAAACGACTCCCAACTTTGATCCTGCCAAGATTTCTGTTAACTCGCCACGTTGGGTCAATTATAAGGGATCTCTTACTGAGGCCCAGGAAATGGCAGACAACGCCCATATTAGTCAAGATTTCATCTTAATCGCTTAAAAGACTTCGTTTCTGCGTTTCCTCGTTCCTAATTTCTGTTTTTGTTAGGATGGGGTTTTTAGTTTGGGGTTCTCATTTTGAGGATGGGCATCCGTTTGTGCGGTTTTTGTAGTTTCCGCCGTGGTATTTTAGGGTTATCTTCAACACGAGACTGTTGGTGCCCATACTCAACAATAGGCGTGAGGGAGACAGGTGAGAATAGACTACTATTCTCAGCGGTCTCACCTCGCGCGTATAAAAGGCAGAGTAGACAAAGGAGTGATGCCATTCTCTTGAAGCTGCTAAGCAGTTTATATTCAACATGTTGACCGTTCTCATTCGTTTCCTTTTACGCCTATCCTTCTCAGGTCTCGTTTCTGTGGCTTTTTCCCGCCCTACCCACCTCAGTTTTATATTAGGATTATATTAGTCAACAGATCGAGACTGTTGGTGCCCATACTCAACAATAGGCGTGAGGGAGACAGGTGAGAATAGACTACTGTTGAGTGCAGTCCTCGCTAAAGGAAGTCGATTATTATTTATACTGAGTAGCTGCCTTTACAACCCTTTCTTTTTCTAGTTTAAAATTCGCATCCAGGCAGTATCTATGCACTGTGGAAATTTAAAAAGTTTCACCGAAGGAAATTAAAAAGATGAGCGCATAGCCACATCAACACTAAAAGACGTATTTGTCAGGGCAGCAAACCTTTAATTTATTATTTTGTTGCTTATTGCGTGGGAGCCAACACTAGCGCATGTCACCTAATAAATAACAAGATTATCTTCTGCAGCCAGCTTAATTAAGACTATCTAAAATTTTGAAATAAAAAATACCGTCAGGGAGCCAAATTGTTTTTCAGACAATTTCATGCATCCAATAGTACAAGCGCTTCGAATGGAATACGCCTTTCATTTGTATGTGAAGACAAAATAACCTTCACATTAATATTTACACTTCACATCTATTGCACCTAATGACTCACTAAAACGGCCAGGGGACCATTTTTCATTTAACGAACTTGCTTTGCAGGGGAGATCGGTACCATGTCCGGTTTGTATTCTGCTCCGGGTATTTTCTCTCAGTTGAAGAGGTTATTTATTTCAACACATCTGCTACCGGCATGGACGCAAAGGGAAAACTCGTAATAGTCTCACAAGGTTATTTTCCCAGTTACAGAAAATTAATAATCCTGAGGATAAATAAGGACATGAAACATAGAATGCTTTTTGTCGAGGAGCGTTAATGTAGGAATCTTTATAATCGCTACGACACTAATTTTTGTTATGTAGACCAAAACTATTAAAACTTCAGGTCAATTTCATATATTTGAGGTTGTATTTTCGGTAAAATTCAAAATTTTATAATTTCGGAGATTGTAATTTCTAAACAACTCTTGTGCTATGCTTATTAATGGCACTGCTGTTAAAACCAACATCAGCTTTTCCTTCTTGTTATCTTCAACAAAAAAAGCCTCAACTTTGGAAACATCAGTAAAAATTTAATTTATAAGAAACCATCTTGTACCGAAATAAATATTCACGTTTCGTATAGCGTTTGATGCCGGTTGTTTAGAAAAATACTGAGCCGCTATGAGATGAGAAACGCTTATTACTGAGAAACAACAGGTGACGCACAAAAGGGAGGTAGAGTTAACGTGTTCTACCTTCTCGTAGACAAGAATGAAATAATTACCGGAAATTATTGCCTAAAAGCGTATGTATCAAGCTAATAAACAGGTGACAGAAATTTGTAGATTGTTTAATTCAACTGCTTAACCTCGTACTTGTAAAGAATTCTGCCTTGCCATTTAAAGTGCTTACATGTATGTCACACTAATTACAGAAATTCATGTTTATTGCTGCCAGCTGAGAACTCTTAAAGTCATCATTTGTCAAAAGTTTTACTTCCCCTGCAAGGCATTTGAAATTCGGCCAAAAACCATAATTTTGTTGTGGGAAACTTGGCATTTGATGAATTGCCTGCTGTCGACAAGAAAGGCCGACCGGCAACATCTATATGGCAGTACGATTGAAGCAGTTTGCTTCGGCTAATCCCTTGTTTGAAAATTTCAAATTTTCATTTAAAGCTCTGTGTGAAAAGCGACATCACCAAATGGATTAGCAAGACACTGGTCATCCTAATGTTTTCTCACTGGACCCAGTAAGGGAAGGCGATTGAAAAGATCACTGTTTTCTTCTTCGCATAAAAGGACAGGCTCTTCAACGAGCCCTGTTATGGCTGAAGGACAGCATTTAATTTACGGTGCAGTCTTATTTCTGGCAGTTTTCAGCAGCGTCTTACGGCTATGCAACGCAGGCACTGACACGAAAAAACGACCTAAAGATCACTTCAACGAGTTTGACACTTTACT
Source organism: Blastomussa wellsi (assembly GCA_947652115.1). Classification (NCBI taxonomy): domain Eukaryota; kingdom Metazoa; phylum Cnidaria; class Anthozoa; order Scleractinia; family Plerogyridae; genus Blastomussa; species Blastomussa wellsi. Next base: position 10,592,598 of record OX393570.1, on the reverse strand, counting down.
AACTGTCATGGCCGTTCTACTCTGTATAGGCGGCATCTTTGTTTGTGCATGGTGCACATGTTGTGGTCATCACGATTATTTCACTATCCTCGATCAGCGGAAATTTCAACAACAAGTTCTTGACAGCGATACGGTTTGACTTTTATTCTCTATTTTCGACAATTATGTCATCATCAACGCCGTATAACTACGTGAACCGCCGAAATTACAAGTATTTTCAATTTAAAAATCAGAGGAACAGCTCGTCGATCGCAGTGTTATCTAAATAACAGAACCTACAACGCCTACAAGTTGGTTAGTTTCATTTACGATTTATTATTATTATTAGCAGAAGTAGTACAGCGGTATTATCAGTAGTTAGTATTGTTTTAAGGGGGCAGAAAAACCACAGAATGTGTTAAAATACAAAACAATATGTAATTGATTTTCGCTCGTGAACTCAGAAAACGTTGTTACCGCCTTTTTCAAATGTCAGCAGATAAATTTTCTGAAAATACAATATTTACGAAATATATAAACCCAAGGGATCGAGAAATGTTGACGGAAAATAAGGGGACAAAAATTATAAACAGGATGAACGCAAGAGAAAGCTTTATTATTAATGCAAAAATGTAAATCACTTCTCGGGTAAACTGGTAATTAACGACTTGCGATCCCGATTTATAATTATATGCAGATGGTGGTGTAAATTCACACTGAAACCTCGCATACACATTTGAAAAGAGCGGATTTGTAAGGGAAAAACAGTATTTAACTGGGCAGCTTCCCAGTTAGCTCATTCCCAGTCCCTGCTCATTTAGAGCATGAATACGAACCGTGCTTAGACAGAGTTAGCACGGCTCTGGTGAGCTCGCGAGAAGATGAACGTGCATAATTAGTTGTAAAGAGTCGGAGATTTGTATGCGCCATTTAACTTTTATAATCTTGGGTTTCAGTGGTATTTAATGTCACTGGATATTGCTTGAAGAACTGTATCCTCAATAAAAGGACGGCCATTGTGACCAAAGGCACATTTTAAAATATATATGAAGATCAAGTAACTTCACCTACCCAAAATGAGTAAATCCACACAGCTTGTATACCACCTTCCTTGCAAGAAGAAAGCCTTACAAAGGTATCTCCCCTTGTCGGATTCTTTGATACCGTGTAGAATAAGAGTACCCTAGTTAATGAACTCTACTCGGCTCTTGAATGTATCATCAACATAAATGCTTCCATTTGCCAGCTTTAATGCGGTATCTTCTTCGCTAGAATTTTGAGATGTCCAATTGTCCCTGGCTACCAAAAGAAACCTTAAACTGTCGCCTGGAGACTCAAAATTCCTTTGGAGAACACTTGTGGAACCTGGACTTGTTTCTGTGGGTCGGCTTGGCTCGTGCATCCATGAGAAACATGCTACAACAGGACGGAAGAAAATTATAACAAAGAATCCTTCTTGAAGCGTGGCATTCCTTCTGAATTCTCAAACTTATTGATAATTCATCGACTTAAAGCAAAGGCAATCATAAGTTTGGATACCCGACCTTAATTTACATAGATTTTGACGATTTTATTTCTCCGTTTACTCCTTAGTTTTTGTTTCGATTTAGAAGATATATCAAACACTCGAGACCAAGAAACTAATATAGATTTAGACAAGCCTAAAAGCGGAGCTCCGTGTTTTTGCTGGTTCTTAATAATTTTTGAAATTGCGTGCTGAAATTTCGTTCATTGAAAGTACTAGCGTGGGCAACTACTCAAGAAAAATTCCACAGGTGAAATGAATAAGAATAATTAAAAACGTCAACTCCAATTGAGAATGACCATAAAAAATAAAAAAAATGCTGCCAGAAATAAAAAAGCTGACAATTGACTATAACATGGCAATGATTAAAGCTTATGGTAACCTTTAAAAATATTAACCAGGTCGAACTCTTAACAATAGTCGCCATATTGATATTTGGGGCGACGTCGTTCGTACGGACGTATTTTGCACGCACCCGCGAGCATGTCGCTTGCCATTTTCACCATGAGAAATGAAAGGTATGGTTTTACTGTTTGTACCTTGTACGCGTCCTTAGTTCTCCTATTTCTATAAATATGGGGCTCCGCTCTGCGGCCCTTCGGGCAGCCGGAGCTCCGCTATTAAGTAAGAAAAGGAACCCCCGTGCCCCACGACAATTTCACTTACGGACAATACCATGACATAACTTACATTAATAATATCAAATACTAGCAAAAACAACAAGACTAAAAAGAAATAAAAAGAGAAATAACGTAATATTAACAACTACTAACAATATAATACTTACAATAATACAATGTAATACTTACAATAAACCTGCAATAAACTACAGTTATACATGCATCGCATACAAACCATTAATGGGAATGATTACATACTTTATCCTAAAAAAGATCTTTCTTACTGATCTTTCCTTTTATTTAATGATTATTTTAGTCTGAAAACCTTGAATTTTGGGTCGAATTTGGTTTCTTCTGCAGTCCCATAGTTCAGTTTCCTAATTATTATAAAATAACCCAGTAATCTTAATAAAGGAAATGGTTTGGATTTTATACCAAAATAAAACGTCTTGAAGGGTGAGATGAATCTGTTGATTTGAAAGTTGGTGCCAGTAGCCTTGAAATGAATTCCAGAACTGCTTAGCATAGGAACATTGAAAAAAAGGTGGTACAACGTTCAAGTTCAGATTCTGCCTTGCAAAAGGAACAGAGATCATTTGATTTAAAGCCTATTTTATGTAATTTGGAATTGGTGTATAATATGGAGTTAAGCACTTTGAATTGAAATGCTTTCACAAATGCTCTCTACCTTGCCACTCCCTCAGAGAGGCATGCAGAAGAATCACGGAAATCAGACCAATCAGACCAATCACGCCCGCGCGTCAAGATAATTTTTTATAGAAAGCAAGTTTTTTATTAACGCGAATGCGAATGTCTTTATTATTCCAAATACCTTGCCACTCTCTCAGAGAGGCAGAGGAATCACAGAAGTCAGATCAACACGAAAGAAGTTCACAATAGAACTGAGAAGAGATTTTATAATCTTCAATATCATAATTACAGTTTAGAAAGAAGAAACCTCCCATGGGTTCTAGTAAGTGCTCTAGATAGGTTTTCCATGTTCCGCTATTGTCTCCAAATATTCGTTTTAGCCAAGCAAGCCTTAAAGACTTAATCATGCAATCTAAATCCATCATTTTTAATCCACTTTCCTTGTATTCACCCCTTGCCCGTGCGCGTACAACAACTCCTTTTGTTTTCTCTTCATAAAATGATTCTATTTGATTGTAACGGCATTAAGAGTATTACAGTCACAAGGATTTAATTTACTTTCAAAAGCTTTCTTTGCTACTTTTACATAAGGCTGCTGTGATGCATCACATGCAGGTGTGTTGCAGCTCTCGTAAGCTTGCAATTATACTGCTAGCAGTTGTTATTGTTTTAGGGACTAGGGGCATCGTTCCTGTTGCTTGTTTTATTGTCATTTCAAAAACGAGAGCCGTTGCATCGCTCATCGCAGTCTCACAGCCTCTCACAGGCGTCACCACAGTTTAATGCTAATTGCCAGACTGGCTAATTGCTATTGTATCAAGAATGAAATTTTCACGATCGTCCAGGCTGTAATCAAGCGCGGCAAGTCAAGCATGGCAAACTTGATTCCAAAGCACACAAATATGTAGAATATAGACAAAAGATAAACTTCTGAAACAAACCAGCTGTCAACAAGTAATCGGATAACGAAACTTTTCGCAGCGATTGCAAAAATATCCTATATTTTTATAAATATTTCGCGCTCTTAAAATGGTTCAATGCCTTTGAAATTTTCAGGGATGACACATAACATGCTGGACTTTCAATCTAGACATTTTAAAAAAATTATATCGACTAGTTTTTACATAGATTCTCCCACATCAAAGACGTTCCTTCTATGAGAAAAATCTAGTGAAGCAAACTAGGTGAAACCTTTCAGGAAAGTTGTTCTATGCCAAAGGTATAAAACATGGAAAGTACATTGTTACAGTCTGCAGGAAGTTGCTGGAATCACGAACTAACAGATGCTAAGGCGAACTTGTTATTTTTGACAGCAAAATATCCAGAAGTTTCTGCAAATTCTCCCAAGTTGCCTTGCCCAAATCTTCTCATTCTGCCCAAAAAATCTGATTTGCCCAAACTCCTGATTTGCACCCCTGCCCCGGCCCGTACGCCTATGAATATCGGGCCGCTGGTCATTTAGTAATTCCAAAACATTGCCCGGTTGGCGGCCATTTACACACATCTTTTCAAGTTTCGAATACGACATGTAATGATAACATACATTCATACGACATGTAATGATAATAAGACACCATCAAATGCCTAGACATAACATTATATGTCTAGTATATATGAAATAGTTACTCTGGCTTCTACAAAGAAAGCCCAAGTATTAAAATGGGAACGGTTTATTTTCCTTCGGTCGCAAATCGCCCTCTGACGCCTTCTGCACGTACGCAAGATATGAGTATGCGTAGAAAAAGGTCAGCGGACGTGTTTGCGTGGAGGCACGAGGTCGGCACGAGGTGAAAAACAATATACGGTACTAAGCTATCTGTTTTCGGTGCAATGTCAGGGAATGTAAAGCTTGAAATGTGTACAGTGATGTCTAGTATGCTAAATCCATTGTAGACACATACTAAAACATGTCGAGTGTCCACTTCGGAACGGGTCGGTCCATGAACTTTACGAGCGAACTCTTCCGAGTGAATCAAGAAACTTAGAACATTGGTTCTCTTCGTTACGAGATAACGATCCTAAGTTGGGAACGCATCGCAAAACTATTTCCCATGGCTTTCCGACTAATGAATTTTGCTTACAATTGAAAACGTCAAGATAGAGACATGACGTCTCACGATCGACAGTTTAATTGACACTATCTCATCTTTATAAAACTTTATGTTTGATACATGATAGAAGTTTCTGGATATTGCACTAAATGAAACTGTGTATTTTGGACTTTATACTGAGATTATTTAACCTCCGCTGAATAATCGTAGGCCAGAATATCAACATAACAGCCTGTGCTCCCTAGATTTCGACAGCTTCGATTTTCGGAAAGGCAACAACAGTTCCCAAATTCGCAAACAATGAGACTTCGTTCTTTAAAACCTTCTGCTACTTTACTTTTCAGCTAACAAATGGAAAGAGTCCAAACTGTTTTAGTTGACACCAATATCGCTTTAATTAAAAGAACGTAAACGATATCAGAAACCAGAGCAAACCAAATTGATTTCCTAAATAGAAGCCCGAGTACACGCAGTTATGCGTCTAGTTCATATTTGAATTGCGGATATAGATGAAAGTGAAGAATGATCAATTGGAAAGAAGAAGCCGGAAAAAATGTTGGCTTCAACGGGATTCGAACCCGTGACCTCCGCGATACCAGTGCGATGCTCTACCAACTGAGATATGAAGCACCGGTATCGCGGAAGTCACGGGTTCGAATTCCGTTGAAGCCCTGATTTTTCAGGTTCTTCTTTCCAATTGATCATTCTTTACTTTCATCTATATCCGCAGTTCAAATATGAACTAGACGCATAACTGCGTGTACGAGGGCTTCTCTTTAGGAAATCAACTTGGTTTGCTCTGTTTTCTCTGCATTTGATCATTCTTCATATATCTGGCCAACATGTTTTTTTTTTCGTAGAACGTTAGTATAATACAGTTTAGTTATTATTCGTATAACACAAGGGACGCCGCTCATAATTTACATTTTTAGCTTAGCAGTGTAAGTGTCCAAATACAGATTTTGCAGTGGGGAGCAGGGATAGCGCAGCGGTGAGAGCGCTCGCCTTCTCACCGATTCCCCGACCCGGCGTCATGTGTGGGTTGATTTGTTGCTGGTTCTAGTCCTTGCTCTGACAGGTTTTTCTCCGGGTACTCCGGTTTTCACCTCTCCTCAAAAACCAACATTTCCAAATTCCAATTCGATCTAGATTATTGTCGGGCACTTTATCATGAGCCTCTGGTTCGGGTGATTGCGCAAGCACTCCAGTGTTTGACATTAAATTTGCATTCACATTTACAGTGTCGACCTTTTTCATCCAATTTTTAACCAAGCCTGGCTACCAGCCAAATATATTTAACCGAGAAACAAGTAGAAAATGAATTTATTTGCGTCCAACATTACGCGAATCAACAAAAAGTACATATCTGTTTAATAGTGAATATTTAAAAAATAGTTTTAAATTACCTTTCTATTTTCAGCTTGCAGTGATTTCTAAACTTGGTTTTCAAAGGTATGTCTATCTGCATCACAGAAAAAAATGGAGAAACTGAAACAAACTTACCTCACTTAGGAAGAAGAACAACAAGAAACACACATCTGAGAAACGGCGACCAAATTAAACCCTTTATAACTATTGTCGATCTGTTCAGATTCTTATTTAAAAAACAGTTCTATCCTACATACTGCCTTTCCCGTTATTCAAAATTAAAGTATTCTTTTAAGAAGGCAAATCAAAATGCAGTAAAACATAGTTTCCTCGTATGAACTAAATTTGAATGATACAGTCATTGTTATTGTACTGGACATCTGACAGGTGTTTTCATTATTGTTATGGAAGTGTTTTCGTATCAAACTTTACTACCTATTGAATAAATTTTAGTGGCTAATAGAAAAAGCTTTTTCCTTCCAAGATGGGCTCCACTTAAAAATAATAATAATAACGATATTGAAACAAGGGAATATGAGTTAATTGTTCAATTCCAAACCTGTTGAGAGCTTGGAATAAACTTGAATTCATTTTTGTTAAAAATGTCAAAAATTGTTGTAAGTGACTGCCTCCGGAGGTTGGCATTTAACCCACAACCTTCGTCTAGTATGTCCACTGCTTTGTATCTGGGACACAGAGCCACGATGGGAACTACACAAGAGTGAATCCTATTTGATCTTACATTTTTTTTATTTATTTATTTATTTTTATTTATTTATTTATTTTTTATTTATTTATTTATTTATTTATTTATTTTTTTTTATTTTTTATTTATATTTGATCTTACATGCGAACAGAATATTCCTGCAACAAACATGGCCAACATGTATTACATGTAAGGAAGGAACAAATAAATAAGAATGACTGTTTCGATTTTATATTAGAATCCGATCTTCAGGCAAATCAAAGAAATCATTATTGCTACTCTGTGAATCCACCGAAAAGCGTTCAGTGGTTCAGATGGGATTCGAATCCATGATCTTCAGGTTACATATTCACTGCTTTACCCGAGCTACAGAGGCAGGCTTTTTATCAGACGATTTACAGTGTAGCAGTAATCATGTACTTGATTTGTCTGAAGACGATTCTAATACACTATTCTTCTTGAAGCACAAGTTAATTTATTTGCGTTCCTGTATGGAGACCTTACGGACAGGGCATCACTACTCTAGTTTAAAAACAATTTAAAATTCTTAATTCTGTCCGTTACCTTGGAGCATACAGGAATTGCCTCACACGCGGCACGAGTGAGCTCACTGATGTGAAGTGAGACATGTTTTATAACATAACTGAAATACTACGCGAGTTATGATTGGTCAAGAACCTATAGTACCGCTAGTTCCGCTTCTTCTCCGCTTGTCGACACTGTCACATTATTGCCTTATTTCCTCTTATCGGATTATTAAAACAGGAGATATTATTCTAATAAACGATCCAAATGCAAACTTACTAAGGGTGGATCACTGAAACATGCTCAAATGTTGTAGCCCCAAATTGTGGGCACGTCAGATCTTTTGGGCAGCAAGAGAAATTTGGGCAAGGCAACTTGGGAGAATTTTTTGGGCAAATGGTTCACCGCCCCCAACCCCCCCCCCCCTCCCCCCCCTTGCAAAAAAATTCCTGTACTTAATACTTCAATCCCATGGTAACGTTTATTGCAAATATGTTTACGAATAAATATATCTTATTAGACGATTTGTTGTGGAGTATCGCTGAGTATTTTCACAAGTTGTGCCCTATTTTGAAGAGCCCGTAGGGCGAGTCAAAATACAACACAACAAAACGTCTTATAAGATATATGACTCAAAATATCGTGACGTAGCTCGTTTAAGGTGTGCCCAAAAATTGTGGAAACGTTTCCCTCATTTTATACAATCTATCGATAATCACTTCACACAACCTATAAACTTTATTGACAATCTATACGATCTATCGACGGTACGCAGCTCTTTACAAGGTCCCAGAGTTTTGGGGGGAAAATGATAAACAAACAACAGTAACAATGGACCCTACCCCTAAGACAATAGAGCTGCGTGCTATTAAGATCCAATGAAATTAGAGGTTCTAGAGAGCTGCGAACTATCTCGGGGCAATTTATAGATAACCTATTGAAATAAAATACTTAAGCGAAAAGCAAGCGAAGTCGAAAACGTAAGCGCATAAGCATAAGCATGACGACATTAGCACGAGCATAAGAAGAACAAACACACTGTCTTTTTTTCACCTCGATATAAGGCGACAAGAAGAACGGACAGTGTCCGTTCTTCTAGTGCTTAATATGCTTATTTCGTTATGCTTATGCGCTAAATAATGAAAACCAGCCCTCACGGTTCCATAAAAAGAGGGAAGGCCAAAATAGTCCCTGAACATTCCATGACAACACGCGGGTCTTTACATCATGCCGTCAGAAGTGTAATTTCTGACGTTTGAATGACTGAATAAATTAGTCAGAAATCGATATTCTGACGGCATGATTGAGAGGTTCGCGGGTTCTTAGGGATGTGCGTGCTAGGAATATTTAGGCGTTTGGCGGGAGATTTGAGTAATTTTAGGTTAGTTGGTCTTCGCCTTCGCTCTCTTTTCTTTGTATCGTTTGTAATCGCTTTGTAAACATGCATGCAAATCAGTTTGTGACGTCAACCCAGGAATAGACCCACGCCCCTTCTTACTCGGTCGTGAACCAGATAACGTACAGTTTTACGTAACTTTTAAATACTATAACTAATCCGCATTTAGTAAAAAGGAGAAACGAAAAGTGTAACGCGTGTCGAACTGGTGTAAAGGTTTATTGTAGCGAAAAAATATTTGGGGTTAGGTGCACTTTGAGCAATTGGAATAAAGAAACCTGAAAAATTCAGGACTCCAACGGGATTCGAAATTCACAGCGAAGATGATTATTTCGCATCCTTAAATCATTTCACTCCTTATGGGAAAATATGAAGTCAATAAACTGACCTCGCTCCCAACGTGTGGCTTCCCGTTGAAGCCCTGAATTTTTTTTCAGGCTTCTTTATTTTAATTGCTTAATTTAAATTGGAAGTTCACTGCAATGATCACTTCTCACTTTCACCTTCATCCGCAGTTCAAATATAAAATATAAATCATCCAGTGGAAATTGGAAACACGTGAGACCCAGATTTCACTAGCTGAACAATTGTTCCTAAAAGAAAATTGAATGGGGAAATGCAAACTTTCGCTTCCTTCTAGCATCAACATTTGACTTTTTATACTATACAAAGAAAAGAACTCAAGGCAGAACTCTGAATCAGTTCCGTTTTGGCTTCGCTTCTCGGACCTCTAGGTCAATGAAGAGGGTCTCCCAGGGGTTTTTGGGGAACAAGGGAACAGGGGGAATTTGGCAACGGGAACACGGGAGCAAAGCCAAAAAATCGTAGGGAACAAGGGAACATCAAATCGGTTAGGGAACAGGAGAACAAACACAAAAAATTACAAGGCCCTTCGTTTTTTACATAAACGTGGGGATGATAGAAGATTTTCTGCTGTTTTCTGATTTCTTTGGCAATTTTTTTCCCATCTTCCGTGTCTACTCGTGTCTCGTTCGTCTCTTTTCGTCTCTGTGGCCTCTAGCTCGCTCTTTTCCGACAAGTGCCGACCATTGGTTTAATATTTAACTTGTCACGTGCAATTCATGCAAGACAGCGTGACAGCGCCAGGGCCGTTCGTATGTTCAGGTCAGACCAGGTCAATTTTGACAGCACATGGGCAGCTGGTGAATTCGAAAGTCCTGGGATGGATGAGGTCGATCTCGGTAGAAATGTTGACCGTATGTTGCTGCCAGTGACTGCAGCGATTTACCAAAATGGAGTGGAGAAGCCAGCAATGCGCTGGACATTTGAAATGGCGATTGGCGCCATTAGCGACCAAAAGTTGAATGGATTCTTTCAAAGATTAAGAGGAGGATTTGGAATTGCAGATCGTTGCTCTGAACTTACAATACGCAAATTCAAAGTCTCACTGAGTACCAAAGACTTCAAAGTTACGCCAGAATTCCCAAAGGGACGACTCTTCGAAATCGATTGCGAAGAACAGTGGCAGGCTGCATTGAAATACCTCGTGAACAAAGAGCGAGAATTAATAGGTACGTGCTGTGCATTAACTTATACTTATAGCTACTTATTAAAACAACAGCAATTTTCAAATGACTTGGAAAGCATTATCTGTTTTATATATTTGCCAATATTGGTTGACTGATGTCACTAATACAGAAAGCTAAACTGGGATTGTTTTGATATAATTGACTACTTACGTTTACACCTAGACGATGTGGTCACTTATGTGACTTATTCGACGTTTGAACTGGGCCTTAAAATGTGGGTCAAAGGTTTTATTTATGAACCCAAATTATACCACGACTGAAGAAATGTATTATTGACTGTTAATGCTGTCGCATTAGTTTTTCATACAGCGGTATTTTGCTAAGTAGTTACCAGTTTCCGCTCGGACAAGTGTCACATGTTTTTCTTGTATGTTTCACTGTTCGAGACAAGGTTGTACCTCGGCGGATGTTTGTGAATTTCACGGCGTTAAACATTGTATTTCAAGGTTCGTCAACGGTCTTTTACTCGTCCTATTCACGGAAAGGTTCAACGAAAACGGAGGGCGTTGTAAACAGAGATTTACGGAGCGATTAAAGGTACAAACAGTTCTGTTTAGCCGAGTGTTTTGATCTTCAAGAACAGTATTTGCTATCGACGGTTACAGTACAACCTTATGAATGGTAAACATTGGTTATGGATGGCGAATTACAACGAAAGAGTGTTGCATTCGACGACGATCGACGGAGGGATGATGTTCTGGACGAATTTGGAATGGAAAAGGACCTCGAAAGGTTGGAGTTGCTCGAAACGTCACCGGAACGTTCACCACGTGTGATATCACCGCTGAACACCATGGAAGATACCGAAGTCGAGGAAAACGTGGCAGCCGCTGCTGACACTCGAAAAAGGATTCTCACTGGAAAGGGTAGGGAATTTGAAGTTCAAAGATTTAAGGATAATCGAAGAAATGCCTTGTCGAATTTAACTAAACAAATGAACAAAATTCGACCATTGTTATCCAGTTTGAAGAATGTTGAACTAGTGAAAGTAGAATCGCAGGAGTTAGATGAGCTATTTTCAAAGCTACATGAAGCACACGAGCGTTATGCAAATGCTTTGACAGATGAACATGAGATTAAAGAGGCTCATGAATGGTTTGGTATTCATGATAAAGATGTGTTTATCTTAAAGCAAAGTATTATTGAATTCTCAAATCAAGCAAAGAAGCAACACGATGATGAAATTAGCTCAGTAAGATCACGATTGTCTGGTCGTTCTAAGCATTCTGCCACTTCAACATGTTCTTCAAAGACAAAGTTAATGGAAGCTAAGGCTAAGGCTGCCGCCTTGGAAGTTAAGGCAGCATTTTTAAAAGAGAAGCAAGCACTTATAATGGCAACTGAAGAGCTTGAGCTTAGACAGGAAATTGCACAAGCTAAAGTAGAAGAAAAGGTATATGAACAGTTTGAAAGGGAACAAAACATTGATGATATGAATAATTATCTAGAAAAGGTGAAAGTACAAAGCACCTCAACACCCCTCTCTTCTCAAGACATTTCCAGTAGTCAAGTTACATTGCCTGTTGCATCTGCAACTAATGTTATCTCTGGGAAACAGCAAGGGTCAGCTGTTGTAAATTCAGTTAGTACGGTTCCCATGGTTACACCCTCGATTACACCTACCTCAAGTAGTCCTGCATTCACAACTTCTGGCATGAATCCTAGTGCTCAACCCTTTATTCCTGGAAATCTGTTTAAAAATAGAGAAGAGCCTGAAGCACCTGTTGTACCTAAGCATGTGTTCAACCCACAAGAAAGTCCACACTTCTCTAGAAGAGATTCAAGTTCTGTCATCAATGAAAGTACATATCAAGAATTTCTAAGTGTTCAAAGGAAACAAACTGAACTGTCACAGATGATTGTCACACAGCAAGCTAGGAGTGAGTTACCATCTCACAAGCCGCCCACATTCTACGGAGATGTCATGCAATACCCAGCTTTTGTAACAGCTTTTGAGACTCTCATAGAATCAAAGGTTGAGAATTCTATGGAGCGGTTGTATTATTTGGATCAGTATACCAGTGGCAAAGCAAAGGAACTGATCAAGGGCTGTTTGCAAATGAAAGGTAAAGATTCTTACAAAGAAGCTAGACGACTGCTGAAGAAGCATTTTGGAGACCCTTACAAAATTGCAAGTGCGTACATCTCCAAAATATCGAATTGGCCTTTGGTGAAACCAAATGATGGTACGGGATTACAGGAGTTTTCTATTGTTCTTGAGCAGACGAGAAATGCTATGTCAGGCATGGCTTACATGAATGACTTGAACACTGCTAATGTTCTTCGTCAATTGTGGGAGAAGTTGCCAAGACACCTTCGCAGTAAGTGGACTGAAAGAGTTAGTAAAATCAGAAATGCCTCAGAGCGGATGGCCAGTTTCAATGATTTCTGTCAGTTTGTGTCTGAACAAGCCGATTTGGCTACAGATCCAGTCTACTCTGAAGAAACGGTGGCGAGAACAAAGGATGGAGATGTAAAACACCGCAGACCAGGAGATCGAAGATTCAGGAGAGACAAAGGTTCAAACTTTGGAACAAATGTGTCAAAACCAGATGGAAGCACAAGAAACCCTCGTTCCCGCAGCTGTGCCTTGTGTTCCAAAGCACATGATTTAGATGAATGTTCTGAGTTTCTCAAGAAGCCGTTGACAGAACGAAGGAACTTTGTTAAAGAGAAAGGTTTATGTTTTGGATGTTACAGCTCTGAGCACATCGCAAAGCTCTGCAAGAGTAGAAAATCCTGTAAGACATGTAGTAAGAAACATCCAACATCCCTTCATGATCACAACTGGAAGCAAGAAGGATCGAGAACCGAAGTTGAGATTGGTGAAAGTAAAGGGACGGAGGTTAATGAGAGGAAGGATGATGGCCAAGTAATTAATGCTTGTAACACCATTTGTAATGTAACAGAGGCTGGTGATGTTCCTATCAGCATGGGCATAGTTCCTATTTGGTTGTACCATAAGGACAATCCTGAACACAAAATCAGAGTTTATGCCCTCCTCGATAATGCGAGTGGTGGAACCTTTATTAAAGAAGAGTCGTTGGAAAGGCTTGGCATCAAAGGTACTGAGACCAAGTTATTGTTAACCACCATGCATGGCACGCAAGAGATCGAAACAAAGGTAGTCGAAGGATTGGTCGTAGCTCACTTCAGTGAAAATGATGTACATCTAGACATACCCAGAGCCTATGTTAGGCAACACATTCCAGCAGACCGAGATGAAATTCCAAGACCGGAAACAGCTAGTAAATGGCCACATTTGCAGAGAGTCGCCAAGGACATACCACCATACATGGAAGATGTAGAGATCGGGCTTCTGATTGGACTTAACTGTCCTAGTGCAGTACGGCCAAGAGATGTTATTCATGGTAAACAGAACGACCCGTATGCTGTTCGTTCACTATTAGGATGGCACATTAATGGTCCAATTGAAAGAGAAAGCAACAGTGTAGTGCAATGTCACAGAATTCAGATCCACAAACCTAGTGCCATTGATGAAGCTAGTGGGTACATTGTAGCTGAGAGAAGCGTTAAGGAACAGTTAACGCCTCGAGTTGTTGAACGAATGTTCGAACTGGACTTTTCTGAAAGGGAAAATGGAACGGCTATGTCTCAAGAAGATCGTGAATTTCTAAGGAAGGCTAAGGAAGGAATTCATCACCGTGAAGACTTACACTATGAGATGCCACTCCCATTCAGAGAACAAGATGTCCAGCTTCCGAATAATCGCCCTCAAGCGGCTCAGCGACTCATTGGTTTAAAGAAGAAACTTGAAGCAAATGACACATACCGTGCTGATTATGTGGATTTTATGACTGGCATAATAGACAAGGGTTATGCTCGTAAGATTGACTCTGAGAACTTAGCAACGCAGAAAGGAAAAGTGTGGTACCTACCTCATCACGGAATATACCACCCAAGAAAGCCAAGCAGCATTCGCGTGGTGTTTGACTGTTCAGCTCGTTACCAGGGTGAATCATTGAATGATCATCTTCTTCAAGGTCCTGATTTGACTAGCAAACTAACTGGTGTGTTAACAAGATTCAGGGAAGAAAGAGTGGCCTTCATGGCAGATATCGAGAAGATGTTCTACCAAGTAAAGGTAAAGAAAGCGGATCAGGATTTCCTTCGTTTCCTTTGGTGGCCCAATGGAGACTTAACAAAGGAACCGGAAGAATACTGTATGACAGTTCACCTATTTGGAGGTGGATCTTCACCTGGCTGTTCAAACTTTGCACTCAAACGTACTGCAGAGGATGGTGAAAACGAGTTTGGCGTGAAAGCAGCAGAAACGGTTAAGAAGAACTTCTATGTTGACGATTTGTTGAAATCATTGCCGACAGAAGAAGATGCAATACAGGTTATCCATGATGTTAAGAACATGTGTGCAAAGGGAGGATTCAACCTCACCAAGTTTGTCAGCAATAGTCGAAGAGTGATTATGTCAGTATTGCCTGAAGATAGAGCGAAGGAAATTAAAGCATTAAAGGAGCTCCACGCTGACGAAAAGAATGAAAGTAGACAGAGTGATAAACAGAAGAAGGTTGCTATGAAGAAAACCAGCAGTCTACATACACTGGATCCATTCTTGGATTGCAACGGAGTTCTGAGAGTTGGAGGACGGATCAAGAAAGCTAACTTGTCAGAAAGTCTTAAAAACCCTGTCATCTTGCCAAAAGCCGCCCACGTTACCAAGCTGATTATACGTCATGTTCATGAGAAGGCGCGACACAGTGGGCGAGGTGTCACTTTAAATGAGTTACGCACAAACGGTTACTGGATTATAAACGGAAATGCAGCTGTCCAGCATTTCATCTCAAAATGTGTCACATGTCGCTATCTTCGTGGAGGTGCAGGAGAGCAGAAAATGGCTAACCTTCCAAAGTCACGCGTTGAGCCTGCCCCACCGTTTACCTATAGTGCTGTTGACTATTTTGGACCGTGGTATGTGAAGGAAGGTAGGAAAGAAGTGAAAAGGTATGGAGCCTTGTTCACATGTATGGCTAGTCGTTCCATACACATCGAAGTAGCACACTCCTTAGAGACGGATTCATTCCTGCAAGCGTTACGGAGGTTCATCAGTCGAAGAGGGCCCATAAGAGAATTGCGCAGTGACCAAGGAACTAACTTTGTAGGAGCTCACAATGAATTGAAGAAGGCGCTCCAAGAAATGGATGATGATCACATTAAGGCAGAGCTACTAAAGAATGACATCGACTGGGTTAGGAATCCTGCCACAGCAAGCAATTTTGGAGGAGTATGGGAAAGACAAATCAGATCTGTGAGAAACATTATGGCAGCGCTAATGAGAGAACACGGTCACAGTTTGGATGATGAAGCGTTGAGAACCCTAATGTGCGAAACGGAAGCGGTTGTGAACAGTAGACCCCTAACGGTGGACACCTTGAGTGATCCTCTTTCTCCACTACCACTTACACCAAACACAATTCTCACTGGCAAAACAAAGCTCATTTTGCCGCCTCCAGGAAAATTTCAAAGGGAAGATGTCTATTGTAAGCAGCGCTGGAGACGTGTACAACACATAGCAAATGAATTTTGGACAAGATGGAGCAAGGAGTACTTGCAGAACCTACAAGTGAGGAACAAGTGGATACGCCAACGCAGAAACTTCACTGAAGGTGATGTTGTATTGCTGAAAGACAGCAACACTAGCAGAAACCAGTGGTCATTGGCCAAAGTACTCATTACGTGTCCGGATGACCAAGGTCAGGTCAGATCAGTGACTGTCCGAACTTCAAAGGGATCCCTACTGGATAGACCTATTAACAAACTTGTCCTGTTGTTAGAGTCAACTGAAGAGAGACCGGGAATCCCCGACGAGGAGCCACGTTGCGAGAACTCAATGTGATTTGAGGAACTAATGTTAAAACAGACACTGAACGATGTTAAGATAAGGATAGGATAAGTGATTGTTTTGTTTAAAATGACAGACATTTTAAGAGGAGCCATGTTAATGCTGTCGCATTAGTTTTTCATACAGCGGTATTTTGCTAAGTAGTTACCAGTTTCCGCTCGGACAAGTGTCACATGTTTTTCTTGTATGTTTCACTGTTCGAGACAAGGTTGTACCTCGGCGGATGTTTGTGAATTTCACGGCGTTAAACATTGTATTTCAAGGTTCGTCAACGGTCTTTTACTCGTCCTATTCACGGAAAGGTTCAACGAAAACGGAGGGCGTTGTAAACAGAGATTTACGGAGCGATTAAAGGTACAAACAGTTCTGTTTAGCCGAGTGTTTTGATCTTCAAGAACAGTATTTGCTATCGACGGTTACTTTGACCATTTCGTGTTCAGCCCGACATTGGAAAGCTTTCAGTTTAAAGATTACTGCCAATATTTTCTCGGGGTCTTCTATATTATTTGACAAACGATACGGGCTCCTAAGGCGACGCAACAAACACACAAACACGGCGGCGTATTACATTCACAGTTCATAATGACCTCATAATGTAGCTATCAAATCATAACATATTTTTGTATTTCAATTTCAGTGAAAGTTAAAGAAATAGATGTAATTTCTGCGTATGCAACCCTCAAAACCGCGTCTACCGAAACAGCTGACCCCACAGCTACCCCTGTCACCCCTGACAAACCACCAAAACGCCGCAAAACAGAGGTTAAACAGGATTCCCACCGGCAGCTAGACGAAAAGTTGTACAAATCCCTGGCTAACAAAGAAGTGACTGAGGTTGCCAGGACAGACTGGCAGGACCAAAAATGGGAACGATTTAAAGCTGGTAGGAATGTAGATTAAAACAATGGTAAACAACGTTAATCATCTTAAAAATAATCGTGGCAGTTCCATCATCTTATTAAGAAAAACGCCATTTTTAAAGGCACTCACGCATGAAGTATGGTCAAAGTGTTGCACAGAAGACTGTGCGCAACATGAGCACCAAAGATAATCCGGGTACTCTGCCCATAAATCTTTATGCCCAGGTACAGCCCACAGTAACGCCTTTGGATTTCTCGAAGGTCGCAGACGATGAACAAGATGGTGCCAGAACAACTGCTCATCATGACAACTCGCGCGAACTCCTTTATACCTCAGGAGATGTTGTTTTCCTTGCATCTGACGCCACATCTGGGCGGACAGTGGTATACGTACTACAAGAAAGCATCACTGCCTCGACAAAGAAAGCAAAGGCCAATTCATTTGAAGGTGACCCATTCACCCTCTGATATTTTATACAGAAGGTGTTGTCGAGATCAACGTTAAGGACATAGGTGGCTCATTGGAAGAAACTGTTAGAGGAGATGGCAACATTGAACTGACAGAAAATGAGTTTATAAGGTATCAATCAAGAATGATTGAATGCGTGGATGCCGTGACTATTGAAGAGGCGAGGGAGATCAGTGAGGGCCTGGATACTGACCAAGATCGTGCAGAGGATGCAAGGCCAAGACGTGCGAGAAAGAGGCCACATACGGACGATTTTCTGTATTATGACGACTGAAAAGGTGAGGTCAGGATTCTTAGTATTTCCCAAGCATTATCTTCATTTGTTGGAAAAAGTTGATTCAATTACAACGATTTGTTTTAATTTTTGTTACGAAATACGTTCACAAAGTCAAAAATGTCACAGAAATAATGATCAAAATTTATCAGCAACACTGTAGACCTTCAGTTTGGTTAATTAGGACGTATATGGAAAGAATAAGAGATAAAATTTAATCTTGAAAGAGAATTAGGGAACAAGGTGAAATTTTGGACGGGAACAAGGGAACAGAGTCAAATTTTTGATGGGAACACGGGAACACAGACCCCCCCTGGGGGACCCTCAATGAAATCCAAGATGGCGGCGATTCAGATAAGGTCGTTGTTTAGTATGTGTTCGTCTAAATAGTCTAAATAGAGCAAAGGATTCGAGTCTGGGTAGTCACTCAGTCACGCTGCGTTTTTGGGCAACACAGCTTCCTAGGGTGCCTTCTCACCTCGGATGCACAATTGGATATCGGTTGCTGGAAACTCAGGCTCGTGCCCATCTTAAATACAACTCGTTTACCACAAAATAGGCCGAGTACATTGCAAGTCAAATAACGGATTATATTCCATCGTAATGAGATGGTCCTCGTAGACAAAATAATTAGAATTATCTAACATCTTCAAAGCTGGACCCGGTTAAATAAATCACACCAACTTTTGCCTAGCAATTTAAAATCATCTGTGGCGCTTCGGTCTCAGCAACTCCCGCAGACTCCAACGTTGGATTATCATAACTGGTGACAGTTACTTTCTTGGAGCTAGAGAAGAAAACAGAAAAATGTCCGTTGGGTTAAGAATGCAATAATTATCAATACAAAACAAAGGATGGTCATCTCCACAAACCTTGCATTATTGTTTTCAACGGCCTTCTTGTTACCATCTGAAATACCAAAAATAAATGTCATATACGATACTTCGTTGCTAACTTCTTTTACGTACTTATATTATATTATATACTGAGGAGGCAAATATTGTAAATAAAGATTCCTCTTTTTGTGCATATTCCATGAGGATGCAGAGACATTATTAATCCTGTGACCAACGGGTCACAAAAATTTGGTCGCATTAACAGGGTGACCATGTTAATGAAGTTCTTTAGAAGAGAACATAACTGACTAATCTTTAATTTTGTTCGGACCAACAGAAAGTGGCAACTGCAAAGTGGTTAACGATACAGTTAAACTATTTTATTTATAGTAAACAAACCTTGAGAACGCGAACGCCGTTGCCTTACGATAGCAGCAATGACAACTAGCACAGCTAAGAAGCAAATCACTCCTGCAATTATTCCATCAATTGTACTTCCTGGTAAACCATTCTGTTTCTCATCCTTTTCTGTAAGAAATAGTTGCGTTTGTCACATTTTACGATACCAGTGACCCTTTACTTGTAAACGTAACGTTTAGCGTGTTGCTTACACACTGAAAATTACAAAAATAAACCAAATAATACAACTAAGATACCGTATCTGAGGGTCACACCATGAAAAATGCCTTAGGCAGCCAAAATGATACCCTATTTAAGTGTTGGGAACTGTGCGCCAAGAGTGTTTACATATTTTCATAGTATACTATATCTTTTCGTTTATTATATTCAAGTTGATAACAACGTTGATTTACAAATAATCAGCCGTAGGATTTCCGGAATGTTAAAAGGGACAGTCAAGAAGTGATCCGAGATAAGATGTAGTTCTTTTTAATTTATTCACATTGGCGAAATACCAAATGTCAATCATCTTATAATAATATAGCTTAGGTTTCATGAACACTGAAGTTAGTTGGAGAGAGAAGATCATGCGATCCAGAGGAAAATTGTAGAGAAGAAATCCTTGTGGAATTAAAAAGTTGATAGGTCGGATATTCAAGCAGACTTGTAATTGTCTCGTTTCCGACATAAGGATCGAGAACCTCGAAAAAACAAGCGCGGCACATAACTATATAGCCTATATATGGGAGTGCCCCCAGGCAGATGTTTCAGCTTGTAAGTCAATGTATATCCGGCTTTTCTGTCTCCTTTAATGTTTCTGAAGTCGATGCGTTTCTACGCTGCATACACACCCAAAGTAACATCCAACTGATGTAATCCATTTTAACCAAAACTAAAATCCCTGATTTACAAGATAAATTAAATCCCTTTTGGGTTTGAGCTTTTGTCTTTTTACATGGCCTGGAAACGTTGACTGTAAATTACAAAATCACTTATCATGTGACAAAAGATAAGGCATGTAACGCGTACAAATATAATAAAAGTCAATGTTCAGTCGCGACATTCTCTCGCCAGTGTACGGCTAATACATTAGGTCGAACACTCTTCCAATAGCGCCAGCTTCAAGACCGTATACTCCTGCTTTAGTTTGCACTTCTCAAACGCGGACACCGTTGTCTCTTCCCGGGAAGATGTTCACGACACGAGCAAGGGGCCAAACTCCCCTTTGGGTCTTCTCGTCGGTAACCAGAACAAAATCTCCAACCTTGATGTTACGCGTGCTCTGGTGCCGCTTCTTTCGAGCAATCAGGGTAGGTAAATATTCCCGTAACCACCTTGTCCAGACTTGGTTAATGATGTGTCTGCCTCCACTATTTCTTACTGGAAATTTCCTTGTCTGCAAAAACACCACAGGGCAGCACAGGATTCGCACGGAAAATAAGGAAGTGATTCGGCGTTATGGCTTCCAAATCACTGCTGCTAGAATTGACCTCAGTGGGCGGTCTGCTATTCACTAGAGCCTCTGTTTCTGCAAATGCTGTCTCCAGTGCCGTCACCTCTTGACAATGGAGAACAACTTTCAGGCTTTTCTTGCAAGACTGGACTAAACGCCCCGAGACGTCACCAAAAATTAGGTGCACTTGGTGGGTTAAAGTGCCATTGGATCTCCTTCTTAGACAGAAAGTCAGCAATTTGTGACTGGTTCCAGCTCCTACGAAATTGCCACCGCTGTCAGAGTATATGTCTGATGTTGGGCCACACCTTGCCACAAATCTTCTCAGTGCGTTAATAAACGAGTCAGTCTCCAATGACTTCGCCACCTCCACATGTACTGTTCTTGTTACCACACACATGAAAAAGGAACCCATATCGCTTCCCTTGCTTGCGAAAGTGTTTGACCATGATAGATCCAAAGTATTCGACCCCGACGTTCGTGAAATGTGGGGCTACTTGCAAACGATCCTTCGGAAGACTTGCCATTAAAGGGGGTTTGCGACTTGATTCTTCTTCGTTTGCAAAGTGAGAACTCTTTTCACAGTGGATCTGTTGTGAGGGATCCAGAACGTCAACCTCAGTTCATTCCGAACACGACTTGTGCCTTCATGGTTAAGACTTATGACAGTCAATGATAAGAATACGACTTAGTTGATGGTCTTGAGGGATGATAATTGTACGGAACGGCTGCACCACCAATTCTCCCGTCAACTCGGGGAATATGACTTTCATCGAGGAAAGGGGTTAAGATTGTCAATCGAATTTGGATCCAATAGGTCTCCCAGCTTCAATATTTTGGATTTCAGGGGAAAATACTTTCACTTGAGCAGACTTTATTTGCATCAGCTTTGCTTCCTTGATTTCTTGAACTTCCAATGGACTGGTCTTTGCTTGGCGTTTTGGTTTGCTTCTGCAATTATGGATAAATCTTAGGACGTGAGCGGTAATTAAATGAAGAGTATCTGGAGAAGTCCATGACAATTTCTGTAGTAGCCAACTACTCTGGGCAATTTGTTTAAGAATATTATTAGGCATCAACACATTCGTCCAAAGTTGTGTATATATTTGTTCTGCATCTCTGATTCATCAAACCTCTTTGAACGATTCGCTACAACAAAGAAATGATCGCTGTCACGATACGAATCGAAATACAACCGATAACCAACCGAAACAAAAACAATACTCACAAGATATTATGCCTGAATTCCCTTGCTTTCACTATGCTTTGAAAACACGTTCGCTCAAAGTTACATGGCGAACCGGACGAAACGTCACGTAATGGTCACGAAATGTCCCTTACAATTTCTTCAGGTGCGCCTCAACAAGGTCTGGAGAAGGTTTCATCTTTGGAATATCTTCTGGCCATTGGTCTTCTGACAGTAAAAGGAATGGCGGTCCATTTAGCCAGCGGCTGTCAGAAGTGATTGCATCTACTCTCAAGCCACGACTGCCTTCATCGGCTGGGTTACGTTTTCCAGGGCAGTGACGCCATTGGTCTGGTTCCGAAGTATCAAGAATTTCAGAAAGGCTATTTGCAATAAAGGCAGGATGATGCTTTGATGGCCCACGAATTTGCCCAATGACGGCACTGCTATCACTCCAAAAGCAGACAGTAGAAATCTTGTAATCGTCTTCCTTTTTTGGGATAATAAACTGCTTAACAGGTGCGGCGCGAGACTTTGCTGCTATAAAAGCACACTGTCGCTGACCGCCAGGATACTCAAATCGAAAGTAGGTGACGGCGCAAAATGCTAACTCGCTTGCATCTCCAAACACATGCGAGATTGGGTTGAGCATCACTCGGCGATAGAACCTTGGTATGGAGAATTTGGCCAACTTCTCAAGTTCCTTCTGCCAATCAAACCTCTCTTGTATGAATTCTACAGGCATTCTCTCATCCAAGCCTTGGCGAAGTTTCCACAGCAATTGGAGAAATATTTTTGCCCTGGAAACATACGGAGCAACAAAGCCAGTGGGGCAAAGATGGAGGCGGTAAGATTGACCAATTTCCCTCGGGTGTCCGCCAGTTCCTTGGGTTTGATCTTGAAGATGAAAGTGTCATTCTGGACATCCCAGGTGACTCCAAGGGCTCTCTCAGTAGGCAACATATCTCCATCACCAATACTTCGCACTGTCTCTGTTCGTTCTTTCTGAGGGACTGAGTTGAGAAAATCCTTGTCATTCGATATCCACTTGGTCAAGAAAGCAACCAGCCCAGTCTGCAGATTACATGCTTCCAACAAGGTCGGTACAGACCTAAATAGATCATCCATGTAAAAGTTCCTTCCAAGAGCTTCAACTTCCAAGGGGAACGAACCCTTGTTGTCTTGGGCTGTTCTTTGAAGGCATAGTTAGAGCCTGTAGGGGAACACTTGGCACCAAAGATGTGTCTAATGTACTGGTGGACCTCCACTTTCTCTGATGACTTCCTTATACACAGAAAACGCAACACTGATCGGTCTTCTTGGGGGACTGCTACTTGATTGAACATAGCTTCAATATCATCTGTCACCGCTATTAACTCTTGCCGAAAGGGCATTAGTATGCCAGCTAATGAATTCAACAGGTCTGGTCCAGAGGACCAACTGCCATTCAAGGAGGTTCCATGATACCGGGCCGCTGCATCACTGACTCGCCGAACCTTTCTGGGTTTATGAGGGTGTATCACAGCGTGATGCGGTAGGTACCATTCACGCGCGCCAGTGACTGTCAAATCTTCATCCGCCAACGTCTTGATGTACCCTTTCTGTAGGTCATTCTCTATGGTTTCTGTATACTTTACTTTCAGCTGTGGGTCCTTTTCAAGGCGTTTCTCCAACAATTCTAAGCGCCTTTATGCGATGACTGTTGTTTGGCAACGCAAAAGTGAATCCTTCCATCAACTTTGCGGGTAGTCTTTCCCAGAGACACCAAAACTGCTTCATTCTCCCTATAGCGTTGTTCCTTGCTATCATACTTGTATCCAAATTATTCGGTTTTTCACCAAGTTTTCACAAGTTCGTTCCGTTCCTCTCCAGGCGAAGCGACATGTACGAAACACACAGACTCTGAATTGCGAAAATATCCTGGTTGGTTTCCAGTGTTCACCCAACCAAGTTTAGTCTTAACTCCAAAGGGTGAACCTTTAGGTCCTTCATGTACCTCTTTCAGTGACATCGCTACCAAGAACAACTTTCACCTCAGCCCCATCCATATCCTTTAGCTCGAGATCGGCCAAATGATTACACTGGGACTTGGCATTTTCCATGTTTACTGTGACTGGAGGTAAGTTCAACTTTTCAGCAACCAATGCATTCTTGACATGCTATCGAGTTGCAAGCATAGCAACAGGGCCAATGTTAAATGAAACTCGTTTCCAAATTCCAATTCGATCTGGATTATACAGGGCCACCACTGATACCAGTCCTGCGACTGAAGGGGTCACCCTGTCTAAATATCAATTATTTTAAGATGCGAAGTTACTTGTATACCAAACAGATCGAGTGATTCAGATGGACCGTCCAAACTGAGCTGATCCGCAATGTCACTTGTAACAAGGGAACAATTACTTCCAGGATCCAGAAGTGCGTGAGCGTTGAGCCGTTCACCAGGTCCATACAGCGTTACTGTAACCACTTGTAGCAAGACTTCCGACTTGTTGCCGGCTAGCATGACAATTATTTTTAAAAGTAGTCACTGGAGCCTGACAGGGGCTGTGTTGTTCAGGTGTTACTTCCGGTTGTGGAGATTGAGTGGGATTACTATTGTCAGAGGTGAGCCTGTGCAACAGTTCATTGTGCAATCTAGAACAACCATGGACACCACACTGTTTAGTAGATCCACACCTGCTGGACCAATGTCTTCCGAAACAACGAAAACATAATCCATGCTATTTGGCCTTTTCCAATCTTTTTCAATCTTGTTTTGAAATTGGGGCAATTTTATAGCTTGTGATACTTTGTGTCTCCCATGGCACATGGCACTGAAGGTGAGCGACCACTTGTAGGTTTCCCAGGTTGGGTTTGATTCCCACCAGGTGGCGAAAACACACCGTAGGTCAATGAACTATTGGCATTCTTCTCTTTAAACTTGGGGTCAGATGTGTCGAATGGTGGTTTGTTGGCTCGAGCACCAATACAACCCATACAACCATAGCCTGTTATCGCACCCCTCGCTCTACCAGTGACTGCATTCTGCAGGTGTTACATCTTAGAATTACAAGTAGATGTCTGCATCGTCAAAATCAAATATCCTTTGTTTAACGAGGGTAGCACATAACAGTCTTTCGACTAACCAACATGTGGCCCTCGGATCCCAGATCGAATTGGAATTTAGAAGTGTTGTTTTTTGTGGAGGGAGAAAAACCGGAGAACCCGGAGAAAAACCCTCGGAGCAAGGGCGAGGACCAACAACAAACTGGCTCGAGCACCAAAGTCCTCATGAACTTCAGCCTGCCCTTCTATCCACTTCTCAAAGTCCAAAAGGTTAGTCTTAGTCAACCCTTTATCCCCTTTATACTCTTTCCACTTGACACACAGAGAAGGAGACAACTTGTTTGCAGCACGCAAATCTTCGTCATAACCAAGACACTTGAAGGTTTTAACAGCAGTTGATACAGCATCTGAGGACGTCCGACTTTATGTAAACGTTCATCGCTCGGTTTGCTCCATTTCTGTAAGCGGTTCAAATGAGCTTTCACCACAATGTGAGACTTTCCAAATCTTGATTCCGGTTTCTGAAGGGCTTCTGCATACAACCATAGCCTGTTATCGCACCCCTCGCTCTACCAGTGACTGCATTCTGCAGGTGTTACATCTTAGAATTACAAGTAGATGTCTGCATCGTCAATGATCGCCCGGAACATTGACATCCAATCTATCTAATGAATTGGATTGCCACCAAAGGTGTCAAACTTCAACATTGGCAAATAATCCAAAGACGACCGCAAAACAATTGTGCTGACAGATGAATCAGCTTTTAAACCTCGATCGGTAGTGACTCCTTGATCACCAAACTTGACCTTTAACTGCTGAAGCTCAGTAGCTTGTTTAGGTGTTTAGGTGTATGTAGTAGGATTTCCTTTAGCAGGTAAATCAGTTCCATTGTCCGGGGGGTAGGGCCAATCTCTACTTCCTCAAAATCTTTGAGCCGTTGTTGAAGACTTGACCGTTGTTGACTGACCACAGTTACAATTTTGTAAAGCTTGAACTTCAAAATGAAAAAAAATCAAATATCCTTTGTTTAACGAGGGTAGCACATAACAGTCTTTCGACTAACCAACATGTGGCCCTCGGATCCCAGATCGAATTGGAATTTAGAAGTGTTGTTTTTTGTGGAGGGAGAAAAACCGGAGAACCCGGAGAAAAACCCTCGGAGCAAGGGCGAGGACCAACAACAAACTCAACCCACATATGATGCCGGGTCCGGGAATCTACCCCGGGCCACATTGAGTGGAGGCGAGCGCTCTCACCTCTGCACCATCCGTGCTCCCCAGCTCAAACTCCAAACACATTTCTTCGGCGATATTGAGCGTTCTTTCTCCAGTTCAAGTTGTGCTTCCAATCATACTATCTCTGCTTCTTTCTCAGGTTTCAGCAACTGCTTTTGCAGCTTTTTCAGCGAGTTTTACTACCACACCGTTCTATCAAAGCTGTCAAACGTTTCAAATGAATGGTGATCTTCCGTTTAACTGTAGACCTCTTGTTTTTCAGTGTACATTTCACAGATGTCACCGACTGAATCACCTCACTTGACTGCACGTTTACCACGTTCTCCACGCTTTGCGATGGTTCATCCATGTTATCGCCCAATTCGATCAAGCTTCCTTCCATTTCCACAAAATGCTCACCGAATGCTCCACTGGCTCTCCATCCGTCGTCGAAGGACCAGAAAAACTGTCGCACCAAGCGACTAAGAAAACCAAAAGGAGCACTGTAAATTTAACCATAACCCATTTATTCGGATTTACACCACAACATGGCGACTCCTCGTGGTCACTACAAAATCACTCGTCACGTGACAAAAGATCAGGCATGTAACGCGTACAAATAGAATAAAAGTCAATGTTCAGTCGCGACACTTTCACTTTAATGATCAACTAAAACACTATTGAATAAAAGACACTACGCTTTCTGACGGGAAAATAAGGTCAGGGTTTAAGAACCTTCGCTTCACACACCTATCCAACGTTTAAGGGAGTACCCCCCTCCCGGGAGCATCTGAGGCAACCATAACCACCAAACCTAGTATCGATTCTTACCTTTTCCATGGCGCTTACTCGAGCTACGTTTTCTAACTGCAGTAAAAGTGCTGTAACCAACTACATTCCTGGCAGCAACCCGTACAATGTATTCGGTGCCACTCTTTAAGTCTTCCATCACACACAGCATGGTACGATTGCTTGTTTGTGGGGATATTCGTGTACAGTTCATCCATTGGTTCGGTTCACCAGTTTCCTTTACTTGTACCAGGTAATTCAGAACAGGGCTATCAGGGTCAGCAGTGGGTACCTTCCAATGTATTTCCATGTTGTCCAATCCCACGTCTATTCGAAGGATTTCTGGCGCTACAGGGACAACTTATTTAAACAGCAAATCAGAAGTTAATGTTATACTGGTTGTGATCAAGCGCCGCAGATAAATAAGAAAACGTTCTACAGGGCTGCAAATAACAGCCGGACAGACCAAAATTTGCCAATGTCCGATGAAATCCCAGCTGTGGTCGGACAGAATGCTCAGACAATTTGTTACGCCTTCCAATGCAAACGTCAATGTTGTGTATTGAAAACGCGTTATCGACGAGTTCTGAAATATGACGTCCGACAAAATGGCAATTTTGTCGGACGCATGTCCTTTCACCGAAAAGAAAATATTCGATATTCGCAGCCCTGTACTATTCATGTACTCAGTATTTTATGACTGCAAAGTCAAATTAATTCATTCTCAGAAGAGGAACAAAGGTCGTGGCACTTTCTATCTTGTATTTCTCATCTATCTCCTATTAACTCAGCTGTGTTCTTGGAAATGCTTGAATCTGATTGGTTCTCATACTGTTTTCTATTCGCCGATAGAAAACGATCGCACGCTCGTTGCTCTTTGAAGGCAAGATTTTTCTTGATTTTTCGCTTTAAAATACATAAAATGGTAGCTTTTGGAATGCAATCCTTTAGAATTTCTACTAAAACAATAAAACTACTCGCCCTCGTTTTCTATGAGCGATAGCCAACTCGGCTGCGCCTCGTTGACTATTCGCTCATAGAAAACTCGGGCTCGTAGTCTAATTGTTAAATAGAACTTGGGGTCTATACGAAATTTCATTTCCCTGTAAAATGTTTAGAGTTAACGCTGATTGTCCTTTTTTATTCAAATTTAAGCCAGGAAAAAAAAATAAAAAAAATCGGTAAAAGGTAACATTATTGAATCTGAGCAGATGCCATAAAACGTAGACCTCTTTCAACGACGTTTATCTCATTGAAGTGGTTGTCACGGTCCTTTACACTCGCTAATTATTCTGTTGAGACAGTTACTTTTCTCTTAGTTTGATAAACTGGAAAACACAGAAAACAAATCTATGATCTGTAACAGTCATCATTTCCCTTACCGAGTTGTTTAATTGTTATGTTCTTCATTGCTGTCCCAAGCAGGTTCTTCGCCGTGCAAAGTAAAATGCCAAATTCATTTTCTTCTTGTGGTGTAAACTGTAGGATACTTAAACGAGAATTAGTTGTTGCAGACGACGTCACAGTTCCACTGCGAGTCCAGACAATTTCTGGAGCAGGAAACCCCTCCGCCTCACATATACCTTCAGTTTTATGATTTATCCATGACTTGATTACTGAGGCAGCATCTTTGATTTCTGGCTTATCTGAAGCGAAAGACAAAATATAAAACCAAATCTTTAACATGACTTCTTTAGCAGAAAAATCTCTTAGGCCCAGGGATTTCTTTCTGAGCTATTGTCGCAATTGCGTACGCTGCTTCGCTAAAAGAATTCCCCTTCAATAGCATTTTCTCTCAGCATTGTATATATCTGACTTGGTTTGCCATATCAACCTGCAGTCATTCCAAACCCGAACAATTCCCGTCCCTTTCCCAGGGCTGCAAGAATGGTCCACGCCACGCCATGTCAAATGTCAGGAAGAGCTCCATTCCACCCGGCCGTAAAGCTGCCAGTGGCTTCTATTAACAATAACTTGCTCTGTACAAAGGTTATTCCGATTTTCGAAGGTGAAACCCCCCACAACAAGACAATATTTTTAATGTTAGGGATGTCCAAGCAGGATAGTTACAGATATATGTGATAATTTTACATATAATTATACTTAATTGTGATATAATTAAACCCTGTAAATTAAAATATCACATGACTATTGTTGAGATCTGCAAAACGAAAGTCCTTTATGCATTTTATACAGCGGTTTCTTTATATTTTTGAACTGCCCTCCGGGAGATTTGCTTCAATCTCTCTGTTTTCAAAAAAACGCATTTGATTGTCAAAATTACTCCACCATGATCTATTATTTCCTGCTGTAGATTAGTCACTTACAATTCACTTGAACATGTACTTCAGCCTTGGCACGATTCGTGGCGCCATTGGTTGCCGTGCATCGATATGTTCCAGCTTGAGTTCTATTCACCCGATACAAGGAAAGAGACTTTCCCACTTTAATATTCGCGGAAATTTCTTGAAATGTCCAGGTGATGTTTGGAAGAGGATTTCCCGTTGCATTACAGAAAAGCATTATGTCATCGGTCTCATTTGCTGTTGTATTCTGGGAGATGTAGTCCAGTGACGGTGAAACTGAAACACGAAGAATCGGTTTTAACGTGCTGTAAAGCAAAATTTGATGTGATAGATTGGGTAAGATGTGCGTTTAAGTTAGCATCACTGTGTGTGTAATAACAAACTTCAGTGAATCCTCGGGGGTGGGGGGCACTTAACCTATGTTTGGGTATAGGGGTGCCGCTGAAGGTCTGAAACCCTGACCCTGTTTACCTGTTTTTTTTAATCCTGTTTAGGACAAAGGAAAACCTTTTTTGTACCATTGCGATAATATCTAGTTCTGATTCTGATTTAAGATATGCTTAAAAGTCTCGAAGCCATAACCTGTCTAGAAGGACTCCTTAATATCCATACGCTGTCTAGGACAGACTCGCTTGAATTATATACCTTGTTCAGGACGTGGTCAAAAACCATACCAAATCCAGCGGCACGTCCCGTATAGCCCATATAAGGGAGGACCCCCGTGGACAGTAGCTAACCTGTAATTTAGCTATCAACAATAAATTCCAACGTAAGCACCGGATTTTCACTGTCACGCAATAAAAAACTGAATTCAAAACAATTAAACTACAGATATAATTTCAGATAATGTAGACGATAAACAATTTCTCCAAGTCGTAGGCCTGTGCTACGTACCGTTCGCGAGTTATTTGTCGAAACGTTCCACGCAACAGCATTTGTGTCCCCCCGAAGGGCACAGATATGGCCGACGTGATGCCAGAGAAACCATCTGGAGCTCAATTGTGCTATAATAGCGACTACTTTTGGCTCATGAGCTATTATACTTCCACATAAACGGCACTCATTATATTTGAAATTTCCAAACTGCTGCAAATCGAAAGGATAGGCTTTTTCTAAAGAAAACAGCTTTGTAACGGCACTCCGCTTGATGTCCCATACGGCGGAGAACTCAAATATTCAAGCAACTTCTTTGCCAGGGCCCTCTCCTTCCCGCCCTTCTCCGGGGACGGGAAGGAGAGGACCCTGGGAACGAGGTTGATATTCAACGCTGCTGAAAATTTGCGAAAAGACATATTTTTAGTTCACCTTCCACCTAGTGGCAACGAAAATTTAGCCCGCCAAGAGAATTTTGATTTCAGAATTTTTTGATATCACATGAAAACCACGAATAACAATTGTTTTCCTGTTGAATGCTTATCCCTTGCTTTTTGTAATAAATTGTGAAACAAGTAAATTAGAAAAAGTAAGCGTGCTCCAAATCAGCAACTGATAACACACATATTCAAATTTGTGATTTTTTGCTAGAGTTTGCCAAACCAATCTTATCTAACCTTTATTAGTTACCCGTGTAGTTTCATTAATCGCTTGAACGCTTTCGAGTCGGAATACTTTATGTTCTCAAAATGTCTCCATACTAACCAAGGACTGTCAGATTTAGAGTAGCTGCGGGGCCAGTTCCAAGAAGGTTTCGTGGAACACATTCATAAGTTCCTTGATTAGAGGCGTTAATGTTTTCAATAGTAAACTTGTTATCAATAAAGAGACCCAATGACGAATTATCAAATCGCAACTCAAGCTCTGGAGGAGGTTCACTAACAGCAGAACAGAAGAATGTAACTTGGAAGTTCTCCGTTACAGCGTCATCAAGGGCGTCTGATGTCAATAGAGTCCCTTCGGGTTTGTCTGCAAATTAAACAATATTTTCCCCATCAGAACGCATATATATACCTCTGCGGCCGGTTTAATGAACCAGTTCCTTGTCATTCCTCCTACCTACAGCAACATTGCATTAGGGTGTGCGACAAATGCGGACTGCAGATCGATGCAGACCTGCAGACTGACATTCTGGTTAGCCTAAATACCACGCTAGGTAGCCTGAACAGCACTTGAGTTAGGCAGCTTGCAGT